>BSUD01000001.1:53276212-53494721 GCA_033239045.1 Fagopyrum esculentum
AAACAAAAAAAAAAAAAAAAAAAAAAAAACGGTTTTAAAAAAATTTTTGACCTCGACCGGGACAGTTCTGGCGAAACGAGGTGTTTCACCTCGGTTGAACCAAGAACATCTCGACCGAGGTGGCGTAACAGAAAGTTTTCGAAAACGATTTTTGTGCTACTGGTCTAGATATGATCTCAGTGAAGATTTTGTTTACTTACTGGTTTTAAATTCTTTGTGTGTTTGAAAGGTTTTATAATATGTTTAAGTTGCTAAATGCTTTGTTTGAAATTATTAGCATGTTTAATACTTTGTTTTTATCCAAATTATGTTGAATTTGAAGGTTGACACCGCAGGTTAAGTTCTCTCACATTCTTCTTGGAAAGACCAAGGCAATTCATTCTCTTCTTTCTTCTTCTTCTTGATCATGCTTAGCCCCTCATATACATTTTGCCTCCCTTTACCTATCCGGGAATTTGGAAGCAAGCGAAGTGGTGAAAGCAAAGTTAAAGTTGAAGAGTGGGCTGGAAGTGAAGTGTTAGAAAGTAATTTTAGGTTTGGGGAAGTCAATCATGAAGATGAGTAACTCGGCACCATTCACATAGCCGGGTGTTTGTGTCTTGCCAAAGTCGGATTGAGCGATATTCCTAACGGGTCATGGTATGTGCATCAAGGGTTTGATGCATCTCGTGAAATTGATGATTGCAGATTTCCTAGGCTTCGGTTATTGTGCACCTCTGTCCATGCATCCCAAAAAGTAAAGTAAAGTAAAAAAGGAAAAGTGTGAGATAAGCAAAGCTTATTGGTGGAAGATGTTGCAAGTTGAAGTGAAAGTGAAGTTCATCCTTTTCCCGGATTCTAGCACCACATTACCTTACTTACATCCCTACCCTACACGTTTCTTGACCTTTTCTTTTGGGAAGCCCTTGAGACCTTGAGCTTGTTGATTGACTTAGCGGTTTAAATTGGATTATACATGATTAATTTTGATAATTATGATTTATTATGCATTCTATGATTTTATGCAAAGATGAACAACTTTCTTATATTTATAAAATGTTTTGAGCATATTAAGTTTTTTAATTTCAGGAAGTATTCTCTTAGAGTGATCTATGATAGTTGCACACCATAAAATATTTTTTGAAAAGCTTTTCATTGATTTTCTTGACTTATAATCCATTCTATCTTGTCTTCTATATGAGGAACTTGCTTGGGGACAAGCAAGGGCTAAGTATGGGGTATTTTGATAGCATGAATTATAGTCCATATTTTGGGGTTTGTTTGGACGTTTTATCTTTCATATTCTGCATGTTTGTATGTACATTATGTGATTTTACTACCATTTCATCTACCTTTGCGAGAATCGAGGTCTACACCTAGTTTCGTTGTAATTGCAGGTAATATGGTACGTTTTGCATCAAAAAGGAGCAAAAGAAGTCAAGAGTCATTTAGAGCTACATCCAGGAAGCATAGCCATGGATTGAAGATTCACTTTGGAGCAAATTCAAGAGATTCCACATTCTGAGTCACCTCGGTTGACCAGAGGTTCACCTCGACCGAGGCGATCCAGAGACACCGACTCGACCGAGGCGAATACCTAGGACGCGGCGAGAATATTTTATTCTTGGAAGAGATCTTTTAATTTTGGAAAGTGATCTTATATTTTTGGGCTGAGCTTCTGGAAGGAAGGAGATATGCAGAATCATATATTTTACCTATATTTATGGGATAATATCTTCTTAAGATTTATTATCTTTGGAGGTTTATTTTTCCTATAAAAAGGGTTGATTTTCCACAATTTGAGGAGGCCGCATACATCCGCTTACAGCTCAAAAGACGACGCAGCATACTCCACTTTGGGAGTTGTTGAAGAACCTTTTTGAAGGTTGAAGGAAGGTTGAAGATCATAGCTTTTTATAGCCTTTTGAAGGGTTTTGTAAGATTGTCTTCAATTCCTTCCTTGATTGTCTTGTCTTGTTGGATTGCTATCCAAGGAACGCTTTGTTTGTGATATTTGATTCAGTTATTGAAGTCTTTTCATTAAATTCTTCTTTGTTCAAATATTCACCTTCTTCCCATATATTTAATACTTTCATTATGATGATGAGTGGCTAATTTCCTTGTGTGATTCTAGGGTGATTGGCTGAAGGTTGTGGGAAAAACAATGATAGAATAATCTTAGATTCCAGTAGGATCCTGAAAGTTTGAGTCTTTAACCTTAACCCTAAGCATCTCGTTCGGTTGATGAACATCTCGGCCGGGGTGGAATTCTTCTGACCGAGGTGACTTATCCGACCCTAAACTGAGAGTTAAGTGTTAGAGTTTGCCAAATCCTATTCTTATTACACCTTTCTGGTTCAAAGCAAGCTTAGGATGAGACTTACCCGGTAATTCCTTAGTTTGTGTACCAACGATCATAAGTGTAGGTAATAAAGGTTTATCCTTTATTGGGGTTTGAGTGTGCTTCCATCCCATCTTTGTGAGTTAGCCTGAGACTTACCCGGTAAAGGTTGATTCTATTCCCTTAGATGGTGTGTTAGTTTGAGGTTATAGTTCTTTATCTTAATTCCTTGAGACTTACCCGGTAATAGGAGTTACGGTTTAGGATTAGTGTGTAGTGAGACTTACCCGGTGATCTACTCCACTTTAGAAACACCTTCCCCATGCAAAAATCTCAGCTTTGTCCGCTTATCTATAGATCTTGAGTTGGAACCACAACTAGATGCTTTAATCCCTAGAATTGCATGTTTGCTTTATTTGACATCTTATTCATCTTTGATTGTATTACTTGCTCTTGTGGTTAGCATCAACACTAGCATACCGTACTGGACTTTGTTTCACTAAGTCCCTGTGATCGACCCCTGGAATTTTCTTGCTTTTACTACGATTGACCCGTACACTGCGGGTTCGCATCCTTGTTTTAAGCTTAAGTCTAGGGTTATAAATTTAAAGCTTGCACACACCGTTTGGAGCGAACAAGTTTTTGGCGCCGCTGCCGGGGACTTGGTCTAGACCGAGCCGGTACGGTTTGCTTTCGGGGCGCTTGCCCCTATTGCTACTAACTACTCTTTCTATGAGTTTTGTAGTTTTCAGGATTTCTGATGGCTATGTTTGATCCAGCCTGGATAGCAAGACAAAGTGCTAGGGCGGATTATTATGAATACTTGGAGGAAAAGTACTCCTTCTATTGGTTCAACAATGAATGGGAAAGAGAAGAAGCCATTCAGCGTGAACTTGCGATATGGGATGAGAAGAATGTCCCTAGAAAGACTTATGAGCAACCTCTTGAAGACTCTCTCGAATCTAGGTTGGAGAAGTTGATGAAGAAGGTGACGGAGCTCAAGGAAAGCACCCTATCCTATGCTAAGCCAGAAGAGGAGCATAAGGAAGTGTTGCACGTTTCGAGCATACCTCCAGTCAAACCAGAAGTTTCTCCTGAAGCTTCTGAGGGAGAAGATGTGGAAGATCTCGATCTGACTGTTGAGACCTCGGTCGAGGTAGAAGAGACCTCGGTCGAGATGATGGAAGAATCTGCAGAACCGGAAGAGGCAGATGCAGAAGACTTTAGCCAAATTACTGAGATTATGGTCAAGGTGGAAGAAAGACCAGCAGAACTGAGAGAGATTTCGTGGGTGGATTATCAACCCAACACGAAACTTGCCTCAAGCTTTGGAGAACTTTGCAAGGTACGTTCTCCTACTTCATTTGAATTCCCTATTAATATTTCTGAATTTTTCAGGAATGCACCGGAAAGTTGGAGGTCTCTTCCGAAAGAACCTCCTAAAATCAAGATGAAGTCTTCCTTGAAATTGTTGGAAGAAGAAGCTCCTTGGATTATAAGGAGTGGAGTTTGCAAACACTACACCGCTAAGTCGATGAAGTATCTCTTGTTCAAGTATGGGGTCCCTCGCATGCTCAGGACCCTGTACCATCCCCAAGCTATAGATGGGGAAGCTGCTATGATTCTCGAGAAACTATTTTCTCGATCAAGGAAAGGATGGGACGCAAGGCTAGATTATGTCCCATTGAAGTGCAGGAAGTCTAGAAGGATTCCGGTGAGAATCAAACCGTACAAGCTTGTACGTGGGAGATCTTACCATTTGCCGGTGAAATTAGGAACCGGAACCTCTTTGGAAGAATTTTATGATGGATGTGATGAGCACTCCATGGTGTTCAAGGTACATTGAGTAATTCTATGGAGAAGGGTCCAGCTAGCGACCTTAAATCAAGCGCTTCTTGGGAGGCAACCCAAGGTATTGCTCTTCTTTCCCGTTTTCTAGTCTAGCTTAGATAGTTTTTGTTTTTGCTTTCCTCTAGACAACAACCAGGTATTCCAAAAGGAAGGATCACAGTTCAGGAGCTACACTGGAAGAACAAAATTTCGAGAAGTTTAGAAAACGAGCTTTATTGATATACATCTCGGGTACTGTCAGAACGCCTCGACCGAGATGTGCTTCGCCAACCGAGATGGTCTTATCTAGGAGCTGTTTCTTACTTCTTCATGCAGTTTAGCTATGTTCGGTGAGTATCCTGTCCTTAGACTTATTTTGACCCACTGGGACAGTGTGTCTCAAGTATGGGGTATTTGATGTATTATTTGACTTATGATGTATCGGATATTTTCATATTTATGCTTCACTTGCCTTTATATGTTTATCTGATATTACATGCATACTTACAGGTTATTTGATTGAGAAAAACGTCGAAACCGAAAAAAAAAAAACGGTTTTAAAAAAATTTTTGACCTCGACCGGGACAGTTCTGGCGAAACGAGGTGTTTCACCTCGGTTGAACCAAGAACATCTCGACCGAGGTGGCGTAACAGAAAGTTTTCGAAAACGATTTTTGTGCTACTGGTCTAGATATGATCTCAGTGAAGATTTTGTTTACTTACTGGTTTTAAATTCTTTGTGTGTTTGAAAGGTTTTATAATATGTTTAAGTTGCTAAATGCTTTGTTTGAAATTATTAGCATGTTTAATACTTTGTTTTTATCCAAATTATGTTGAATTTGAAGGTTGACACCGCAGGTTAAGTTCTCTCACATTCTTCTTGGAAAGACCAAGGCAATTCATTCTCTTCTTTCTTCTTCTTCTTGATCATGCTTAGCCCCTCATATACATTTTGCCTCCCTTTACCTATCCGGGAATTTGGAAGCAAGCGAAGTGGTGAAAGCAAAGTTAAAGTTGAAGAGTGGGCTGGAAGTGAAGTGTTAGAAAGTAATTTTAGGTTTGGGGAAGTCAATCATGAAGATGAGTAACTCGGCACCATTCACATAGCCGGGTGTTTGTGTCTTGCCAAAGTCGGATTGAGCGATATTCCTAACGGGTCATGGTATGTGCATCAAGGGTTTGATGCATCTCGTGAAATTGATGATTGCAGATTTCCTAGGCTTCGGTTATTGTGCACCTCTGTCCATGCATCCCAAAAAGTAAAGTAAAGTAAAAAAGGAAAAGTGTGAGATAAGCAAAGCTTATTGGTGGAAGATGTTGCAAGTTGAAGTGAAAGTGAAGTTCATCCTTTTCCCGGATTCTAGCACCACATTACCTTACTTACATCCCTACCCTACACGTTTCTTGACCTTTTCTTTTGGGAAGCCCTTGAGACCTTGAGCTTGTTGATTGACTTAGCGGTTTAAATTGGATTATACATGATTAATTTTGATAATTATGATTTATTATGCATTCTATGATTTTATGCAAAGATGAACAACTTTCTTATATTTATAAAATGTTTTGAGCATATTAAGTTTTTTAATTTCAGGAAGTATTCTCTTAGAGTGATCTATGATAGTTGCACACCATAAAATATTTTTTGAAAAGCTTTTCATTGATTTTCTTGACTTATAATCCATTCTATCTTGTCTTCTATATGAGGAACTTGCTTGGGGACAAGCAAGGGCTAAGTATGGGGTATTTTGATAGCATGAATTATAGTCCATATTTTGGGGTTTGTTTGGACGTTTTATCTTTCATATTCTGCATGTTTGTATGTACATTATGTGATTTTACTACCATTTCATCTACCTTTGCGAGAATCGAGGTCTACACCTAGTTTCGTTGTAATTGCAGGTAATATGGTACGTTTTGCATCAAAAAGGAGCAAAAGAAGTCAAGAGTCATTTAGAGCTACATCCAGGAAGCATAGCCATGGATTGAAGATTCACTTTGGAGCAAATTCAAGAGATTCCACATTCTGAGTCACCTCGGTTGACCAGAGGTTCACCTCGACCGAGGCGATCCAGAGACACCGACTCGACCGAGGCGAATACCTAGGACGCGGCGAGAATATTTTATTCTTGGAAGAGATCTTTTAATTTTGGAAAGTGATCTTATATTTTTGGGCTGAGCTTCTGGAAGGAAGGAGATATGCAGAATCATATATTTTACCTATATTTATGGGATAATATCTTCTTAAGATTTATTATCTTTGGAGGTTTATTTTTCCTATAAAAAGGGTTGATTTTCCACAAATCCAACATCACGCTATACCGTCGATCAGAGCTTATACGACGCAGCAGCCGCAGCATACTCCACTTTGGGAGTTGTTGAAGAACCTTTTTGAAGGTTGAAGGAAGGTTGAAGATCATAGCTTTTTATAGCCTTTTGAAGGGTTTTGTAAGATTGTCTTCAATTCCTTCCTTGATTGTCTTGTCTTGTTGGATTGCTATCCAAGGAACGCTTTGTTTGTGATATTTGATTCAGTTATTGAAGTCTTTTCATTAAATTCTTCTTTGTTCAAATATTCACCTTCTTCCCATATATTTAATACTTTCATTATGATGATGAGTGGCTAATTTCCTTGTGTGATTCTAGGGTGATTGGCTGAAGGTTGTGGGAAAAACAATGATAGAATAATCTTAGATTCCAGTAGGATCCTGAAAGTTTGAGTCTTTAACCTTAACCCTAAGCATCTCGTTCGGTTGATGAACATCTCGGCCGGGGTGGAATTCTTCTGACCGAGGTGACTTATCCGACCTAAAACAGAAAGTTAAGTGTTAGAGTTTGCTAAATCCTATTCTTATTACACCTTCCTGGTTCAAAGCAAGCTTAGGATGAGACTTACCCGGTAATTCCTTAGTTTGTGTACCAACGATCATAAGTGTAGGTAATAAAGGTTTATCCTTTATTGGGGTTTGAGTGTGCTTCCATCCCATCTTTGTGAGTTAGCCTGAGACTTACCCGGTAAAGGTTGATTCTATTCCCTTAGATGGTGTGTTAGTTTGAGGTTATAGTTCTTTATCTTGATTCCTTGAGACTTACCCGGTAATAGGAGTTACGGTTTAGGATTAGTGTGTAGTGAGACTTACCCGGTGATCTACTCCACTTTAGTAACACCTTCCCCATGCAAAAATCTCAGCTTTGTCCACTTATCTATAGATCTTGAGTTGGAACCACAATTTGATGCCTTAATCCCTAGAATTGCATGTTTGCTTTATTTGACATCTTATTCATCTTTGATTATGTTAATCGCTCTTGTGGTTAGAATTAACGTAGCATACCGTGTTGACTTTGTTTCACTAAGTCCCTGTGATCGACCCCTGGAATTTTCTTGCTTTTACTACGATTGACCCGTACACTGCGGGTTCGCATCCTTGTTTTAAGCTTAAGTCTAGGGTTATAAATTTAAAGCTTGCACACACCGTTTGGAGCGAACAGATAGTGAGTAGTGAGACTTACCCGGTGATCTATTCCCACCTTAGAAACACCTTCCCTTTGCAAACCTTAGCTTTGTCCGCATTATCCTTTGAGATCTTGAGTCGGAACCACAACTAGATGCTTTAATCCCTAGAATCCGCATTTCCATTGCTTGACTTTATATCATCTTTGATTGCTTTAATTGCTTATTGGTTAATTGCAATACTTGACAACTAATTATGTGCTTTGTTACACCTAAGTCCCTGTGATCGACGCCTGGAATTCTTGCTTTTTATTACAATTGACCCGTACACTGCGGGTTTGCATCTTTGTTCAAGCATACTTCTTGGGTTATAAATTTAAAGCTTGAACACACCGTTTGGAGTGAACAACAAAGCAGTAAAGGTAATCCAACTTGGGTAGAAAGCAATGCAATGATCACAATAAATAATAAAAAAGCAAGAATAATGGGAATGCAGATTTTAAAGATCCAAGTATCCGGTTGCGGTTTTCGATTCAAGATGTCTAAGGATGTGTACGGACAGAGCTTGATATCAAGGTATGTATATCTTCGGTAGGTTGTCGTCCGGGTTAAGATCCAACTTCCCTTTATCCCAACCAAAGGATTCTACTTAACGGATGTTGATTCTTGTCAAGAAGGGGTCACAAAGATAGGATTTAGCTCCATACCAACCAAAACCCAAGGATAAGAAAGATAAAGGGCAAAGGCTAAGACACTCCTCTCACCTTATAGAGGGTTTTTGAATCCCTATCACCTAGAGCTCATAAACACTCACAATCAGCAAAGCTAAGGCCAGAAGATGTTAACAGAGGTAGGATTTAAGCAATCTTGAACTTTGGATAATGACAAAACCGAAACGTGCAAGATAAAGGAAACGACGGGTACATCTTGGGAAACCACGGTCGTGGTTCCTTAAGAACAGGCCGTGAAAATCCTCGTTCGAGGATTTCGTCTCACAACTATCAGGGTCCGATCAGTTAAGGCTCAATCTATCATCATCTATACCACAACCATCAACCCTTCACACTAGAATCACAGGGTGGTTTAGGCAACAATCATAATCGAAATCAAATCAAGATTAAGAAAAGAAATCAAGAAGAATATGCAATCAAGAAGAACACAAGGATGAAGAAAACCAATCTTCAAAGATTCAATAACTCAATCAATCAAACAATATAATCCCAGAATGTGTTCTCAAAGACAAAAATCAAATACTAGAACAATCTCACAAATCTCTAAGGTAGAACCAAGAACTTATTCAATCTCCTCCAAGGGTACAGCAATCATTTCCGATATATGGAAAATAGAATCCAAGAACGCCATCCTTCTGACCTAAAGCGTGATCTTCATACAAAGCAAGCTATCCCAAAAGCATTCGTCAACCTCCTTTTATAAAATAAAATTAGGTTAAAATGCTCCTCCCTTTCTTGCTGACGTGGCAATTAACGCAAGGGACTTTTTCAAAGAAAACCATGGGTGACATCACAAAACCACAGCCGTGGTTCCTCCCGTGGCGACTCTCGACCTTCGTTTCCACGTGTGAAATTCAATTAATTATCAAAACCCCGGCCGTGGAACTTCTTTCTTGACCGTGGTTTTTCCTTTTCGACGCTTTTTACATTGGCTTCTGATAGCATGTATTATAATGTATAGTTTGGGACTTGTTTAGACGTTTTATCTTCAATAATCTGCATGTATGGATGTATATTATGTGATTATATTGTTGTTTCATCTACCTTTACGGGAATCGAGGTCTACACCAAGTTTCGTTGTAATCGTAGGTAAAATAGCACGTTTTGGATCGAAATGGAGCTAAGGAGCTAAGGAGTCATAAGAGCTACATTCTGGAGCTCAAAGAAGAACTCAGGAAGCATGGAATTAATGAAGAAGATTTACTTTGGACCAGATTTGACAGATTTCACATTCAGTTGAGATTCACCTCGGTCATCTACAGTGTCACCTCGACCGAGGTGATCTTGAGGAGCGTCCCGACCGAGGCGAACACCCTAGCGCCGGCAAGATCATATTTGTTGGCTAAAATCTTTTAATTATGGAAAGAAGATATCTTATATTTTTGGGCTGGATTTTTGGAAGGAAGATCTTATATTTGGGAGATCTATTTTAGAGATATGGATATATTTTATAGGAAATTATCATTTTAAGATATTATTATCTTTGGAAGATAATTCTCCTATATAAAGGGTTGGATTTTCCACAATTCAATCATTACCGCATGCTTGGAGGCTGAGAATACACAACAATTAGGAAGATTTTCTGGAAGTTGAAGGAATGATTGAAGATTGAATCAACGAAGGATTGATAGTTTGGAGTTATCTTTAGAAGGAGTTTGTAAGATTTTCTTAGATTCCCTTTGTTTATTGTCTTGTTCGATTTGTGATCTAAGGAACGCTGATTTGTTATTATTCGATTCAGTTATTGAAGCGTTTTTATTAAGGTTTACTTGTTCGAATATTTATTCCCTTCTCTTATATTTGATTATTGTTATCATGATGATGAGTGGCTAAATTTCTTGTGCGATTCTAGGGTGATTGGCTGAAAGTTGTGGGAAAGACGATGATAGAATGATCTTCATCCAAGTAGGACCCTGAAAGCTCGAGTCTTTAACCTTAACCCTAAAGTACCTCACTCAGTCGATGAACATGTCGGCCGGGGTGGAACTTGACTGAACGAGGTGACCTTTTCTGATCCGATACTGAGAGTTAAGGTTTCTTGTTTGCCAATCCTATTCTTATTATACCTTTCCTGATTCAATGCAAGCTTAGGATGAGACTTACCCGGTGATTCCTTAGTTTGTTTAACCATGATCATAAGTGTAGGAAATAAAGGTTTATCCTTTATTGGGGTTTGAGTGTGCCTTCATTCCATCTTTGTGAGTTAACCTCAGACTTACCCGGTAAAGGTTGATTCTATTCCCTTAGGTGGTGTGTTGGTTTGAGATTACAGTTCCTTTCCTTAGTACCTTGAGACATACCCAGTAATAGGAGTTTTGGTTTGGGATAGTGAGTAGTGAGAATTTCCCCTTATTTGACCTTATTATCATCTTTGTCCACGTTATCCTTAGAGATCTTGAGTTGGAACCGCAACTAGATGCTTTAATCCCTAGGATCCGCATTTCCCCTTATTTGACCTTATTATCATCTTTGATTACTTTGATTGCTTTTGTGGTTATTTGCAATATTTGACAACCTATAGTTGATCCGTACACTGCGGGCTCGCATCCTTATTTTAGCCATATTTCTTGGGATATAAATTTAAAGCTTGCACACACCGTTTGGAGCGAACAAGTTTTTGGCGCCGTTGCCGGGGACTTGGTCTAGACCAAGCCGGTTGCGGTTGTCTTACGGGGTAATTTCCTTTGTTGCTACTAACCACTCTACTTGAGTGCTTTCACAAGATCTTTTTCTTAGGTTTATGGGAAGAATTCGTGCTGGGAAGAAAATCGTTCCTTACGATCCAGAACCAGAAAAGACATACAAACGATGCTTGAAAGAAGCTAAGATGGCCAATCAAGACAATCGCAATGTTGAGGCCGAATTGAAGGAGGCACTGAAACAACCACGCCTCAATAAGGAAGAACTGCAGCGCGAAAGAGAGCAAACTCGCACAATAACTGCAGAGATTGAAGCAGATATAGCCGATTTACGAGCCCAGATTTTGCATCGACCAAATCCTCGACCGAGGCAGGATCCAGTCCCAGTTGCCGCGGCCGAGATACATCCACCTCGGATGCCTGTCCGAGATGTTCTTTTTGCAGGAATTCCACAAACCCTAGGACAGAGGATGGACCCCAATCAGCAAGTGAGGCGTCCAGGAGTCAACCTAGGTGATCTAGCAGAGCATGATTACGAACTTCGACCGCAAGTTCTATCCATGATCCGTCAATGCTAGTTTGGAGGTTTAGAGAGGGAGTCTCCGCATCATCATTTGCAAAACTATGAGATCCTGATGGAGACCTTGAGACCTTCAAGTCTGGAAAACAACAACTACAAGCTAAGGCCTTTCTACTTTTCTTTGAAGGACAGGGCGCTTACTTGTATCAATCTCTTCCACCCGGAAAGATCAACACTTGGAAAGAGATAACAACAGAGTTTCTAACAAAGTTATTTCCCCCCTCCAAGACAATTGAAATGAGAGGGAAGATTAATGCATTCATCATGAAGGACAAGGAGAGTTTGTCCAAGTCATGGGAGAGATTCAAGGATGTTCTATTGGATTGCCCACATCATGGGATTCCAAAGATAGAATTGTTGGAGATATACTTCAAGGGATTGGATGGAGCTACTCAATTTAATCTTCAACTACTTTCCGCCGGCACATTCATGGATATGCCAATAGACGAAGCTTGGGAGTTCATTGAGAAACAAGCTTTGCACATGGAGAAATACACCCATCAAGGAGCCGAAAATGGAGTTAAGAGAGTTAGTTTCCAGGACACTCCATCAAATGATAATCAACTCATCCCCCTTAAGAATGATGAAAGCAATTTAAGGACCTTTTAGTCGCTCACACGAAGAAGGAAGATGGAGGATATCAAGGGTCAAGGAACAACAACCAAGGGTCCAGGAACAACAATTACAACAACAATAGAGGCTCCAACAGCAACAATTGGAGATCTAACCAACAAAATTCGGATAACCCTTATTCTAATTCAAATTCTAATAATTCTTCTAACCTCTTTTCTTCTTCTTCTACTCCATTGAAGAGCCAAGAGCCTGGATCAAGTTCGTCCGAGCCAGAGATGAAAGATGCAGTGTTGGAGGCCATCTTGATCAAGCTCAATGCTATGGATACGTCGATGACTTCATTTTCGAAGGCACAAAAAGCCTTAGACCAACAATTCTTTAATAACGCGAATGAAGCGCCAAGAGATCCAAGGAAGCTTACAGCAAGGACATAGAACAACCCTAAGGGACATATTATGGCAATAACGACAAGAAGTGGACTGAAAACTACAGATCCAGTACCTCGGTCGGTGCCAGGGCAGACGAAGAACACCTCGGTCCAAGTACAAACGAGGAACACTTCGGTCGAGGTGTTACCCGAGGTGGAGTCCCAAAAAGAGAAGGACAAATCTGAAGTTTATGTCCCACCTCCTGCACATAAACCACAACTTCCATTCCCTCAGTGAAGGGCCAGACTACATCTAGACAAACATTTTAGTAATTTCCTTGACTTGATGAATAAACTACATATTAACATCCCTTTCCTTGATTCTATTCTAGGGATGCCCGCCTATGGGAAATTCTTGAAAGAAATTCTATCAAGGAAGAGGAAACTTGAAGATTTTTGAGAAGTAAGGATGGCATCTAAATCCTCGGAGCTCATTCAAATCATGAAGGAGAAGATGCCACCCAAGTTGAGAGATCCCGGCTCATTTCGCATTCCCATTCAAGTTGGGGATGTAACTTGTGATGCATTGTGTGATCTAGGAGCCAGCGTGAGCATCATCCCACTGGAGCTATGTGTGAAGATCGGACTTGGAGAGCCCAAGCCGGTGAAGATAAGGTTATACATGGCGGATCGCTCCATTACCCATCCCGTGGGCATCTTGCAAGACGTTCCCGTTAAGTTAGGTAACTTCTATTTACCTATAGACTTTGTTGTACTTGACATACCCGCAGAATGTCCCATTCCTATCATTCTCGGGATACCATTTCTAGCAACTTCGGGTTGCAATGTGGATTGGAAGAACGCCAAGTTGAAATTCAACATTGGCGGTGATCAAGTGAAGTTTGCATTGCTTGCTGCAATGAAAGGAGAGCCACTGGAGGATGACATCTTCAACATCTATGATGAAGAAGAATCAAGAGAATTGCTGAGCTCTATCCTTATTAATGACCCTCTTAAAACAGTTATTAGTTTTAGCTTAATGGAGGAAGGTATAGATGTTTCTTGTGATGTAGATATACGGAGCTTAAAGGCACTAGAAGCAAATCCAGGAGCTAAGATTGAGAAACTGATTCAGGAGAAGAGAAATTCAAGTTTCGGTCCCAGTTCTAGTACCTCGACCGAGGCACTTTCTGGACTAAGCGAGGTGTTCTTATCTGAAGAACATCTCGGTCACCCACTTTGGACCTCGACCGAGGTCGCAAGCGAGATGATGTCAACTGAGACTTCCGAAAGTCTAGTTCTTCGATCTAAGTCTACCCCATTTGAAAGAAGGAGGAAGCAAGGATCCCCCTCCGAAAGCCCCCCCAGTTGTGGAGCTTGAGCCGCTTCCAAGTCAATTGAGGTATGTTTTCCTTAGACCGGATTATACATATCCCGTTATTGTAAGCACTTCCCTTTCCGAAACTGAATTGTCTAAACTGATGCATGTCCTGAGAAAACATCAAAAGGCTTTGTGATATACTATTGATGATCTTATTTGTATTAAGCCTTTTTTCTGTTTGCAAAGAATACTAATGGAAGACGATCATAAGACTTCACGGGAACCTCAAAGACGGTTAAATCCGATCAGGAAAGATGTTGTGAAGAAGGAGATTCTTAAATTGTTGGATGCATGTATTATATTTCCTATCTCGGATAGCAAGTGGGTGAGCCCGGTGCATGTAGTTCCAAAGAAAGGAGGAATGACCGTTGTGACGAATAAGAACAACGAGTTGATTACAACTAGGACCGTTACGGGCTGGAGGGTGTGCATCGATTACAGGAAGTTGAACGTGGCCACTCGGGAGGACCATTTTCCACTTCCCTTCATCGACCAAATGCTCGAACGGTTAGCTCAACATTCCCATTTCTGCTATTTAGATGGTTATAGTGGCTTCTTTCAGATTCTCATCCATCCGGATGATCAAGACAAGACCACTTTCACTTTTCCATGGGGGACATTCGCTTATAGGAGGATGCCATTTGGATTATGTAATGCACACGCTACCTTCCAGCGCTGCATGATGGCTATCTTTTCCGAGTACATAGAGGAGATCATGGAGGTATTTATGGATGATTGTTCAGTATATGGTTCCTCTTTTAATGATTTCTTATCTAACCTATCTCTAGTGCTACAACGATGTGAAGAGACTAATCTCATTTTGAATTGGGAGAAGTGTCACTTTATGGTTAATGAATGAATTGTGCTAGGACACCTCGTTTCCAACCGAGGTATTGAGGTCGATCGAGCTAAGATTGAGACTATTGAGAAACTCTCTCCCCCTTGTTTTATTAGGGGTGTGAGGAGTTTTCTCGGACACGCAGGTTTCTACAGAAGGTTCATCAAGGATTTCTCGAAGATTTCTTAACCACTCACTAAACTCTTGAATAAGGATGTTGTTTTTGCCTTGATGCGTTTTACAGGATAAAGGAAGTGTTGATTTCCGCTCCCATTATTCAAACTTCGGATTGGATCTTGCCCTTTAAGATCATGTGTGATGCTAGTGATGCGGCCGTAGGAGCGGTGCTTGGACAAAAGAAGGATGGCCGGACCAATGCCATTTACTATGCTAGCAAAACGCTAGATGAGGCTCAACTAAACTACGCTACCACCAAAAAGGAGCTTTTGACGGTTGCATATGCTGTTGAGAAGTTTCGCTCTTACTTAGTGGGAGTGAAAGTTATTGTTTACACTAACCGTGGAGCTATTCGTTAGTTGCCTGCTAAGAAGGATGCAAAGCCGTCTTATTCGATGGATTCTCTTGCTTCAAGAGTTTGATCTAGAGATTCGCGATAAGAAGGGGTCCGAGAATTCTGTTGCGGATCACCTCAGCCGGCTACCTCCCTCTTCACGCGAGAAGGACGACATACCCATACATGACTCATTCCCCGACGAGCATTTGCATTTGCTGGGATGTTTGATATACTTCTTTATCTCACCCCAAGATGAAGGTGAAGTATGGGGTGAGGATACCTTCCAGCACGCTTAGGGATACCGTACGGTCCAGCTAGCGACCTTAAATCAAGCTCTTCTTGGGAGACAACCCAAGGTATTGCTTTCTTTTCACTTTTTCTAGTTTAGTTTTAGATAGTTTGCTTTTGCTTTGCTTTGTTTTGTTTTTAGCGTCCTAGACAGAAACCAGCTACTCTCTATGGAAGGATTACAACTCAGGAACAACACTGGAAGGACAGATGTTCGAGAAATTGAGAAGACGGAGTTTGACTGAGACACGTCTCGGTTGCTGTCACAGCGCCTCGACCGAGATGATTCTTGAGCAACCGACGCGACTAGGTCTGACAATCCAGTCAGCCACCTCGGTCCGGTCGGGACCACCTCGACCGAGGTGATAGTAGAATCGGCGTGCGGTATAAAAGGAGAACAAAATTCTCTCTCTTCCCTCCCATTTCCCTTCTCGACCGCGGCGCGCTCCTACCTCGCTTCCTCGTTTTTCGATCGTTTTCCATGATTTCTGCTTTGATCTCGCAAGGAAAAGTAAAAGGATTAGATTGCAAACAACAAACTATAGGATAAAACGCCTCAAATCGACTTAATTTGGGGTAAATTGTCAAAAACCCCAATTTTCTCTTTCTTTACTGATTTGGGCAATTTTTGGCTTTGGTTACCACAGTTTATTGCTAAAAAGAGTATAAGTACCCCATAGGAAGCATTTGGTAGTGATTTTGGGGGAAAGGAACTGAAAATCAGAGAGAGGAAATCGAACAGCACTTCGCCTTGGTCCAGTCGAGCTGTGTCTCGGCCGAGGTGTTCTTCAGTCTGTCAGACCAACCGAGGTGATCATGTCAGCAGATATGAGTTCTCGATCTGATCGCCAGCTAGTTTTGAGAGATGCTCCCAGTGGTTCTCTTTCTTCCCGACCTTCTATCCTCGTGATTCACGAGCGTCACCAGGCAGACTTTGATCGCATTTGCGGACGCCCTGTAGTTGCCCCACGTTTTCTGGATGTTCCAGCCTTCGAGTGCCTCCACGTGGTGGAGGACTTGAAGATGATGATTTCCATGGTGGGGCTGGAGCGGTTTATGGAGATCCGAGCTCCAGCCTACCTTGATCCGACCATGGAGTTTGTGAGTTATGTCACTCACATGCCTGAGAGGAACAACATTAAGTACCGGTTGCTGAACCAGAATTATATGGTGCCAATGGCTCCTACAGTTTCTGATTTTCCTTCCCGAGCAGTGGCTCGACAGTTTTAGGGGCAGATTTCCCATGTGGTGGAGCAAGTTGACAGATGGAGGCCTGGAGACTCCAGGGAGCGTATCATCTTCCATTTAGCATTCCGTCTGGCCCACCGTATTTTTAGTGAGACTCTTCTAGCGTGTATTGAGACGCCCCCGAAGATCAAACAGGGAGAGCTGATGAGTTTGTTCTGCATGGTTACTGAAGTAGTGCCTGATTTTTGAGGCATTCTAGCTGAGGATCTACACCGGATCAAGGGCAAGGCAAAAAAAGATATTTGTTGTGGAGGACTGGTGGCCCATATCGCTACAATTATGGGTCTAGACTTGGCTACTTGTACATTGGTGGTGGCTGCAAAGCCGCTTGGACTTCAAGAGATGATCACGAGGAGGATATTGGTTCCTCGTGGCCTCACCACACCCTACGTAGCTATGCCTTGGGAGTAGACTGCCCCTCAGGGTATCGTATGGTCAGACCAATTTACAGTCTTCGATCCACAGTACTGGTCTTCTGCTTGGCTGCCCTATATAGAGGATGCAAGAGATGCTGCACCAGCTCAAAAGGAGGATGCGTATGATGATGGCAGGGCTTCCATGGAGACTGGTATAGATACAGCATGCGCTAGTGTGCCAGTTGTCGATTTAGACGATGAGGCTACACAGGAGGAGGCAGTTGCAGCACCATCACGACCTGCCCGGCGTAGAGTCCGCAGATAGAGAAATCCCGTAGCTCACCGACGGATTGATGAGCTGACGGACTAGATGATCGAGTCTTACATAGCCTTGTCATTGGAGATGCTGGAGCTTAGAGAGAGCCAGCACTACCAGCTGAGGATGATGGATATCTAGTTTCAACACACTATGGGTTATCCGTTTGACCCATCTCATCATCCCTTCATCCCATATCCACCTCCACCAGCGGATCAGGACTAGAGCAGCATGGATTTTCTTTATTATTTATTTTTGCAGCCCAGCTACGTTCGGTGAGTTCTCTTATATTAGATTTATGACCCACTGGGACAATGTGCCCCAAGTATGGGGTATTTATGTTTATGATTTGACATTGTGTATGTTTGTATGACTCGATGTGGATAATTATGATTTTCTTTATGCTCTATGTGTTTACCTCGACCGGGATGATTCTGGCCAAACGAGGTCAAGTACCTCGGATGACTTAGAACACCTCGACCGAGGCGGTTTAACTGAGAGATTTTTCGAAACGTTTTGTGCTTCTTTTCTGGATATGACCTCAGTGATGATTTTGTTTGCATATTGGTTTTGAAATCATTATATGCTTGAAAGGTTTTATGATAAGTTTAAGTTTCAAAATGCTTTGTTTGAAATTTTGGCATGTTTAATACTTCGTTTTTATCAAAATTATGTTGAATTTAAAGATTGACACCACTTGATGAGTTGTATCACATTCTTCCTGGATGATTAAGGCAATTCATTCTCTTCTCGTCGTCTTCTTGATCATGCTTTAGCCCCTCATATATATATTTGCCTTATTTTACCTATCCGGGAACTTGGAAGCAAGCGAAGAAAAGCAAGTAAAAGAAAAGTTGAGATGCTGGCTGGAAGTTTAGAAAGAAACAAATAGGTTTGGGGAAGTCAATCATGATGATGAGTAACTCGGCACCATTCACATAGCCGGTTGTTTGTGTCTTTCCAAAATCGGATTGAGCGATATTCCTAACGGATCATGGTATGTGCATCAAGGGTTTTAGGCATCTCTATCCATGCATCCCAAAAAGTAAAGTAAAATAAGCAAAGCTTATTGGTGGAAGATGTTGTGTTTCAAAAGAAGTGAAGTAAGATCCTTTTTCCGGATTCTAGCACCACATTCCCTATATACATCCCACCCTGACACGTTTCTTGACCTCTTTTGGAAGCCCTTGAGACCTCGAGCTTGTTGATTGACTTGGTAGTTACACTGGATTATACATGATTAATTTCGATAATTATGATTTATTATGCATTCTATGATTTTATGCAAAGATGAAGAACTATCTTATATTTATTAAATGTTTTGATCATATCTTGATTTTAATTGCCATGAAGCATTTTCTTAGAGTGATCTATGAGTGGAGCACTCCATCAAAAAAATGTTTTGAAATACTTTTCATTGATCTTTATAACCTATAATTCATTCTATCTTGTACTTAAGATTTAGAACATGCTTGGGGACAATCAAGGGACAAGTATGGGGTATTTTGACACATGTATTATAGTCTATATTTTGGGACTTGTTTAGACGTTTTATCTTCAATAATCTGCATGTATGGATGTATATTATGTGATTATATTGTTGTTTCATCTACCTTCATGGGAATCGAGGTCTACACCAAGTTTCGTTGTAATCGTAGGTAAAATGGCACGTTTTGGATTGAAATGGAGCTAAGGAGCTAAGGAGTCATAGGAGCTACATTCTGGAGCTCAAAGAAGAACTCAAGAAGCATGGAATTAATGAAGAAGATTTATTTTTGACCATATTTGAGAGATTTCACATTCAGTTGAGATTCACCTCGGTCAGCAACAATGTCACCTCGACCGAGGTGATCTTGAGGATCGTCCCGACCGAGGCGAACAACCTGGCGCCGGCGAGATCATATTTTTTGGCTGAGATCTTTTAATTATGGAAAGAAGATATCTTATATTTTTGGGTTGGATTTTTGGAAGGAAAATCTTATATTTGGGAGATCTATTTTAGAGATATGGATATATTTTATAGGAAGTTATCTTCTTAAGATATTATTATCTTTGGAAGATAATTCTCCTATATAAAGGGTTGGATTTTCCACAATTCAATCATCACCGTATGCTTGGAGGCTGAGAATACACAGCAATTAGGAAGGTTTTCTGGAAGTTGAAGGAAGGATTGAAAATTGAATCAAGGAAGGATTGATAGTTTGAAGTTAGCTTTAGAGGGAGTTTGTAAGATTTTCTTAGATTCCCTTTGGTTTATTGTCTTGTTCGATTTGTGATCTAAGGAACGCTGATTTGTTATTATTCGATTCAGTTATTGAAGCCTTTTTCTTAACGTTTACTTGTTCGAATATTCAATCCCTTTCCTTATATTTGATTATTTATATCATGATGATGAATGGCTAAATTTCTTGTGCGATTATAGGGTGATTGGCTGAAAGTTGTCGGAAAGACGATGATAGAATGATCTTAATCCCAGTAGGACCCTGTAAGCTCGAGTCTTTAACCTTAACCCTAGAGTACCTCGCTCAGTCGATGAACATCTCGGCCGGGGTGGAACTTGACTGAACGAGGTGACCTTTTCTGATCCGAAACTGAGAGTTAAGTGTTCTAGTTTGCCAAATCCTATTCTTATTACACCTTTCCTGATTCAATGCAAGCTTAGGATGAGACTTACCCGGTGATTCCTTAGTTTGTTTACCCATGATCATAAGTGTAGGTAATAAAGGTTTATCCTTTATTGGGGTTTGAGTGTGCCTTCATTCCATCTTTGTGAGTTAGCTTGAGACTTACCCGGTACAGGTTGATTCTATTCCCTTAAGTGGTGTGTTGGTTTGAGATTATAGTTCCTTTCCTTAGTACCTTGAGACTTACCCAGTAATAGGAGCTTTGGTTTGGGATAGTGAGTAGTGAGACTTACCCGGTAATCTATTTCCATCTTAAAAACACCTTCCCTTTGCAAAATCTCAGCTTTGTCGGCGTTATCCTTAGAGATCTTGAGTTGGAACCACAACTAGATGCTTTAATCCCTAGAATCCACATTTCCCCTTATTTGACCTTATTATCATCTTTGATTACTTTGATTGCTTTTGTGGTTATTTGCAATATTTGACAACCTATTCTTGCTTAGTTTCACCTAAGTCCCTGAGATCGACCCTTGGAATTCTTGCTTTTTACTATAATTGATCCGTACACTACGGGTTCGCATCCTTGTTTTAAGCATATTTCTTTGGATATAAATTTAAAGCTTGCACACACCGTTTAGAGCGAACTGTTTCACTTCATACTTCTTCCAATGACGTCCCAATGCTTCTAAATGAAATCCTTAAAGAACAATGCTCAGTGAATGGTCCGTTTCCACTCCATTTCAACTCCAATTCACCTAAAATCACAACAAAGCTTGTGTAGATCTCGATTCCAAGATAATAGGTGAATATACTTGATAAATGCTATGAATGCATGTCCTTGTACTCAAAGAAAAGGGAAAAACTACCTATATGCGCATCTAAACTACGTCATATTTCATGCCATCAGGATTCATGTTTCCTTAGATCACCTCCATCCATATATTTGCCTACAAATAATCATTGCTTGTTTACTTGGTTTCACCAAAAGATATTGTTTTTCTCTCTTCCTTCTTTTACTTAGCATTAATTACATCCAAAATAGAAGCAATCCCTGTGAATTTGATACCCGAAAATACAACATTCAATCCTGTATCCTCGCGGCGGAGATTGTTGTTAACTATTTGGTTAAAACTTCCAGATAACCATCAACAATACCCTTAAGTTTCCTTCTACTTCCCATTCTTCAAATATCTTACCATACACAAACCTAATCTTGTAGGTCTTGTTTTGAGGATCAAAAATAGCCTCTATAACCATAATAAGATTTCATTGCTTCCAATATTTTTCAAATTTAGATTTCATACTATCCATCATAGCCTTCATGATATCTATAGGGTCATTTACCTATTTCATCTAAATTTTCCCTAATCTTTCAAATTTAGGAAGAAAAGTACAAATTTGCAGTTGTATATTGACGACATGAGAAGATTCTTGTTACCTTATCAAAAGTAGACAAGAACTTGCACACATCTCTAGCTATTTCTCAAACCTGTGCAGATGGTAATGTAGAATATGTTGAATCTCTATGTGAAAACTTAGCAAAAGCATTTTTGAAGATGAGATCCCTTTCCAAAATATGAAATGTCGAGTTCCACTGGGTGATGCAATCAAGAATCAACTTCTTCAAGAAAGGCAAAGACATGTTCTTTACAACTTCGTTCAACTTGTAAAGGTGTGAGGGACTCACTCTCATGAACTAAGAGGAACCAATTCATACAAGGTCAAGCCCTAACTAGTCACTCCCGAGGTTACAACTATCGCTACATGGGTCTTTGAAAGGTTACGTCTCTTACTATCTCCAATCTTAGGTAGCCTTATCGGATTTTCATAAAACCACTAAATCTTAAATCCTTTCAGGTACTTAGATCACAAGCGTATGTTACCACGTTCTAGAGTGGTTACCGGATGTCTCACCAGTATCATCCGGCTCAACTGTCTAATCCTCTAATTTGATGACCTAACTCGTGTCTGGTAGGTATCTCTCCAACTGAAATTCTCAAACTCAGTTCCCAAACTTAGTGTCCATGAAAAACTGAAGTTCTAGATCCTTTGATGACCCTACGGAAAATGATCTATTCAACTTTCTTCCCTTCGTTATGACCACATGCTTACGGCCTTCTGAAGAGGTTCTGACTACCCACTCAGGCCAAAGGTCTTTGACATCCACCAACACTTACCAAATTCCCCATGCTCTTCGTATCACGACCCACATGGTCTTGTCTTTTAATATTACTCAGTCATCATGTTCCTCAGGTACGGAATTGTCACCCTTACCCTTTTCAGGTCTAATACTCAAGACAATTAAAAATCAAATCTAGTGGTTATCCTCTTTGTTCACTTGGCTTTATTATATTATTTATAGATCTCTAATATATTGTTTGCTCCAACTTAGGCTTCTCACACATTTTCTAAGATCTTAAATGAAATAGAATAAGTCCGAAATGACGGTATTAGACACAAAGTGATCTCATATCACCTGTATTTGTTAATAACTACTCAATAAATGTTAACATATCATCAACAGTGCGCTCTTTTATCCACCATTGTTACCAGCCCGATAGTATCCCCCTAACTCAAAACGCAACTAGGCTCTGTTTCGACATAACATTACACATAAAATCTACTCCGAGATTATGCTTTCTTTAAGCACTGTAACTAGGTTGCAAGTATGCTCCTGTCGCTTCTCTTTCTTATGTATCTTCGACTCAGGATGGCAGTTACTCACTTGGAGCTTTCTAGTGCAGGACATGCACAATACTTTTATTACCTCATTAATTCTTTCCTAATCCATCCCGAAAACTCACTCTAGAGTATTCCATTCGTATGAAATTCCAAAACTACTTGTCTGGAAACCTGTAGCAAAGCAGTCACTCTTCACTCGGATCCATAATAGGGTACCAGTCTCCTTCTATTACCTCTACCTGCACATAAGTTTCCGTACAACATTTTGAGTAACTCCACATAGCCTATCTCACGTTCCTTCCAACTAGAATGCATTTCACAAACTATCACCATCTTAAACTCGACACGACATCCCTCAACACCCTTGAGCTTCTTGCTTTGTGGGTTAGGACCCACCACGCTTCCGCTGCGCCACTCTGATTATTTTGTTGTTTCCCGTAATCATAAGGACGTGTTCTGTCAGTCCAAAATGATTAACCGGATGAAGTACAAAGTACTTTCCTTACTTTGTCTTCTTGAAATAAAGTCGTGATTGGAAAACAACCATCTTCCGCTTACTTCCTTAATTCTTTTAAAACGGATCCAAACTACTAGACTCGACCGGAGTTTGATCTTAACCAGCCAAGAAGTAACCTCTAACACGATTCTCTATACCCTTAGTTGTCTAAGAAGATTGTTGTTGCGTATTTGAGGAAATCATTCCAGGCGTCGGTAAAGTTACTCCATAGATCCACAATCACAAATATCTCTTCGTAACGGCGCATAACTCGTCAATATAAAACAATACTTGCACGTCCTTGGTTGACATAGGTCAGTCTATAATTGACTTATCTCAATTTTGTACCTCTACTGGTATTAAACTTTTGGTCCACATCACCTACTAGATTTATCCTTTTATCCTTCTTTAGTTCGTCTTATCTTTCACTCTTCTGCTTCCTTTGGGACAAATCTCTTTCTCAAGTCTCACTGTGCCATTCACTTGACGTCAAAAGTCGTTTCTAACACTCCACGATAGATGGTAAGCGTCTTGTAGTTCCGATGACTTTTAATTACATCCCAATTGTAGTCCCTTTACAGGGACAGTCTATGTTGATGACCTATGTTCTGTTATAAATGGGGTTACCTTGGACTCTTTAGTCCACTACACAATTCTCACAAGCACAGGTTCCTTAATCGGCGTTGTTTGTAATATTTCCTTCCAAATCTCTATTGACTATGTTACCGGGCTTCGATCCTTTCGATACTGGCGTTGTGATTCTTCTTAGAATTCTTATCTTGAAAGAAGACAAAACGTCTCCTGGCTTGTGAATTCTATCTTTCGCTCTTACATTAAGTTGTAAGTCTCCAGTCCATGTTAATTGTGATCTGTCAAAATTTCCTTAGCTAGTAGGTAAACAGTTGCTCACAATAATCCTTTTATACTTCTTTAGTTCGTTCTACCTTCCACCCTTCGGCTTCTTATAGCTAACTCCATTTCTCTAGTCCGATTATGCCATTCATCTGGCATAAATAGTCGTTTCAAGTTTCCACGATAGCTTGCAACCGTCTTTGAAATTATTATGGCCGAAATGATCATCCACTTGCAGACCTTCTGCATGGACCATCTGTGTTGGTGGCTTAGGTCCCGTGATAATTCGGGTTACCCTGGACTCTCGAGTCTAGCAAGGTCGTTCTCCCATACAGATTTCTTCACTGGTGTTGGTGGTAATATCGCCTTCCTGAACCTCCGTTGACCCTGCTACAGGCTTCCATTCTTTGGATATTGGTGTCGCGGTTTCTTTCAAACTTCTTATATCTCTGAGGAGGTCAAAACCTCCCCACGCTTGTGGGGTCTGCCTTTTCGCTTTTACACTCAATTATAGGTCTTCATTCCGTGCACCTTAGATTCTCACACCCGGATTGACACTTTGTCTCTTCTGGTTTCTCATGCCCCTAATGGTCTATGGGGCATCCGCCTCGATTATAATGTCCTTGATTCCGTAATCTTGGTTATACTCAATTCTACTTGTCTTGTTCCAATATTGTTATCTCTACTCCACACTCTTGTAGTCTCTTGCATGGTTCTTCTAGTTCCGTCTTTTGGCCTCGTATGCTTGAGTTCCTTGTACGACCTTCTATTCCTTCTATCTGAGTTGACTCGGGAATTCTTCCTCATTTGATTGTACTTATGGTCAAAATTAACTTCACATCTTTACTTCTTCGCCTATTAGTTCTTTGGATGGTTAACAAGGGTTACTAGGACGCTCATCCGAGTATAATATTTGATACAAGGTCCGAGTCCTTTTTCTCGTGTTGAAAACTCTTCAAGTCTGCTACCGATTTATCATGAGGCGATAATCGCTTCAAGATATCACAACTAAAGGATATAATATATCCTTTAGGATACTAACATATTACACATACACATATATATAACATACATTAATACTCATCATAATAAATCTATATGCTAACTCATATCGATCCAAGTTGTAGAGATCCACGGAGAGCGATGGTGGTCCAACATACTACTAACCCAACAACCCGACTATGCGTGTGTGTAAAAACAGAAATCCGTTTTTGAAAACTTTAGAACCCTTTCGGGTTCTAGTTATTTTATACATTTGGTCTTTTAGAAGATTTCAAGTGCCATTGTTGCCAACCCAGTGCTCTGATACCATATTGTAACACCCCAAATCCTGAGAACTCGGGGAGCTACTGGTTAGTACCTCACAATGGGTCCCGACCTTAGTTTGACAACAATTTAACTTGGATCTTACAACAAGGCACAAAAGTATTTAAAACATTTGAAAACTTTAAACAATATATACATGAAGAATATGTATCAGCCTTACAAAGCAAAGGTACCAAAACGACATATATGAAGAACATAAGACATTCCCGTCCCCAACTAAATGAGTACGTGGACCCGGCTGACCATTCCCTCCGGATCTCTCTACAACTGTTTTAACCTGCAAGACATCTACAAGCGGTATAAAACCGTTAGCTAACATTCTATGCATAAGTATAAAGGTAAAAGCACAAACACACAACATACACAATCAACATGCAACACTCAATCCTTTTATTATCTTTAATTAGGTGATAGTTTATTACTAATGGTACTTATTTTGTGACACGAGGGATTCCCAAACCTCGCCCCTGTCCCCGTTTACCAACGCGGAATGGTACTAATGCATTTGACCGTCTACCGGACTGGGCTGGTCGCAGGGAACCTCCTAGACTCTCGCAAGAGCTAGGCAGATGATGTCACGACCCGTTATCATACACTTGGGTCAATTACGTAAATAATAAAGTCGGCCTAATCTGGTTTCATTGTTTATCATAACTAACAAACACCACTCATACACATTACACTCATACAAGAAGCCAGCTAAGTAAGTCCGTGGACTTACCTGAATCAGATCTTGACTTTCTAATTCGCAAATCGATCTGTACAGTAGGAATTCAGTGGCCTGTCAAACGAGGCAAGTGTGTCATCACACTTTCTAGGTGATTAGAAGTCTAAGACTTCTAAGAAAGTAGGTCTTAATAGAACGAAATTGATTACAGTATTAATTTATGGTAAAATGACTATTTTACCCTTGGTCTCGAAACTTCCAAAAATTCCCTAATTCATGCCTAAACTCTTATTTGAGACTAAAGAGTCATATTCTAACTCCTAAAGATGAGTTTGGTTACAAATTGGCAATTTACCCATTTCCCTATTTTCGAAAAGATCGTTAAGGTCTAACTTTGGCTTCAAATATAAAATTCGAATAATTTTATAAAAATTCCAAAATAATTTCCTAGATCATCTATGATATCCCATCTACTCCTAGGAGCAAGAATTTCTTAAAACTGTTCAACCATCACTTCTACAAAAATTTCCAGAGTTGGTTACAACACTTAACAAACAACACATTGTCTTAACTTTGAAAAATCATAACTCCTAAACTACTAGCTGGATTTATCCCAAATTTTGATACATTCTACTATCAAATCTTATCTATAATATATCCAAAATTCAGCCGCAAAGAGATCAAAATCCTATTTAAAACTATCTCACAAAACCGAATTTCAGCACAACAGAAAAACTGCTTATGACTAAATCTTTGAAAAATCATAAATCCCAAACCACTCGCTGGATACTTCTCAAATTTTAATATGTTCTACAACAATATGTCAGCTATATCATATCCAAAATTCAAGCCCAACGGAGATCAATAGCTTATTCAAAACCATCTCAGAAAACAGCATCACTTGCTGTTTTCCTCAACACTCAGCACATATATACAAACTGCATGAGGCGTCAACTTTGGAACAAATTAACTCTCAAACCGTAGCTCCGATTCCTCTCAAATTCTAGTATGTTATACTATACAATATCGACTAAAACATATCCGAAAATCAGAAGTAAAGGTGGAGTCTAGCCTATCCAAAACTGGACCGACGTTGACTGATTGTCACTTCCGCAAATTCAGAAAATGCCTCAGCTTTTCAAGCTATCTTCGGAGGCTGTTGGGTACGGCTTGGAGACACAACGGGGTTCACATCAGCATATAAATATTAAGGTTAAAGCCAGAGAAAGACCAAGAAAGGATGGGTATGGATCTTACTCGATTCTAGGGTTGATTGTATGCAAAACCAAGTCTTGAGACGAATAGCCAGTGCAGAAGAGATTCCTGGAGGCTAGCAAGGAGGCGTTCTGTGTGCTGCACCAGGAGGAGATGCCAAGGCCTCCCTTGCTGCTCGTGTGCCATCAAAGAGAAGCGTTTTGCGTGCTGCACCAGCAGGAGAAAGCTTGGACATTGTCTCTAGGAAGCGCAGCCGGTTTGAAGGAGGTCGTCCTTGTCGGATCTAGGCGCTGGTGCACGCGACACAGATGAGGCGGCTGCAGCAAGAGTCTCCGTTGCTGTTGTTGATCCAGTGCAGAAGAGAGAGAAGGTCCATGGCTGCTGCTTGGTGGATGAAGGAGGAGAGACGTGAAGAGACTTGGCGTGCAGCTGTTCACAAGGGCGCTAGGGCAAGACGTCTCTCACAGTTGGGCCGAGTAGCAGCAGGTATGTGGCCTGGCGCTGGAGCTGAGCAGGGATGGGCTTGAGTTCGGGCTGCTTCTGGCTGCAGCAGAGGAAGAGTGGGCTGCGAACTGGGCTGAAAACAAGGTAGGGATAGTGGGCTGAAAGAGTTGTCTTGGCTTTGTCACAGCCTTGTCAAAACGTGTCCTGGCCTTGTCATGGTCTTGTCTCAGCCTTGTCGAAATCTCGTCTTTGCCTTGTCATGATCTCGTCTAAAGTCATCGTTACGAATTAATTATAAGAATTAGGGTTTGATATAATTCTATCATTTTATGTGAATTAAATTCTACATAAAATGATAAATAATTATAAGAATTAGGATTTGATATAATTCTATCATTTTATGTGAATTAAATTCTACATAAAATGATAAATAATTATTAGAATTAGGGTTTGAAATGATTGTATCATTTTATGTGAATTAAATTCTACATAAAATGATAAAATTTGTGAAGGAAGAAATACTCGATAGAATAGGAAACCGACAACGGCTCGAAGTCCGATTTGATTTGGAATTAAACGGAATAAAAATTCCGGATATTATATCAGTACACCCTTAAAATAAGTTTCGTTCCGAAACTTAGAACAAGGTACTTAATTAAACGACTTCCATAAATAAACTGGTATGTCCTAGTCTCACTAAATTTTTATTTGTTTCCTAAACTTCTTTAACCCTATCAAAGAGTAACGAAAAAAAAACTGATCGTTACATCAGATCCCCCTCGAAATAAGTTTCGTCCCGAAACTTAGGGTAAGACAATCCTGATCGGCCTTTAAGACACCAAATGGGTGTGTTTGATCACTACACAAAACTCTCATCGTTTCCACATCTAAGTATCCCGCACATCAAGGTTACCAAAAGAACACATCACTGACTAAACACTAAGTAATGAAATAAACAAGCAATCAAACAATATCACACATACAAGGTCAAGCCCTAACTAGTCACTCCCGAGGTTACAACTATCGCTACATGGGTCTTTGAAAGGTTACGTCTCTTACTATCTCCAATCTTAGGTAGCCTTATCGGATTTTCATAAAACCACTAAATCTTAAATCCTTTCAGGTACTTAGATCACAAGCGTATGTTACCACGTTCTAGAGTGGTTACCGGATGTCTCACCGGTATCATCCGGCTCAACTGTCTAATCCTCTAATTTGATGACCTAACTCGTGTCTGGTAGGTATCTCTCCAACTGAAATTCTCAAACTCAGTTCCCAAACTTAGTCTCCATGAAAAACTGAAGTTCTAGATCCTTTGATGACCCTACGGAAAATGATCTATTCAACTTTCTTCCCTTCGTTATGACCACATGCTTACGGCCTTCTGAAGAGGTTCTGACTACCCACTCAGGCCAAAGGTCTTTGACATCCACCAACACTTACCAAATTCCCCATGCTCTTCGTATCACGACCCACATGGTCTTGTCTTTTAATATTACTCAGTCATCATGTTCCTCAGGTACGGAATTGTCACCCTTACCCTTTTCAGGTCTAATACTCAAGACAATTAAAAATCAAATCTAGTGGTTATCCTCTTTGTTCACTTGGCTTTATTATATTATTTATAGATCTCTAATATATTGTTTGCTCCAACTTAGGCTTCTCACACATTTTCTAAGATCTTAAATGAAATAGAATAAGTCCGAAATGACGGTATTAGACACAAAGTGATCTCATATCACCTGTATTTGTTAATAACTACTCAATAAATGTTAACATATCATCAACAGTGCGCTCTTTTATCCACCATTGTTACCAGCCCGATAGTATCCCCCTAACTCAAAACGCAACTAGGCTCTGTTTCGACATAACATTACACATAAAATCTACTCCGAGATTATGCTTTCTTTAAGCACTGTTACTAGGTTGCAAGTATGCTCCTGTCGCTTCTCTTTCTTATGTATCTTCGACTCAGGATGGCAGTTACTCACTTGGAGCTTTCTAGTGCAGGACATGCACAATACTTTTATTACCTCATTAATTCTTTCCTAATCCATCCCGAAAACTCACTCTAGAGTATTCCATTCGTATGAAATTCCAAAACTACTTGTCTGGCAACCTGTAGCAAAGCAGTCACTCTTCACTCGGATCCATAATAGGGTACCAGTCTCCTTCTATTACCTCTACCTGCACATAAGTTTCCGTACAACATTTTGAGTAACTCCACATAGCCTATCTCACGTTCCTTCCAACTAGAATGCATTTCACAAACTATCACCATCTTAAACTCGACACGACATCCCTCAACACCCTTGAGCTTCTTGCTTTGTGGGTTAGGACCCACCACGCTTCCGCTGCGCCACTCTGATTATTTTGTTGTTTCCCGTAATCATAAGGACGTGTTCTGTCAGTCCAAAATGATTAACCGGATGAAGTACAAAGTACTTTCCTTACTTTGTCTTCTTGAAATAAAGTCGTGATTGGAAAACAACCATCTTCCGCTTACTTCCTTAATTCTTTTAAAACGGATCCAAACTACTAGACTCGACCGGAGTTTGATCTTAACCAGCCAAGAAGTAACCTCTAACACGATTCTCTATACCCTTAGTTGTCTAAGAAGATTGTTGTTGCGTATTTGAGGAAATCATTCCAGGCGTCGGTAAAGTTACTCCATAGATCCACAATCACAAATATCTCTTCGTAACGGCGCATAACTCGTCAATATCAAACAATACTTGCACGTCCTTGGTTGACATAGGTCAGTCTATAATTGACTTATCTCAATTTCATACCTCTACTGGTATTAAACTTTTGGTCCACATCACCTACTAGATTTATCCTTTTATCCTTCTTTAGTTCGTCTTATCTTTCACTCTTCTGCTTCCTTTGGGACAACTCTCTTTCTCAAGTCTGATTGTGTCATTCCTCTGGCATAAATAGTCGTTTCAAGTTTTCACGATAGCTTGCAAGCGTCTTTGAAATTGTTATGGCCGTAATGATCATCCTCTTACAGTTCCTTTTTCATGGACCATTTGTGTTGATGGCTTAGGTCCCGTGATAATTCGGGTTACCTTGGACTCTCGAGTCTAGCATGGCCGTTCTCCCATACATATTTCTTCACTGGAGTTAGTGGTAATATCGCCTTCATGAAACTCCGTTGACCCTGCTACATGCTTCCATTCTTTGGATATTGGCGTCGCGGTTTCTTTCAAACTACTTATGTCGCTGAGGAGGTCAAAACCTCCCCACGCTTGTGGAGTTGCCTTTTCGCTTTTACACTCAATTGTAGGTCTTCATTCCGTGCACCTTAGATTCTCGCACCCGGATTGACACTTTGTCTCTTCTGGTTTTCATGCCCATAATGGTCTATGGGGCATCCGCCTCGATGGTAATGTCCTTGATTCCACAATCTTGGCTGTACTCAATTCTACTTGTCTCGTTCCAATATTGTTATCTCTACTCCGCACTCTTGTAGTCTCTTGCATGGTTCTTATAATTCATCTCTCGGCTTTATACAACCTAGTCCCTTGTATGACCTTCTATTTCTTCTATCTGAGTTGACTCGGGAATTCTTCCTCATTTGATTGTACTTATGGTCAAAATTATCTCCACATCTTTACTTCTTCGCCTATTAGTTCTTTGGATGGTTAACAAGGGTTACTAGGACGCCCACCCGAGTATAATACTTGATCCAAGGTCCGAGTCCTTTGTCTCGTGTTGAAAACTCTTCAAGTCTGCTACCGATTTATCATGAGGTGATAATCGCTTCATGATATCACAACTAAAGGGTATAATATATCCTTTAGGATACTAACATACTACACATACACATATATATAACATACATTAATAATTATCATAATAAGTCCATATGCTAACTCATATCGATCTAAGTTGTAGAGATCCACGGAGAGCGATGGTGGTCCAACGTACTACTAACCCAACAACCCGACTATGCGCGCGTGTGAAAACATAAATCCGTTTTGAAAATTTTAGACCCCTTTCGGGTTCTAGTTATTTTATACATTTGGTCTTTTAGAAGATTTCAAGTGCCATTGTTGCCAACCCAGAGCTCTGATACCATACTGTAACACCCCAAATTTTGAGAACTCGGGGAGCTACTGGTTAGGACCTCACAATGGGTCCCGACCTTAGTTTGACAACAATTTAACTTGGATCTTACAACAAGGCACAAAAGTATTTAAATCATTTGAAAACTTTAAACAATATATACATGAAGAATATGTATCAGCCTTACAAAGCAAAGGTACCAAAACGACACATAAGAAGAACAAAAGACATCCCGTCCCCAACTAAATAAGTACGTGGACCCGGCTGACCATTCCCTCCGGATCTCTCTACAACTGTTTTAACCTGCAAGACATCTACAAGCGGTATAAAACCGTTAGCTAACATTCTATGCATAAGTATAAAGGTAAAAGCACAAACACACAACATACACAATCAACATGCAACACTCAATCCTTTTATTATCTTTAATTAGGTGATAGTTTATTACTAATGGTACTTATTTTGTGACACGAGGGATTCCCAAACCTCGCCCCTGTCCCCGTTTACCAACGCGGAATGGTACTAATGCATTTGACCGTCTACCGGACTGGGCTGGTCGCAGGGAACCTCCTAGACTCTCGCAAGAGCTAGGCAGATGATGTCACGACCCGTTATCATACACTTGGGTCAATTACGTAAATAATAAAGTCGGCCTAATCTGGTTTCATTGTTTATCATAACTAACAAACACCACTCATACACATTACACTCATACAAGAAGCCAGCTAAGTAAGTCCGTGGACTTACCTGAATCAGATCTTGACTTTCTAATTCGCAAATCGATCTGTACAGTAGGAATTCAGTGGCCTGTCAAACGAGGCAAGTGTGTCATCACACTTTCTAGGTGATTAGAAGTCTAAGACTTCTAAGAAAGTAGGTCTTAATAGAACGAAATTGATTACAGTATTAATTTATGGTAAAATGACTATTTTACCCTTGGTCTCGAAACTTCCAAAAATTCCCTAATTCATGCCTAAACTCTTATTTGAGACTAAAGAGTCATATTCTAACTCCTAAAGATGAGTTTGGTTACAAATTGGCAATTTACCCATTTCCCTATTTTCGAAAAGATCGTTAAGGTCTAACTTTGGCTTCAAATATAAAATTCGAATAATTTTATAAAAATTCCAAAATAATTTCCTAGATCATCTATGATATCCCATCTACTCCTAGGAGCAAGAATTTCTTAAAACTGTTCAACCATCACTTCTACAAAAATTTCCAGAGTTGGTTACAACACTTAACAAACAACACATTGTCTTAACTTTGAAAAATCATAACTCCTAAACTACTAGCTGGATTTATCCCAAATTTTGATACATTCTACTATCAAATCTTATCTATAATATATCCAAAATTCAGCCGCAAAGAGATCAAAATCCTATTTAAAACTATCTCACAAAACCGAATTTCAGCACAACAGAAAAACTGCTTATGACTAAATCTTTGAAAAATCATAAATCCCAAACCACTCGCTGGATACTTCTCAAATTTTAATATGTTCTACAACAATATGTCAGCTATATCATATCCAAAATTCAAGCCCAACGGAGATCAATAGCTTATTCAAAACCATCTCAGAAAACAGCATCACTTGCTGTTTTCCTCAACACTCAGCACATATATACAAACTGCATGAGGCGTCAACTTTGGAACAAATTAACTCTCAAACCGTAGCTCCGATTCCTCTCAAATTCTAGTATGTTATACTATACAATATCGACTAAAACATATCCGAAAATCAGAAGTAAAGGTGGAGTCTAGCCTATCCAAAACTGGACCGACGTTGACTGATTGTCACTTCCGCAAATTCAGAAAATGCCTCAGCTTTTCAAGCTATCTTCGGAGGCTGTTGGGTACGGCTTGGAGACACAACGGGGTTCACATCAGCATATAAATATTAAGGTTAAAGCCAGAGAAAGACCAAGAAAGGATGGGTATGGATCTTACTCGATTCTAGGGTTGATTGTATGCAAAACCAAGTCTTGAGACGAATAGCCAGTGCAGAAGAGATTCCTGGAGGCTAGCAAGGAGGCGTTCTGTGTGCTGCACCAGGAGGAGATGCCAAGGCCTCCCTTGCTGCTCGTGTGCCATCAAAGAGAAGCGTTTTGCGTGCTGCACCAGCAGGAGAAAGCTTGGACATTGTCTCTAGGAAGCGCAGCCGGTTTGAAGGAGGTCGTCCTTGTCGGATCTAGGCGCTGGTGCACGCGACACAGATGAGGCGGCTGCAGCAAGAGTCTCCGTTGCTGTTGTTGATCCAGTGCAGAAGAGAGAGAAGGTCCATGGCTGCTGCTTGGTGGATGAAGGAGGAGAGACGTGAAGAGACTTGGCGTGCAGCTGTTCACAAGGGCGCTAGGGCAAGACGTCTCTCACAGTTGGGCCGAGTAGCAGCAGGTATGTGGCCTGGCGCTGGAGCTGAGCAGGGATGGGCTTGAGTTCGGGCTGCTTCTGGCTGCAGCAGAGGAAGAGTGGGCTGCGAACTGGGCTGAAAACAAGGTAGGGATAGTGGGCTGAAAGAGTTGTCTTGGCTTTGTCACAGCCTTGTCAAAACGTGTCCTGGCCTTGTATGGTCTTGTCTCAGCCTTGTCGAAATCTCGTCTTTGCCTTGTCATGATCTCGTCTAAAGTCATCGTTACGAATTAATTATAAGAATTAGGGTTTGATATAATTCTATCATTTTATGTGAATTAAATTCTACATAAAATGATAAATAATTATAAGAATTAGGATTTGATATAATTCTATCATTTTATGTGAAATAAATTCTACATAAAATGATAAATAATTATTAGAATTAGGGTTTGAAATGATTGTATCATTTTATGTGAATTAAATTCTACATAAAATGATAAAATTTGTGAAGGAAGAAATACTCGATAGAATAGGAAACCGACAACGGCTCGAAGTCCGATTTGATTTGGAATTAAACGGAATAAAAATTCCGGATATTATATCAGTACACCCTTAAAATAAGTTTCGTTCCGAAACTTAGAACAAGGTACTTAATTAAACGACTTCCATAAATAAACTGGTATGTCCTAGTCTCACTAAATTTTTATTTGTTTCCTAAACTTCTTTAACCCTATCAAAGAGTAACGAAAAAAAAACTGATCGTTACATCAGATCCCCCTCGAAATAAGTTTCGTCCCGAAACTTAGGGTAAGACAATCCTGATCGGCCTTTAAGACACCAAATGGGTGTGTTTGATCACTACACAAAACTCTCATCGTTTCCACATCTAAGTATCCCGCACATCAAGGTTACCAAAAGAACACATCACTGACTAAACACTAAGTAATGAAATAAACAAGCAATCAAACAATATCACACATACAAGGTCAAGCCCTAACTAGTCACTCCCGAGGTTACAACTATCGCTACATGGGTCTTTGAAAGGTTACGTCTCTTACTATCTCCAATCTTAGGTAGCCTTATCGGATTTTCATAAAACCACTAAATCTTAAATCCTTTCAGGTACTTAGATCACAAGCGTATGTTACCACGTTCTAGAGTGGTTACCGGATGTCTCACCGGTATCATCCGGCTCAACTGACTAATCCTCTAATTTGATGACCTAACTCGTGTCTGGTAGGTATCTCTCCAACTGAAATTCTCAAACTCAGTTCCCAAACTTAGTCTCCATGAAAAACTGAAGTTCTAGATCCTTTGATGACCCTACGGAAAATGATCTATTCAACTTTCTTCCCTTCGTTATGACCACATGCTTACGGCCTTCTGAAGAGGTTCTGACTACCCACTAAGGCCAAAGGTCTTTGACATCCACCAACACTTACCAAATTCCCCATGCTCTTCGTATCACGACCCACATGGTCTTGTCTTTTAATATTACTCAGTCATCATGTTCCTCAGGTACGGAATTGTCACCCTTACCCTTTTCAGGTCTAATACTCAAGACAATTAAAAATCAAATCTAGTGGTTATCCTCTTTGTTCACTTGGCTTTATTATATTATTTATAGATCTCTAATATATTGTTTGCTCCAACTTAGGCTTCTCACACATTTTCTAAGATCTTAAATGAAATAGAATAAGTCCGAAATGACGGTATTAGACACAAAGTGATCTCATATCACCTGTATTTGTTAATAACTACTCAATAAATGTTAACATATCATCAACAGTGCGCTCTTTTATCCACCATTGTTACCAGCCCGATAGTATCCCCCTAACTCAAAACGCAACTAGGCTCTGTTTCGACATAACATTACACATAAAATCTACTCCGAGATTATGCTTTCTTTAAGCACTGTTACTAGGTTGCAAGTATGCTCCTGTCGCTTCTCTTTCTTATGTATCTTCGACTCAGGATGGCAGTTACTCACTTGGAGCTTTCTAGTGCAGGACATGCACAATACTTTTATTACCTCATTAATTCTTTCCTAATCCATCCCGAAAACTCACTCTAGAGTATTCCATTCGTATGAAATTCCAAAACTACTTGTCTGGCAACCTGTAGCAAAGCAGTCACTCTTCACTCGGATCCATAATAGGGTACCAGTCTCCTTCTATTACCTCTACCTGCACATAAGTTTCCGTACAACATTTTGAGTAACTCCACATAGCCTATCTCACGTTCCTTCCAACTAGAATGCATTTCACAAACTATCACCATCTTAAACTCGACACGACATCCCTCAACACCCTTGAGCTTCTTGCTTTGTGGGTTAGGACCCACCACGCTTCCGCTACGCCACTCTGATTATTTTGTTGTTTCCCGTTATCATAAGGACGTGTTCTGTCAGTCCAAAATGATTAACCGGATGAAGTACAAAGTACTTTCCTTACTTTGTCTTCTTGAAATAAAGTCGTGATTGGAAAACAACCATCTTCCGCTTACTTCCTTAATTCTTTTAAAACGGATCCAAACTACTAGACTCGACCGGAGTTTGATCTTAACCACCCAAGAAGTAACCTCTAACACGATTCTCTATACCCTTAGTTGTCTAAGAAGATTGTTGTTGCGTATTTGAGGAAATCATTCCAAGCGTCGGTAAAGTTACTCCATAGATCCACAATCACAAATATCTCTTCGTAACGGCGCATAACTCGTCAATATCAAACAATACTTGCACGTCCTTGGTTGACATAGGTCAGTCTATAATTGACTTATCTCAATTTTGTACCTCTACTGGTATTAAACTTTTGGTCCACATCACCTACTAGATTTATCCTTTTATCCTTCTTTAGTTCGTCTTATCTTTCACTCTTCTGCTTCCTTTGGGACAAATATCTTTCTCAAGTCTCACTGTGCCATTCACTTGACGTCAAAAGTCGTTTCTAACACTCCACGATAGATGGTAAGCGTCTTGTAGTTCCGATGACTTTTAATTACATCCCAATTGTAGTCCCTTTACAGGGACAGTCTATGTTGATGACCTATGTTCTGTTATAATTGGGGTTACCTTGGACTCTATAGTCCACTACACAATTCTCACAAGCACAGGTTCCTTAATCGGCGTTGTTTGTAATATTTCCTTCCAAATCTCTATTGACTATGTTACCGGGCTTCGATCCTTTCGATACTGGCGTTGTGATTCTTCCTAGAATTCTTATCTTGAAAGAAGACAAAACGTCTCCTGGCTTGTGAATTCTATCTTTCGCTCTTACATTAAGTTGTAAGTCTCCAGTCCATGTTAATTGTGATCTGTCAAAATTTCCTTAGCTAGTAGGTAAACAGTTGCTCACAATAATCCTTTTATACTTCTTTAGTTCGTTCTACCTTCCACCCTTCGGCTTCTTATAGCTAACTCCATTTCTCTAGTCCGATTATGCCATTCATCTGGCATAAATAGTCGTTTCAAGTTTCCACGATAGCTTGCAACCGTCTTTGAAATTATTATGGCCGAAATGATCATCCACTTGCAGACCTTTTGCATGGACCATATGTGTTGGTGGCTTAGGTCCCGTGATAATTCGGGTTACCCTGGACTCTCGAGTCTAGCAAGGTCGTTCTCCCATACAGATTTATTCACTGGTGTTGGTGGTAATATCGCCTTCCTGAACCTCCGTTGACCCTGCTACAGGCTTCCATTCTTTGGATATTGGTGTCGCGGTTTCTTTCAAACTTCTTATATCTCTGAGGAGGTCAAAACCTCCCCACGCTTGTGGGGTCTGCCTTTTCGCTTTTACACTCAATTGTAGGTCTTCATTTCGTGCACCTTAGATTCTCACACCCGGATTGACACTTTGTCTCTTCTGGTTTCTCATGCCCCTAATGGTCTATGGGGCATCCGCCTCGATTATAATGTCCTTGATTCCGTAATCTTGGTTATACTCAATTCTACTTGTCTTGTTCCAATATTGTTATCTCTACTCCACACTCTTGTAGTCTCTTGCATGGTTCTTCTAGTTCCGTCTTTTGGCCTCGTATGCTTGAGTTCCTTGTACGACCTTCTATTCCTTCTATCTGAGTTGACTCGGGAATTCTTCCTCATTTGATTGTACTTATGGTCAAAATTAACTCCACATCTTTACTTCTTCGCCTATTAGTTCTTTGGATGGTTAACAAGGGTTCCTAGGACGCTCATCCGAGTATAATATTTGATACAAGGTCCGAGTCCTTTTTCTCGTGTTGAAAACTCTTCAAGTCTGCTACCAATTTATCATGAGGCGATAATCGCTTCAAGATATCACAACTAAAGGATATAATATATCCTTTAGGATACTAACATATTACACATACACATATATATAACATACATTAATATTCATCATAATAAATCCATATGCTAACTCATATCGATCCAAGTTGTAGAGATCCACGGAGAGCGATGGTGGTCCAACATACTACTAACCCAACAACCCGACTATGCGTGTGTGTAAAAACAGAAATCCGTTTTTGAAAACTTTAGAACCCTTTCGGGTTCTAGTTATTTTATACATTTGGTCTTTTAGAAGATTTCAAGTGCCATTGTTGCCAACCCAGTGCTCTGATACCATATTGTAACACCCCAAATCCTGAGAACTCGGGGAGCTACTGGTTAGGACCTCACAATGGGTCCCGACCTTAGTTTGACAACAATTTAACTTGGATCTTACAACAAGGCACAAAAGTATTTAAAACATTTGAAAACTTTAAACAATATATACATGAAGAATATGTATCAGCCTTACAAAGCAAAGGTACCAAAACGACATATATGAAGAACATAAGACATTCCTGTCCCCAACTAAATGAGTACGTGGACCCGGCTGACCATTCCCTCCGGATCTCTCTACAACTGTTTTAATCTGCAAGACATCTACAAGCGGTATAAAACCGTTAGCTAACATTCTATGCATAAGTATAAAGGTAAAAGCACAAACACACAACATACACAATCAACATGCAACACTCAATCCTTTTATTATCTTTAATTAGGTGATAGTTTATTACTAATGGTACTTATTTTGTGACACGAGGGATTCCCAAACCTCGCCCCTGTCCCCGTTTACCAACGCGGAATGGTACTAATGCATTTGACCGTCTACCGGACTGGGCTGGTCGCAGGGAACCTCCTAGACTCTCGCAAGAGCTAGGCAGATGATGTCACGACCCGTTATCATACACTTGGGTCAATTACGTAAATAATAAAGTCGGCCTAATCCGGTTTCGTTGTTTATCATAACTAACAAACACCACTCATACACATTACACTCATACAAGAAGCCAGCTAAGTAAGTACGTGTACTTACCTGAATCAGATCTTGACTTTCTAATTCGCAAATCGATATGTACAGTAGGAATTCAGTGGCCTGTCAAAGGAGGCAAGTGTGTCAGCACACTTTCTAGGTGATTAGAAGTCTAAGACTTCTAAGAAAGTAGGTCTTAATAGAACGGAATTGATTACAGTATTAATTTATGGTAAAATGACTGTTTTACCCTTGGTCTCGAAACTTCCAAAAATTCCCTAGTTCATACCTAAACTCTTATTTGAGACTAAAGAGTCATATTCTAACTCCTAAAGATGAGTTTGGTTACAAATTGGCAATTTACCCATTTCCCTATTTTCGGAAAGATCGTTAAGGTCTAACTTTGGCTTCAAATATAAAATTCGAATAATCTTATAAAAATTCCAAAATAATTTCCTAGATCATCTATGATATCCCATCTACTCCTAGGAGCAAGAATTTCTTAAAACTGTTCAACCATCACTTCTACAAAAATTTCCAGAGTTGGTTACAACACTTAACAAACAACACATTGTCTTAACTTTGAAAAATCATAACTCCTAAACTACTAGCTGGATTTATCCCAAATTTTGATACATTCTACTATCAAATCTTATCTATAATATATCCAAAATTCAGCCGCAAAGAGATCAAAATCCTATTTAAAACTATCTCACAAAACCGAATTTCAGCACAACAGAAAAACTGCTTATGACTAAATCTTTGAAAAATCATAAATCCCAAACCACTCGCTGGATACTTCTCAATTTTTAATATGTTCTACAACAATATGTCAACTATATCATATCCAAAATTCAAGCCCAACAGAGATCAATAGCTTATTCAAAACCATCTCAGAAAACAGCATCACTTGCTGTTTTCCTCAACACTCAGCACATATATACAAACTGCATGAGGCGTCAACTTTGGAACAAATTATCTCTCAAACCGTAGCTCCGATTCCTCTCAAATTTTAGTATGTTATACTATACAATATCGACTAAAACATATCCGAAAATCAGAAGTAAAGGTGGAGTCTAACCTACACAAAACTTAACCGACGTTGACTGATTGTCACTTCCGCAAATTCAGAAAATGCCTCGGCTTTTCAAGCTATCTTCGGAGGCTGTTGGGTACGGCTTGGAGACACAACGGGGTTCACATCAGCATATAAATATTAATGTTAAAGCCAGAGAAAGACCAAGAAAGGATGGGTATGGATCTTACTCGATTCTAGGGTTGATTGTATGCAAAACCAAGTCCTGAGACGAATAGCCAGTGCAGAAGAGATTCCTGGAGGCTAGCAAGGAGGCGTTCTGTGTGCTGCACCAGGAGGAGATGCCAAGGCCTCCCTTGCTGCTCGTGTGCCATCAAAGAGAAGCGTTTAGCGTGCTGCACCAGGAGGAGAAACCTTGGACATTGTCTCCAGGAAGCGCAGCCGGTTTGAAGGAGGTCGTCCTTGTCGGATCTAGGCGCTGGTGCACGCGACACAGATGAGGCGGCTGCAGCAAGAGTCTCCGTTGCTGTTGTCGATCCAGTGCAGAAGAGAGAGAAGGTCCATGGCTGCTGCTTGGTGGATGAAGGAGGAGAGACGTGAAGAGACGTGAAGAGACTTGGCATGCAGCTGTTCACAAGGGCGCTAGGGCAAGACGTCTCTCACAGTTGGGCCGAGTAGCAGCAGGTACGTGGGCTGGCGCTGGAGCTGAGCAGGGATGGGCTTGTGTTTGGGCTGCTTCTGGCTGCAGCAGAGGAAGAGTGGGCTGCGAACTGGGCTGAAAACAAGGTAGGGATAGTGGGCTGAAAGAGTTGTCTTGGCTTTGTCACAGCCTTGTCAAAACGTGTCCTGGCCTTGTATGGTCTTGTCTCAGCCTTGTCGAAATCTCGTCTCAGCCTTGTCATGATCTCGTCTAAAGTCATCGTTACGAATTAATTATAAGAATTAGGGTTTGATATAATTCTATCATTTTATGTGAATTAAATTCTACATAAAATGATAAATAAATATAAGAATTAGGATTTGATATAATTCTATCATTTTATGTGAAATAAATTCTACATAAAATGATAAATAATTATAAGAATTAGGGTTTGATATAATTCTATCATTTTATGTGAATTAAATTCTACATAAAATGATAAAATTTGTGAAGGAAGAAATACTCGATAGAATAGGAAACCGACAACGGCTCGAAGTCCGATTTGATTTGGAATTAAACGGAATAAAAATTCCGGATATTACATCAGTACCCCCTTAAAATAAGCTTCGTTCCGAAACTTAGAACAAGGTACTTAATTAAACGACTTCCATAAATAAACTGGTATGTCCTAGTCTCACTAAATTTTTATTTGTTTCCTAAACTTCTTTAACCCTATCAAAGCGTAACGAAAAAAAACTGGTCGTTACATTAGATCCCCCTCGAAATAAGTTTCGTCCCGAAACTTAGGGTAAGACAATCCTGATCGGCCTTTAAGACACCAAATGGGTGTGTTTGATCACTACACAAAACTCTCATCGTTTCCACATCTAAGTATCCCGCACATCAAGGTTACCAAAAGAACACATCACTGACTAAACACTAAGTCATGAAATAAACAAGCAATCAAACAATATCACACATACAAGGTCAAGCCCTAACTAGTCACTCCCGAGGTTACAACTATCGCTACATGGGTCTTTGAAAGGTTACGTCTCTTACTATCTCCAATCTTAGGTAGCCTTATCGGATTTTCATAAAACCACTAAATCTTAAATCCTTTCAGGTACTTAGATCACAAGCGTATGTTACCACGTTCTAGAGTGGTTACCGGATGTCTCACCGGTATCATCCGGCTCAACTGTCTAATCCTCTAATTTGATGACCTAACTCGTGTCTGGTAGGTATCTCTCCAACTGAAATTCTCAAACTCAGTTCCCAAACTTAGTCTCCATGAAAAACTGAAGTTCTAGATCCTTTGATGACCCTACGGAAAATGATCTATTCAACTTTCTTCCCTTCGTTATGACCACATGCTTACGGCCTTCTGAAGAGGTTCTGACTACCCACTCAGGCCAAAGGTCTTTGACATCCACCAACACTTACCAAATTCCCCATGCTCTTCGTATCACGACCCACATGGTCTTGTCTTTTAATATTACTCAGTCATCATGTTCCTTAGGTACGGAATTGTCACCCTTACCCTTTTCAGGTCTAATACTCAAGACAATTAAAAATCAAATCTAGTGGTTATCCTCTTTGTTCACTTGGCTTTATTATATTATTTATAGATCTCTAATATATTGTTTGCTCCAACTTAGGCTTCCCACACATTTTCTAAGATCTTAAATGAAATAGAATAAGTCCGAAATGACGGTATTAGACACAAAGTGATCTCATATCACCTGTATTTGTTAATAACTACTCAATAAATGTTAACATATCATCAACAGTGCGCTCTTTTATCCACCATTGTTACCAGCCCGATAGTATCCCCCAAACTCAAAACGCAACTAGGCTCTGTTTCGACATAACATTACACATAAAATCTACTCCGAGATTATGCTTTCTTTAAGCACTGTTACTAGGTTGCAAGTATGCTCCTGTCGCTTCTCTTTCTTATGTATCTTCGACTCAGGATGGCAGTTACTCACTTGGAGCTTTTGTTAGCATGAAATATTGTGATATTTTAGGCACGTTTTATAATCGTATTTGATTCATATTGATAGTCTTTGATTAAGCTTTATGCATATATGAGCTAGTATTGCCTATATTGTCGATATGGATGTCTACACGAGTTCTATGTTGATTATAGGTGATTTGGAGCTATTTCCGAACGAAATCGAGCAAAGGGAAGTTGAGTTGATGTACCTCTAGATTAAGGACACCTTTTGGAAGCAATTTGGAGTATTAGATTGAGGAATGCACGAATGAAGGCAAGAATCACGGTTTTACCCTAAATTACGGCCGTGGATTGTGAGTCAGAATTCGATGTTCATTCCAGGGGATATTACGGCCGTGGAAGTTACCCGTGTTTGTTTCCACGCCTCAAAATTACGGTCGTGGAATCTTCCACGACCGTGATCTTGGCGAATCCTTTCGCCACGTTTCGAAGCCATGATCTTTTGGAGATTGGGCCGGGCCGACATTTTGCCCTGCATTATAAAAAGGACGGATGAAGCAAGATTCCGTCACCTCGCTACCTAGCTTACGACCTTTCAACCCTAAGTTTAGCGGCAAAAACGCAAGCTTAGCAACACACAAACCCTCATTCTTGGAGGTGATTTTGGAGATCTCATTGAAGATCAAAGTTGGGAATTGAAGAATTGCTGCTAGCGATCTTTGCGTTTGTGCAAGATCGAAGTTCTTGGAGGATTTTGCAAGAAGATTTCTCTTCTTGCTTAGGTTTGATTTAGGATCGGATTGACATCCCGTTTCCTTTCTTTCCTAGATTGTGATTGTTTATTCCTATTTGAATCTTTTGATAAACACTTGTTCTTGATTGTGATTCTGAGATTCGTTCGAAGATTATTGATAGTTCTTGAAAGTTTCCATCTTTTATCTTTTAATTCTTGAATTAATATCAAATGACTGTTATTGGCTAAAAACCCTTAACAATTCTAAGGTGAAGGGTTGATAGTTGTGGCCTAGATGATGATAGATCGATCGCAAACAGATTAGACCCTGAGAGTTAGAGAATTGTCACCGACAACCCTAAATTACGGGCTGTTCTTGAGTTCCACGGCCGTGGAATCTCAAGATCCAACCGTAATTTCCCTGAGTTTACGAGCTTGCTTTTACCTTAATCCAAAGTTAAAGATTTGCTTTAGCTTAGTCTAGACTTGTCTTTTCTAGGTGGTAGTGAAGCCTCAACAACCTCTACCTCGATTGTGAGCCTCAACAACCTCAATCGGATAAGTTAGTCTTGACCTTTAGATTATAGGTTTGGGTATTTGACACTAATCCTTGTCTTTAGTTCCTTCTTATATTGAGCCTCAACAACCTGTATAAGGAGTATCTTTTAGGTGAGTTACATAAGGTTTTTGGAACCTCAACCGTACGATTACCTTACATTAGTATACCTTTGCACATCTCAGCTCTGTCTTTACATCATTAGTATATCTTGAATCTATTGCCACAACTGAATACCCGGATCTTTAGGATTGTTGTTTTCCCAATATTTGCAAAACTCTCATATTTATTGCTTGATAACCTGAAATCGAATTTGTTCCCACCCAAATCCCTGTGTTCGATACTCTGGAATTCTTGCTTAACTACGTCGATCCGTACACTGCGGGTTCGCTGCTTGATTCTAGTTTTATAAATTTAAAGCTTATTTGCACACACCTCTAGGGGCGAACAAGTTTTTGGCGCCATTGCCGGGGATTTGGTTTCGGCCGAATTCGGTAACCGGTTGTCAAGCTTGGGAGCTTGCTCTCGTTATTTGATTCTTCTTGAGTGCATGCGCAGGTCTAGGAACACCGAAGATCTCTTACCTCTTGATCAAGAGGTAGAGAAAACCTTGAGACAAAGACGCAAGGAAAAGAGGATGGCTCAAGAGAACGAAAGCGATCTTCAAACTAAGTTGGCGGAGAAGGAAGCTCAACTCCGATGGAATGAGAATCTCCTCCAGGATGAGATGGATCGTCATCAAACTCAAGTTAACGGTCTACAAGACATGATCGTCCAAATGAAGATAAAGATGAGCGATCTTGAAGATAAGGTGGGCAAGAAGTCCTCGAGAAGAAGGACAAGGTCTAGAAGAAGAAGCCACTCATCCGCTGATGATAGTGATTCTTCCATGCCTCCGCTAGAAGAGATTGATCCCACGATCAATATAAATCCTTTCAATCAACAAGGAGCTGCTAACCGCCGCATTCCACCTAGGAATGCGAGGGTCGAACGTGTGGATAATGAGCCAAGAACTCTTGGCCAGCGGATGGATCCAACACAACAACCACGCCGCTTAGGTGTGAACTTTGATGCTGAAGATGTACAAGGGTTTAGTTTCAACCCTCAAGTTATCACTCTTGTTCGCCAAAGTCAGTTTGGCGGTACAAGCACTGAATCTCCACACCAACACTTGCAGAACTTTGAGTGTATGATGGAGACAATGAGACCAAAGAGCGCTACTACCAACAGCTATAAGCTCAAACCTTTCTTTTTCTCTTTGAAAGGGAAAGCGCTATCTTGGTACCAAGCTCTTCCTAGTGGAAAGCTAGAGACGTGGGAAGACCTCTCCGCAGAGTTTCTCACCAAGTTCTTTCCGCCCTCCAAAACGGCGGAACTTAGAGGTAAGATTAATGCTTTTTCTATGAGACCTAACGAAAGTTTGTTTCAATCTTGGGAAAGGTTTCAGGATTTGCTCTTGGATTGCCCTCATCATGGCATATCCAAGCTTGCCTTGCTAGAAATTTACTATAAGGGGCTGGATGCGGGAACGCAATTCAACCTCCAATCCCTCTCATGCGGAACGTTCATGGACATGAGAGAAGATGACGCTTGGGACTTCATTGAGAAGCAAGCAAGAGTCATAGAGAAATATTCCCACCGGAAAGTGGAGGGAAATCGTGTGGAGCAAGGAGCGAAGCTCACACATGAGGCTCAAAATCAGATTTTCTCCCTCAACAATGAGATCAAGGAGTTGAAGGAGACTATCAAGACCAACTTCCCAAAGCAGCAAGAGAAGGATGTTGGCTATTTGGGCAATAATAATGGCGGTGACAACACCAACCGCAACAACAATAACCGGAACAATAACCGGAACAACAATTGGAATGGAAACAACAACCGGAATAACAACAATTGGAACAACAATCGTGGTTCAAACAACAACAATTGGCGCTCCAATCAACAAAATTCCGGTAACTCCTATCCTTCCAATTCCAATTCACTAACTCCACCCTCTTCTTCTTCTACTCCTTTGAAAAGCCAGGGGCAATCATCAAATGGAGGAAACAATACTGGAAAGGAAAAGCCGGATCCCATGTTGGAAACGATCTTGGGAAAGCTTCAAGGGTTGGAGAACCGCATCATCAAGGTTGATGATCAAATTTCTAAGGTTGACAAAGCTCAAAAGGTTTTAGAAAATCAAATGTTCAACCATGCGGAGGAAGTTCCTAGGAATCAAGGGAAACTTCCAGGAAAGACGGAGGACAACCCTAAGGGAAGGGTAATGGCGATTACAACTAGGAGCGGAGTGACTACCACCGATCCGCAGCCTACGTTTGTTGAAGTCCCCGTAGAGAAAGGCAAAGAAAAGGGGAAGGAGAAGGAGGACGTCTATGTCCCCCCTCCAGCTTTCAAACCTCCCCTACCATTCCCTCAATCTAGAGCGCGAGCGCGCCTAGACAAGCAATTCGGTAAGTTCATAGAACTCATGAGCAAACTACATATTAATATACCTTTCATTGATGCTATTGTAGGTATGCCGGCTTATGGCAAGTTCTTGAAGGAGCTCCTCTCTAACAAGAGGAAGCTAGAAGATTTTGGAGAAGTCAAGATGAGTTCGGATTCTTCGGACCTCATCAAGACTATGAAGGAGAAAATGCCCCCAAAGCTGAAAGATCCGGGGTCATTTTGCATTCCCATAGGAGCGGGAGAGGTCACATATGACGCTTTATGTGACTTGGGAGCAAGTGTAAGCATCATACCACTTGCATTGTGCAGGAAGATCGGTTTAGGCGACCCTAAACCGGTGAAGATGACGTTATACATGGCGGATCGATCCATTACTCGTCCCGTCGGCATTGTAGAGGACGTCCCTGTCAAGCTAGGCAAGTTCTTTGTCCCCATTGATTTTGTTGTGCTTGACATTCCTGCAGATAGTCCGGTCCCGATCATACTCGGAAGACCGTTTCTTGCAACTTCCGGCTGCATGGTCGATTGCAAGAATGGGAGACTCGCCTTTGACATTGGGGAGGAGAAAGTAGAGTTCGTTCTTTCCACTCTAGTGAAGGAACCAATCTTTGATGAGGATATTTACAATGTCCAAAACAAAGAAGGTTTATCTAGGGAGGAGGTAAGTGCGATTCTCTTTAACGATCCTTTGCAAAAGGTTATTACTATGAGTCTAACCGATGTAGGAGAAGAAGAAGAGTGCAAAGAGGAAATTGAAGCCTTAGAAGCACAAGAAGAGATGCATGAAGTAGAGTTTGAGAAACTCCACGATGAGGCTGAGAATACAAGATTCCACGGCCATACTCTGTATTCCACGGCCGTGGATTCCACAACCAAATTCGACCTCCATTCCAGAGGATATTACGGCCGTGGAAAACCAGAGGAAACCGTGATTTTGACCGTGGAAAATGGTGATCGGCACACTTCTTCAACTTCTCCTAATTCTTCTCCAAACCATTCAACATCCTTAGAAACTTCTAAGGAAACATCGGAAGCTCCTCAAGGATCATTGGAAGCCCCGAAAGCAATGGAACTTAAACCACTTCCTACTCATCTAAGGTACGCTTTTCTTGGATCTAATTCCACCTTCCCGGTTATCATTAGTTCCGAATTAAGCATAGATGAACATGAACAGCTCATGATTGTCCTTAGGAAACATAGAAAAGCCATAGGCTATACTATTGAGGACTTAGTAGGAATTAAACCCTCCCTATGCATGCATAAGATACTAATGGAGGAGGACTTTAGAACTTCAAGACAACCTCAAAGGCGGTTGAATCCGACCATGAAGGAGGTTGTCAAGAAGGAAATTCTTAAACTTCTTGATGCAGGTATCATCTATCCTATCTCCGATAGCAAGTGGGTGAGCCCGGTTCAAGTAGTTCCGAAGAAGGGAGGAATGACGGTCATCACCAATAAGAACAACGAACTCATTCCTACCCGAACTGTAACTGGATGGCGAATGTGCATAGACTACCGCAAGCTCAACAACGCAACGCGGAAGGATCACTTTCCACTGCCATTCATCGATCAAATGCTTGAAAGGTTAGCACAACATTCGTACTTTTGCTACCTTGACGGTTATAGTGGTTTCTTTCAGATCCCGATACACCCGGATGATCAAGAGAAGACCACATTCACGTGCCCTTGGGGTACATTCGCTTATAGGAGAATGCCGTTCGGGCTTTGCAACGCCCCAGCCACCTTTCAACGGTTCATGATGGCCATCTTCTCCGAATACGTAGAGGAAATCATGGAAGTCTTCATGGACGACTTCTCCGTTTACGGTTCCTCTTTTAACGATTGTCTTTCTAACCTTTCTCTTGTTTTGCAAAGATGTGAAGACACTAACCTAGTTCTTAATTGGGAGAAGTGTCAATTCATGGTTAAGGAAGGAATCGTTTTAGGTCACTTAGTCTCTAGTAGAGGGATAGAGGTAGACAAGGCTAAAATAGAGACCATAGAGAAACTCCCTCCCCCAGTTTCGGTGAAGGGAATAAGAAGTTTCCTAGGACATGCTGGATTCTATAGACGTTTCATTCAGGATTTTTCTAAGATATCAAAACCTCTCACTAATCTATTGATGAAGGATGCGGTTTTTGAGTTTTCACAGGAATGTCTAGATGCGTTCAACACCATCCGGCAAGCTCTAATTTCAGCACCCATTATCCAACCACCGGATTGGACTCTCCCTTTCGAGATTATGTGCGATGCTAGTGACGTAGCCATTGGAGCTGTTCTTGGGCAACGAAAGGAAGGACGAACCCACGCCATATACTACGCTAGCAAGACGCTAGACGAAGCCCAGCTCAACTACGCCACTACGGAAAAGGAATTTCTAGCCATTGTCTACGCTATTGACAAGTTTCGCTCTTATCTTGTAGGTGCAAAGGTGATTGTCTACACGGATCATGCTGCGATCCGGTACCTCCTTGCAAAGAAGGATGCGAAGCCAAGGCTGATTAGATGGATTCTTCTCCTACAAGAATTCGATCTTGAGATCCGCGACAAGAAAGGCTCGGAAAATTCTGTTGCGGATCATTTGAGTCGTCTAACACATCTAGAGGACGACCAATTACCCATTGATGACTCCTTTCCGGACGAACACCTACACATCATAGAGGAGTGCATCAAGGTAATCTCCAAGGGTGACGAACCATGGTTTGCTGATTTCGTTAACTATTTGGTTTGCCAGGAAATACCACCCGGACTATCATATGCGCAAAGAAAGAAGTTCTTCAAGGACGTCCGGGAATACCATTGGAACGAGCCTCTTCTCTTCAAGAGAGGTCCGGATGGCATCATTCGGCGATGTGTGCCGGAAGATGAGATGCAAAGTGTCATCCGTCATTGTCATTCACTACCTTGTGGAGGACACGCTAGTTCGAACAAAACTAGCGCAAAGGTATTGCAATCTGGATTCTATTGGCCTACTCTATTTAAAGATGTGCAATCCTATGTTTCTTGCTGCGATGCTTGTCAAAGAACAGGCAATATCTCTAGAAGGAACGAGATGCCCCTCAACAACATCCAAGAGGTGGAGATTTTTGACGTTTGGGGAGTTGACTTCATGGGACCATTCCCTTCTTCTTGTGGAAACCAATACATACTATTGGCAGTAGACTACGTTTCTAGATGGGTGGAAGCAATTGCCTCTCCCACAAATGATGCCATGGTGGTGGTTAAGTTCTTCAACAAGACCATCTTTCCGCGATTCGGGACGCCAAGGACGATCATTAGTGATGGAGGTTCTCACTTCATAGCCCGTCGTTTTGAAGCTCTTCTATCCAAGTATGGGGTTACTCACAAGATCGCCACCCCTTACCATCCACAAACGAGTGGACAAGTTGAGATCTCAAATAGGGAGATCAAGGGAATTCCAGAGAAGACGGTTTCGAGGACTAGGAAGGATTGGTCCTTGAAACTAGATGATGCATTATGGGCATACCGGACTGCATACAAGACTCCCATAGGAACCACACCATACAACCTTGTGTATGGGAAGTCTTGTCACTTGCCGGTAGAGCTAGAGCACAAGGCGTTTTGGGCTATCAAGTGGCTGAATTTCAGCATGAAAGAAGCGGGAGAGAAGCGTCTCCTAGACATCAACGAGCTGGATGAACTCCGTTTGAACGCCTATGAAAACGCTAAGATCTACAAGGAAAGAGCAAAGCGTTGGCATGATAAGCATATCATTCCAAAGAACTTCCAAGAAGGAGATCAAGTTCTCCTCTTCAATTCGAGACTTCGCCTCTTTCCAGGTAAGCTAAAATCTCGTTGGACTGGACCTTTTCTAATTAAGCGCATTTTCCCCCATGGTGCAGTTGAAGTATGGGGTGAAGCTAGCGGAAGTTTTAAGGTGAACGGTCAACGGCTCAAAAAGTACTCACCGGAACTCCAAGCTGAGGAGTTTGCACCTACCGCACTCGAATAAGTGCGAGTTTGGTCTAGCTACGGACCTTAAACAAAGCGCTTCTTGGGAGGCAACCCAAGGTATTGCATTTTCGTTTTTTTTTTGTTTTCGATTCATAGTTTAGTTTAGAATAGACGTTTCGGCTTTATTTTGCCTCGATTCCTTCCGGTATGTTCGTGTTTTTGGTTGTAGGATCGATGGAAAAGGAGAAAGGAGGGATAATGTCGAAGAGAAGTGACGAAATTTGGACTTTGAAGCTTTACAGAGAGTTCCACGGTCTAAATTACGGTCGTCATTGCTACAGTGGCCGTAATTCTCAAAGGCCTGTGAAAAATCACCAAAATTACGGGTCCGTACATTTCCACGGCCGTGGAATGCCCCGACAGACCGTGATTTTTGAAATTTTGCCTGCGAGTATAAAAGCCACACTTCACCACAAAAACACCACAAAAACCCCCAATTTCCACGCCCTAAACGCCGAAATCCCACAGCTCATCCCAAATCTTCGTTCTTTAATCGTTTTCAACGATTCTTCGCCCAAAACTGAAGCAAATCCAACCAAGAACAAGATCTAAGCAACAAATCGCGCGGACAACGATCAACAAACCCGCATTTTGGATTTCTCAATCCGAAAAAGAGGTTTTTGCTCTCTTCTTGATTCTAGTCGTTTTTGTTCGTTTTTGTTAGAGATTTTTAGGGAGAACTGATTGAGATTGGAAGAAATTAGATTAGGACTGATTGTTGTGGTGAAATTGGCTGAGTTGTTGAGAATTGAGAAATTCTGTGTCGAACCACGGTTTACAGAGGTTCCACGGCCGTGGTTTTGGGAAGAACAGACCGTAATTTTCAACAGAATGGATTTTGTGAGGAAAGTTTCGGGAAGGATTAAGGAAAAGAAAGGGGAGCAGAATAAGAAGAGAAAGGGTAACCCTTCCACATCTAGGGCACCACCACCCTCATCCCCCTCACCTTCACCTCCATCTTCACCTCCATCCTCACCACCTCACCCTAGCATCCCGATCATACACGAAAACCACCAAGCTGCATTTGAGAGGATCGAGAAGAGGGCAGTAATTGGCCCTAGATACTTGTTGTTGGAGGATCTACATCCTCTCAACATTGTAGATGACCTCACATGGCTCTTGGATAGAGCCGGTTTACTTGTCTTCACGAACATTCGTGAAGACGCTTATGAGGAGATCACCCGAGAGGTTGTGACGTCTTTTGAGCACCGCCATGTTGATAGGACTGTCTCCTTCCGTCTCATGAACAGAGACTACCAGTTGAGCATTGTCGAGTTCGGGACCATCTTTGGGTTCCATGAGACCTACAACGGTCGACTCCCTAGGAACGTGTCCGCTAAGGACTTTTGGGAGGATGTGGCTATGATCTATGCCGACGAGGACCGTTGGCATCTAGCTGATACCAAGGCCAAATTGATGTACCATTTGGCCTTGAAGATAGCTCACCGTGTTCTTTCGGAGTGTCTCTTTCCTAGGACGGAGACGCCCCAAAAGATTAAGACGGATGAGCTATTCCTTCTCTACGCTATGCTTCATGGATGCCGCGCCGATTGTGCTACCCTTTTGGCGGCAACTATGAGCAAATTGAAGAACAAATCAAGAGGGAACATTGGATATGGTGGGATAGTGACCCACATAGCTAGGACTTTTGGAGTGGACTTCTCGGCTTGCACACGTATACCGGCAGTTCCATTAGGGCTACACGCTTTCATGGTTAGGGGACTCATCTTCCCCACACATAGAGGTCCGCCTTATGCGGGCATGCCCTGGGAGAGTAGGACAGGCAGGGGCATTGAGTGGCTGCCGGAGTATTCCATTGTGGCGGGACGCCACAACTGGAAGGAGACGTTCGCTGCGATGCATGCGAACAGGCTTGTAGCTCCCCCTTACGTTCCACCGCCGGTTGTAGATGAGGAGGATATGGGAGAGCCGTATGAGAGTGGTGGAGGAGCAGAGCAGGAGTTCGGCTCGTTTCCGGATCAGCCGGATCAGCAGGATGTACCTAGACGCTCTCCGCGTCCGGCTAGAGCTCCAGGCTCGTCATATCGCCGCGCTAGCGTGAGCGAGAGGCCCACGTGGATGACTACACCTCCCACCTGGTACGAGACACCCCCTCCTTGGTCCACGACGCAGCCAGCAGCACCACCACCACCACCACCACAGCCAGCACCAGCAGATGCTCCCGGATGGTATGATCGCGCTCCGGGATGGTATGAGAGGATGCCGGAGTGGGCTACCGGACTTTCAGAGAGAGTCGGAGCATTAGAGATCCGGGCAGACGCGAGAGATGGACGTTTGGACGACCTCGACCACATGATGAGGGACGTCTACCGCCAGCAGTTTGGGCGGTACTATGACCCGAGTTTCTCTCCATTTCCACCTCCACCGGCACCGCAGTGATCGATGACCGGACAGCTCGTTTTAGACATCCCCGCCACCATTTGTGAGTTTCTTTTTCCTTTCTTTCTTTTGTTCTTTCTTGTGAACATTAGGGACAATGTTCGTCCTAAGTATGGGGTGGGATGTACTAAATGTTTGTAATAACTCTACTCTATATGTTGCTTCTATTCCGAGACTATTATTGCATGTTCATCATATGTCACACGTTTCATTCTTGCATTGCATGAAAAAGAACTTTAAAAACCCACAAAAATTGAAAATTTGATGCTTCTAATGAATTGAGATGATTTCCATGATAAACACTACTTGCAAATTGAGTTTGATGACAATTGCATGCTTGAAAGGATAGTAAATCGAAAAGAAATCAAATGAATGAATTTTACCTCTTTTGCAAGTTGTATAATGTGAAAATGTTACCTAAATCATGTAAGAAGTTGAAGTTGAAATCACATTATAAGTTCCTATACTTCTTGTTGAAATGATTAAGGCAATTCGATACTTTCTTTCTCCTTTCTTTGATCATCTAACTCCTCATTGAAATATTAGCCTCCCTTACCCATCCGGGAACTTGGAAAGTGAATGAGAAAAAGGCATGTTTGATGTGGGAGGGCCATGAGAGCATATATTTGCAATCAATTGAATAGAAAGAAACTATAGGTTTGGGGAAGTCAATCATGACGATGAGTAACTCGGCACCATTCACATAGCCGGGTGTTTGTGTCTTGCCAAAGTCGGATTGAGCGATATTCCTAGCGGATTATGGTATGTGCGCTAAGGGTTTGAGGCATCTCGCAAAAAATGAGAAACGCCAATCTCCTAGGCTTCGGTTTTTGTGCACCTCTATCCATAACTCCAAAAGTAAAGTCAAAAAATGAAAAGTAAGAGCGAAGCTCTAAGTGAAGAGTTGCGGAAATCGCAAAAGAAGAAGAAGGTAGTAGTCCATTTTCCCGGATTTATGCACCACTCTCCCTTAAAGTTTCCCTTCCCTTCCATACTCTAGACCTTTTTCTTTGAAAGTCCTTAAGATCAAAAGAATGTTATATGGCTTGGTGATCTAAATTGAAGTTCTTATGATTGATTTTGATAATGTTTGAAGGTTATAATGCTTGTTTGGAAGTTAAATTGTTTCATGAGCTTTCTTTACCTCTTACTCTCTAATTAAGTGTGTGAAAGTTTGAAAACGATTGAAGCAAGGTTTGAGAATGATCTATTCTTTAGAAGTCACTTTCATCCAAAAGAAGGTACACATATTTCATCCTAACTCTTGTTTAAAGCTTTTTGAAAGACCTTGCTTAGGGACAAGCAAGTGTTAAGTATGGGGTTATTTGTTAGCATGAAATATTGTGATATTTTAGGCACGTTTTATAATCGTATTTGATTCATATTGATAGTCTTTGATTAAGCTTTATGCATATATGAGCTAGTATTGCCTATATTGTCGATATGGATGTCTACACGAGTTCTATGTCGATTATAGGTGATTTGGAGCTATTTCCGAACGAAATCGAGCAAAGGGAAGTTGAGTTGATGTACCTCTAGATTAAGGACACCTTTTGGAAGCAATTTGGAGTATTAGATTGAGGAATGCACGAATGAAGGCAAGAATCACGGTTTTACCCTAAATTACGGCCGTGGATTGTGAGTCAGAATTCGATGTTCATTCCAGGGGATATTACGGCCGTGGAAGTTACCCTTGTTTGTTTCCACGCCTCCAAATTACGGTCGTGGAATCTTCCACGACCGTGATCTTGGCGAATCCTTTCGCCACGTTTCGAAGCCATGATCTTTTGAAGATCGGGCCGGGCCGACATTTTGCCCTGCATTATAAAAAGGACGGATGAAGCAAGATTCCGTCACCTCGCTACCTAGCTTACGACCTTTCAACCCTAAGTTTAGCGGCAAAAACGCAAGCTTAGCAACACACAAACCCTCATTCTTGGAGGTGATTTTGGAGATCTCATTGAAGATCAAAGTTCGGAGTTGGAGAGTTGCTGCTAGCGATCTTTGCGTTTGTGCAAGATCGAAGTTCTTGGAGGATTTTGCAAGAAGATTTCTCTTCTTGCTTAGGTTTGATTTAGGATCGGATTGACATCCCGTTTCCTTTCTTTCCTAAGATTGTGATTGTTTATTCCGATTTGAATCTTTTGATAAACACTTGTTCTTGATTGTGATTCTGAGATTCGTTTGAAGATTATTGATAGTTCTTGAAAGTTCCCATCTTTTATCTTTTAAATCTTGAATTAATATCAAATGACTGTTATTGGCTAAAAACCCTTAACAATTCTAAGGTGAAGGGTTGATAGTTGTGGCTTAGATGATGATAGATCGATCGCAAACAGATTAGACCCTGAGAGTTAGAGAATTATCGCCGACAACCTTAAATTACGGGCTGTTCTTGAGTTCCACGGCCGTGGAATCTCAAGATCCAACCGTAATTTCCCTGAGTTTACGAGCTTGCTTTTACCTTAATCCAAAGTTAAAGATTTGCTTTAGCTTAGTCTAGACTTGTCTTTTCTAGGTGGTAGTGAAGCCTCAACAACCTCTACCTCGATTGTGAGCCTCAACAACCTCAATCGGATAAGTTAGTCTTGACCTTTAGATTATAGGTTTGGGTATTTGACACTAATCCTTGTCTTTAGTTCCTTCTTATATTGAGCCTCAACAACCTGTATAAGGAGTATCTTTTAGGTGAGTTACATAAGGTTTTTGGAACCTCAACCGTACGATTACCTTACATTAGTATACCTTTGCACATCTTAACTCTGTCTTTACATCATTAGTATATCTTGAATCTATTGCCACAACTGAATACCCGGATCTTTAGGATTGTTGTTTTCCCAATATTTGCAAAACTCTCATATTTATTGCTTGATAACCTGAAATCGAATTTGTTCCCACCCAAATCCCTGTGTTCGATACTCTGGAATTCTTGCTTAGCTACCTCGATCCGTACACTGCGGGCTCGCTGCTTGATTCTAGTTTTATAAATTTAAAACTTACTTGCACACACCTCTAGGGGCGAACAAGTTTTTGTAATTCTTGATTGGGATGTACTAAATGTTTGTAATAACTCTACTCTATATGTTGCTTCTATTCCGAGACTATTATTGCATGTTCATCATATGTCACACGTTTCATTCTTGCATTGCATGAAAAAGAACTTTAAAAACCCATAAAAATTGAAAATTTTTGAAAAATTTGATGCTTCTAATGAATTGAGATGAATTCTATGATAAACACTACTTGTGAATTAAGTTGATAACAATTGCATGCTTGAAAGGATAGTAATTCGAAAAGAAATTGAATGAATAAATTTTACCTCTTTTGCAAGTTTTATAATGTGAAAATGTTACCTAAATCATGTAAGAAATCGAAGTTGAAATCACATTATAAGTTCTTATGCTTCTTTTTGAAATGATTAAGGCAATTCGATACTTTCTTTCTTCTTTTCTTTGATCATCTAACTCCTCATTGAAATATTAGCCTCCCTTACCCATCCGGGAACTTGGAAAGTGAATGAGAAAAAGGCATGTTTGATGTGGGAGGGCCATGAGAGCATATAATTGCAATCAATTGAATAGAAAGAATTTATAGGTTTGGGGAAGTCAATCATGACGATGAGTAACTCGGCACCATTCACATAGCCGGGTGTTTGTGTCTTGCCAAAGTCGGATTGAGCGATATTCCTAGCGGATTATGGTATGTGCGCTAAGGGTTTGAGGCATCTCGCAAAAATGAGAAACGCCAATCTCCTAGGCTTCGGTTTTTGTGCACCTCTATCCATAACTCCAAAAGTAAAGTCGAAAAATGAAAAGTAAGAGCGAAGCTCTAAGTGAAGAGTTGCGGAAACCGCAAAAGAAGAAGAAGGTAGTAGTCCATTTTCCCGGATTTATGCACCACTCTCCTTTAAAGTTCCCCTTCCCTTCCATACTCTAGACCTTTTTCTTTGAAAGTCCTTAAGATCAAAAGAATGTTATATGGCTTGGTGATCTAAATTGAAGTTCTTATGATTGATTTTGATAATGTTTGAAGGTTATAATGCTTGTTTGGAAGTTAAATTGTTTCATGAGCTTTCTTTACCTCTTACTCTCTAATTAAGTGTGTGAAAGTTTGAAAACGATTGAAGCAAGGTTTGAGAATGATCTATTCTTTAGAAGTCACTTTCATCCAAAAGAAGGTACACATATTTCATCCTAACTCTTGTTTAAAGCTTTTTGAAAGACCTTGCTTAGGGACAAGCAAGTGTTAAGTATGGGGTTATTTGTTAGCATGAAATATTGTGATATTTTAGGCACGTTTTATAATCGTATTTGATTCATATTGATAGTCTTTGATTAAGCTTTATGCATATATGAGCTAGTATTGCCTATATTGTCGATATGGATGTCTACACGAGTTCTATGTTGATTATAGGTGATTTGGAGCTATTTCCGAACGAAATCGAGCAAAGGGAAGTTGAGTTGATGTACCTCTAGATTAAGGACACCTTTTGGAAGCAATTTGGAGTATTAGATTGAGGAATGCACGAATGAAGGCAAGAATCACGGTTTTACCCTAAATTACGGCCGTGGATTGTGAGTCAGAATTCGATGTTCATTCCAGGGGATATTACGGCCGTGGAAGTTACCCGTGTTTGTTTCCACGCCTCAAAATTACGGTCGTGGAATCTTCCACGACCGTGATCTTGGCGAATCCTTTCGCCACGTTTCGAAGCCATGATCTTTTGGAGATTGGGCCGGGCCGACATTTTGCCCTGCATTATAAAAAGGACGGATGAAGCAAGATTCCGTCACCTCGCTACCTAGCTTACGACCTTTCAACCCTAAGTTTAGCGGCAAAAACGCAAGCTTAGCAACACACAAACCCTCATTCTTGGAGGTGATTTTGGAGATCTCATTGAAGATCAAAGTTGGGAATTGAAGAATTGCTGCTAGCGATCTTTGCGTTTGTGCAAGATCGAAGTTCTTGGAGGATTTTGCAAGAAGTTCTTGCTTAGGTTTGATTTAGGATCGGATTGACATCCCGTTTCCTTTCTTTCCTAGATTGTGATTGTTTATTCCTATTTGAATCTTTTGATAAACACTTGTTCTTGATTGTGATTCTGAGATTCATTCGAAGATTATTGATAGTTCTTGAAAGTTTCCATCTTTTATCTTTTAATTCTTGAATTAATATCAAATGACTGTTATTGGCTAAAAACCCTTAACAATTCTAAGGTGAAGGGTTGATAGTTGTGGCCTAGATGATGATAGATCGATCGCAAACAGATTAGACCCTGAGAGTTAGAGAATTGTCACCGACAACCCTAAATTACGGGCTGTTCTTGAGTTCCACGGCCGTGGAATCTCAAGATCCAACCGTAATTTCCCTGAGTTTACGAGCTTGCTTTTACCTTAATCCAAAGTTAAAGATTTGCTTTAGCTTAGTCTAGACTTGTCTTTTCTAGGTGGTAGTGAAGCCTCAACAACCTCTACCTCGATTGTGAGCCTCAACAACCTCAATCGGATAAGTTAGTCTTGACCTTTAGATTATAGGTTTGGGTATTTGACACTAATCCTTGTCTTTAGTTCCTTCTTATATTGAGCCTCAACAACCTGTATAAGGAGTATCTTTTAGGTGAGTTACATAAGGTTTTTGGAACCTCAACCGTACGATTACCTTACATTAGTATACCTTTGCACATCTCAGCTCTGTCTTTACATCATTAGTATATCTTGAATCTATTGCCACAACTGAATACCCGGATCTTTAGGATTGTTGTTTTCCCAATATTTGCAAAACTCTCATATTTATTGCTTGATAACCTGAAATCGAATTTGTTCCCACCCAAATCCCTGTGTTCGATACTCTGGAATTCTTGCTTAACTACGTCGATCCGTACACTGCGGGTTCGCTGCTTGATTCTAGTTTTATAAATTTAAAGCTTATTTGCACACACCTCTAGGGGCGAACAGCTTTCTAGTGCAGGACATGCACAATACTTTTATTACCTCATTAATTCTTTCCTAATCCATCCCGAAAACTCACTCTAGAGTATTCCATTCGTATGAAATTCCAAAACTACTTGTCTGGCAACCTGTAGCAAAGCAGTCACTCTTCACTCGGATCCATAATAGGGTACCAGTCTCCTTCTATTACCTCTACCTGCACATAAGTTTCCGTACAACATTTTGAGTAACTCCACATAGCCTATCTCACGTTCCTTCCAACTAGAATGCATTTCACAAACTATCACCATCTTAAACTCGACACGACATCCCTCAACACCCTTGAGCTTCTTGCTTTGTGGGTTAGGACCCACCACGCTTCCGCTGCGCCACTCTGATTATTTTGTTGTTTCCCGTAATCATAAGGACGTGTTCTGTCAGTCCAAAATGATTAACCGGATGAAGTACAAAGTACTTTCCTTACTTTGTCTTCTTGAAATAAAGTCGTGATTGGAAAACAACCATCTTCCGCTTACTTCCTTAATTCTTTTAAAACGGATCCAAACTACTAGACTCGACCGGAGTTTGATCTTAACCAGCCAAGAAGTAACCTCTAACACGATTCTCTATACCCTTAGTTGTCTAAGAAGATTGTTGTTGTGTATTTGAGGAAATCATTCCAGGCGTCGGTAAAGTTACTCCATAGATCCACAATCACAAATATCTCTTCGTAACGGCGCATAACTCGTCAATATCAAACAATACTTGCACGTCCTTGGTTGACATAGGTCAGTCTATAATTGACTTATCTCAATTTTGTACCTCTACTGGTATTAAACTTTTGGTCCACATCACCTACTAGATTTATCCTTTTATCCTTCTTTAGTTCGTCTTATCTTTCACTCTTCTGCTTCCTTTGGGACAAATCTCTTTCTCAAGTCTCACTGTGCCATTCACTTGACGTCAAAAGTCGTTTCTAACACTCCACGATAGATGGTAAGCGTCTTGTAGTTCCGATGACTTTTAATTACATCCCAATTGTAGTCCCTTTACAGGGACAGTCTATGTTGATGACCTATGTTCTGTTATAAATGGGGTTACCTTGGACTCTTTAGTCCACTACACAATTCTCACAAGCACAGGTTCCTTAATCGGCGTTGTTTGTAATATTTCCTTCCAAATCTCTATTGACTATGTTACCGGGCTTCGATCCTTTCGATACTGGCGTTGTGATTCTTCCTAGAATTCTTATCTTGAAAGAAGACAAAACGTCTCCTGGCTAGTGAATTCTATCTTCCGCTCTTACATTAAGTTGTAAGTCTCCAGTCCATGTTAATTGTGATCTGTCAAAATTTCCTTAGCTAGTAGGTAAACAGTTGCTCACAATAATCCTTTTATACTTCTTTAGTTCGTTCTACCTTCCACCCTTCGGCTTCTTATAGCTAACTCCATTTCTCTAGTCCGATTATGCCATTCATCTGGCATAAATAGTCGTTTCAAGTTTCCACGATAGCTTGCAACCGTCTTTGAAATTATTATGGCCGAAATGATCATCCACTTGCAGACCTTTTGCATGGACCATATGTGTTGGTGGCTTAGGTCCCGTGATAATTCGGGTTACCCTGGACTCTCGAGTCTAGCAAGGTCGTTCTCCCATACAGATTTCTTCACTGGTGTTGGTGGTAATATCGCCTTCCTGAACCTCCGTTGACCCTGCTACAGGCTTCCATTCTTTGGATATTGGTGTCGCGGTTTCTTTCAAACTTCTTATATCTCTGAGGAGGTCAAAACCTCCCCACGCTTGTGGGGTCTGCCTTTTCGCTTTTACACTCAATTGTAGGTCTTCATTCCGTGCACCTTAGATTCTCACACCCGGATTGACACTTTGTCTCTTCTGGTTTCTCATGCCCCTAATGGTCTATGGGGCATCCGCCTCGATTATAATGTCCTTGATTCCGTAATCTTGGTTATACTCAATTCTACTTGTCTTGTTCCAATATTGTTATCTCTACTCCACACTCTTGTAGTCTCTTGCATGGTTCTTCTAGTTCCGTCTTTTGGCCTCGTATGCTTGAGTTCCTTGTACGACCTTCTATTCCTTCTATCTGAGTTGACTCGGGAATTCTTCCTCATTTGATTGTACTTATGGTCAAAATTAACTCCACATCTTTACTTCTTCGCCTATTAGTTCTTTGGATGGTTAACAAGGGTTACTAGGACGCTCATCCGAGTATAATATTTGATACAAGGTCCGAGTCCTTTTTCTCGTGTTGAAAACTCTTCAAGTCTGCTACCGATTTATCATGAGGCGATAATCGCTTCAAGATATCACAACTAAAGGATATAATTTATCCTTTAGGATACTAACATATTACACATACACATATATATAACATACATTAATACTCATCATAATAAATCCATATGCTAACTCATATCGATCCAAGTTGTAGAGATCCACGGAGAGCGATGGTGGTCCAACATACTACTAACCCAACAACCCGACTATGCGTGTGTGTAAAAACAGAAATCCGTTTTTGAAAACTTTAGAACCCTTTCGGGTTCTAGTTATTTTATACATTTGGTCTTTTAGAAGATTTCAAGTGCCATTGTTGCCAACCCAGTGCTCTGATACCATATTGTAACACCCCAAATCCTGAGAACTCGGGGAGCTACTGGTTAGGACCTCACAATGGGTCCCGACCTTAGTTTGACAACAATTTAACTTGGATCTTACAACAAGGCACAAAAGTATTTAAAACATTTGAAAACTTTAAACAATATATACATGAAGAATATGTATCAGCCTTACAAAGCAAAGGTACCAAAACGACATATATGAAGAACATAAGACATTCCTGTCCCCAACTAAATGAGTACGTGGACCCGGCTGACCATTCCCTCCGGATCTCTCTACAACTGTTTTAATCTGCAAGACATCTACAAGCGGTATAAAACCGTTAGCTAACATTCTATGCATAAGTATAAAGGTAAAAGCACAAACACACAACATACACAATCAACATGCAACACTCAATCCTTTTATTATCTTTAATTAGGTGATAGTTTATTACTAATGGTACTTATTTTGTGACACGAGGGATTCCCAAACCTCGCCCCTGTCCCCGTTTACCAACGCGGAATGGTACTAATGCATTTGACCGTCTACCGGACTGGGCTGGTCGCAGGGAACCTCCTAGACTCTCGCAAGAGCTAGGCAGATGATGTCACGACCCGTTATCATACACTTGGGTCAATTACGTAAATAATAAAGTCGGCCTAATCCGGTTTCGTTGTTTATCATAACTAACAAACACCACTCATACACATTACACTCATACAAGAAGCCAGCTAAGTAAGTCCGTGGACTTACCTGAATCAGATCTTGACTTTCTAATTCGCAAATCGATATGTACAGTAGGAATTCAGTGGCCTGTCAAAGGAGGCAAGTGTGTCAGCACACTTTCTAGGTGATTAGAAGTCTAAGACTTCTAAGAAAGTAGGTCTTAATAGAACGGAATTGATTACAGTATTAATTTATGGTAAAATGACTGTTTTACCCTTGGTATCGAAACTTCCAAAAATTCCCTAATTCATGCCTAAACTCTTATTTGAGACTAAAGAGTCATATTCTAACTCCTAAAGATGAGTTTGGTTACAAATTGGCAATTTACCCATTTCCCTATTTTCGGAAAGATCGTTAAGGTCTAACTTTGGCTTCAAATATAAAATTCGAATAATCTTATAAAAATTCCAAAATAATTTCCTAGATCATCTATGATATCCCATCTACTCCTAGGAGCAAGAATTTCTTAAAACTGTTCAACCATCACTTCTACAAAAATTTCCAGAGTTGGTTACAACACTTAACAAACAACACATTGTCTTAACTTTGAAAAATCATAACTCCTAAACTACTAGCTGGATTTATCCCAAATTTTGATACATTCTACTATCAAATCTTATCTATAATATATCCAAAATTCAGCCGCAAAGAGATCAAAATCCTATTTAAAACTATCTCACAAAACCGAATTTCAGCACAACAGAAAAACTGCTTATGACTAAATCTTTGAAAAATCATAAATCCCAAACCACTCGCTGGATACTTCTCAATTTTTAATATGTTCTACAACAATATGTCAACTATATCATATACAAAATTCAAGCCCAACGGAGATCAATAGCTTATTCAAAACCATCTCAGAAAACAGCATCACTTGCTGTTTTCCTCAACACTCAGCACATATATACAAACTGCATGAGGCGTCAACTTTGGAACAAATTATCTCTCAAACCGTAGCTCCGATTCCTCTCAAATTTTAGTATGTTATACTATACAATATCGAATAAAACATATCCGAAAATCAGAAGTAAAGGTGGAGTCTAACCTACCCAAAACTTAACCGACGTTGACTGATTGTCACTTCCGCAAATTCAGAAAATGCCTCGGCTTTTCAAGCTATCTTCGGAGGCTGTTGGGTACGGCTTGGAGACACAACGGGGTTCACATCAGCATATAAATATTAATGTTAAAGCCAGAGAAAGACCAAGAAAGGATGGGTATGGATCTTACTCGATTCTAGGGTTGATTGTATGCAAAACCAAGTCCTGAGACGAATAGCCAGTGCAGAAGAGATTCCTAGAGGCTAGCAAGGAGGCGTTCTGTGTGCTGCACCAGGAGGAGATGCCAAGGCCTCCCTTGCTGCTCGTGTGCCATCAAAGAGAAGCGTTTTGCGTGCTGCACCAGGAGGAGAAACCTTGGACATTGTCTGTAGGAAGCGCAGCCGGTTTGAAGGAGGTCGTCCTTGTCGGATCTAGGCGCTGGTGCACGCGACACAGATGAGGCGGCTGCAGCAAGAGTCTCCGTTGCTGTTGTCGATCCAGTGCAGAAGAGAGAGAAGGTCCATGGCTGCTGCTTGGTGGATGAAGGAGGAGAGACGTGAAGAGACGTGAAGAGACTTGGCATGCAGCTGTTCACAAGGGCGCTAGTGCAAGACGTCTCTCACAGTTGGGCCGAGTAGCAGCAGGTACGTGGGCTGGCGCTGGAGCTGAGCAGGGATGGGCTTGTGTTTGGGCTGCTTCTGGCTGCAGCAGAGGAAGAGTGGGTTGCGAACTGGGCTGAAAACAAGATAGTGGGCTGAAAGAGTTGTCTTGGCTTTGTCACAGCCTTGTCAAAACGTGTCCTGGCCTTGTATGGTCTTGTCTCAGCCTTGTCGAAATCTCGTCTCAGCCTTGTCATGATCTCGTCTAAAGTCATCGTTACGAATTAATTATAAGAATTAGGGTTTGATATAATTCTATCATTTTATGTGAATTAAATTCTACATAAAATGATAAATAAATATAAGAATTAGGATTTGATATAATTCTATCATTTTATGTGAAATAAATTCTACATAAAATGATAAATAATTATAAGAATTAGGGTTTGATATAATTCTATAATTTTATGTGAATTAAATTCTACATAAAATGATAAAATTTGTGAAGGAAGAAATACTCGATAGAATAGGAAACCGACAACGGCTCGAAGTCCGATTTGATTTGGAATTAAACGGAATTAAAATTCCGGATATTACATCAGTACCCCCTTAAAATAAGCTTCGTTCCGAAACTTAGAACAAGGTACTTAATTAAACGACTTCCATAAATAAACTGGTATGTCCTAGTCTCACTAAATTTTTATTTGTTCCCTAAACTTCTTTAACCCTATCAAAGCGTAACGAAAAAAAAACTGGTCATTACATCAGATCCCCCTCGAAATAAGTTTCGTCCCGAAACTTAGGGTAAGACAATCCTGATCGGCCTTTAAGACACCAAATGGGTGTTTTTGATCACTACACAAAACTCTCATCGTTTCTACATCTAAGTATCCCGCACATCAAGGTTACCAAAAGAACACATCACTGACTAAACACTAAGTCATGAAATAAACAAGCAATCAAACAATATCACACATACAAGGTCAAGCCCTAACTAGTCACTCCCGAGGTTACAACTATCGCTACATGGGTCTTTGAAAGGTTACGTCTCTTACTATCTCCAATCTTAGGTAGCCTTATCGGATTTTCATAAAACCACTAAATCTTAAATCCTTTCAGGTACTTAGATCACAAGCGTATGTTACAACGTTCTAGAGTGGTTACCGGATGTCTCACCGGTATCATCCGGCTCAACTGTCTAATCCTCTAATTTGATGACCTAACTCGTGTCTGGTAGGTATCTCTCCAACTGAAATTCTCAAACTCAGTTCCCAAACTTAGTCTCCATGAAAAACTGAAGTTCTAGATCCTTTGATGACCCTACGGAAAATGATCTATTCAACTTTCTTCCCTTCGTTATGACCACATGCTTACGGCCTTCTGAAGAGGTTCTGACTACCCACTCAGGCCAAAGGTCTTTGACATCCACCAACACTTACCAAATTCCCCATGCTCTTCGTATCACGACCCACATGGTCTTGTCTTTTAATATTACTCAGTCATCATGTTCCTCAGGTACGGAATTGTCACCCTTACCCTTTTCAGGTCTAATACTCAAGACAATTAAAAATCAAATCTAGTGGTTATCCTCTTTGTTCACTTGGCTTTATTATATTATTTATAGATCTCTAATATATTGTTTGCTCCAACTTAGGCTTCTCACACATTTTCTAAGATCTTAAATGAAATAGAATAAGTCCGAAATGACGGTATTAGACACAAAGTGATCTCATATCACCTGTATTTGTTAATAACTACTCAATAAATGTTAACATATCATCAACAGTGCGCTCTTTTATCCACCATTTTTACCAGCCCGATAGTATCCCCCTAACTCAAAACGCAACTAGGCTCTGTTTCGACATAACATTACACATAAAATCTACTCCGAGATTATGCTTTCTTTAAGCACTGTTACTAGGTTGCAAGTATGCTCCTGTCACTTCTCTTTCTTATGTATCTTCGACTCAGGATGGCAGTTACTCACTTGGAGCTTTCTAGTGCAGGACATGCACAACACTTTTATTACCTCATTAATTCTTTCCTAATCCATCCCGAAAACTCACTCTAGAGTATTCCATTCGTATGAAATTCCAAAACTACTTGTCTGGCAACCTGTAGCAAAGCAGTCCCTCTTCACTCGGATCCATAATAGGGTACCAGTCTCCTTCTATTACCTCTACCTGCACATAAGTTTCCGTACAACATTTTGAGTAACTCCACATAGCCTATCTCACGTTCCTTCCAACTAGAATGCATTTCACAAACTATCACCATCTTAAACTCGACACGACATCCCTCAACACCCTTGAGCTTCTTGCTTTGTGGGTTAGGACCCACCACGCTTCCGCTGCGCCACTCTGATTATTTTGTTGTTTTCCGTAATCATAAGGACGTGTTCTGTCAGTCCAAAATGATTAACCGGATGAAGTACAAAGTACTTTCCTTACTTTGTCTTCTTGAAATAAAGTCGTGATTGGAAAACAACCATCTTCCGCTTACTTCCTTAATTATTTTAAAACGGATCCAAACTACTAGACTCGACCGGAGTTTGATCTTAACCAGCCAAGAAGTAACCTCTAACACGATTCTCTATACCCTTAGTTGTCTAAGAAGATTGTTGTTGCGTATTTGAGGAAATCATTCCAGGCGTCGGTAAAGTTACTCCATAGATCCACAATCACAAATATCTCTTCGTAACGGCGCATAACTCGTCAATATCAAACAATACTTGCACGTCCTTGGTTGACATAGGTCAGTCTATAATTGACTTATCTCAATTTTGTACCTCTACTGGTATTAAACTTTTGGTCCACATCACCTACTAGATTTATCCTTTTATCCTTCTTTAGTTCGTCTTATCTTTCACTCTTCTGCTTCCTTTGGGACAAATCTCTTTCTCAAGTCTCACTGTGCCATTCACTTGACGTCAAAAGTCGTTTCTAACACTCCACGATAGATGGTAAGCGTCTTGTAGTTCCGATGACTTTTAATTACATCCCAATTGTAGTCCCTTTACAGGGACAGTCTATGTTGATGACCTATGTTCTGTTATAAATGGGGTTACCTTGGACTCTTTAGTCCACTACACAATTCTCACAAGCACAGGTTCCTTAATCGGCGTTGTTTGTAATATTTCCTTCCAAATCTCTATTGACTATGTTACCGGGCTTCGATCCTTTCGATACTAGCGTTGTGATTCTTCTTAGAATTCTTATCTTGAAAGAAGACAAAACGTCTCCTGGCTTGTGAATTCTATCTTTCGCTCTTATATTAAGTTGTAAGTCTCCAGTCCATGTTAATTGTGATCTGTCAAAATTTCCTTAGCTAGTAGGTAAACAGTTGCTCACAATAATCCTTTTATACTTCTTTAGTTCGTTCTACCTTCCACCCTTCGGCTTCTTATAGCTAACTCCATTTCTCTAGTCCGATTATGCCATTCATCTGGCATAAATAGTCGTTTCAAGTTTCCACGATAGCTTGCAACCGTCTTTGAAATTATTATGGCCGAAATGATCATCCACTTGCAGACCTTTTGCATGGACCATCTGTGTTGGTGGCTTAGGTCCCGTGATAATTCGGGTTACCCTGGACTCTCGAGTCTAGCAAGGTCGTTCTCCCATACAGATTTCTTCACTGGTGTTGGTGGTAATATCGCCTTCCTGAACCTCCGTTGACCCTGCTACAGGCTTCCATTCTTTGGATATTGGCGTCGCGGTTTCTTTCAAACTTCTTATATCTCTGAGGAGGTCAAAACCTCCCCACGCTTGTGGGGTTTGCCTTTTCGCTTTTACACTCAATTGTAGGTCTTCATTCCGTGCACCTTAGATTCTCACACCCGGAATGACACTTTGTCTCTTCTGGTTTCTCATGCCCCTAATGGTCTATGGGGCATCCGCCTCGATTATAATGTCCTTGATTCCGTAATCTTGGTTATACTCAATTCTACTTGTCTTGTTCCAATATTGTTATCTCTACTCCACACTCTTGTAGTCTCTTGCATGGTTCTTCTAGTTCCGTCTTTTGGCCTCGTATGCTTGATTTCCTTGTACGACCTTCTATTCCTTCTATCTGAGTTGACTCGGGAATTCTTCCTCATTTGATTGTACTTATGGTCAAAATTAACTCCACATCTTTACTTCTTCGCCTATTAGTTCTTTGGATGGTTAACAAGGGTTACTAGGACGCTCATCCGAGTATAATATTTGATACAAGGTCCGAGTCCTTTTTCTCGTGTTGAAAACTCTTCAAGTCTGCTACCGATTTATCATGAGGCGATAATCGCTTCAAGATATCACAACTAAAGGATATAATATATCCTTTAGGATACTAAAATATTACACATACACATATATATAACATACATTAATACTCATCATAATAAATCCATATGCTAACTCATATCGATCCAAGTTGTAGAGATCCACGGAGAGCGATGGTGGTCCGACATACTACAAACCCAACAACCCGACTATGCGTGTGTGTAAAAACAGAAATCCGTTTTTGAAAACTTTAGAACCCTTTCGGGTTCTAGTTATTTTATACATTTGGTCTTTTAGAAGATTTCAAGTGCCATTGTTGCCAACCCAGTGCTCTGATACCATATTGTAACACCCCAAATCCTGAGAACTCGGGGAGCTACTGGTTAGGACCTCACAATGGGTCCCGACCTTAGTTTGACAACAATTTAACTTGGATCTCACAACAAGGCACAAAAGTATTTAAAACATTTGAAAACTTTAAACAATATATACATGAAGAATATGTATCAGCCTTACAAAGCAAAGGTACCAAAACGACATATATGAAGAACATAAGACATTCCCGTCCCCAACTAAATGAGTACGTGGACCCGGCTGACCATTCCCTCCGGATCTCTCTACAACTGTTTTAACCTGCAAGACATCTACAAGCGGTATAAAACCGTTAGCTAACATTCTATGCATAAGTATAAAGGTAAAAGCACAAACACACAACATACACAATCAACATGCAACACTCAATACTTTTATTATCTTTAATTAGGTGATAGTTTATTACTAATGGTACTTATTTTGTGACACGAGGGATTCCCAAACCTCGCCCCTGTCCCCGTTTACCAACGCGGAATGGTACTAATGCATTTGACCGTCTACCGGACTGGGCTGGTCGCAAGGAACCTCCTAGACTCTCGCAAGAGCTAGGCAGATGATGTCACGACCCGTTATCATACACTTGGGTCAATTACGTAAATAATAAAGTCGGCCTAATCCGGTTTCGTTGTTTATCATAACTAACAAACACCACTCATACACATTACACTCATACAAGAAGCCAGCTAAGTAAGTCCGTGGACTTACCTGAATCAGATCTTGACTTTCTAATTCGCAAATCGATATGTACAGTAGGAATTCAGTGGCCTGTCAAAGGAGGCAAGTGTGTCAGCACACTTTCTAGGTGATTAGAAGTCTAAGACTTCTAAGAAAGTAGGTCTTAATAGAACGGAATTGATTACAGTATTAATTTATGGTAAAATGACTGTTTTACCCTTGGTCTCGAAACTTCCAAAAATTCCCTAATTCATGCCTAAACTCTTATTTGAGACTAAAGAGTCATATTCTAACTCCTAAAGATGAGTTTGGTTACAAATTGGCAATTTACCCATTTCCCTATTTTCGGAAAGATCGTTAAGGTCTAACTTTGGCTTCAAATATAAAATTCGAATAATCATATAAAAATTCAAAAATTCAGCCGGATTTATCCCAAATTTTGAAAAATCATAACTCTTAACAAACAACACATTGTCTTAACTTTGAAAAATCATAACTCCTAAACTACTAGCTGGATTTATCCCAAATTTTGATACATTCTACTATCAAATCTTATCTATAATATATCCGAAATTCAGCCGCAAAGAGATCAAAATCCTATTTAAAACTATCTCACAAAACCGAATTTCAGCACAACAGAAAAACCGCTTATGACTAAATCTTTGAAAAATCATAAATCCCAAACCACTCGCTGGATACTTCTCAAATTTTAATATGTTCTACAACAATATGTCAACTATATCATATCCAAAAGTCAAGCCCAACGGAGATCAATAGCTTATTCAAAACCATCTCAGAAAACAGCATCACTTGCTGTTTTCCTCAACACTCAGCACATATATACAAACTGCATGAGGCGTCAACTTTGGAACAAATTAACTCTCAAACCGTAGCTCCGATTCCTCTCAAATTTTAGTATGTTATACTATACAATATCGACTAAAACATATCCGAAAATCAGAAGTAAAGGTGGAGTCTAACCTACCCAAAACTTAACCGACGTTGACTGATTGTCACTTCCGCAAATTCAGAAAATGCCTCAGCTTTTCAAGCTATCTTCGGAGGCTATTGGGTACGGCTTGGAGACACAACAGGGTTCACATCAGCATATAAATATTAATGTTAAAGCCAGAGAAAGACCAAGAAAGGATGTGTATGGATCTTACTCGATTCTAGGTTTGATTGTATGCAAAACCAAGTCCTGAGACGAATAGCCAGTGCAGAAGAGATTCCTGGAGGCTAGCAAGGAGGCGTTCTGTGTGCTGCACCAGGAGGAGATGCCAAGGCCTCCCTTGCTGCTCGTGTGCCATCAAAGAGAAGCGTTTTGCGTGCTGCACCAGGAGGAGAAACCTTGGACATTGTCTCTAGGAAGCTCAGCCGGTTTGAAGGTGGTCTTCCTTGTCGGATCTAGGCGCTGGTGCACGCGACACAGATGAGGCGGCTGCAGCAAGAGTCTCCGTTGCTGTTGTCGATCCAGTGCAGAAGAGAGAGAAGGTCCATGGCTGCTGCTTGGTGGATGAAGGAGGAGAGACGTGAAGAGACGTGAAGAGACTTGGCATGCAGCTGTTCACAAGGGCGCTAGGGCAAGACGTCTCTCACAGTTGGGCCGAGTAGCAGCAGGTACGTGGGCTGGCGCTGGAGCTGAGCAGGGATGGGCTTGTGTTTGGGCTGCTTCTGGCTGCAGCAGAGGAAGAGTGGGCTGCGAACTGGGCTGAAAACAAGGTAGGGATAATGGGCTGAAAGAGTTGTCTTGGCTTTGTCACAGCCTTGTCAAAACGTGTCCTGGCCTTGTATGGTCTTGTCTCAGCCTTGTCGAAATCTCGTCTCAGCCTTGTCATGATCTCGTCTAAAGTCATCGTTACGCTTTAATTATAAGAATTAGGGTTTGATATAATTCTATCATTTTATGTGAATTAAATTCTACATAAAATGATAAATAATTATAAGAATTAGGATTTGATATAATTCTATCATTTTATGTGAAATAAATTCTACATAAAATGATAAATAATTATAAGAATTAGGGTTTGATATAATTCTATCATTTTATGTGAATTAAATTCTACATAAAATGATAAAATTTGTGAAGGAAGAAATACTCGATAGAATAGGAAACCGACAACGGCTCGAAGTCCGATTTGATTTGGAATTAAACGGAATAAAAATTCCGGATATTACATCAGTACCCCCTTAAAATAAGTTTCGTTCCGAAACTTAGAACAAGGTACTTAATTAAACGACTTCCATAAATAAACTGGTATGTCCTAGTCTCACTAAATTTTTATTTGTTTCCTAAACTTCTTTAACCCTATCAAAGCGTAACGAAAAAAAACTGGTCGTTACATCAGATCCCCCTCGAAATAAGTTTCGTCCCGAAACTTAGGGTAAGACAATCCTGATCGGCCTTTAAGACACCAAATGGGTGTGTTTGATCACTACACAAAACTCTCATCGTTTCCACATCTAAGTATCCCGCACATCAAGGTTACCAAAAGAACACATCACTGACTAAACACTAAGTCATGAAATAAACAAGCAATCAAACAATATCACACATACAAGGTCAAGCCCTAACTAGTCACTCCCGAGGTTACAACTATCGCTACATGGGTCTTTGAAAGGTTACGTCTCTTACTATCTCCAATCTTAGGTAGCCTTATCGGATTTTCATAAAACCACTAAATCTTAAATCCTTTCAGGTACTTAGATCACAAGCGTATGTTACCACGTTCTAGAGTGGTTACCGGATGTCTCACCGGTATCATCCGGCTCAACTGTCTAATCCTCTAATTTGATGACCTAACTCGTGTCTGGTAGGTATCTCTCCAACTGAAATTCTCAAACTCAGTTCCCAAACTTAGTCTCCATGAAAAACTGAAGTTCTAGATCCTTTGATGACCCTACGGAAAATGATCTATTCAACTTTCTTCCCTTCGTTATGACCACATGCTTACGGCCTTCTGAAGAGGTTCTGACTACCCACTCAGGCCAAAGGTCTTTGACATCCACCAACACTTACCAAATTCCCCATGCTCTTCGTATCACGACCCACATGGTCTTGTCTTTTAATATTACTCAGTCATCATGTTCCTCAGGTACGGAATTGTCACCCTTACCCTTTTCAGGTCTAATACTCAAGACAATTAAAAATCAAATCTAGTGGTTATCCTCTTTGTTCACTTGGCTTTATTATATTATTTATAGATCTCTAATATATTGTTTGCTCCAACTTAGGCTTCTCACACATTTTCTAAGATCTTAAATGAAATAGAATAAGTCCGAAATGACGGTATTAGACACAAAGTGATCTCATATCACCTGTATTTGTTAATAACTACTCAATAAATGTTAACATATCATCAACAGTGCGCTCTTTTATCCACCATTGTTACCAGCCCGATAGTATCCCCCTAACTCAAAACGCAACTAGGCTCTGTTTCGACATAACATTACACATAAAATCTACTCCGAGATTATGCTTTCTTTAAGCACTGTTACTAGGTTGCAAGTATGCTCCTGTCGCTTCTCTTTCTTATGTATTTTCGACTCAGGATGGCAGTTACTCACTTGGAGCTTTCTAGTGTAGGACATGCACAATACTTTTATTACCTCATTAATTCTTTCCTAATCCATCCCGAAAACTCACTCTAGAGTATTCCATTCGTATGAAATTCCAAAACTACTTGTCTGGCAACCTGTAGCAAAGCAGTCACTCTTCACTCGGATCCATAATAGGGTACCAGTCTCCTTCTATTACCTCTACCTGCACATAAGTTTCTGTACAACATTTTGAGTAACTCCACATAGCCTATCTCACGTTCCTTCCAACTAGAATGCATTTCACAAACTATCACCATCTTAAACTCGACACGACATCCCTCAACACCCTTGAGCTTCTTGCTTTGTGGGTTAGGACCCACCACGCTTCCGCTGCGCCACTCTGATTATTTTGTAGTTTCCCGTAATCATAAGGACGTTATCTGTCAGTCCAAAATGATTAACCGGATGAAGTATAAAGTACTTTCCTTACTTTGTCTTCTTGAAATAAAGTCGTGATTGGAAAACAACCATCTTCCGCTTACTTCCTTAATTCTTTTAAAACGGATCCAAACTACTAGACTCGACCGGAGTTTGATCTTAACCAGCCAAGAAGTAACCTCTAACACGATTCTCTATACCCTTAGTTGTCTAAGAAGATTGTTGTTGCGTATTTGAGGAAATCATTCCAGGCGTCGGTAAAGTTACTCCATAGATCCACAATCACAAATATCTCTTCGTAACGGCGTATAACTCGTCAATATCAAACAATACTTGCACGTCCTTGGTTGACATAGGTCAGTCTATAATTGACTTATCTCAATTTTGTACCTCTACGGGTATTAAACTTTTGGTCCACATCACCTACTACATTTATCCTTTTATCCTTCTTTAGTTCGTCTTATCTTTCACTCTTCTGCTTCCTTTGGGACAAATCTCTTTCTCAAGTCTCACTGTGCCATTCACTTGACGTCAAAAGTCGTTTCAAACACTCCACGATAGATGGTAAGCGTCTTGTAGTTCCGATGACTTTTAATTACATCCCAATTGTAGTCCCTTTACAGGGACCGTCTATGTTGATGACCTATGTTCTGTTATAAATGGGGTTACCTTGGACTCTTTAGTCCACTACACAATTCTCACAAGCACAGGTTCCTTAATCGGCGTTGTTTGTAATATTTCCTTCCAAATCTCTATTGACAATGTTACCGGGCTTCGATCCTTTCGATACTGGCGTTGTGATTCTTCTTAGAATTCTTATCTTGAAAGAAGACAAAACGTCTCCTGGCTTGTGAATTCTATCTTTCGCTCTTATATTAAGTTGTAAGTCTCCAGTCCATGTTAATTGTGATCTGTCAAAATTTCCTTAGCTAGTAGGTAAACAGTTGCTCACAATAATCCTTTTATACTTCTTTAGTTCGTTCTACCTTCCACCCTTCGGCTTCTTATAGCTAACTCCATTTCTCTAGTCCGATTATGCCATTCATCTGGCATAAATAGTCGTTTCAAGTTTCCACGATAGCTTGCAACCGTCTTTGAAATTATTATGGCCGAAATGATCATCCACTTGCAGACCTTTTGCATGGACCATCTGTGTTGGTGGCTTAGGTCCCGTGATAATTCGGGTTACCCTGGACTCTCGAGTCTAGCAAGGTCGTTCTCCCATACAGATTTCTTCACTGGTGTTGGTGGTAATATCGCCTTCCTGAACCTCCGTTGACCCTGCTACAGGCTTCCATTCTTTGGATATTGGCGTCGCGGTTTCTTTCAAACTTCTTATATCTCTGAGGAGGTCAAAACCTCCCCACGCTTGTGGGGTCTGCCTTTTCGCTTTTACACTCAATTGTAGGTCTTCATTCCGTGCACCTTAGATTCTCACACCCGGATTGACACTTTGTCTCTTCTGGTTTCTCATGCCCCTAATGGTCTATGGGGCATCCGCCTCGATTATAATGTCCTTGATTCCGTAATCTTGGTTATACTCAATTCTACTTGTCTTGTTCCAATATTGTTATCTCTACTCCACACTCTTGTAGTCTCTTTCATGGTTCTTCTAGTTCCGTCTTTTGGCCTCGTATGCTTGATTTCCTTGTACGACCTTCTATTCCTTCTATCTGAGTTGACTCGGGAATTCTTCCTCATTTGATTGTACTTATGGTCAAAATTAACTCCACATCTTTACTTCTTCGCCTATTAGTTCTTTGGATGGTTAACAAGGGTTACTAGGACGCTCATCCGAGTATAATATTTGATACAAGGTCCGAGTCCTTTTTCTCGTGTTGAAAACTCTTCAAGTCTGCTACCGATTTATCATGAGGCGATAATCGCTTCAAGATATCACAACTAAAGGATATAATATATCCTTTAGGATACTAACATATTACACATACACATATATATAACATACATTAATACTCATCATAATAAATCCATATGCTAACTCATATCGATCCAAGTTGTAGAGATCCACGGAGAGCGATGGTGGTCCAACATACTACTAACCCAACAACCCGACTATGCGTGTGTGTAAAAACAGAAATCCGTTTTTGTAAACTTTAGAACCCTTTCGGGTTCTAGTTATTTTATACATTTGGTCTTTTAGAAGATTTCAAGTGCCATTGTTGCCAACCCAGTGCTCTGATACCATATTGTAACACCCCAAATCCTGAGAACTCGGGGAGCTACTGGTTAGGACCTCACAATGGGTCCCGACCTTAGTTTGACAACAATTTAACTTGGATCTTACAACAAGGCACAAAAGTATTTAAAACATTTGAAAACTTTAAACAATATATACATGAAGAATATGTATCAGCCTTACAAAGCAAAGGTACCAAAACGACATATATGAAGAACATAAGACATTCCCGTCCCCAACTAAATGAGTACGTGGACCCGGCTGACCATTCCCTCCGGATCTCTCTACAACTGTTTTAACCTGCAAGACATCTACAAGCGGTATAAAACCGTTAGCTAACATTCTATGCATAAGTATAAAGGTAAAAGCACAAACACACAACATACACAATCAACATGCAACACTCAATCCTTTTATTATCTTTAATTAGGTGATAGTTTATTACTAATGGTACTTATTTTGTGACACGAGGGATTCCCAAACCTCGCCCCTGTCCCCGTTTACCAACGCGGAATGGTACTAATGCATTTGACCGTCTACCGGACTGGGCTGGTCGCAGGGAACCTCCTAGACTCTCGCAAGAGCTAGGCAGATGATGTCACGACCCGTTATCATACACTTGGGTCAATTACGTAAATAATAAAGTCGGCCTAATCTGGTTTCGTTGTTTATCATAACTAACAAACACCACTCATACACATTACACTCATATAAGAAGCCAGCTAAGTAAGTCCGTGGACTTACCTGAATCAGATCTTGACTTTCTAATTCGCAAATCGATATGTACAGTAGGAATTCAGTGGCCTGTCAAAGGAGGCAAGTGTGTCAGCACACTTTCTAGGTGATTAGAAGTCTAAGACTTCTAAGAAAGTAGGTCTTAATAGAACGGAATTGATTACAGTATTAATTTATGGTAAAATGACTGTTTTACCCTTGGTCTCGAAACTTCCAAAAATTCCCTAATTCATGCCTAAACTCTTATTTGAGACTAAAGAGTCATATTCTAACTCCTAAAGATGAGTTTGGTTACAAATTGGCAATTTACCCATTTCCCTATTTTCGGAAAGATCGTTAAGGTCTAACTTTGGCTTCAAATATAAAATTCGAATAATCTTATAAAAATTCAAAAATTCAGCCGGATTTATCCCAAATTTTGAAAAATCATAACTCTTAACAAACAACACATTGTCTTAACTTTGAAAAATCATAACTCCTAAACTACTAGCTGGATTTATCCCAAATTTTGATACATTCTACTATCAAATCTTATCTATAATATATCCAAAATTCAGCCGCAAAGAGATCAAAATCCTATTTAAAACTATCTCACAAAACCGAATTTCAGCACAACAGAAAAACTTCTTATGACTAAATCTTTGAAAAATCATAAATCCCAAACCACTCGCTGGATACTTCTCAAATTTTAATATGTTCTACAACAATATGTCAACTATATCATATCCAAAATTCAAGCCCAACGGAGATCAATAGCTTATTCAAAATCATCTCAGAAAACAGCATCACTTGTTGTTTTCCTCAACACTCAGCACATATATACAAACTGCATGAGGCGTCAAATTTGGAACAAATTAACTCTCAAACCATAGCTCCGATTCCTCTCAAATTTTAGTATGTTATACTATACAATATCGACTAAAACATATCCGAAAATCAGAAGTAAAGGTGGAGTCTAACCTACCCAAAACTTAACCGACGTTGACCGATTGTCACTTCCGCAAATTCAGAAAATGCCTCAGCTTTTCAAGCTATCTTCGGAGGCTGTTGGGTACGTCTTGGAGACACAACGGGGTTCACATCAGCATATAAATATTAAGGTTAAAGCCAGAGAAAGACCAAGAAAGGATGGGTATGGATCTTACTCGATTCTAGGGTTGATTGTATGCAAAACCAAGTCCTGAGACGAATAGCCAGTGCAGAAGAGATTCCTGGAGGCTAGCCAGGAGGCGTTCTGTGTGCTGCACCAGGAGGAGAAGCCAAGGCCTCCCTTGCTGCTCGTGTGCCATCAAAGAGAAGCGTTTTGCGTGCTGCACCAGGAGGAGAAACCTTGGACATTGTCTCTAGGAAGCGCAGCCGGTTTGAAGGAGGTCGTCCTTGTCGGATCTTGGCGCTGGTGCACGCGACACAGATGAGGCGGCTGCAGCAAGACTCTCCGTTGCTGTTGTCGATCCAGTGCAGAAGAGAGAGAAGGTCCATGGCTGCTGCTTGGTGGATGAAGGAGGAGAGACGTGAAGAGACGTGAAGAGACTTGGCATGCAGCTGTTCACAAGGGTGCTAGGGCAAGACGTCTCTCACAGTTGGGCCGAGTAGCAGCAGGTACGTGGGCTGGCGCTGGAGCTGAGCAGGGATGGGCTTGAGTTCGGGCTGCTCCTGGCTGCAGCAGAGGAAGAGTGGGCTGCGAACTGGGCTGAAAACAAGGTAGGGATAGTGGGCTGAAAGAGTTGTCTTGGCTTTGTCACAGCCTTGTCAAAACGTGTCCTGGCCTTGTCATGGTCTTGTCTCAGCCTTGTCGAAATCTCGTCTCAGCCTTGTCATGATCTCGTCTAAAGTCATCGTTACGAATTAATTATAAGAATTAGGGTTTGATATAATTTTATCATTTTTTGTGAATTAAATTCTACATAAAATGATAAATAATTATAAGAATTAGGATTTGATATAATTCTATCATTTTATGTGAAATAAATTCTACATAAAATGATAAATAATTATAAGAATTAGGGTTTGATATAATTCTATCATTTTATGTGAATTAAATTCTACATAAAATGATAAAATTTGTGAAGGAAGAAATACTCGATAGAATAGGAAACCGACAACGGCTCGAAGTCCGATTTGATTTGGAATTAAACGGAATAAAAATTCCGGATATTACAAGAAACTCCGTCGTCATCTCTTCCTAAGTGTTGATTTTGCCTGCCGGAAGAGATTGATACCAAGCAAGCGCTGATAACACGATTTATGACGTTAGTTTAGGCATTCATTTAGATAGTTTTTCCCGTTATTCGTGCATGGTTTGGCATTAGTTCATGACGTTTATGCTTAATTCATGCATGTTGTCGAGATAGACGTCTACACGGGATTTTGTCGGTTTTGTATGTATTTTGGGGAGCTTTTGGAGCTTAATCGATACATTCGAGGATCATTCCTCGTGATGACACACCTCCGGACTCATTAAGAAGCAAGCTAGAAGCAAAGGAGAACATATAGGATCTTGTTAGTGCATTCCTTGCACCAACTCGTGGCTTAATGATCCAAAGGAAGCTGAACAAGCAAAACCACGGCCCAGAGCCAGAACCACGCCCGTAGTTTTGGTTGTGGTTTTCTCTGGACAGTTGTGATAGCTGTCCCACAATCTCCATGCCCGACTCTTGCCCTTGATGGAGAATATAAGTGGTCCTGCAGGCTGTTGCTAGGGGATTCTCTCCCACACTCTCTCACAACACATTATTTTCCATTGGAGGATAGGCTTGGAGGGGAAGAAAAACAATCTCATTTTGGGAAGAAGAAGAACAACATTTATCTTAGAGTTTTTATAGCTTTTGAGTGATTTTTAAGTGACCTTGGTTGAAGACATTGCAAGGATTGTAAGGAACGTTTTGGACCTTTTTTTTGAAGGGTTGTAAGTCTTGCTTAAACTTATATTCAGCTGGGTTTTCTTGTTTCTACTTGTTTCTTTTCTCTTTCATTTCATTTTCTTGCTATGGAAGCCATGGATGGTTGTTTGTTGAGTTTGAATCTTAAAATGCATGTTGTTTGCTAAATAGTTATAATTCTAGGGTAATGGAATGCTGGTTATGGCTTGAACTATGATAGAATAGACTTGAATGTACCCTTTGATGATTTGCTTGCTCGAACCTAACTCCCGATAGAAATCACGGTCAGTTCCTCAAGAACCACGGCCGTGGTTTAGTATGAACAACCCGTGATTTTCTCTGTTGTGCTTGTATGGATGAATCAGAATGTTAGGATGTTAGATTGTTGAAATCCTAGTGTTTTTTATGTATAATCTAGCCTAGGGTGACCTAATGCTAGCAAACTAAGTGAGGGAAGAGACCTACCCGGTAATTCTCGATCTTAGATACTCAAGATGATGAACCCTAGGTAGTAGTGAGCCTCATAAGCCGCTATTGGACTGAGTGTGCTAGGGTTGTTACTTATGACTTGCTTCCCCGAGACTTACCCGGTAAGGAGAGGTTTTACCCCTAGATATCAATCCGGTTTGTGTAAAATTCTCAACCTTAGGCTCCTAGAGACTTACCCGGTGATAGGACCTTAGGTGCGGGATTAGTGGACCATGAGACCTACCCAGTGATTGATCCCAATTGAGAAACACCCCTTCCCAACATACCATAGCACATCCAAGGATTGATTAGAAGCTTGAGTCCAAAGCCATAACCGGAAGTCCTAACCCCTAGAATCCGCTTTTCTCTCTTTGATCACATATCTTGTGTTTGTATTGCTTATTTGTGTTGTTAGCTTGATTTGTTAGTTTGTTTTATAATCTTGCACCATTCGTGATCTTTGTTTGATCACCACAAAAACCAAACCCAAAAATATCATGATTTTCTTTTCTTTATTCCCTTCCCTTTTCTTAGACTAGATTCGCACTATCCATAATCACTTGCTTGATTTGATTTCACCTTAGTCTTTGTGTTCGACCTTGAAATACTATCCTTGCTACAAAACGACCCATACAATGTGGGTTTGCTAGGAGTTAGGAAAATATCGAGTTATAAATTTAAGACTTTCGTGCTATACATTTCTAGCGTAACAAGCGCCTTGTCTTTTAAAGAGAAAGAGAAAGGCCTCAACTTGTAGTTGTTATTCTCAAGCCTTGAAGGTCTCAAGATCTCCATCAGAGTCTCATAGTTTTGCAAATGCTGATGCGGAGACTCTCTCTCCAACCTCCAAATTGACATTGTCGAATCATGGTTAGAACTTGCGGTCGAAGTTCATAATCATGCTCAGCTGGATCACCTAGGTTGACTCCTGGACGCCTGAATTGCTGATTGGGGTCCATCCTCTGTCCTAGGGTTTGTGGAACTCCAGCAAAAAGAACATCTTGGATAGGCATCCGAGGTGGTAAGTGTACCTCGGCCGGGGCAACATGAACTGGGTCTTGCATCGGTCGAGGCAGAAACTGGGCCATTAAAGCGGCCATATCTTCTTCAATTCCTTCTGTTCTTGCGCGAGTCTTGTCTCTCTCTCGCTGCAGTTCTTCCTTACTGAGGCATAGCTGTTCCAATGCCTCCTTCAGTTCGGCTTCAAGACTGCGATCGTCTTGATCGGCCATCTTAGCTTCTTTCAATCTTCTCTTGTAGGTCTTTTTTGGTTCGGGATCATACGGAACGATTTCCTTTCCAACACGAGTTCTTCGAATAAACCTAAGAAAAGATCTTCCGAAAACACTCAAGTAGAGTAGTCAAAAGAAACAAGGGCAATAGCCCCAAAAGACAACCGAGACCGGCTTTGTCTAGACCAAGTCCCCGACAACGGCGCCAAAAACTTGTTCGCTCCAAAAGGTGTGTGCAAGATTTAATATTTATAACCCAAGAAATATTCTTGAACAATATGCGAACCCGCAATGTACGGTTTAATTGTAATAAAAGCAAGAGTTCCAAGGGTCGATCACAAGGACTATAGTGAAACATAACACGGAAATCAGGTTGTCAAATAACTAATGACCACAAATAAAAGCAATCAAAGATGATATAAAGTCACATAAAGGAAATGCGGATTCTAGGGATTAAAGCATCTAGTTGTGGTTCCGACACAAGATCTCAAAGGATAACGCGGACAAAGCTGAGGTTTGTAAAGGGAGGGTGTTTCAAAGGTGGTAATAGATTACCGGGTAAGTCTCACTACTCACTATCCCAAACCAAAGCTCCTATCACCGGGTAAGTCTCAAGGTACTAAGGAAAGGAACTATAATCTCAAACCGACACACCATCCAAGTAATAGAATCAACCTTTACCGGGTAAGTCTCAGGCTAACTCTCAAAGATGGGATGAAGGAAAACTCAAACCCCAATAAAGGATAAACCTTTATTACCTACACTCATGATCTTAGGTAAACAAGCAAAGGAATCACCACGTAATTCTCATCCTAGGCTTGCGTTAAACCAGGAAAGGTATAATAAGAATAGGATTTGGAAAATTTAAACTCTTAACTTAGATAGGGTTCAGGAAAGGTTCACCTCGTTCAGTTATATTCCATCACGGTCGAGATGTTCAATGAGTGACTGAGGTGTTCGACGGTTAAGGTAAAGACTCGAGCTTTCAGGGTCCTGCTGGGATTAAGATCATTCTATCATTGTCTTTCCCACAACTTTCAGCCAATCACCCTAGAATCGCATAAGAAACTTAGCCAACAATCATCATGATAACAATAATCGAATTTATAAGAAAGTAATCAATATTCAAACAAGAAAACCTTGACAAAAAGGTCTCAATAACTGAATGAATCAAACAAAAAATCAGCGTTCCGCAAGTCACAACCAGAAAAGACAATAAACCAAAAGCAATCTAAGAAAATCTTACAAACTCCTTCAAAAGCCTACTCCAACTATGATTCCTTCCTTTCCTTCAACTTCAAAACTTCCTTCAAATTTCAGAGAATGGTTGATCCGCCAATTGCTGGATGGCTGAATTGTAGAAAATCAGCCCTTTATATAGGAGAATTATCTTCCAAAGATAATAATATCCTAACAAAGATAATTTCCTAGAAAATATATCCATATCATCCAAAATAAATCATCCAAATATAATATTTTCCTTTCAGAAATCCAGCCAAAAATATATGATATTCTCCTTCCAAAAATAGAAGATCTCAGCCAAAAATAAAGATCTCGCCAGCGACAGGGTGTTCGCCTCGGTCGGGACACTCCTCAAGATCAACTCGGTCGAGGTGATACTGTAGCTGACCGAGGTGAATCTAAACTGAATGTAAATCATTTCGAATCTGGTCCAAAATCAATCATCTGAATCATTTCCATGCTTCCTGAGATCTTCTCAAAGCTCCAAAATGTAACTCCAATGACTCCTTAGCCTCCTTGGCTCCATTTTGGTCCAAAACGTGCCATTTTTCCTACAATTACAAAGAAACTAGGTGTAGACCTCGATTCCCGCAAAGGTAGACAAAACAACAATATAATCAAGGAATATACATTCATACATGCAGATTTATGAAGATAAAACATCTAAACCAATCCCAAAATATAGACTATAATACATGCTATCAGGTTCTTCGCCTGCTAGCATCGTACGAGCCGGGCAGAGGCCACCTCAGTATTAATCTCATTAGCAACAACGATTTTTTGGTTATACCGCTCCCTACAGTTCCGCTAATGGACAGGGAAGGGGTAGAGGATGAGATGGTTGTACTTCCAACACCAAAGATGCTTCAGCCAGAGTTTATGAGTTGAGGAGTAAGATTAGAGGTACTCAAGAGGGTTACCCGATGGGGGTAAGATTAGAGGTACTCAAGAGGTTCGCAATTGCCCTATTAGATTAGGAGGTCGCGATTGGCCAAGTGACTGGATGGATCGACATCAAGCGGTTTTGGTGCTATGCCATGAAAGATAGTACGAGTCCAACGCTAGAGGAGATTCCGGTAGCAAGCGAGTTCACCAAGGTATTATGAGAGCCATCTGGATTGCCAACACAAATATGTGTTGATTTTTCCATTAAGTTAAAACCCGGGATGAGACCGATCTCGAAGGCTCCTTACCGCATGATGCCTTGATAGCATGTATTATAGTCTATATTTTGGGACTTGTTTAGACATTTTATCTTCAATAATCTGCATGTATGGATGTATATTATGTGATTATATTGTTGTTCATCTACCTTTGCGGGAATCGAGGTCTACACCTAGTTTCGTTGTAATCGTAGGTAAAATGGCACGTTTTGCATCAAAATGGAGCTAAGGAGTCATGGGAGCTACATTCTGGAGCTTAAGGAAGAACTCAAGAAGCATGGAAATGATGAAGAAGATTTACTTTGGACCAGATTCGAGAGATTTCACATTCAGTTGAGATTCACCTAGGTTAGCTACATTGTCACCTCGACCGAGGTGATCTTGAGGAGCGTCCCGACCGAGGCGAACACCCTGCCGCCAGCGAGATAAATATTTTTGGCTGAGATTTTTTAATTTTGGAAAGAAGATATCTTATATTTTTGGGCTGCATTCTGGAAGGAAGATATTATTTTTGAGAGATCTATTTTAGAGATATGGATATATTTTATAGGAATTTATCTTTGTAAGATATTATTATCTTTGGAAGATAATATCCTATATAAAGGGTTGGATTTTCCACAAGTTCAACCAGGCTTGGAGGCTGAGAACATCCAGCAATTAAGAGATTTTATGGAAGCTTTGAAGGGAGGGTTGAAGGATTGAAGATCAAGGAAGGAAGGATTCATAGTTTGGAGTTAGCTTTAGAGGGAGTTTGTAAGACTTTCTTAGATTCCTTTTTGGTTTGTTGTCTTATACGATTTGTGATTTAAGGAACGCTGTTTTGTTGATATTTGATTCAGTTGTTGAGACCTTTTTTGTAAGGTTTTCTTGTTCGAATATTCATTCCTTTCCCATATAAATGATTATTGTCATCATGATGATCGTTGGCTAAGTTTCTTATGCGATTATAGGGTGATTGGCTGAAAGTTGTGGGAAAGACGATGATAGAATGATCTTAATCCCAGCAGGACCCTGAAAGTTCGAGTTTTTAACCTTAACCCTAGAACACCTCGCACAATGGATGAACATCTCGGCCGGGGTGGAATTTGACTGAACGAGCTGAACCTTTCCTGATCCGAAACTGAGAGTTAAGTGTTCTAATTTGCCAAATCCTATCCTTATTACACCTTTCCAGGTTCAATGCAAGCCTAGGATGAGACTTACCCGGTGTTTCCTTTGTTTGTCTACCTAAGATCATGAGTGTAGGTAATAAAGGTTTATCCTTTATTGGGGTTTGAGTGTGCCTTCATCCCATTTTTGTGAGTTAGCCTGTGACTTACCCGGTAAAGGTTGATTCTATTCCCTTGGGTGGTGTGTTGGTTTGAGATTATAGTTCCTTTTCTTAATACCTTGAGACTTACCCAGTAATAGGAACTTTGATTTGGGATAGTGAGTAGTGAGACTTACCCGGTGATCTATTCCCCTCTTAGAAACACCTTCCCTTTGCAAACCTCAGCTTTGTCTGCATTATCTTTGAGATCTTGAGTCGGAACCCCAACTAGATGCTTTAATCCCTAGAATCTGCATTTTCCCCTTACTTGACTTTTACATCATCTTTGATTACATTAATTGCTTTTGGTTAAATGCAATACTTGACAACCTATTTTATGCTTTGTTTCACCTAAGTCCCTATGATCGACCCCTGTAATTCTTGCTTTTTATTACAATTGACACGTACAATGCGGGTTCGCATCTTTGTTCAAGCATACTTCTTGGGTTATAAATTTAAAGCTTGCACACACCTTTTGGAGCGAACAAGTTTTTGGCGCCGTTGCCGGGGACTGTTCTTTCTTTTGCTACAAATCTTTCTGCTTGATTGTTCTTGCAGATTTGTGTTCCTAGGTACATACGAAGTTCTCGTTCAGGCAACGGAACAGAGTGTCGCCAAAGAACAATTTTTTTGGCGTCGTTGCCGGGGACTTGGTCTAGACCATGCCGGTTTCGGTTGTCTTTCGGGGCAATTGCCCTTGTTTCTATTAACCACTCTACTTGAGTGTTTTCGCAGAATCTTTTTATTAGGTTTATGCGAAGAACCCGTGCTGGGAAAGAAATCGTTCCTTACGATCCTGCACTAGAAAATACATACAAGCGACGATTGAAAGAAGCTAAGATGGCCAATCAAGACAACCGCGATCTTGAGGCCGAATTGAAGGAGGCGCTGGAACAGTTACGCCTCAATAAGCAAGAACTGCAGCGAGAAACAGAGCAGACTTGCACAAGAACTACAAAGGCCGAAGTCGATATGGCCGATCTAAGGGCCCAGTTTCTGCCTCGACCCATCCCAGATCCTCGACCGAGGCAAGACCCAATCCTAGTACCCCGGCCGAGATACATCCACCTCGGATGCCTGTCCGAGATGTTCTTTTTGTATGAGTTCCGCAAACCCTAGGACAAAGGATGGACCCTAATCAGCAGGTGAGGCGTCCAAGAGTCAACCTAGATGATCCAGCTGAGTATGATTACGAACTTCAACCGCAACTTCTATCCATGATCCGCCAATGCCAATTTGGAGGTTTAGAGAGGGAGTCTCCGCATCAACATTTGCAAAACTACGAGATTCTGATGGAGACCTTGAGACCTTCAAGGATGGAAAACAATAACTACACGTTAAGGCATTTCTAATTTCTTTGAAAGACAGGGTGCTTACTTGGTATCAATCTCTTCCACCCGGAAAGATCAACACTTGGGAAGAGATGACGACGGAGTTTCTAACAAAGTTCTTTCCCCCCTCTAAGACCGCTGAAATAAGAGGGAAGATCAATGCATTCATCATGAAGCACAAGGAGAGTTTGTCCAAGTCATCGGAGAGATTCAAAGATGTTCTATTGGATTGCCCACATCATGGGATTCGAAAGATAGAGTTACTGGAGATATACTTCAAGGGATTGGATGGAGCTACTCAATTCAATCTTCAACTACTTTCCGCCAGCACATTCATGGATATGCCGATAGACGAAGCTTGGGAGTTCATTGAAAAGCAACTTTCCATATGGAGAAGTACTCCCACCAAGGAGCCGAAAATGGAGCTAAGAGAGTTAGTTTCCAAGATACTTCATCAAATGATAATCAACTCATCTCCCTTAAAAACGATGTGAAGCAATTAAAGGACCTTTTAGTGGCTCACACAAAGAAGGAAGATGGAGGATATCAAGGAAGAAACAACAACAAAGGATCACGGAACAACAATTACAACAACAATAGAGGCTCCAACATCAATAATTGGAGATCTAATCAACAAAATCCGGGTAACCCTCATTCTCATTCTAATAATTCTTTTAACCCCTCCTCTTCTTCTTCTACTCCTTTAAAGAGCCAGGAGCCTGGATCAAGTGTAACATCCGGAAATTTTATTTCCGGAAGTTGAGGTGTTTCCGATCTTTTCAGCGTCGGCGGCTTATTTCCCGCATGCACGTTGCCGACTACGAGTTTTTAACACGAGAAGAGAGATTCCCGTTCTACTTTCTGACCTTGGGAAGTGGAGTGAGGGGACAAGGAGGCTGACCCTTGGGATATCCCACCTCCTTGTCATCCCTTTTCCTCCCTTCTTTCTTTTCCTTCTCCTCTTTTATGCTCTTTCCCTTTCACAACCCTTTCTTCTTCCTTTGGACCTCTCTTCTCTTACACCTTGGAGGAGTGGTGTGTGGAGCTGCAGCTTGAGCTTTCCAGATCTGTAGTGGTAAGTGATTCTATCTCCTCTTCCTCTTGCTGCTTGTATTCCCTTCTTTCCTTTCTCTTCACCTCCATGGCTATGGGGGAAGCTTTGAAGAGATATCTTATAAAGCCTTTGTATGTACCTTTCCCTAGCTCTTTTAGGTCGTGTTGAGGAGGCTAAGACCTGTGGTGAAGGTTAGGAGGATGCCCAACAAGAGAAGGAGACGATAGAAGCAAAGAACTAGTCGAAGAAACGAAGAAGACGAACCTTCTGTTGTTCGACCGCGGGGCGGATTGCCAGAGGCGCATGGGCGGACTGAGGCCATCGCAAGGGGCGGCCTGGACCACCGCAGGGGCAGCCTGAACCACCGCAGGGGCGGCTCCCAGGGGCGCAGGGGCGGCGACTGGTGTTCCGCCGGGGCGTCAACTTGCTTCCGCGGCTGCGTTTTTTTCACCAGTAGGTTCCTCCCTCCCTTTCTTTTCGTCCCTTCCTTAGATCCTTGATGTTTATAGTTAGAAGCATGCTTAGGATGGACCTAGGGCTTATGAGAATGCCATCTAGTGGTTGCTAGCCTTGGAGCCCCTATGGCTTGGTTTGAATGTTGATATTGAGTGTAAGCATGTTGGCCTTCCTCAACTAGTTGCTTCTCCTAGGATGTTGTTGTTGATCTTGCTCTTAGGTTGTATAGGTTGTTGTGAGCTTTCTTTAGTTGTAGTTAGTGTCTTGTGTACCTTGGACCCTAGGATACATTCCTAGTTTGAGAGTGGTGGGATCTTGCTTAGATCTTTAGAATGAAGTCTATGACTTCATTAGTGTGGACTTGTGTTGATGAGTACTTTCGTGTATGAGAAGGTTGTGTGCTTCCTTGTTGAGGAAGCTAGAGTGGTGTGAGTTGAGAGACGAGGTAAGTCTCAGGACTTACTTAGCCATATTCGTCGTATTAGATTCATTGTGTGCTTGGTGGTGTGTGTTCTATTGCTTTTATTATAACTTGTAAAGTGGTAATAGGATAATAACCGGATTGTGTATGGAGCATGTTTATGTGATGTGATTATGTATATGATTGTGCTTGTGCCTTCACCATGTCTTTAATACTTCGAATGTAACTAACGGTTTTAAACCGCTTGTTGTAGATGCCCCGCAGGTTAGGGACGCCGCTGAGTGAGGTGGAGGAGTGGACAGCCGACGGTCGCCGTACATCGTAGGACGGGGGCGTTTTTGGGGCTGTTGTGTTTGTTATGTTACCCTTTTAGTAGGATTGTGGTTGTTATACGTTTTCGGTTTATGTCGTTGTGCAGTTTATGTTGTTTTGAGGACTCGGCTGAGTTTCCAAACTGTACCCTTACCTTTTTCGTCTTGCATACATTAAAACATTTTCGAGTTTTAAGCCTTTATTTGTGCCATGTAGGAAAGGTCCGGTGAGATTATTGTCAGGCTAAGGGTCGGGACCCATTGTGTGGTCGGGACCCATTGTGAGGTGCCATTCGAGGTGGAGTCCCAAAAAGCAAAGAACAAATCTGAAGTTTATGTTCCACCTCCTTCTTATAAACCACCACTTCCATTCCCTCAATCAAGAGCCAGAGCACATCTAGACAAGCATTTTGGTAAGTTCCTTGACTTGATGAATAAACTATACATTAACATCCCTTTCGTTGATGCTACTCTAGGGATGCCCGCCTATGGGAAGTTCTTAATAGAGATTCCATCAAGGAAGAGGAAGCTGGAAGACTTTGGAGAAGTAAGGATGACATCTAAGTCCTCGGAACTCATTCAAATCATGAAGGAGAAGATGCCACCCAAGTTGAGAGATCCCGGCTCATTTTGCATTCCCATTCAAGTTGGAGATATAACTTGTGAGGCGTTGTGTGATCTTGGAGCCAGCGTGAGCATCATCCTTGTAATAGCTAGGATTTCCGAATTCTAATTAATGTTGATTAACTTAATCGTTGATAGTAATTGACATATAACTTGCGAAGATTTCCCAAGTGATGAGTATGAGTCCCACCGTGATGTTCCTCGCGTAATTTTGGACGTTTGGGGAAATTTTTACTTTTTCCTCTGGGTAATTATTTTTACCCTCCGGTGTTATTTGGAGCATTTGGGAGCTCCAATTAATAAAAATGCAGTTGAGAGAAATGATCAGGACATCGGATATGTCTTAGATATGAAATAACATGGAGAGGCAAAACGGACAAAAGAGTCGCTATTTCGTTTCTTAACGGCTAAGAAAGACGGCTTAAGAATGCCCATTTTACGAGATAGCTATGGATTAATTATCCCGATAATATTCCGAATTTTAGACTCCAATTTCATAAAGTATGGAGACCGACAAATATGACCGCGTTTAATTAAATGTTCTAAATAAACATTATATATATATATATATATATATATATAAACTTACACTGCAAGATTGAAAAGGTGGTGCACAGCCACAGCCGACTCTTTCATTCATCTTTTACTAAACTTATATATATATATAATATATTATATAATATATACATATTGAAGGTGAAAGTCGGCTGTCCTCATCTTCAACCTTATATGCAATACAATTGCAATTTCAGAGTATCGTTTGAACGAACCTTCGACCCATCTTCGATCTCTTATACATCCTCCACCTTTGATCCATTTTCAAATCCGCTTGTACCAACGAGTCCCTTATCTTATTCTCTTCATCCTGGTACAAATTTATTTTCCGTTTGTTAGCTTTTTGGTAAAGCTTCCGTTTACCGCTATCGGAACGCCGACGGACCACCGCAAGTCGTCAAATGTAAGGTTTCATACCGCGCTCTTACTCCCCGTATCGCTAGGAGTCTGGATCTTCTTCCGGTTCGTATATCGGGTTAGTAACGAATAAGTTATGAATTTATTCGTTTTCAGTATTGCGGGTTAGTATAAATTGACCTTAAGTTGGTTAAAATGGATAATTGGAATTTCCATTATGCTCATTACATTATTCTGGTGATTATGGGTTCTTGTTTGATGAAATCTGATGACAGGAGGTTTAGAAATTGCCTGCAGGCAAAACGTTATTCTGGCGAAATCTAATTAATTAATTAAAGGTTAATTAATAAAATTAGGATTAGAATTGAGATTGAGGAATGTTGATTAGATACTACCTTGAGATTTGAGGAATTGTGAGCTATGTTGAGATATTGAGGTTTAGTTGGTTGTGAGGCTCATAGATTGAGTATGATCCTTATGGATCCCTTTGGGTCTAGGTGTGACCCCTTTGATGAATAGAGTTTGATATATCTTTATGCCTTGTTATTAGGCAGTGCCCCTCTCTCAGGATTGGAGGTTGTTGTGGTTGAGCTGAGTACGAGGTTGAGGTAAGTCCGTAGGACTTACTTAGCTACCATCCCTATATTGGGTGTTTGCATGAGTGGTGTGTGCTTTATATGTTTGCTATGATAGCATGAGTTGTCGTTTTTATCGACCTATGTTCTATTGACTGCCCCACTGCGTGGGTGTGATAACCTTTCCCTTTCATCCCGCCGTGGAGTCTGGGAGGTTCTCTGATGTCAGGCCAGACTGGTTTACAGGAAGGGCGCAATCCACTCCCATAGGGTACACGGATTGTGTGACCGATACTCGTACAGCTGGACATTGTACTCAGAGGCGGGGATGTATCGGTCCTCGTGTCACATACTTTCATCTATCTATATATATACGGTTTTTGAGTGAATGATTATTATATAAAGATAATAAATGGGTAAATGTGTGATAGCATGCTGATGTGTTTATCTTTCATGATTGTGCTTGTGCTTATGCATTACCTCATATATGTATGGTTAGCTAACGGTTTCATACCGTGTTGTAGATGTTTACAGGTTAGGCGCTACTGGGTGATCTTGTAGGGTGACAGGCCGAGGACTCTCGTACATTAGGTGGTTGGTTTGGGGTTGTTGTGTTTCCCCTCCTGCGTGAGGATGATCTTTCGTACCTCCTATGTGAGGATGTCGTTTTATATACTCGGCTATGTTGTTGTTTACTTTGGGTCGTACAGTTTATATTGTTTTATGTATTTGTTTTATATTTGCCAGTGCCATGTTGTAAGGTCCAGTGAACTTGTTGTCAGGCTAGGGTCAGGATCCATTGTGAGATCCTAGCCCAATGTGACATCCCGAGTCCCGCGGATTCGGGGTGTTACAGAGTTGGTATCAGAGCCCAGGTTGACAACAATGGCACTTGCTACCTGCAATGAGGTTTGATAGATAAAATAAACAGAGCCCACATGGGATCTGACGTTTTCAAAGGTTTTGGTTTTAAGTGTGGTTTTGGGATAGAATGTACGAGAAGTCGTCACCTCTGCCATGGATCTCTGCAGCGTAGATATGTATATATATCTGTGTGTACTATGGATTATGTGGATTTATTATATACATATCGATACCTATGGCATATATATAGCCTTGTAAGATTAGGTGCGTATATCCTATAGATGACTCAGACTAGAGTAGTATCTGTAGTGGGATGAGGTAGGGGCACACCCCTCTTCCTCCAGTGGTGATAAGTCAGGGACCAGTTTCCGCTGTTGTTTCGCCTATGGTAGAGAACGAGTTTGAAGAGGTTGATCGTGTCTCCATGAGTAGATCCGAGTTTCAAGAATATATGTAACAAGTATATGAAGCGGTGATAGCGGGTAGATCCACACCGGATTTACCAACAATTGTGAGATCAACTGAAGCTTTTGGATCCGGAAAGAAGCAATGGACTGAATCAGTTACTGGAGAAGCAAAGATGATGAATGGGAACCAAGTCCGATATCAGGACAATCTAGTGATCCTTTGGCCATGAAAACGACTGGCACGGAACTACAGTGTTTTAATTGCAGGAAGTTTGGACACCGGCGAGCTGTGTGCCCAAAGGCGCCCATAATATGCTTTACGTGTGGTAAAGCAGGGCATAGAGCGAAGTTTTATCGACAGGGCAAGGCGTTGCCTTTACAAGTTCCCTCTCGGAATAAGATCATTCAAGGTGGACGACGAAGATCGAGTTACCCTTTAGTTGTACAGGTTGCAAGAATGAGAAGATTATGTTACAATTGTGGCTATCCAGATCATTTGCGTTTTGAGTGCCCATTGGCACTGATAGCTTGTTTCACTTGTGGTGAGCTAGGCCATCTGGCCCTTTCTGTCAGCACGGTGGTGTTTCTTCCCAGCAAGACCTTCCTCTTTCCGGTGCAGAAAGAGTGGAGGTGGAGGCTATAGTAATAACCTCAGTGATACCTGAGGAGCATGGATCTGACATCGAGTGATGATATGTAGAGGAGCTACGAGTGTTAGTTGTTATAGGTACCATTCTCGTTAATGGTTTACCTGGTGGAGTTTTGCTTGTTGTGAGTGCTATGCACTTCATGTCTTTCGATGCATGCGTTAATGGTTGACTTTTGGTATATAGTAGAAGGTGGATTTTCCTTTACAAGATTACCTTTTTGGGTCTGAGATACCCGTGAGATGCGTGTTTGTTCCCTTATTTTAGGGACCCGTGTATAATTATAGACTTCTTTGTCATGTCGTAGGTGCATGAGAAAGTCATTATGTGTATGGATTGGATGAATAGATATCATGCGGTGTTAGCTTTTAATAGTAAGACTATTATAGTCTTTACTGAGTTGAGTTAAATAGAGGCCTTCTTAGGTTAAGACCTTTGAAGAGACGGGTTTGTCATCAGGAATGTACGAGCACTGAGCTGATAGCACAAGGATGTGACGTCTTCTAGTGTTATACCATGAAGGAGCGAGATAGTCCAACAATGGAAGGTATTCCAGTTGTTTATGAGTTTATAGACGTGTTATTGAACCGTCTAGTTGCCACCTCAGCGGAGTGTGGACATTGTTATCGAGTTGAAGTATGATACAAGATTGAATGGGAAAGCCACACTATATGGTGCTTGTTGAGATATTGTACTGATAACTTGAAAAGTTTACTGAAACGGGTTTACCCTAATGGGTTCCATGTTCCGTATTGACGACCTGACGAGTTAACTTCAAGAAGCAATTGTGTTTTCGGGATTCCTTTATGCTCAAGATATCCCTAGTCATGGATGAGAGAGCAGCATGTGTATGAGATAACATCCTATACCCGTTATGGACACTACGAGTTTGTAGTGAGGTCATTTGGGTTGACGAATGTTTTAGTAGTTTTTATGGAGTTGATGAATAGTATCTTCATCGAATTTCTTGATTAGTTGGTGGTGGACTCCATGGATGACATGTCGGTATACTCTCATAGCAGAGAATAGTAGACCGATCGTCTGAGGACCGTTCTACCGATTTCGAGAGATAGAGGGTTGTATGCTACGCTCTCTAAGTGTAAGTTGAGATGCCAGTGGTAGCCTTTTTAGGCCATGTTGTCTCCACCAGTGGGATCATGGTTGACCTGGCGAGAATTAAGTATGTTGTAACATGGGAGATACTAATGAACATTAAGGAATACGTAGTTTTCTCGGCTCAGCCGATTGCTACCAATGCTTTGACGAAGGATTTTATATGATTACGTATTAATTTGCGAGTCTTTTGAGAAGACCACCATAACTACGTGATGAAAGCAGTGTGTCTATGTTCTGAAGAGTTGAGGAGGCATTTGACCTCTGCTTCCATTCTGTTGTAGTTAGAAGATTTTTGGGATCCCGTGATTTACGGTGATACATCCCAGCTAAGCTTGAGATGTGTATTACTACAAAGGAGTAGGTTTATTGATATGTGTGTTTACAACTGAGAACGTATGATGAGAACTACCCGACTCATGATTTAGAGTTAGTAGTGGTAGTTCAAGCCTTTAAGTTTTGAAGACCGTACCGGTGTGATCTTCATGTCAGATTTTCATAGAGCATAGAAATCTGAAGTTTATTTTATGCAACAGGGGTTGAATAACCGCCAGTTTTAAGAGCGTAAGTTGATCAAGACTTTGACTTGAAGATTCCATATCATTCAGAGAAGTTGAACGTTGTCGCCGATAACTTGAATGGAAAGACTCTCCAAGAGAAGATGATTGTAAGACTGATAGTTCCGCCTCAGCTTCAGAGAGATCTAGCTTGGGTAGAGTTGGACAATCAATTTCTTGATGAGGATACCCAGTTATACCTCAGAGGTTATAGCTGGTGCGTTTGATGAGGTTCAACAGAAGTAGGAGACCTCCCCGGCCTTGACAAGGTTTAGAGAAAGGATGTCTCGTATTGAGGCACCATAGTTCTCCATGGGAGTAGATGTACTGATGAAGAGTCGTGACCACTTTTGTGTACCTGCTGATATAGAGGGAGACATAGAATATTACGGTATACCCACTGTACGCCTTATTCAGTACATGCAGGTACGAGTAAGATGTACCACGAGATGAGACGATTATATTGTATGAAGCCGATATAACCTGATTTGTGATACAGTGTGCGACCTGTCAGCAGGTCCTGATAGAGTATTTCCGATCTTGAGATAAGCCCCACCCACTACCAATGCAGTAGTAGAATTTGGGAGGACATCTCTATGGACTTTTTTTTTTATGGGATTGTGACCCAGTAGAATATTTATGTTATCTGGATTGTTGGTAACAAATTAATGAAACCGACACGTTTCATTTCTATCAGAAGGACGTGGCTAGTGAATGAATTGGCTGAGGAGTACACTAGACAGATAGTGAGACTCCATGGTATACCGAGAACGGTCATTTCTGATCGAGATGGATGTTTTTACTTTGAGATTTTAGGCAGCAGATTCAGACTGCTTTGGGAACGAGTTTGTACCTCATGACTACACTTCACCCCCTGACAGATGGTCCGTTAGAGAGGATCATCTAGATCTTAAAGATCTAATATAAGTTGTAAGTTGAATGGGAAACGTGGATGGTTATATTACCTTCCATTATTGAGTTATTATATAATAGTGATTGACGTTTATCTTCGGGAATGTCCTTGAGAAGCATTGTATGGGCGTAGATGCCATACACGTACCTTTATGCTAGAAGTGATCTAGTAGTAGTAGTGGAAATAACACATGACCAGACTCAAGATTTTATAGTTCGAGTAACGATGATTAAAGGAAGAGTGTTGGCTCTACATAGTCGCCATATTGTGTGTGTAGACAAGAGGTGTTAATCTCTAAAGTTCAAGCGAGAGTTCATGTCCGGCTGGAGGTATCTCAGCTGTGAGACGTCAGTTGTATATTATGAAAAGGGGAACTGAGTTTCCAATATGTAAGTTATTTGAGATCTTGATCAGTTTTGTGAAGGCAACATGATGTTTAGCTTTCACTCTGAAGTTGGTGGATATCCACCCAGTGTTTCTTATGTCTCAACTGAGGAAGTATATACCAGACTCGAGACACCTTGTGAGTTACGATGATTTGGTGGTTGAGTTCAACCACACTTTTATTGAGCATTCGATTACATTCTTGGAATGAGATATGAAACGCTTGCATTCGAAAGACATTCCCATATTGAGGATATGATGGTCGAGATGAAGACCTGAAGAGGCTATGTGAGAGACTGAGGATAGTGCCCTGAGGGACTATCCAGAGTATATGTTAGGACATACCCATTTGTGGGAGCACGAGTATATCTTAGTGCTATCTTGATGAATGTTGTGCTTATGTGCTTATGTTCTTATATGCCTTGATATGTTATTCCATGCTAGTTGTGATGTGATTTATGATCTTAGTAGATCTTGATGTGCTAGCGTGATATATGCTATAGCTGGAGATGATTACTTCCTCCACGTTATGATTATATTTATAGCTGGAGATGGTTCTTTCCTCCATGCTATTTGAGTGGGATTAGGATTTAGCAGGAGATGGTTCTTTCCTCCATGCTACCTTGATGGACATAGTTCAGTGGAGATGTGATTCCTCCATGCGATATATATGTTTATGGGTTGGCTAGAGAATTTTTTCCTCTATGCATGTGATATGTTTTGGCTAGAGATGTGCTTCCTCTATGCCTTGTGATGTGGTATGGCGAGAGACGTGATTCCTCTACGCCTATGGGTAGCGTTATGGCCCTGTTTCCTGGAGTGATGATTCCTCCATGTTTATACTTGAGGTTATAGATTGTTATAGGTTGTGATCTTTTGAACGGAGATGTGATACCTCCGATAGAAAGAGTGAGAGTTATATCTCGGCGTATGGGTCCGAGAGGATTTGGGAATTGTTCAAGTTTCGGGACGAAACTTTTTTTTTAGGGGTGTGTGATGTAATAGCTAGGATTTCCGAATTCTAATTAATGTTGATTAACTTAATCGTTGATAGTAATTGACATATAACTTGCGAAGATTTCCCAAGTGATGAGTATGAGTCCCACCGTGATGTTCCTCGCGTAATTTTGGACGTTTGGGGAAATTTTTACTTTTTCCTCTGGGTAATTATTTTTACCCTCCGGTGTTATTTGGAGCATTTGGGAGCTCCAATTAATAAAAATGCAGTTGAGAGAAATGATCAGGACATCGGATATGTCTTAGATATGAAATAACATGGAGAGGCAAAACGGACAAAAGAGTCGCTATTTCGTTTCTTAACGGCTAAGAAAGACGGCTTAAGAATGCCCATTTTACGAGATAGCTATGGATTAATTATCCCGATAATATTCCGAATTTTAGACTCCAATTTCATAAAGTATGGAGACCGACAAATATGACCGCGTTTAATTAAATGTTCTAAATAAACATTATATATATATATATATATATATATATATAAACTTACACTGCAAGATTGAAAAGGTGGTGCACAGCCACAGCCGACTCTTTCATTCATCTTTTACTAAACTTATATATATATATATAATATATTATATAATATATACATATTGAAGGTGAAAGTCGGCTGTCCTCATCTTCAACCTTATATGCAATACAATTGCAATTTCAGAGTATCGTTTGAACGAACCTTCGACCCATCTTCGATCTCTTATACATCCTCCACCTTTGATCCATTTTCAAATCCGCTTGTACCAACGAGTCCCTTATCTTATTCTCTTCATCCTGGTACAAATTTATTTTCCGTTTGTTAGCTTTTTGGTAAAGCTTCCGTTTACCGCTATCGGAACGCCGACGGACCACCGCAAGTCGTCAAATGTAAGGTTTCATACCGCGCTCTTACTCCCCGTATCGCTAGGAGTCTGGATCTTCTTCCGGTTCGTATATCGGGTTAGTAACGAATAAGTTATGAATTTATTCGTTTTCAGTATTGCGGGTTAGTATAAATTGACCTTAAGTTGGTTAAAATGGATAATTGGAATTTCCATTATGCTCATTACATTATTCTGGTGATTATGGGTTCTTGTTTGATGAAATCTGATGACAGGAGGTTTAGAAATTGCCTGCAGGCAAAACGTTATTCTGGCGAAATCTAATTAATTAATTAAAGGTTAATTAATTAAATTAGGATTAGAATTGAGATTGAGGAATGTTGATTAGATACTACCTTGAGATTTGAGGAATTGTGAGCTATGTTGAGATATTGAGGTTTAGTTGGTTGTGAGGCTCATAGATTGAGTATGATCCTTATGGATCCCTTTGGGTCTAGGTGTGACCCCTTTGATGAATAGAGTTTGATATATCTTTATGCCTTGTTATTAGGCAGTGCCCCTCTCTCAGGATTGGAGGTTGTTGTGGTTGAGCTGAGTACGAGGTTGAGGTAAGTCCGTAGGACTTACTTAGCTACCATCCCTATATTGGGTGTTTGCATGAGTGGTGTGTGCTTTATATGTTTGCTATGATAGCATGAGTTGTCGTTTTTATCGACCTATGTTCTATTGACTGCCCCACTGCGTGGCTGTGATAACCTTTCCCTTTCATCCCGCCGTGGAGTCTGGGAGGTTCTCTGATGTCAGGCCAGACTGGTTTACAGGAAGGGCGCAATCCACTCCCATAGGGTACACGGATTGTGTGACCGATACTCGTACAGCTGGACATTGTACTCAGAGGCGGGGATTTATCGGTCTTCGTGTCACATACTTTCATCTATCTATATATATACGGTTTTTGAGTGAATGATTATTATATAAAGATAATAAATGGGTAAATGTGTGATAGCATGCTGATGTGTTTATCTTTCATGATTGTGCTTGTGCTTATGCATTACCTCATATATGTATGGTTAGCTAACGGTTTCATACCGTGTTGTAGATGTTTACAGGTTATGCGCTACTGGGTGATCTGGTAGGGTGACAGGCCGAGGACTCTCGTACATTAGGTGGTTGGTTTGGGGTTGTTGTGTTTCCCCTCCTGCGTGAGGATGATCTTTTGTACCTCCTATGTGAGGATGTCGTTTTATATACTCGGCTATGTTGTTGTTTACTTTGGGTCGTACAGTTTATATTGTTTTATGTATTTGTTTTATATTTGTCAGTGCCATGTTGTAAGGTCCAGTGAACTTGTTGTCAGGCTAGGGTCAGGATCCATTGTGAGATCCTAGCCCAATGTGACATCCCGAGTCCCGCGGATTCGGGGTGTTACAATCCTGCTGGATCTATGTGAGAGAATCGGACTTGGAGAACCCAAACCGGTGAAGATAAGGTTGTACATGGAGGATCGCTCCATTACCCATCCCGTGGGTATCTTGGAAGACGTTCCTGTCAAGTAAGGTAACTTTTATTTACCTATAGACTTTGTTATACTTGACATACCAGCAGATTATCCCATTCCTATCATTCTCAGGAGACCATTTCTAGCAACTTTGGGTTGCAATGTTGATTGTAAGAACACCAAGTTGAAGTTCAACATTGGCGGTGATCAAGTGGAATTTTCATTGCTTGCTACAATGAAAGTAGAGCCGCTGGAGGATGATATCTTCAATATCTATGATGAAGAAGAATCAAGAGAATTGGTGAGCTCTATCCTTATTAATGACCCTCTTTAAAGAGTTATTAGTTTTAGCTTAATGGAGGAAGGTGTAGATGTTTCTTGTGATGCAGATATACGGAGCTTAAAGGCACTGGAAGAAGATCCAGAAGCTAAAATTGAGAAAATAATCCAGGAGAAGAGAAATTCGAGTTTCGGTCTCAGTTCTTGTACATCGACCGAGGCACTTTCTGGACCAAGCGAGGTGTTCTTATCTGAAGAACATCTCGGTCACCCACCTCGGACACTGACCGAGACGGCAAGCGAGATGTTGTCAACTGAGGACAACAAACTTTCTAAACCCTTTTCTGAGACTCATTTACAGTTGCTGGAGCACTGGCTCCCCAAGCTTCTGATAATAAAGAGCCTTGGTATGCTGATATTGTTAATTATCTTGTTTGTCAAGAAGTACCGCCCGGATTGACATACGCTCAAAGGAAGAAATTCTTCAAGGATGTACGCCACTACTACTAGAATGAACTTCTACTGTTTAAGAGAGGTCCAGATGTGATGCTTCGACGATGCATTCCAGAAGATGAGGTTGCTAGTGTTATACGGCATTGCCACTCACTTCCTTGTAGAGGACATGCTAGCGCTCACAAAACGTGCGTTAAGGTATTGCGTTCTGGTTTCTTTTGGCCTACATTATTTAAGGATGTCCAAATGTTTGTTGTTTCTTGTGATGCATGCCAAAGAACAGGGAACTTGTCTAGAAGGAACGAGATGCCACTCAACAATATTCAAGAGGTTGAGATCTTTGATGTATGGGGAGTCTATTTTATGGGACCTTTTCCATCATCCGCAAGGAACATCTATATCCTCCTAGTTGTTGACTACGTCTCTAGATGGGTGGAAGCCAATGCCTCTCCCACTAATGACGCCATGGTGGTTGTAAAGTTCTTCAATCGGAATATGTTTCCACGTTTTGAGACACCACGCATCATTATCAGCGATGGAGGGACACATTTCATCAACCGGAAGTTTAAGGCACTTCTATAGAAGTATGGGGTAACCCACAAGGTAGCAACCCCTTATTCCCCTTAAACTAGTGGGCAGGTCAAAATCTCGAATAGAGAAATCAAGGCAATTTTGGAGAAAACCGTCTCTAGGACGAGGAAGGATTGGTCCATGAAGTTGGACGACGCTCTTTTGGCTTATAGGACCGTATTCAAGACTCCCATTGGTACCACCCCTTACAATTTGGTATATGGGAAGTCTTGTCACCTACCCGTTGACCTCGAACACAAAGCATATTTGGCAATCAAATGGTTGAATTTCGAAATCGAAGAAGCCGGAGAAAAGAGTCTATTGGACATCAATGAGTTGGAAGAGTTGCGCTTAAACGCTTATGAGAATGCCAAGATCTACAAGGAAAGAACAAAGAGATGGCATGACAAGCATATAATTCCTAAGGAATTCAAAGAAGGAGATTCAGTTCTACTCTTCAACTCCCGACTTCGCCTCTTTCCAGGTAAGTTGAAATCTAGATGGACAGGACCTTACGTTGTGAAACATGTTTTTCCTTATGGTGCAGTTGAGATTTGCGGTGAAACAAGTGGGAGCTTTAAGGTCAGTGGTCATAGGCTTAAGAAGTACCAACCGGAGGTCCAAGTTGAGGAGATTGCACCACTATACCTTGTTTAAGGATGATGTACGGTCCAGCTAGCGACCTTAGTTCAAGCGCTTCTTGGGAGACAACCCAAGGTATTGCTTTCTTTTCCCTTTTTCTAGTTTAGTTTTAGATAGTTTGCTTTTGCTTTGCTTTGTTTTTGGCGTCCTAGACAGAAATCAGGTACTCTCTAAGGAAGGATTACATCTTAGGAGCTACACTAGAAGGACAAAAGTTCGAGAAATTGAGAAGACGGAGTTTGACTGAGACGCATCTCGGTTGTTGTCACAGCGCCTCGACCGAGATGTTCTTGGGCAACCGAGGCGACTAGGTCTGACAATCAGTCAGCCACCTCGGTCCGGTCGGGACCACCTCGACCGAGGTGATACCAGATTCAGCGAGGGTATAAAAGGCGAAACGGATTTCTCATTTTTCCCTCTCACCTTCTTCACGACCGCGGCGCACCATTCACCTCACTTCTTCGTTTCTTACTCGTTATCAACGATTTCCGCTCCGATTTTACCAAGAAAAGCAAGAGGATCAGATTGCAAGCAACAAACTGCAAGATAAACGCCTCAAATCTGCGTAATTTGGGGTAAAATATCCGAAAACCCTAATTCCCTTTCTTTGCTGATTTAGGGAAAGTTTGGCTTTGTTTGCCATATATTATTGCTGAAAAGAGTATAAGTACCCCATAGGAAGCAATGGGTAGTGATTTCGGGGGAAAAGAACTAAAAATCAGAGAGTGGAAATCGCACAACACTTCGCCTCGGTACACTTGAGTTGTGTCTCGGCCGAGGTGTTCTTCAGTTTGTCAGACCAACCGAGGTGACCTTTTGTCAACAACAATGAGTACCCATTCTGATCGTCAGCTTGTTTTGAGAGATGCTCCCAGTGGTTCTTCCCCTTCTTCTCGCCCTTCTATACCGGTAATTTATGAGCGTCAATAGGCGGACTTCGATTGTATTTGCAGGCGTCCCATAGTTGTCTCGCGGTTCTTATACGTCTCAGCCTTCGAGTGCCTCCATGTGGCGGAGGACTTGAGGAAGATGATATCTATGGTAGGGCTGGAGGACTTTATGGAGATCCGAGCTCCAGCCTACCTCGAGCCGACCATGTAGTTTGTGAGTTCCGTCACTCACATGCCAGAGAGGAACATCATCAAGTACCGGTTGCTGAACCGGAACTACATTGTGCCGATGGATCAGTTCCGAGAGGTGTTTGGCTTCCCGACTCCCCCCGTGATTGACTTTCCATCCGGTGCGGTAGCTTGAGAGTTTTGGAGACAGATAGCCCATGTGGTGGAGCACAGTGACAGATGGAGACTTGGAGACTCCAGGGAGCGTATTATCTTCCATCTAGCTTTCCGTCCAGCACACCGTATTTTCAGTGAGACTCTTCTGGCGCGTATTGAGATGCCCTAGAAGATCAGACAGGGAGAGCTTCTGAGTTTGTTTTGCATGGTGACTAGTGGAGTGCCTGACTTTTGAGGCATATTGACTAAGGACTTGCATAGGATAAAGGGCAAGGTCAAGGGAGATATCTATTGTGGAGGGCTAGTGACCCATATTGCTAATGCCATGGGTCTGGATTTGACTGCATGCACATTGGTAGCGGCTGCAAAGCCACTAGGACTTTAGGAGATGATCACGAGGCGGATTCTGGTTCCTCGTGGCCTTACTACACCATATGTTGCTATGCCTTGGGAGTAGACTGCTCCTCAGGGTATCCTATGGTCAACTCAGTTCACAGTTTTCGATTCGTAGTACTAGTCTTCTGCCTGGCTTCAATACTTACAGGATGCTAGAGATGCTGTACCGGCAGAGGATGAGGAGGAGTATGATGATGGCAGAGCTGCCATGGAGACCGGTACTGATACCGTCAGTCCTAGTGTGCCAGTTGTTGATCTAGATGATGAAGTTACAGAGGAGGAGACAACATCACCATCACGACCTGCCTGGCGTAGAGTCCGTAGACAAAGAGATCCAGTAGCTCACCGACGGATTAATGAGCTGACAGACCAGATGATCGACTCTTACGCAGCCTTGACAATGGAGTTTATGGAGCTCAGAGAGAGCCAGCACTACCAGTAGAGTATGATGGAGATCCAGTTTCAACACACGATGGGATATCCATTTGATTCATCTCAACATCCCTTCATCCCATATCCACCACCATCAGCGGATCAGGACTAGAGCAACATAGATTTTCTATATTATTTATTTTTGCAACTCAGCTATGTCCAGTGAGTTTTCTGATTTTAGACTTATTTTGACCCATTGGGATAATGTGTCCCAAGTATGGGGTATGTGGCTGTACTTATTTGACTATGTGTGTATGATTGTTTGACTCTATTTGGACATTTATGATCTTATTTATGCTTCATGTGTTTATCTGAAATTGCATGCATGCATACAGGTTTTGTTTGAGAAAAACGTCAAAAACTGGTTTAAGAAAAAAAATGTATGACCTCGACCGGGATAGTTCTGGCCAAACGAGGTTGAACACCTCGGATGACCTAGAATACCTCGACAGAGGTGGATTAACTGCGAGAAATTTCGAAACGATTTTTGTGTTTTTTCTCTGGATATGACCTCAATGATGATTCTGTTTGCAGATTGGTTTTTGAAATGTTTATATGCTCGAAAGGTTTTATGATATGTTTAAGTTGCAAAATGCTTTGTTTGAAGTTTTAGCATGTTTAATACTTTGTTTTTTTTATCAAAATTATGTTGGATTTGAATGTTGACACCACCTGATTAGTTTTATCACATTCTTCCTAGGATGATTAAGGCAATTCATTATCTTCTCTTCTTCTTATCGATCATGCTTTAGCCCCTCATATACATATTTGCCTCCCTTTACCTATCCGGGAATTTGGAAGCAAGCAAATGAAAAGCAAGTGAAAGTAAAGTTTAGATGTTGGCTGAAAATGTTAGAAAGAAACAAATAGGTTTGGGAAAATCAATCATGATGATGAGTAACTCGGCACCATTCACATAGCCGGGTGTTTGTATCTTGCCAAAGTCGGATTGAGTGATATTCCTAATGGGTCATGGTATGTGCATCAAGGGTTTGAGGCATCTCGAGAAATTGATGATTGCTGAATTCCTAGGCTTCGGTTATTGTGCACGTCCGTCCATGCATCCCAAAAAGTAAAATAAAATAAGCAAAGCTTATTGGTGGAAGATGTTAAGTTTCAACGAAAATGAAGTAAGATCCATTTCCCGGATTCTAGCACCACATTCCCTATATACGTCCCACCCCCACACGTTTCTCTCTTTTGGAAGTCCTTGAGACCTCCTCTTCTTCTTCTTCTACTCCTGTAAAGAGCCAAGAGCCTGGATCAAGTGTAACATCCGGAAAATTTATTTCCGGAAGTTGAGGTGTTTCCGATCTTTTCAGCGTCGGCGGCTTATTTCCCGCATGCACGTTGCTGACTACGAGTTTTTAACACGAGAAGAGAGATTCCCGTTCTACTTTCTGACCTTGGGAAGTGGAGTGAGGGGACAAGGAGGCTGACCCTTGGGATATCCCACCTCCTTGTCATCCCTTTTCCTCCCTTCTTTCTTTTCCTTCTCCTCTTTTACGCTCTTTCCCTTTCACAGCCCTTTCTTCTTCCTTTGGACCTCTCTTCTCTTACACCTTGGAGGAGTGGTGTGTGGAGCTGCAGCTTGAGCTTTCCGGATCTGTAGTGGCAAGTGATTCTATCGCCTCTTCCTCTTGCTGCTTGTATTCCCTTCTTTCCTTTCTCTTCACCTCCATGGCTATGGGGGAAGCTTTGAAGAGATATCTTGTAAAGCCTTTGCATGTACCTTTCCCTAGCTCTTTTAGGTCGTGTTGAGGAGGCTAAGACCTGTGGTGAAGGTTAGGAGGATGCCCAACAAGAGAAGGAGACGATAGAAGCAAAGAACCAGTCGAAGAAACGAAGAAGACGAACCTTCTGTTGTTCGACCGCGGGGGCAGATTGCCAGAGGCGTAGGGGCGGACTGAGGCCACCGTAGGGGCGGCCTGGACCACCGCAGGGGCGGCGACTGGTATTCCGCCGGGGCGTCAACTTGCTTCCGCGGTTGCATTTTCTACACTAGTAGGTTTCTCCCTCCCTTTCCTTTCGTTCCTTCCTTAGATCCTTGATGTTTATAGTTAGAAGCATGCTTAGGATGGACCTAGGGCTTATGAGAATGCCATCTAGTGGTTGCTATCCTTGGAGCCCCTATGGCTTGGTTTGAATGTTGATCTGGAGTGTGAGCATGTTGGCCTTCCTAAACTAGTTGCTTCTCCTAGGATGTTGTTGTTGATCTTGTTCTTAGGTTGTATAGGCTGTTGTGAGCTTTCTTTATTAGTAGTTAGTGTCTTATGTACCTTGGACCCTAGGATACATTCCTAGTTTGAGAGTGGTGGGATCTTGCTTAGATCTTTAGAATGAAGTCTATGACTTCATTAGTGTGGACTTGTGTTGATGAGTACTTTCGTGTATGAGAAGGTTGTGTGCTTCCTCATTGAGGAAGCTAGAGCGGTGTGAGTTGAGAGACGAGGTAAGTCTCCGGACTTACTTAGCCATATTCGTCGTATTAGATTCATTACGTGCTTGGTGGTGTGTGTTCTATTGCTTTTATTATAACTTGTAAACTGGTAATAGGACCACCGACCTTATGTATATATTTTGGCCCAAGTGTATGATAACGGGCGGTGACATCATCTGCCTAGCTCTTGCGAGAGTCTAGGAGGTTCTCGGTGACTAGCCCGTGTTGGTTAGACGGCGGAGGCATCCGTACCGTTCCATGCCGGTATGTAGGGACCGAGGCGAGACCACGGTGGTCTCGTGTCACAAAACTAAGTTGAATTAGAACGGGATATGACGTAATAAATAAAGATAATAACCGGATTGTGTATGGAGCATGTTTATGTGATGTGATTATGTATATGATTGTGCTTGTGCCTTCACCATGTCTTTAATACTTCGAATGTAGCTAACGGTTTTAAACCGCTTGTTGTAGATGCCCTGTAGGTTAGGGACGCCGCCGAGTGAGGTGGAGGAGTGGACAGCCGATGGTCGCCGTACATCGTAGGACGGGGGCGTTTGTGGGGTTGTTGTGTTTGTTATGTTACCCTTTTAGTGGGATTGTCGTTGTTATACGTTTTCGGTTTATGTCGTTGTGGAGTTTATGTTGTTTTGAGGACTCGGCCGAGTTTCCAAACTGTACCCTTACCTTTTTTGTCTTGCATACATTAAAACATTTTTGAGTTTTAAGCCTTTATTTGTGCCATGTTGGAAAGGTCCGGTGAGATTGTTGTCAGGCTAAGGGTCGGGACCCATTGTGTGGTCACGCCCGTAGCATCCCGATATCCCGCAGATTTGGGGTGTTACATCAATTCGTCCCAGTCAGAGAAGAAAGATGTAGTGCTGGAGGCCATCTTGATCAAGCTCAACGCTATGGAGACGTCTACGACTTCATTTTCGAAGGCACAAAAAGCCTTAGAGCAACAATTCTTTAATAAGGTGAATGAAGCGCCAAGAGATCCAGGGAAGCTCCCAGCAAGGACAAAGAGCAACTCTAAACGACAAATTATGGCAATAACGACGAGAAGTGGACTAAAAACTGCAGATCCAGTACCTTGGTTGGTGCAAGTACAGATGAAGAACACCTCAGTCCAGGACCAGACGAGGAACACTTCGGTCGAGGTGCCATCCGAGGTGGAGTCCCAGAAAGCGAAGGACAAATCTGAAGTTTACGTTCCACCTCCTGCTTATAAACCACCACTTCCATTCCCTCAGTCAAGAGCCAAAGCACATCTAGACAAGCATTTTTGTAAGTTCCTTGACTTGATTAATAAACGATACATTAACATCCCTTTCCTTGATGCTATTCTAGGGATGCCCTCCTATGGGAAGTTCTTAAAAGAGATTCTATCAAGGAAGAGGAAGCTGGAAGACTTTGGAGAAGTAAGGATGACATCTAAGTCCTCGGAACTCATTCAAATCATGAAGGAGAAGACGTCACCCAAGTTGAGAGATCCCGGCTAATTTTGCATTCCCATTCAAGTTGGGGATATAACTTGTGAGGCGTTGTGTGATCTTGGAGCCAGCGTGAGCATCATCCCGCTGGAGCTATGTGAGAGAACCGGACTTGGAGAGCCCAAGCCGGTGAAGATAAGGTTGTACATGGAGGATCGCTCCATTACCCATCCCGTGGGCATCTTGGAAGACGTTCCCGTCAAGTAAGGTAACTTCTATTTACCTATAGACTTTGTTGTACTTGACATACCAACAGATTATCCTGTTCCTATCATTCTCAGGAGAACATTTCTAGCAACTTCGGGTTGCAATTTGGATTGTAAGAACGCCAAGTTGAAGTTCAACATTGGCGGTGATCAAGTGGAATTTTCATTGCTTGCTGCAATGAAAGGAGAGCCGTTGGAGGATGATATCTTCAACATCAATGATGAAGAAGAATCAAGAGAATTGGTGAGCTCTATCCTTATTAATGACCCTCTTTAAAGAGTTATTAGTTTTAGCTTAATGGAGGATGGTGTAGATATTTCTTGTGATGCAGATATACGGAGCTTAAAGGCACTAGAAGAAGATCCAGAAACTAAAATTGAGAAAATAATCCAGGAGAAAAGAACTTCGAGTTTCGGTCCCAGTTCTTGTACCTCGACCGAGGCACTTTCTAGACCAAGCGAGGTGTTCTTATCTGAAGAACATCTCGGTCACCCACCTCGGACACTGACCGAGTTAGCAAGCGAGATGTTGTCAACTGAGGACAACAAACTTTTTAAACACTTTTCTGAGACTCATTTATAGTTGGTGGAGCACTGGCTCCACCAAGCTTGTGATAATAAAGAGCCTTGGTATGCTGATATTGTTAATTATCTTGTTTGTCAGGAAGTACTGCCCGGATTGACATACGCGCAAAGGAAGAAATTTTTCAAGGATGTACACCACTACTACTGGAATGAACTTCTACTGTTTAAGAGAGGTCCGGATCTGATGCTTCGAAGATGCATTCCAGAAGATGAGGTTGCTAGTGTTATACGGCATTGCCACTCACTTCCTTGTGGAGGACATGCTAGCACTCACAAAACGTGCGTTAAGGTATTGCGTTCTGGTTTCTTTTGGCCTACATTATTTAAGGATGTGCAAACGTTTGTTGTTTCTTGTGATGCATGCCAAAGAACAGGGAACTTGTCTAGAAGGAACGAGATCCACTCAACAATATTCAAGAGGTTGAGATCTTTGATGTATGGGGAGTTGATTTTATGGGACCTTTTCCATCATTCGCAGGGAACATCTATATCCTCCTAGTTGTTGACTACGTCTCTAGATGGGTGGAAGCCATTGCCTCTCTCACTAATGACGCCATGGTGGTTGTAAAGTTCTTCAATCGGACTATCTTTCCACGTTTTGGGACACCACACATCATCATAAGCGATGGAGGGACACATTTCATCATCCGGAAGTTTAAGGCACTTCTATCGAAGTATGGGGTAACCCACAAGGTAGCAACCCCTTATCCCCCTTAAACTAGTGGGCAGGTCAAAATTTCGAATAGAGAAATCAAGACAATTTTGGAGAAGACCGTCTCTAGGACGAGGAAGGATTGGTCCATGAAGTTGGACGACGCTCTTTTGGCTTATAGGACCGTATTCAAGACTCCCATTTATACCACCCCTTACAATTTGGTATATGGGAAGTCTTGTCACCTACCCGTTGAGCTCAAACACAAAGCATATTGGGCAATCAAATGGTTGAATTTCGATATCAAAGAAGCCGGAGAAAAGAGGCTATTTGACATCAATGAGTTGGAAGAGTTGCGCTTAAACGCTTTTGAGAATGTCAAGATATACAAGGAAAGAACAAAGAGATGGCATGACAAGCATATCATTCCTAAGGAATTCAAAGAAGGAGATTTAGTTCTACTCTTCAACTCCCGACTTTGCCTCTTTCCAGGTAAGTTGAAATCTAGATGGACAGGATCTTACGTTGTGAAACATGTTTTTCCTTATGGTGCAGTTGAGATTTTGGGTGAAACAAGTGGGAGCTTTAAGGTCAGTGGTCATAGGCTTAAGAAGTACCAACCGGAGGTCCAAGTTGAGGAGATTGCACCACTATACCTTGTTTAAGGATGATGTACGGTCCAGATAACGACCTTAAATCAAGCGCTTCTTTGGAGGCAACCCAAGGTATTGCTTTCTTTCCCCTTTTTCTAGTTTAGTTTTAGATAGTTTGTTTTTGCTTTGCTTTGTTTTTGGCGTCCCAGACAGAAACCATGTACTCTCTAAGGAAGGATTACAACTTAGGAGCTACACTAGAAGGACATAAGTTCGAGAAATTGAGAAGACGGAGTTTGACTGAGACACATCTCGGTTGCTGTCACAGCGCCTCGACCGAGATGTTCTTGGGCAACCGAGGCGACTAGGTCTGACAATCAGTCAACCGAGGCGACTAGGTCTGACATTATGGTATGATAAAATTCTGGTATGAAAAATTCTAGTGTGTAAAATTCTGGTATGTAATTCTGGTATATAAAATTCTGGTATGTAAATTCTGGTATGTAAAATTCTGTTATGAAAAATTATGGTATGAAAAATTTCTTGTTTGAAAATTTTCATACCAGAAATTTATTCCAGAAAATAAAAAAACAAAAAAAAAATAAAAAGAAAAAAAAATTCAGTAATAGTAATTACAACTTAACACTAACTAATGTCTATTATTCTTTTTTTATTAAAATAAAGGGGTTAATTATTTTTGCCTACCATTAAATGAAAGTGGTAAAAAACTATGGGGTATATTTACTAAATCATATTCTCAAAAAGGCCTAGTATGTCAAATTATCCCAAATAAAAAATAAAATGAGAAATAAAATAAAATAAAATAAAAAACAAATTCAGTAATTAAAATCAAAATTTACATAACAAACATCAAATATTCTTTCTTTTTTAATAGATGGGTTAATTATTTTTACCTTACCATTAAATGAAAGTGGTAAAAAAATCATGGGGTATATTTACTAAATAGAAAACTAGAAAAAGCCTAGTTAGTATAGAATAAAATAAAAAGTCTACTTACCTAATTAGCCCATGAGTGTTGTATGCAATAAACCATTTAACATGTGGTTAGTTACAAATGATCCTATTTAACAGGTAATTTTCGTTAATTTACTTTAATATTTGTATGTGTTGGCCTGTATTTTTATACAATAAATCATTTCCCATAATTTATAATTTCAATTATAAATTATTCAAGTTTTCACACTCGAATCTGATTCATGGAAGACGATCGAGTTTGAAGGCCAGGATTGTTCAGTGTGGCGCGAGGATTTCGGTTATTCATGTACACCAAACAACTTGTATTTTAAAGGCTGTTTGTATAGTCTCGCTTCGAAGAATGCAGAGTCGCTCACACATGTAATATCATTTGATTTGAGTAGAGAAACGTTTGGTTCAATTAGGTGGGTTATAGTTGATGTGGATTGCAAGCCGAATTACTATGGTGAAGTGCTTACGTTTGCTGATGGTGGGAGCTCAGTTGCAGTGATTCATATGTGGACTAGTAAATTATCGATATGGTATTTAATTTTTGGTATCTAATTTCTTCCTTCAAATTTCTAGTATATAATTTCTGGTATTTAATTTCTGGTATCTAACTTTTGGTATCTAATTTCTGGTATATAATTTATGGTATTTAATTTCTGGTATCTAATTTTTGGTATCAAATTTCTGGTATATAATTTATGCTATTTAATTTCTGGTATCTAATTTTCGTATGATAATTTCTGGTATGATAATTTTTGGTATGATAACTTCTAGTATGAAATTTCTGGTATGAAAATTTTGGTATGAGAAATTCTGGTATGAGAAATTCCGGTATGAGAAATTCAGTACAGAAAATAAAAAAATAGAAAAAAAGGCAAAAAAAATAATAAAAGGAAACAAATTCAATAATTAAAAATTAAAACTTATACTTATATAACAAATAACAAACATCATTTATTCTTTCTTTCTAAATAGAAGGGTTAGTAATTTTTACCTACTATTAAATAAAAGTGGTAAAAAATTTGAGATACATTTTCTTAAACAAAAACTCAAAAAGGCCTAGTAGGCCAAATTGTTTCTAAATTATTTATACTTTTATTGTATATTTTTGGTATGAAAAAAAATATATAAATACAAATAAAGGTAAAAATATAGAAACTAAAAATATTGAAATACAGTTAACAGTGAAAACTCGAGTTAAAAAGTATGGACATAAAAAAAATTTGAATATTTAACCCGTAAAAAAAAGTTTAGGTTAAAAACAACGAACGTTTTGGACTTAACATAAAGTGAAGTGGACATGTACAAATCCGGGCTCGGGCCGGGCCATACCTGAAGACTCTACCCATAAGGTGCGGGCCGGACCAGCCCGGCCCGGCTTGTCCGGGCCACAAACGCCACCCATGTCCACCCATGTAAAAAGCGGGAGGGCTACCGGGCCGGCCCGGATGGCTCGTATGTACTTTCTTGTGTGTGTTTTCCAAGAATTTATCGTTCAAAACAAGTAATATAATGAATTTAATATACACTTTTAATCCAATTATACTTGCATAGTGCACTACCAACAAGTTAAATAACAATTATCACACAAAAATAAAAAGTCCAAATACCTAAAAAACAGTAAGTACCATTATAGGCAGGTTAACAAACGAATATAACTCGTCAAAATACTCCAAACAAATTAAATGAAGAATCGGAATATGTAACACTCAAAACAATATAATTTATAAACACGGGCCGGGCCGGGTTAGCTCGCGGGCCAAAAACTTTACCCGTACTCGTCCCATTAAAATGCGGGTCGGGCCGGGCCAGACCCGAACGGGCCAAACTTGTTGCCCAAACCCATGCTTTTTCTCGGGCAGGCCGGTCCGGTTTTGTATAGGTCTAAAGTGAAGGTCGTTGGTTGGACCGATTCTTTTATTTGTATAATTTTTTATAACTAAAAGTAGCAGAACATGAGACATGGTTCATAGCGTGGTGATACGTGAATTGGACATGAATACTGGTTGTGAATGTGATACATGAATGCATTCTGCGTGAATTGGACATATATAATTGAATACTGGCAGTGAGGTGGACATGAATACTGGAGGTTAATAGTCTTTTTTTAAATCAGTTTTTAGAAAATAATTAAAATATAATTCAACTTAATTTATGGGTAAGATTTTTTTGATTAAAATTATTAATTTGGCTTTGTAAAATTTAATTAAACGAGCATTATATATGTAAAATAAAAATATATAAATATTGTTTTAAATTTGACATACGTAATATCTTGGAATGGATGATAGCCACCTATAAGATATAAATCAATTTTTTTAGAGTTGGAATGAGTCATTTTATGAAATTATTTTCATTACGATTTCAAGTCATACAAAACACAAAAATATGCGTGTGACTCATTCCGGTTCCGATTCTTGATTCCATGAGAGTTGTATCAAACCAGTCCTTATCCGTAATCACATACTTAACTGATGGAGAATGTATTCCAATATATTTTGTTTTATTTAACATTTATCTTGTCCCCGCAAAAAAGTTTTGGCCGATCCTACTTTTTCATTGCCAACCCAAATGTAAATCCTTATTACATATAAAACCCACATTCCCCTTGCAATAGTACCTTTCCGTTTTTACCCTCACGGTGGAATAATGTACATCCGGTTTTACGCTTCTCTCTTGTTGGGTTCTTGGTCCTCTTTATGTCATTTCTGTATCTTAACGAAACATCAAAATCTCACCGCCAAGATCAAAGATGAGAACTCCTCTAAAAGCTCTCCTCCACCCTCTACACCGCCGGTTGCCTTCACCCACCGACTTATTTACGGTAATGTGTTGTACCACTGCCCCTATTTGCTCTCTTCTTATAATTACTCTAACCAATTCCCTTCGATTGAGATTCATCAGCTTCATTCGCTCCTCGTGTCTTCCTTTACCCCTCTTCCCTTCTTCGGACTCATCCGCGTTCATCGGTACGTCTTTTTCTTAATCTCCATCTAATTCATACACTAATTTAGATCTAATCTTCTTTTTCTTATTCTCCTCTAGATCCATTGACTTTTTCATACGAGTGAGTATTCGGTTCAGGATTAGGTTTGGAAGTAGCCAATACGTCATCTACAAGCTCATACTAGAATTCAAAGCCACGCTTGAAAAAGTGTGCCCTGACTCCATCTCGTGTGTTGATAGTCTCGCGGCTCACCGGTTTTGGTAAACCAGATTCATGCCCACCCATGTTGTTTCTTGCTATTCTCTTTCTTATAAATTACCTTATTTTCCATTTTCTCTTATTTCCAAAGTGAAAGTCTAAATTGGGAGCTTCCATTGGGAAGAAGTGACTCAAAGACAACAAACCATAATTTGAATTGTAGAGAATCCATTGCTACATATATCCGATTGAATCGTGTCCCAAGCATTAGGAAGCGCGTGGATGAAATCTGAGAATCTCTGCAATGAAATTGGCTTGTTCCTCTCCAAGTATGCATGTTGCCTTAATTTTAGCTGACAACAAAACACACCCTTATTTCTCAACTGAGATTTTTTTTTTCCTGGATTTTGTTTGTTTTTAGGCTTGAGGCTCATGGCAACGGAATCGTGGAACATCATCAATTGATTACTACGTTTGAGTCTCTTTGAACAAGAGCAGCAAAAGTTTGGTGATGGTGTTTTCGGTGAGGTTATGAGGTTCACTCAAGTTATCCCTCTTTCTCAATTTGTATTTTCTTTTGGGTTTTATTATTTTGTCATTTTTTTATGCATGAAATTCCTTTTTTTTATAAGGATTATTGCATTTAATCACTCATTATGCTTAATTACAAAAAATTTGAATTAAATTAAAATACATATAAAAAAATTTATCACTTGTAGAAACTTGAATTTTATAATATTAAAGTATGAACATAAAAAAAATAGAATAGATAGAAGCCTGCTATCGAGCTAAAGGCCTTAATGGTACCCGCTTCGGAGGTCAATCTTTGACAAAGGGTCGATAGAAGCCCGCTAAGCTGAGAAAGGCTCGAACCATGGTGGTCGTAGTAGGAGTAGGCCACTCCCGAATGGCGCAAACTTTTAATTCGTCTACTCGTAGTCCGTCCTTAGACACGACATAGCTAAGAAAGTCTGTGGTGTCCGAGCAAAAGACACATTTCTCCAAATTGACATTTAATTGCTCTAGTTTAAGGCACTCGAGCACTTGGCGAAGGTGCCCGATGTTGTCATCCAAGGACTAACTAAAAACAAGGATATCATCAAAGTAAACTACTATGAAAATACCCAAAAACTTGATTCATGAGACGCACGAAGGTGGGTGGTGCGTCAGAGGCCAAATGGCATGACAAGCCACTCGTAGAGGCCGTGCTTCGTCTTAAAAGCCGTTTTCCATTCGTCACCTTCGGCCATGTGGATTTGATGGTACCCGCTTCGGAGGTCAATCTTTGAGAAGATGGTGGCGCCATGGAGCTCGTCCAACATGTCATCTAAGCATGGGATCGGATGACAGTACTTGACGGTTATTTGATTGATGGCTCGACAATCTACGCACATCCACCAAGATCCGTCTTTCTTGGGCACAAGTATGACCGGTACGGCACATGGGGACAAGGACTAACGAACATATCCCCGGTCTAGGAGCTCTTGGACTTGACGTTGTAGCTCCTTGGTCTCTTCCAGACTTGCACGGTAAGCGGCACGGTTGGGCAAAGACGTGCCGGGCACCAAATCGATTTGGTGCTAAATTCCTCGGATTGGTGGCAAGCGGGAGGTAGTTTGTCGGTCAAAATATCTTGAAATTCGGACAACAACAAGGACACCTCGTGTGGCACGTTACTCGGGTCATAAGAAATGGATAAACAAAAAAGGACAAGTAAGAAACAAGGAAAGTTACCTTCCATGACCGGTGTCAAATCATGTCGTCGGGCCAATAGGATTCGTGGCTCACATCGCCATTGAATGGTAGGAGCCGGAGGTGCATTTGTAGGGACAATACTCTTACTACCTCTTGCTTCGGTACCATGAACCTTAGGGCCGGAATTATGGGAACCGAAATTCTATGCATGCACAACATCGGGAGAGAGTCTAGGAGGGTCCGATGTTGCTGGCGCTTTAGTTGTGTAATCGATAACCTGTTGCCTCTTTCGTTCTGCACAGTCAACTAAAATTTCTTGCGGAGTCATAGGCAAAAGTATGATCCGTTTTCTATTATATTGGAACAAGTACCGGTTGAGATAACCATCATGTAAAATTTTACGGTCAAATTTTATGTGCTATTGACATTGTTGAACCTTTTGTGCAAGATGTTTTTGATAACTTTGACGGTGATGAATTGAGAAATGTGATTGAGCATGACATTGATGGTTTCAAATCAGATTATAAATTAACATCCAGCATTAAAGAGGTCCTAGCCCAATTAGATGGGTATAAAAGGCTACCTATCTCCAATTTGGCCATTGGGCCCGCTTTACTAACCCCAAGCGAGAAGTTTGTTCCGTCTGTTACGCTAAGATCGTGTGATGCGCACGCAATAAGCTTTAAATTTATACTCGTTATATTTATCCTAACGCCTAGCGAACCCGCAGTGTACGGGGCGTTTGTAGTAGGGATAGTATTCCGAGGTCGAACACAAAGACTAAGGTGAAATCGAGTCAAACAATGATCAAAGATAGTGTGAATCTAGACTAGATAAGATGAGAAACAAAGAAAATGGAAAACACAATGTTTTTGTTGGTTTTTGTGGTGATCAAACAAAGATCACAAGTCAAGCAAGGTAATAAAAGAACTAACAACTCAAACTAGCAAAACAAGCAAGTAACACAAATCACACAAAGTATATGATCAAGAGAGAAAAGTGGATTCTAGAGGTCAAGATTTCCGGTTATGGCATTGGACTCAAGGTTCTAAGGATTCTAAGGACAAGTTGCGGTGTTGGGGAAGAGTGTTTCACTAATGGAAGCAATTACCGGGTAGGTCTCTCACTTCACTAGTCCCGCATCTAACTCCTATTACCGGGTAGATCTCAAGGGGTTAGAATAAGGAATTCCACACAAACTAGATACTACTTAAAGGTTAACCCTCTCCTTACCGGGTAAGTCTCGGAATAGGGAAATCTCAAGCAATAACCCTAGCACACTCGATCCAATAGCGGCTTATGAGGCTCACTACTACCTAGCATTTATCATCTTAGGTACCTAAGGTTGGAAATCATCGGGTAGATCTCTTCCCTCACTTAGATTGATAGCATTAGGTGATCCTAAGCTAAAGTAGGCTTAATAAACACTAGGATTTAAACAACCAAGGTCCCTAACATTCAGATTTATCATTTAAAGAGCAACAGGAGAATAAATCGGGCTGTTCTACAGATAAATCGGCCGATTTATCTGATGAACAGGTCGATTTTTCCTTCTGTTGTGAGTTTCGTGCATATAAATCATCTTAAACAAACATATAAGCCCATCCTATCATCACCCTAGCCATAACCATCAATCCATCACTCCAGAATCACAACAAACTAGCCAATAGTATGCATATTAAGATCCAAAATCATCACACAAGCATACATGGTGTTCATAGATGGATAATGAAAGATAAGAAAGTAAAATTAATAAATCTCAACTGAATCCAAGTTGTAGCAAGACTTACAAACTCTTAAATGAAGATTTAAAACGTTCCTAACAATCCTTGCAATGGTTCTTCAAGCCAAGATTACAAAAATCACTCAAAAGTTACTCAAAACCTTACTTTCACTCTAGAATGGTGTTCTACTTCTTCCTTCAATCTTTGAGAGCTTTTCTTCTCCTCCAATCTTTCCCCAAATTGATGAGCTGTGAATGAGAGTGTGGGAGAGGATAGATGCTCAACAACAACCTGCAGGACCACTTATATTCTCCACCAAGAGCAAGGACGGACAAGAGATCGTGGGACACGTGGCTTTAGCTGTCAAAGCCCCAAAAATCGACCCAGTAGGAGAAAATCGGCCGATTTAGCTGCTAGTTAGTCCGATTTTCTTCAACAGAAACATGCTATGATCGTCTAGCCATGAGTTGCTTCATTGCTTGCACCATTAGTGGTCTTTGTGTCCTTTGTTGCTCCAATTATGCTCCTCCAATGCTTTGGATGTGTACCATCATGAGGCTTGGTCCTCAAATGTATCGATTAACGTCCAATAGATCCCCGAATTACCTACAAAACCGATAAAAGGTAGTGTAGACGTCTTTTCTAGAAATGTGCATGAATTGAGCGAAGACGTCATGAACCAATGCCAAAACGTGCATGAATGAGTGAGAAATCTATCTAAATGATTACCTAAACCTAAGTCATAAATCGTGTTATCATCGTCCATAGTGTAGGCACCAAAAATAGAATTAAAGGACCTTCTGTCAAACCTCAAGTACGTTTTCCTTGGAGAACACAATACCTTGCCGGTGATTATCTCGAACAAGTTGACCACGGGACAAGAAGACAAGTTGGTGAAGGTACTAAAAGAGCACAAGACGGCCCTTGGATGGACCATTACGGACATCAAAGGGATAAGCCCTTCCACTTGCATGCATAGGATTCTACTTGAGGACGAAGCCAAGCCCTCTAGGCAACCTCAAAGGAGTTTGAACCTGCCAATGATAGATGTGGTCAAAAAGGGGGTGATGAAACTCCTCCAAGCGGATATGATCTTTCCTATCTCGGATAGCACTTGGGTTAACCCAACCCAAGTAGTTCCAAAGAAGGGAGGCATTACCATGGTGGAAAATCAACATGGAGAGATGGTCCCAAGCAAAACACAAACCGGATGGAGAGTTTGGATTGACTACCGCAAGCTCAATAAGGTAACACGAAAAGACCATTTCCCACTACCTTTTATTGATCAAATGTTGGAACGTCATGCAGGTCATCAGTACTACTATTTCCTGGATGGATATTCGGGATATTTCCAAATAGCCATCGCACCAGAGGATCAAGATAAGACGACGTTCACTTGCCCATTTGACACTTTTGCATACCGCAGAATGCCATTTGAACTTTGCAATGCACCAGACACTTTCCAACGGTGCAAGATAAGTATTTTCTCCGAATACATTGAAAATTTCATTGAAGTCTTCATGGATGATTTTACCGTCCATGGAGATAGTTTTGACGCATGTTTAGGGCATTTGAAACTTTTTCTTGAAAAATGTGTTGAAACCAATTTATTTCTTAATTTGGAAAAATGTCATTTCATGGTCGAACAAGGAATTGTGCTAGGACATGTAATATCCTCAAAAGGGATAGAGGTAGATAAGGCAAATGTTGATGTCATTCAAAATTTACCTTATCCTACTAATGTTTGGGAAATCCGATTTTTTCTTGGTCATGCAGGTTTCAACCGACGTTTCATCAAAGATTTTTCAAAGATCTCAGCACCCCTATGTGAATTGCTCAAGAAATATGTCACCTTCATAGTGGATGAGGATTGCAAGAAAGCTTTCGACACTTTGAAGGCATGTCTCACCACCGCACCAATCATCCGTTCTCCGGATTGAGAGAAACCTTTTGAAATCATGTGTGACGCCAGTGACTACGCCGTCAGAGCTGTCTTAGGACAAAAGACGGACGGGCCTCCCATGTGATCCATTATGCGTCTATGACACTCAATGGAGCGCAAAGAAATTACTCTACCACTTGGCGGTGGTTTTTGCCCTTGAGAAATTCCGGCAGTACCTAATTGGGGTAAAGGTAATTATCTTCACTGATGTTCGCTCAAAACGGTGTGTGCAAGCTTTAAATTAATAACCCAAGATGTATGCTTAAAACAAGGATGCGAACCCGCAGTGTACGGGTCAATCGTAGTAAAAGCAAGAATTCCGGGGTGTCGATCTCAGGGACTTAGGTGAAACAAAACCAATATAGGTAGTCAATGCAACTAATAACCACAAAAGCGATTAAAGCAATCAAAGATGATAAAAAGTCAATTAAAGGAATTTGCAATTCTAGGGATTAAAGCATCTAGTTGTGGTTCCAACTCAAGATCTCAAGATAAGCGGACAAAGCTGAGATTTTGCAAAGGGGAGGTGTTACTAAAGTGGAATAGATCACCGGGTAAGTCTCACTACTCACTAATCCCAAGCCGTAACTCCTATTACCGGGTAAGTCTCAAGGAATTAAGGAAAAGAACTATAACCTCAAACCAACACACCAACTAAGGGAATAGAATCAACCTTTACCGGGTAAGTCTCAGGCTAACTCACAAAGGTGGAATGAAGGCACACTCAAAACCCAATAAAGGATAAACCTTTATTACCTACACTTGTGATCATGGGTAAACAAACTAAGGAATTACCGGGTAAGTCTCATCCTAAGCTTGCATTGAACCAGGAAAGGTGTAATAAGAATAGGATTTGGCAAACTCTAACACTTAACTCTCAGTTTCGGATCAGATAGGTCACCTCGGTCAGACGAATTCCACCCCGGCCGAGATGTTCATCGACTGAACGAGATACTCTAGGGTTAAGGATAAAGACTCGAGCTTTCAGGGTCATACTGGAATTTAAGATTATTCTATCATTGTTTTCCCACAACCTTCAACCAATCACCCTAGAATCACACAAAGAAATTAGCCAATCATCATAAAAGCAATTCAATAATCAAATATAAGGGAACAAAGTGAATATTTGAACACAATAACCTTAAGAAAAAGGCTTCAATAACTGAATCAAATATCACAAATAAGCGTTCCTTGGATCACAATCCAACAAGACAATCAACAAAGAAGGCAATCTAAGAGAATCTTACAAAACCCTTCACAAAAGCTATAAAAGCTATCAACTTCCTTCCAACAATCTTCCTTCAACCTTCCTAAAATCCTTCCCAACTGCGGGATACTCTAAGCATGTATAAGCATGGTTGAACTTGTGGAAAATTCAACCCTTTATATAGGAAAACTATCTTCCAAATGTAAAATATCTTGAAAAGATACTTTCTTAATAAAATATATCTATCTCTCATAAATAAATCCCTAAAATATATGATCTTCCTTCCAGAAATTCAGCCTAAAAATATAAGATCTCTCCTTCCAAAAATAAAAGATCTCAGCCAAGAATAAAATACATCTCGCCGCGTCCAAGGTGTTCGCCTCGGTCGGGACGCTCCTCTGGATCACCTCGGTCGAGATGGTACTGTAGCTGACCGAGGTGGCTCTAAACTGAATTGAAATCTCTTAAATCTGGTCCAAAGTAAATCTCTAATCCATTTCCATGCTTCTTGGATTCTTCCTTAAGCTCCTGAATGTAGCTCCAATGACTCCTTAGCTCCTTTTTTATGCAAAACGTGCCATTTTACCTACGATTACAACGAAACTTGGTGTAGACCTCGATTCCCGCAAAGGTAGATGAAACGACGATATAATCATATAATATACATCCAAACATGCATATTATTGAAGATAAAACGTCTAAACAGGTCCCAAAATATATACTATAATTCATGCTATCAAAATACCCCATACTTGTCCCTTGCTTGTCCCCAAGCAAGTTCCAAATCTTAAATACAAGATAGAATGGATTATAAGTCATAATAATCAATGAAAAGTATTTCAAAACATTTTAATGGTGTGCTCTACTCATAGATCACTCTAAGAGAATGCTTCATGGAATTTAAAATCAAAACATGATCAAAACATTTTATAAATATAAGAAAGTTGTTCATCTTTGCATAAAATCATAAAATGAATAATAAATCATAATTATCGAAGTTAATCATGTATAATCCAATTTAAACCACTAAGTCAATCAACAAACTCGAGGTCTCAAGGGCTTTCCAAAGAAGTCAAGAAACGTGTGAGGGTGGGATGTATATAGGAAATGTTGTGCTAGAATCCGGGAAAAGGGATCTTTTACTTCACTTCCTTTGAACTTCAACATCTTCCACCAATAAGCTTTGCTTATTTACTTTTTTACTTTACTTTTTGGGATGCATGGACTGAGGTGCACAATAACCGAAGCCTAGGAGATCAGCAATCAGCAATTTCTCGAGATGCCTCAAACCCTTGATGCACATACCATGACCCGTTAGGAATATCGATCAATCCGATTTTGGTAAGACACAAACACCCGGCTATGTGAATGGTGCCGAGTTACTCATCATCATGATTGACTTCCCCAAACCTATTTGTTTCCTTCTAACTTTTAGCCAACATCTCAACTTTTCTTTCACTTACTTTTCATTTGCTTGCTTGCTTCAAAATTCCCGGATAGGTAAAGGGAGGCAAATATGTATATGAGGGGTTAAGCATGATCAAGAAGAAGAAGAGAAGAGAATGAATTGCCTTAATCATCCCAGGAAGAAAGTGATAGAACTCATTATGTGGTGTCAACCTTCAAATTCAACATAATTTTGATAAAAACAAAGTATTAAACATGCCAAAATTTCAAACAAAGCATTTAGCAACTTAAACATATCATAAAACCTTTCAAACATATAAAAATTTTAAAACCAGTCAGCAAACAAAATCATCACTGAGGTCATATCCAGATAAGAAGCACAAAAATCGTTTCGAAAACTGTCTCAGTTAAACCACCTCGGTCGAGATGTTCTAAGTCAACCGAGGTACTGTACCTCGATTGGTCAGAGTCACATTGGTCGAGGTCAATAAAATTTTTTTCAAACCAGTTTTTGACGTTTTTCATAATCAAATAACCTGTATGTATGCATGTAATCTCAAATAAGCACATGAAGCATAAATAACATCATAAATATCCATCAAAGTAGCATACACTCATCCATAGTAGCACATAAGTCAAATAAATACATCCACATACCCATACTTGGGACACATTGTCCCAATGGGTCAAAATAAGTCTAAGAAAACAGAGTACTCACCGGACAATGTTGAGCTGCATAATAAATAAATAAAAAAATCCTGCAAGCTCTCAAGCTCTAATCCCAATCCGGTGGTGGTGTTTCGGTCGAGAGGGTGAGAGAGGGAAGAGAGGGAAATCTCATCCCCCTTTTATACCCTTTTCTGGAACTGTTGTCACCTCGGTCGAGATGGTCTCGACTGGACCAAGGTGGTACGGACCGAGGTGGATCTTCAGTAACCCTAGTCGCCTCGGTTGAGGTGCTGTGACAGCAACCGAGATGTGTCTCAGTCAAACTCCGTCTTCTCAAATTCTCGAACTTTTGTCATTCCAGTGTTTCTCCTAGGTTGTATTCCTTCCTTAGATGTCACCTGTTGTCTGTCTAGGACGCCAAAAACAAAGCAAAGCAAAGCAAAAGCAAACTATCTAAAGCTAGACTAGAAAAAGGGAAAAGAAAGCAATACCTTGGGTTGCCTCCCAAAAAGCACTTGATTTAAGGTCGCTAGCTGGACCGTACGGTATCCCTAAACGTGTTGGGAGGTGTCTTCACCCCATACTTCACCTTCATCATGGGGTGAGATAAGGAAGTCTATCAAACGCTCCAACAAGTGTAAGTGCTCATCGGGGAATGAATCGTCTATGGGTGGTTTGTCCTTCTCGCGTGAAGAGGGAGGTAGCCGGCTGAGGTGATCCGCAACAGAATTTTCGGATCCCTTCTTATCAAGGATCTCTAGGTTAAACTCTTGAAGCAAGAGAATCCATCGAATAAGACGTGGCTTGGCATCCTTCTTAGCAAGCAAGTAACGAATAGCTGCATGGTCGGTGTAGACAATAACTTTCGCCCCTACTAAGTAAGAACGAAACTTCTCAAAAACATATATAACCCCCAGTAGCTCCTTTTCGGTGGTGGCGTAGTTACGCTGGGCTTCATCTAGCATCTTGCTAGCGTAGTAAATGGCGGTGGTCCGCCATCCTTCTTTTGTCCAAGCACCGCTTCTACTGCCACATCACTCGCATCACACATGATCTCAAAGGGCAAGGTCCAATCCGGAGGCTGGATAATGGGAGCGGAGATCAATGCTTCCTTAATCCTGTAAAATGCATCAAGACACTCCTGCGAACACTCAAAAACAACATCTTTATTCAAGAGGTTGGTTAGTGGTTTAGAAATCTTCGAGAAGTCCTTGATGAATCTTCTATAGAAACCTGCATGCCCGAGAAAACTCTTCACACCCTTAACAGAGAAAGGGGGAGGAAGTTTCTCAATAGTCTCGATCTTAGCGCGATCGACCTCAATACCTCGATTAGAAATGAGGTGTCCTAGCACGATGCCTTCATTAACCATAAAGTGACACTTCTTCCAATTCAAGACGAGATTAGTGTCTTCACATCTTTGTAGCTCTAGAGAAAGGTTAGATAGGCAATCATCAAAAGAGGAACCATATACTGAAAAATCATCCATAAATACCTCCATGATCTCCTCTATATACTCGGAAAAGATAGCCATCATGCATCGCTGGAAGGTAGCGGGTGCATTGCATAATCCAAATGGCATCCTCCTATAAGCGAATGTCCCCCATGGACAAGTGAAAGTTGTCTTCTCTTGATCATCCGTATGGATAGGAATCTGGAAGAAGCCACTATAGCCATCTAAATAGCAAAAATGAATGCTGGGCCAACCGTTCGAGCATTTGATCGATGAAGGGAAGTGGAAAATGGTCCTTCCGAGTGGCCACGTTCAGCTTCCTATAATCGATGCACACCCTCCATCCCGTGACGGTCCTAGTTGGGATTAACTCGTTGTTCTTATTTGTCACAACGGTCATCCCTCCTTTCTTCGGAACTACATGCACTGGGCTCACCCACTTGCTGTCCGAGATAGGAAATATGATACCTGCATCCAACAACTTAAGAATTTATTTCTTCACAACCTCTTTCATGATCGGATTTAACCGTCTTTGAGGTTCCCGTGAAGTCTTATGATCGTCCTCCATTAGTATTCTATGCATGCAGAAAGAAGGCTTAATGCCAATAAGACCATCAATAGTATAACCCAAAGCCTTTTGATGCTTCCTCAGGACATGCATTAGTTTAGATAATTCAGATTCGGAGAGGGAAGCATTAACGATGACGGGATAAGTAGAATCCGGTCCAAGAAAAGCATACCTCAAGTGACTTGGGAGTTGTTTAAGCTCCACAACTGGGGGTGTTTTTGAGGTGGATCTTTGCTTCCTCCTTCTAGTGGAATAGATTGAAGAATTGGACTTTCATAAGTCTCAGTTGAAATCATCTCGCTTTTGACCTCGGTCGAGGTACACAGAGGGTGACCGAGATGTTCTTCAGTCAAGAACACCTCTCTTGGTCCAGAAAGTGCCTCGGTCGAGGTACTGCAACTGGGACCAAAACTGGAGATCGTCTTCTCCTGGACTAGCTTTTCAAATTTAGCTCCTGGATCTTCTTCCAGCGCCTTTAAGGTTCGTATATCTGCATCACAAGAAACATCTATACCTTCCTCTATTAAGCTAAAGCTAATAACTTTTACAAGTGGATCTTTAATAAGGATAAAGCTCACCAATTCTCTTGATTCTTCTTCATCATAGATGTTAAAGATATCATCTCCTAGTTGCTCTCCCTTTATTGCCGCGAGCAATGCAAACTCCACTTCATCTCTGCCAATGTTGAATTTTAGCTTGGCGTTCTTACAATCCATATTGCAACCCGAAGTTGCTAGAAATGGTCTCCCGAGAATGATAGGAACGGGATAATCTACGGGAATGTCAAGCACAACAAAGTCTATAGGTAAATTGAAGTTACCTAACTTGACCGAAACGTCTTCCAAAATGCCCACGGGATGGATAATGGAGCGGTCCGCCATGTACAACCGTATCTTCACCGGCTTGGGCTCTCCCAATGCCTCTGTTCCCGTCTCCCCTCAGGTGAAATGATGTCAATCATCACCACCTAGAGGACCGGTCGTAGAGAACCCCCCTAGCCAACCCATTCTGAGTCAGACAAGTCATCACCGCCCGTTATCATACACTTGGGCCAATAATATGCATGTAGGGTCATCCTAGTCTAGTTAAGTTATAAATGCAATACACATATGCACACGCGCAACCACAACACACACTAGATGTCGATCTATATCATGTCACTGCTTCCCCTCGAGGAAACGATCAACGCCTGCATCAGCAAGACACAAAAATATCAACATCGTTGCAAGGTTAGGAGATTCCACCTCCTAAACCTTATAGCCATCCTTAACTCACAACTCGAATCCAAACCTCAATATCACATTCTAACTCACAATTCCTCAAATCTCAAAGTAGAACCTAATCAACCTTCCTCAATCTAAATTCTAATCCTTATTTAGTTAATTAACCTTTAACTAATTAATTAAAATTTGCCAAAATAACGTTTTGCCCGTAGACAATTTCTAAACCCACTTGTCATCGGATTTCATCAAACAAACAACCCATAAACACCAGAATAATATAACAACCATAATGAAATTTCTAATTATCCATTTTGAAAAGCCTGAGGTCAATTTAGGCCAAATTGCAGTACGGAAAACGAATAAATTCATAACTTATTCTTACTAACCTGATTGACGATCTCAAAGAAGATTCGGAACCACAACGATACAGATACGCATAGAAAACATCAAATTCACCGGAATCTGAGCGAGGGAACCATTCTGGTGATATATATGCTCGAACAGGTCTTCATATACTCGGAAATGCAGAAATTGTACCAATACGAAGAGAATGAAGAGAGGAATCCAAAAACTCAAATGGAATTGAAATCGGATTAGAAACGGAGGGTAGATATGAGTTTGAAGGTTGAGAAAAATCAGAGCTTTTACGAGGAAACGTGAAAGGAAATGAATTAATAAACGATTTTCCGCTATTTATAGCAAAGACGATAATTATCCTTTAGCGAAGTCGAAAATTATCCTTCAACCGATCCAAAGGCAGGTTGAACCCTCTTTTCCAAACTTCTCGAAATTGGAATAATAAATCTGGAATATTGTAGGGATAATTATTCCACAACTGCTTTGGAAAACGTGTATTCTTAAGTCATCTTTCTTAGCCATTAAGAAACGAAATAGCGACTATTTTGGCTGTTTTGCCTTTCAATTTTATTTCATATCTCTGACATGTCTGATGTCCTCATCATTTCTGTCAACTGAATTTTTATTAATTGGAGCTCCCAAATGCTCCAAATAACACCGGAGGGTAAAAATAATTACCTGGGGGAAAAAGTAAAAAATTCCTCATAAGTAAAAAATTACGCCAAGAACATAATGGTGGGACTCATACTCATCACTTCACAATCTTCGCGAGTTATATGTCAATTACTATCAATTATTAAGTTAATCAACATTAATTAGAATTCAAAAATCCTAGCTCTTACGATCATGACGGTCCTAGTCCCATAGAACCCATCAGTTTCCCTTGTGAATACTGAGAAAGTTGTCACCGTCCGTTACAAGAGGGTCAAACATACGTCGGTAATAATCAATATCGCATGTTATAAAACATTTAACAAACGCCACTCATGCACACATCCAATATAGGAATGCAGCTAAGTAAGTCCTACAGACTTAACTATATCCGAATAACCTCAACTATCATTCAACACTCAAATTCCCACAGGAATATACACCGCCTAATAAACGAGGAATACATAAGTCAATCATTGGAACACATGCTAGAAGACTCTTCTTGTAGCCTCAAAGATCCTCAAGGATTATATACATCGTAATCAACCTCGATGATCTTATCAAAAACTCAAAGCTTTCAAGGCATACAACTACACCATTATACCATCATCATTCTCAACACATATCTAGCCTAGCATGCTTCTAAACACAAGCAGGAAGGAAGGATAAACTTACCAAAGGACTTGGTAAGTTCTAAGGAAATGCACGGGCGCGGGACAAGGATCCGACGCTGCGACAACGGCCTGACGCAGTCACGAGGGCCGTGACACGCCTGAAGGTTCAGGGGCGGAACATATAAGGCGCGGGTGCGGTTTTCCAACTGAGCACCAATCTTCGTTCTCTTCAATAGATCTCTCCCTTAAACCACTTCACTCCACACTAGAGTCAACCAAGGCAATCTTGACTTCATGCATACATATACACAGGATATTCAAACGTTCAAAACACAACACAACTATAACACCCCAAATCCGCGGGACTCGGGGCGTCACATGGAATAGGATCTCACGATGGATCCTGACCTAACCTAACAACAAATTCACTGGATCTTACAACAAGGTACAAATAGATTAAAACCAAATACATAAAACTGTACAATATATACATCAAAAGGTTTACAACATCACAACCGAGTACAAAACGGCAACCATAAACATCCAAGTACAAAACATCAAATATCCCACGAACAACCTAGTGTACGGAACCCCTCGGCTGATCACCTATCTGGCTCACTCTGCAGTCTTCCTAACCTACAGATCATCTACAACACGATATACACTGTTAGCTAATAGAAATGGATAAGAATGAGGCAATAGCACAAACACACACCAATACATCACAATATGCAATGCCACACACATATCCATTTATTATCTTTACTTAAGTTATTCCATTACTAGTTCAACTTCTTTTGTGACACGAGGAGCATAAAGAACCTCGCATCTTCCCCCATTAACCAAGGTTTTGCATGGGGATCTACCCCCCTGAGCTACTGGATTCCGAGCACCTCCTCCACTCTCTGCGAGCATTGGAAGGTGGTCACCGCCCGGTTATAATACACTTGGGCCAAATAATGTAATGAAGTGGTTGTTCGCCACTAAGCGTGCGTGCAAATAAGCTTTAAATTTATAAAACTAGAATCAAGCAAGCGAACCCGCAGTGTACGGATCAGCGTAGTAAAGCAAGAATTCCAGAGTGTCGAACTCAGGGATTTGGGGGGAACAAATTCAGTTCGCAAATCGTCAAGCAAGTAAATGTAATAAGCTTTGCAAATATTGGGAAAACAGCAACCCTAAAGATCCAGGTATCGAATTGTGGCAATCGATTCAAGATATATTAAAGAACTAAGGACAAAGTTAGGAATTGCAAAGGTATGCTAAGGTAAAGTCATGTATAGTGAAATTCCAAGACTCTATATGACTTATCTAAAGACACTCTCTATAAAGGTTGTTGAGGCTTCAGTATAGAAAAGGTATAAAGACAAGAATTAATCTCAAATATCCAAACTTGTAACCCAAGGATCAAGACTAACTAAACCGATTAAGGTTATGACACTCGAAATCGAAATAGAGGGTGATGAGTCTCACTACTATCTAGAAAAGGACAAGTCAAGACTAGATTAAAGCTAATCTTTAACCTTGGATCAAAGTAAAAGCAAAGTTCGTAAACTAGGTTAAATCACGGGCAGATCTTGAGTTCCACGGCCGTGGAAGTTCAAGAACAGACCGTGATCTTGGTTCGTCGACGAGATCTCTCTAACTCTCAAGGTCCAATCAATTTACAATCGATCTATCATCATCTAAGCCCAAACTATCAACCCTTCACCTTAGAATTGCTAAAGGGTTTTAGCCAATAACCATTGTTATGATATCAAAAATCAATTTAAGAAGAATGAAAGATGAGAACCCTCGAAAACTCAAATATAACTCAAAATCAATCTCAAATCCAAAACACAAATCGGAATATTCAATGGATTCGGAATATAAAAGAAAACCTCACAAGATCCAAGGCAAGTACGAAGAACGTGATGTCAATCCGTCTTCAATATCAAATCCTAAGAAAGGGGCGCAACTTCCGCCACACACGATCTTTGGGAATTCAAATTGCCGGCGCTTCCGCAACGTTCCTCGCGAAACCCTAAGGTTAACTATCCCAAAGCGAGGTTGTCCAAAAACCTCAAGCGAGTCCCCTTAAAACTCTCTCCTCCCGCCTTTTTATAAGACGGGGGAAAATAAACGTCCTGGCCCATTACGTAAATGATGTGGCAATAATTGGTTTGTCAAAAGATCGCCTAAATCACGGTCTCAAGGGATTCCACGACCGTGGTTTAGGGCGTGGAATTGGGTTACGGTCTCTCTCATCTTTCATGACCGTACTTTAGGCCGTGTAACTCTCTGGAATGTTCCACGCTCATGATGCCAAGATCCACGGCCGTGGTTTAGGGCGTGGACTCTTCTACGGCCGTATTTTAGGGCGTGGAAGTGTTAATTGCTTGTGGTTTCCTTTGTGTCGTGCCATTCTCCAACTTAGCATCTTCTTTGGCTTCCTTGATGTGTTCCTAATCCATGGGAATGCTCAAATCCTCTCCTATCTCTCTCAAATGGTCCGGTTTCAGCTCTTATTCACCTATAATCAACACAAAGCTAATGTAGACCTCCATATCGAAAATATAGATAAACAAGCTAACAAATGCTTCAATGCCTTATCTATGAACACTATAATGAATGAAAAACAACTAGAATAAGTGCCTAGAATATCGCAATATTTCATGCTAACAATGTTCATCCTAGTCCGGTTTAGGTTATAAATGCAACAATCATATGTACACACACAATTATTACAAACACTCAAATCCACAACTGCACGCTAACTAAGTCCTATGGACTTACCTGTTACAAACGTCAACCTGTACCAAGTCACAGTTTCCCCTCGAGGAAATGATCAACACCTGCATAAGCAAGGCACACACAATCAAATACTACAAAGGTTAGGAGACTCGTCTCCTTTACCTCGTAACCACACCCAACCTACAACACGCATCTAAACCTCAACAACACATCAATCCTCACAAATGCCTAAGGCATTACCTCAACATACACACAAGTGCCTAAGGCCCATTCCCAACTTACATCTCATCAACCTCATCCTAACCATCCTAGCCTAGCCATAAACTAAAGTCAAGGCCAAAGGAAAGGAAGGAAGGAAACATACCAACTAGGTATGTCCAGGACACGCACCGGCGGAAGTAAGAGACGCAGGGGCGCTGAACCAGTCAGTCGTAGGGGCGGACCAATCCAGGCGCAAGGGCGGCTGGTGTGCACTGAGTTGATCCCGACTTCTCTTTGATCCTTCTTTCGACTCTCTTCACTGCTTCACCACACAACAAGCATACACATACATATATACACATGTATGAACATCAAAACTTCTAGGAAAGGTTCACACAAGCCTAGGCTTGTGAATCCTAAGCTAAAAAGGAAGAAAGGAATAAAGGGAGAAAGAAGATGAACTCACCACAGCTAAAACCTAAGTAGAAGGGAAGATCAACACCAACATCACCTCAAAACTAACATAGCACATCAATAACAACATCCAACATCATCAATATCCAAAGCAACACAAACTCTCTCTTGCAAGATCAAAGAAGATCAAGAAGAAATCAAAAGGAAGAAAAGATGAGGAATGTGAGGAGAAGAAGGCTGGAGAAGATGAAGAAAACCTCTCATGGAAGCAAAGGAAGGCTTATAAAGGAAGCCAACAAAAAGCATCGTCAAGAGTCAACAAAGGTGGTTGCAGCCGCACAAATCTGCAAGGGTAGATCTAGTGAGGCGCAGGGGCGGCCCACAGAATGCCAGGGGCGGCTCACAAAGCCCGCAGGGACGGCTGGTCCTGTCTCAGCCCACTCAACCAGCTCAGCACCTGCGTGTCAGCTGAGGCGCATGTGCCGGATCCCTAAAAGACTAAGGCTCTTACATCACACTCCCCTAAAAACAAGTTTTGTCCCGAAACTTGCATTATCCCAAATACTCTCGGACCCATAAGCCGAGGTATAACACACACACACACTCTCTCTCTCTCTGGGAGGCATCACATCTCCGCTCATAAGGTCACAACCTATAACATTCTATAACCTCAAAGCAAAACATAGAGGAATCATCACTCCAGCAACACCATTACACACTCTAAACAAGGCATAAAGTAAAACCATCTCTAGCCAACCACTAACCATGTCACAAGGCATGGAGGAAAGCCGTCTCAAGCCAATCGTACTCGTAACACAACTACGTGGAGGAAATCCATCTCCACTCACACTATTTCCATCAACAAAAGTATGGAGGAATAACCACCTCCAGCTAATCTTAATCATATCACAATAGCATGGAGGAAAGAACCATCTCCAACCATACCTAACTCGCGCTAGCAAACAATATTGAAAAGATCATATGCACACATCACAACTAGCACGAAAACACAACATATCACATAAACACATAACATACACTCACTAAGATAGCACTAAGATCTACTCGTGGATCCTACAAGTGCATCTATCTCTGCATAAAACTCTGGATAGTTACTCTAGATACTATCCTTGGTCTCCCATGTAGCCTCCTCAGGTCCTCGTCTCGACCACTGTATCCTCAACATAGGAATGTCCTTCGAACGGAGGCGTCTCACACCTCGTTCTATGAATGCAATAGGGTGCTCAATAAAAGTATGGTCCGACTCAACCATTAAATCATCATAACTGAACATGTGTTTCGGATCTGGAATGTACTCCCTCAGCTGAGACACATGAAACACAGAGTGAACACCCTCTAACCTCGGTGGCAAAGCCAATCTATAAACTGCTCTCCCAACCCTATCCAGTATCTCAAAAGGACCGACATATCGGAGACTCGGCTTCCCCTTTATGCCAAAACATCTTACACAACGCGTCGGAGATACCCTCAGTCATGAGCTCCTACCCTGAACTCTAGAGGTCAACGCCTCTTGTCTGCATATAACTTCTAGCGACTCTGTGCACCCAACATCCTCTCTCTAATCAGCGCTACTCAAGCTATATCATCTTGAATTTTTTGTGGCGCAATATCACTGACACTGCTAGGCTCATCCTAGCATAATGGTGTACGATATCTACGCCCATACAGTGCCTCTTCGCTCCAAAAGGTATGTGTGCAAATAAGCTTTAAATTTATATCCAAGAATTAAGACTAATGATAGTGAACCCATAGTGTATGGATCAATCATAGTATGGGCTGATATTCCGGAGTCGATCTCAGGGAATCGGTGAGAATAAAAAAGTGAAGGTAATCCAACTAGGGTAACTAGCAATGCAATGATCACAATAAAGAATAAAGAAGCAACAATAATGGAAATACAGATTCTAAGGATCCAAGTATCCGGTTGTGGTATTCATTTCAAGATATCTAAGGATGTGTATAGGCAGAGCTGGATAACAACGGTATATGATCTTCGGTAGGTTGTCGTCTGGTTAAGATCCGACTTCCCTTTATCTCAACCAAAGGATTCTACTTAACGGATGTTGACTCTCATCAAGAAGAGGTCACAAGGATAGGGTTTAGCTCTCATACCAACCAAAACCCAAGGAAAAGAAAGATAAAGGTAAAGGTTATAAAACTCCTCTCTCCTAATAGAGGGTTTTGAATCCTCTATCACCTAGAACTCGTAAACACTCACAATCGGCAAAGCAAAAACAAAAAAGGTTAACAGAGGTAGGTTTTAAGCAATCTTGAACTTTGGATAAAGGCAAAAGCGAAACGTGCAAGATAAAGGAAACCACGGGAAGATCTTGGGAAACCACAGTCGTGGTTCCTTAAGAATAGGCCGTGGAAATCCTCGTTCGAGGGTTTTGTCTCAAAACTCTCAGGGTCCGATCTGTTAAGGCTCAATCTATCATCATTTGTACCACAACCATCAACCCTTCACCCTAGAATCGCAGGGGGTTTAGCCAACAATCATCATCGAAATCAAATCAAGATTAAGAAAAGAAATCAAGAAGAACATGCAATCAAGAAGAACACAAGGATGAATAAAACCAATCTTCAAAGATTCAATAATTCAATCAATTAAACAATATATATTTCAAGAATGTGTTCTCAAAGAAAATAATCAAAAGACTAGAACAATCTCACAAATCTCTCAAGTAGAACACAAACCTTCTTCAATCTTTTCCAATGGTGAAGCAATCCTTTCCGATGTACGGAAAATGGAATCCAAAAGCGCCGTCCTTTCGACCTTGAGCGAGATCTCTGTCTTTGACGTGATAAAGCGTGGTCCTCTGAAATATAGCTATCTACATCCTTTTATAAAATAAAATTAGGTTAAAAGGCTCTTTCCTTTCTTGCTGACGTGAAAATTAACGTAACGGTCTTTTCCGAAGAAAACCACGGGTGACATCATAAAACCACGGCCGTGGTTCCTCCCGTGGCGACTCTCGACCTTCGTTTCCATGTGTGAAATTAAATTAATTATCAAAACCCCGGCCGTGGAACTTCTTTCTTGGCCGTGGTTCTTCTTTTTCGATGCTTTTCACCTTTGCTTCACTTCATACTTCTTTCAATGGTGTTCCAATGCTTCCCAATGAAATCCTCATCGACCAATGCTCAGTGAATGGTCCCTTTCCACTCTATTTCATCTCCGATTCACCTAAAATCACAACAAAGCTTGTGTAGATCTCAATTCCAAGATAATAGGTGAATATACTCGATAAATGCTATGAATGCATGCCCTCGCACTCAAAATAAAGGAAAAACTACTTATATGCACATCAGAACTATGTCATATTTCATACCATCAAAATAACCCATACTTGCCTCTTGCTTGTCCCCAAGCAACGTTCAAAATCTAGAATACAAAGATGTATGAAATATGAAAGCAAAGACAAAGAAAAACATAATATTTTTGGATTAGTGCTTTTATTCAAATATTGCTTGCTACACTTGTTTTATAGTGTTCAGAAAATCGTTTTGTGAATAAAAAGACTCATGTCTTGAAAAGAATAATCACATCTTGCAAAAGTTTCAAAGTAAGCATCATAACCTGAAGCAAAATTAATATAAATCATGGGAAAAATCCAATTTGGACCACAAAGCCAAACAACAATCTCAAAGATCTTAAAGTCTTTCAAATCAAGATTAAAGAAATGTGTTAGGGTGGGATATGTATAGGATATGTGGTGCAAAATCCGAGAAAAAGGAAAATTTCTCACAAACTTTTCAAGCCCACTTCAACTTCCACCAATAGAGATTTTCTCTTCTTTTTTAGCATCATTTTCCAATTTTACTTTTTGAGATCAAGGACAAAGGTGCACAATAACCGAAGCCTAGGAAATCAGCATTAACTTAATTTTTTGAGTTGCCTCAAACCGTGATGCACATACAATGACTCGTTAGGAATATCGCTTAATTCGACTTTGGCAAGACACAAACACCCGGCTATGTGAATGGTGCTGAGTTACTCATCATCATCATGATTGACTTCCCCAAACCTATTTTCAAACTTCACAACTTTCGCACAATTGCATCCTAATTTCTGGATAGGTAAGAAGGGCCAAAATACATAGATATACATGAGGAGCTAAAAGGTGATCAAGAAGAAGAAAGGAATAAAACGAAACGCCTTAATCATATCAATAAGAAGCATAAGAACTTATAAAGCAGTTTCAACCTTCAATTTCTCAACATGATTTAAATCAAGTTCAAAATTATAAAACTTGCAAGAAAATTCAACAAAACATTCAAATACTTCCCGAATCACAATTCATTTTAAACACATAAAAATCATCAAAAATCCAATTTACAAGTAGTTTTCTTCATCAAGGTCATCTCCAATCTTAGAAGAACAAATTTTTTAAAATTTTCAACTTTTTTGTTTTTTTTTCAAAACTATCGAATGCAATGCAATAATGAAACATGCAACAAGGATAAGGAAAGATGTAAAGTATGATGGTCATAAAAGCAAGCAAGTATCTCAAGTTATTATAGACCATAGGTATTTAACCACCCCATACTTGCACCACACGTTGTCCCCAACGTGTAATAAAAGTAGAGGTAAAAGTACAAAAACTCACAAGTTTGGTAGAGTGGCTAAAGAGCGAATTTCATCATCAAAGTGAAGGCGGGAATGGATGCCATGTCGGGTCGTAGGGGTGGTTGAACTGGGCGTGGTAAAGGTCTCGTATCATTTGCTACCCTAACTCGACGGTGCCAAGGCGGTCATCCATGCTATCCATCCTTTGTTATAGTGCAGGGAGCCATGGTGGCTACTCATCATACCATGATGGACGCTCTGAAGTGCTGGCTCTGCGATGGGAAGGACTAGCCCGAGGACGACGGGCGATAGACCTCCTAGGAAGCTCGTGCTGCCCTCCCATGGATGGAAATGAAGATGGCAGCTCCTGAGAACTACGAAACTCTCCGTCAACCCTATAGTCACTGGGCCGGTGTCCGTCCCCGTGTCCATGTAATCCTGGCTTTGTTCTCCGGCCGCCTCAGTTGTGGCATCATCCTCCTGATCTCCGGATCCATCTCCTCAAATGTCAACTTCCAGTTGATGTTGTTCCGAATGGTGTACTCCGCCTTCCATGGAATCCCTCTAGCTCTCTTGCCCTCCCAGGACATAGTTTCATATGGTGGTCCTCTGTGTCGGGGAATCAGAATACCCCTATTGTAACACCCCAAATCTACGGGACTTGGAGTGTCACATTGAGCTAGGATCTCACAATGGATCCCGACCCTAGCCTGACAACAAGTTCATTGGATCTTACAACAAGGCACAGGTAGATTAAAACCAGATACATAAAAGTTGTATATGACATATCAAAAGAGTTTACAAACTCAGAGCCGAGTACAAAACATCAAACCACAACATCGGATACAAAAGATCCCATATCCCGCGCATCCTAATGTACAGAAGTCCTCGGCTGGCCACACCATCTGTCTCAGCCTGAAGTCTTCCTAACTTGCAGATTATCTACAACACGTTATGAAACCGTTAGCTACAGCAATGAAAAGCATGAAGGTAATAGCACAACCATGCATCAACATCTCATACATGCAATATCACACACATTCATCTATTATCTTTCATTACGTTATTTCATTACTAATTCAACTTCTTTTGTAACACAAGGAACCTAAAGAACCTCGTCCCTTTCCCCGTTAACACAGGGGTTTGCATTGGGGGTGATCGCCACTCGTGCCCCCCCTGTGTTACTGGCTTCCAGGCACCTCCTCCTAACCAGCAGGCAGAGACCGGTGGTTACCGCCCGTTATAATACACTTGGGCCAAATAAATGTAATAAATGGTCATCCTAGTCCGGTTTAGGTTATAAATGCACAATCATATGAACACACACAACCATCACAATCATACAATCCACAACTGCACGCTAAGTAAGTCCTATGGACTTACCTGATATACTCGTAACCTGTACCACGTCACAACTTCCCCTTGGGGAAGTAATCAACGCCTGCAATAGCAAGGCACACACAATCACATACTACAAAGGTTAGGAGACTCGTCTCACTAACCACAACCAACCTATATCTCAAATCTAAACCTCAGATCCTCAACACATTCATAAATGCCTAAGGCATATCCGCAACAAAACATCTCATCATACTCGTACACATACTAAACTTTAAAGCCATAACCGATATCCATAACATCATCATGATCCTCAACTCATTCTGACACCTAGCATGCATCTAATCAGTATTCCTCAGTCTCCAATTTAATCCTAATTTAATTAATTAACCTTTAATTAATTAATTAAATTTCACCAGAATAACGTTTTGCCCACAGGTCATTTCTAAGCCCACCTGTCATCAGATTTCATCAAACAAACAACCCATAAACACCAGAATATTATAATGATCATAATGGAGTTTCTAATTATCCATTTTGAAAAGCCTAAGGTCAATTTAGGTCAAATCGCAGTATGGAAAACGAATAAATTTATAACTTATACGTTACTAACCCGATTGACGATCTGAAAGAAGATTTGGAATCACAACAACGCAGGCTACGCATGTACAACATCAAATTCACCAGAATCAGAGAGACGGAACTGTCCTTGTGACATATATGCTCGACCAGGTCTTCATCTGCTCGGAAATGTAGAAACTTGGTACCGATATGAAGAGAAAGAAGAGAGGAATCCAAAAACTCATACGGAATTGAAATCGGATTAGAAACGGAGAGTAGATCTGAGTTTGAAGTTTGAGAGAAATCAGAGCTTTTACGAGGAAACGTGAAAGGAAATGAATGAATAAACGATTTTCCGCTATTTATAGTGAAGTCGATAATTATCCTTTAGCGAAGTCGATAATTATCCTTTAACCGATCCAATGGCGGGTTGAACCTCCTTCTCCAAACTTCTCGAAATTAGAACAATAAATCTTGAATATTGTAGGCATAATTATTCCACAACTGCCTCGGAAAACGTGTATTCCTAAGCCGTCTTTCTTAGCCGTTAAGAAACGAAATAGCGATTCTTTTGGCCGTTTTGCCTTTCCATGTTATTTCATATCTAGGACATGTCCGATGTCCTGATCATTTCTCTCAACTGCATTTTTATTAATTGGAGCTCCCAAATGCTCTAAATAATACCGGAGGGTAAAAATAATCACCCGGGGGAAAAGTGAAAATTTCACCATAAGCCCAAAATTACGCCAGGAACATAACGGTGGGACTTATACTTAACACTTACGAAATCTTCGCGAGTTATATGTCAATTACTATCACGGATTAAGTTAATTAACATTAATTAAAATTCGGATATCATAGCTATTACATCACACACCCCTTAAGAAAAAGTTTCGTCCCGAAACTTGAACAATTCTCAAATCCTCTCGGACCCATACGCCGAGGTATAGACACTCTCTCTATCGGAGGTATTACATCTCCGTTCAAACATATCAACCTATAACACTCTATAACCTCATAACACAGCATGGAGGAATCACCAACTCCAGCAACAAGATCATAACTCTATCTAAAGGAATAGAGGAAAAATCATCTCTAGCCAACTACTAACCACGTCACAAGGCACGGAGGAAAGACGTCTCCAGCCAATTGTACTCGTAACAGAACTATGTGGAGGAAAACCGTCTCGACTCACACTATGTCCATCAATAATATCATGGAGGAAAGAACTATCTCCAGCTAATCCTAAACATATTACAATAGCATGGAGGAAAGAACCATCTCCAGCTATACCTATATTGCGCTAGCAAACAAGATCAAACAAATCAGATGCACATATCAAAGCTAGCACGAAAACATTATATCACATAAGCACATAGCATACAAGCACTCACCAAAAAGGCACTAAGATCTACTCGTGGATCCTACGGGTGCCTCTAACTCCGCATAGAACTCTGGATAGTTCCTCTAGATACTATCCTCTATTTCCCAGGTAGCCTCATCCGGTCCTCGTCTCGACCACTGTATCCTCATCATAGGAATATTCTTCGAATGCAGGCGTCTCACACCTCTCTTTCTAGAACTGCAAAAGGTTGTTCTACAAAAGTGTGGTCCGGCTCAACCACTAGATCATCATAACTCACAGTGTGCCTTAGGTCTGGTTTGCACTCCCTCAGTTGAGACACATGAAACATAGGGTGAACACCCTCTAACTTCGGTGGCAAAGCCAATCTGTGCACTACTCTCCCAACTCTATCCAGTATCTCGAAAGGACTGGCATATCGGAGACTCAGCTTCCCCTTTATGCCATAACGTCTGACGCCTCGCGTTAGAGTTACTCTCAACCAGACATGAGCTCCTACCCTGAACTCTAGAGGTCGACACCTCCTATCTGCATACAACTTTTGGCGACTCTGTGCAGCCAGCATCCTGTCTCTGATCAGCGTTACTCGAGTCATATCATCCTAAATCTATTTTGGCGCTATCCCACTGGTACTGCTAGGCTACTCCCAGCATAAAGGTGTATGACACCTATGTCTACACAACGCCTCATAGGGACCATCCCTATAGATGCATACCAACGGTCGTGGTATAAGAACTCAACGAGTGGGAGATCAATAGATCGTCCCTGTTCCCAATCCATCCCACAAGCTCACAACAAGTCCTCTACAGCCTGGAGGGTTCTCTCAAACTGACCGTCTATCTGAGGTAAAACTCAATCATGATATGTGGACGCATTCCCCAAGCAGTCTGAATCTGCTATTAAAACCTCAAAGTAAATCGTCTACTACAATCATAGTCGATCGTTCTCGGTACACTTATGGAGTCCCACCATCTGTCTAGTGTACTCCTTTGTTACTTCATCCACTGGCCACGTCTCTCTGTAGAGATGGAACGTGTCGACTTCGTAAATCTGTTACTAATAATTCGGATAACACCAAAACGCTTACTGGGTCTCAATCCCATCACAAGTCCACAAAAAAGTCCTCTCACTTCCACTACAACACTGGTAGTGGATGAGCTCATCTCCAGGTCAGTAACACTTTAACCTGATTTACTATTTCGTGGTACCTCTTATTCGTACATGGATGTACTAAAGAAGGTGTACTATGAGTGTAATGTAATCTTCTCCACTTGACTCCGCATAAGCCATTATACTGACGCAGTTGCGGCGCCTCATACTCCTTTTGTTCCATTACAGAATTGTGGTGCCTCGCCATGAGGCATCCTTCCATCAAGTTCCCTCAGGGTCAGGCAAGTCCCCTGTTTTTGTTGGACCTCATCCAACAAACCAGGTAAAATCCCTAAACATGAAACTAATGTCCTTATCAGCAGTTGTAGGTCCAACTCTAACCAAGCTAAATCATTTTGAAACCGAGACTGTACAGCAATTCCAACAATCGCCTTCTCTCGAGGCTTCTTCTTATTCAAGGCATCAGTGACCACATTCTCCTTGCCAGAATGGTACAAATCTCATGGTCAGCGTCCTTGATCAACTCAAACCATCGACGCTGGCAATTATTCAACCTTTATTTCATAAAAATATGCTTCAACCTCCTATGATATGTGAAACTCTGACACGAAATGTCACACAGGTATTGTCTTCAAATCTTCGAACTTGAACTACCACCACTAACTCGAAATCATGAGTTGGGCTGTTCTCCTCAAACATTCTCAGCACCGTAGTCACGTGATTCCCAAAATCTTCTGATTATCACCGAATAGAAGTAGAGGTCAAATGTTTCCTCTACTCTTCAGAGCTTTGACATACTACTTCAACCACACAGTTATGGTGGTCTTCCTCAGAAGACTCGTAAATGGCTGCACAATAACATAGAATCCTTCCTCAAAGCGTTGGTAGCAATCGGCTGGGCCGAGAACTACGCATTCCCTTAACATTCATTAGTATCATCCATAAGACTTCATACTTACTCCTCGTCACATCAATTATGATCCTACTAGCGGAACAACATGACCTTGAAGGTTACTTTTGGCATCTCAATTCACATTTAGGGAGCATAGCACACTAGCTTCTATCCCTCGGATTCTGTAAAACCATCCTCAAATAACCGGTACGTTCCTCTCCGTTGTGAGAGTACAACCAAAACGTCATCAATAAGGTCTACCACCAACTGATCAAGGTAGTAGATGAAGACACTATTCATTAACTCCTAGAACGACTACTAGGACGTTCCTCAACTCAAATGACAGCACTACAACTCGTATTGTCCATAACGGGTATGGAATGTTGTCCTATGCCCACGCTGCTCTCTCATCCTTAGCTGATGATATCCTAAGCATACGGAAATCTTAAAAACACAATTGCTTCTCTTAGTTGATCCAACAAGTCGTCCATACATAGCAATGAACGTGCTAGGGCGAACGGAGCCCGTCTCAAACCACTCTTCAAATTGCTTCTTCAATTTCTAACAACTCAACAAGCCATATACCTCATAGACATTCTCCCAACCAGTCTTTTACCATACTTTAACGCAATATCAAAGTCCTCATTCCGCTGAGGCGATAGATTAGACGGTTCAATAACACGTCTATAAGATCATATACCACTAGAATACTCTTCAGCGTGGAACTATCTCTTTCCTTCATGGCACAACATTAAAAAAAACATCACCCTCTGGTGTTATCAACCTCGCTGCTCATACGGCACTAAAGACAACTCACCTCCTCAAAGGTCATAACCTCGGAAAACCTCTACTTAGTCGATCTCAGTAGAGACTATAATAGTCCTCCTACTGCTATCTAAAACAACATGACATCTATTCGTCCACCACACACATAAATACCTTCTCATGCACCTAAGCCATGACAAAGAAGTCTTCAAGCCATACACAAGTCCCTGAACAAAGGGAACAACCACATATCTCGCGGGTACCTAAGACCCGTAACTGTAATCCTATAAAGGAAGATCTATCTTCTACTGTATCCACAGTTAACTACTAACACATGCATCGAAAGACAAGAGGTGCATAGCACTCACAAAAAACAAAACTCCACTAGGTAAACCATTAACAAGAATGGTACCTGTAACAGCTAACGCCCAAAGCTCTACTGCATATCATTACTCAATCTAAGACCTATGCTCCTCAGGTATCACTGAGGTCATCGCTATAGCCTCCACTTCCACTATTTCTACATCGTAAAGAGGAAGGCCTTGATGAGAAGAAACACTAAATTGCTGACAGAAAGGGGCCAGATGGCCTAGTTCACCACAGGTGAAGCAAGCTATCGTAGCCATGGGGCACTCAGAGCGCACATGATCTGGAAAACCACAGTTGAGACATATACGTCTCATCCCTGCCACTAGTACGGGTGGTTCCTCTGCAGTGCCCAGCTCAAAGGCTCTACCTTTAGCTCTTCTAGTATCCGTGATACTCCTACCACGACTCTTACCTCTACTCAGCTTGGGAACGGATTCTTGAGTAGGCAAATGATTTGGGATTCTCTGCTGCCCCCGCGTCTGCTGCTGAGGTGTCTTCTGACCACCTCTCGTCACACTAGTAGAAATAAAACACTATCGTGATGTCACTCCAGTTTGCTTACAGAAAACAGCTATATGACCCTATCTACCACAGGTAAAGCAAGTCACTAGCGATCTTGGACACTGTGGTCGTACATGTCCAGGCTTCCCACAATTGTAACAAGTCCTCGTTTCACCAAAAGTCCGTGTGAACGGGAAGTACTCAAACGTCCACAAGTCGGGCTCGGTTTGTGACAAGCCTTTCATCTATGGTCGTTTTTATCTTATCAAAATATAATCCCGACTTAGCACTAAAATGAGTATAGTGGTTAAGTAAGGGTCGAACCCAAGAGAGTTTAGTATTTTTATTAAATTCAGTTGTTGATTTTGGAAACAAGTAACAAGGGGGGGGGGGGTTGGTTGAATTGATGCACACAAAACTTATGAAAACAAGTGACGCAACAAGTAAGACAGTAATGGGTGAATCTACACTAGGTTGATTCTTAGCATGCGATTGCTACTTTGGTGAGTTCTTTTTTACAAGTTTTCAAGTAATCTCCCATCTCGATCATATATATGTGTTGAGCCAACCGGCATCAACACAACTTAACAGGTTAGTGTTCCGTAAACCTACAAGAACAATTAACAAGTTAGCTTTCAAACAAAGACTAAGGGATATAAAGAAAAGATTAAAACCGTTAAACTTATCTTTATATTTGTGTTCCTTTTCTTTAAGCAATTATAACCCGTTATTACTTAAAGTTTACTACTAGATTAAAGACCCGAACCCGGAATATATTAATCCTAGTTCTTTGCATGCACTTTAGAACCTAAGGTGATCAATCTCAAGTGATAGTAAAACATGCATTTAGACAATGAAGATCAAGGAAACACAAAGTATTACTGAATGAAAACTTATATTAGAAAGAACTTACAACCAAAGTAACAATGCAGCTTTAAACCAACCCAATGTAGCAAGGGAGTTAGCAACTCATTACAAAGGTAGCAAGATAATTCAAATGGAAAAAGTGGATTCTAAAATTGGATAATAAGTGGATGATTCTAGCAATTAGCCAAGGACTATTTATACTACAAATGACACTAAATAAGAGTAAATGGCCGGCCCAAAACAGCCACCTTTAATGCCATAAAGGTGGTGTAAACAGCCGGAGTAAAGCTTTTGTCGTTGAACCGCAGGGGCGGCCTTCAGCTCCGGAGGGGCGGTGCAGGCAAAAACGCTTGATCTTCTTCATGGCCGCAGGGGCGGCCAGGCAATTCCGCATGGGCGGATCTTTAATGCTCTTCAAAACGTCTGACTCTTCAACTTCCTGCTCCCAAGTTGAGGCGCAAGCAGAGGCACGGGGGAGCTGGTCTTCGCTTCTTCAGGGCAAGTCACCGCAGAGGCGCCAAGGGTTGACGCAGGTGCGGTGACAGTCTTTGTTCCTGGCGCTGGCGAAGGCGCAGGCTGTGCTCCGGAGTGTGGTGTCACCCGCAGGGGCGGTGACATTGCTCCGCGAGGGTGGTGAAGCAACAGAAGCTTTGCTTCGTGAACGGTCTTCACTCCTACGTGCTTATAACTCCTTCTTTATCTTCTTTTAGTCTTCTTCTTCTGGACCAAGGAGTTAGTAGCATAAACCAAAACAAATGTAATAAAAAATACTCTAAAAACTAACCTAAATGATAGTGATTCCATCACCTATCATTTTGCAACCCGGATATCCAACCTCATCTTTCACTGATTCAACCCGTTGTTTCTTCTCTAATCTAGAAGCTTTAGTCGATCTCACAGTTGTTGGTAAATCCGGTGTATATCTACCCGCTATCATCACCTTATATACTTGCTGCATATACTCTTGAAACTCGAATCTACTCACGGAGACACGATGAGCATCTTTAAACTCATTTTCCGCCATAGGCAACACAACAACGGATACTGGTCCCCGACTTGATGCTATTGGAGGAAGAGGGGGTGTACCCCTATCTCGTCCCACTACAGATACTACTCTAGTCTGAGCCATCTGTAGAATATACGCTCCTAAACTTATAGGGCAATATATATGCCATATGTATCGATATATATATATATATATATATATATATATATATATATATATATATATATATATATATATATATATATATATATATATATATATATATATATATATATATATATAATACTCATTATTACATGCATACACATCAGCACATAAAAGATATCTATATATGTATATATCTACACTGTCGAGATCCTCAGATGGATGACGACTTCTGTACATACTATCCAAAACATCTGTACTCGCTTTAAAACCAAAATCCTTTAAGAAGTCAGACCCCATGTGGATTCTGTTTATTTATCCACTCTACCTTTATTGCACATAGCAAGTGCCATTGTTGTCAACCTAAGGCTCTGATACCAACTCTGTAACACCCCAACTCCACGGGACTTGGAGTGTCACATTGGGCTAGGATCTCACAATGGATCCTGACCCTAGCCTGACAACAAGTCCACTGGATCTTACAACAAGGCACAGGTAGATTAAAACCAAATACATAAAAGTTGTATATGATACATCAAAAGAGTTTACAAACTCAGAGCCGAGTACAAAACATCAAACCAAAACATCTTATACAAAAGATCCCTTATCCCGCGCATCCTAATGTACAAAAGTCCTCAGCTAGCCACATCATCTGTCTCACCCTGTAGTCTTCCTAACCTGCAGATCATCTACAACACGGTATGAAACCGTTAGCTACAGCAATGAAAAGCATGAAGGTAATAGCACAACCACACATCAACATCTCATACATGCAATGCCGCACACATTCATTTATTATCTTTCATTACGTTATTACATTACTAATTCAACTTCTTTTGTAACACATGAACCTAAAGAACCTCGTCCCTTTCCCCGTTAACACAGGGGTTTGCATTGGGGGTGATCGTCACTCGTCCCCCCCTGTGTTACTGGCTTCCAGGCACCTCCTCCTAACCAGCAGGCGGAGACCGGTGGTTACCACCCGTTATAATACACTTGCGCCACATAAATGTAATAAATGGTCATCCTAGTCCGGTTTAGGTTATAAATGCACAATCATATGAACACACACAACAATCACAATCATACAATCCACAACTGCACGCTAAGTAAGTCTTATGGACTTACCTGATATACTCGTAACTTGTACCACGTCATAGCTTCCCCTTGGGGAAGTAATCAACGCCTGCAATAGCAAGGCACACACAATCACATACTGCAAAGGTTAGGAGACTCGTCTCACTAACCACAACCAACCTATATCTCAAATCTAAACCTCAGATCCTCAACACATTCATTAATGCCTAAGACATATCCGCAACAAAACATCTCATCATACTCGTACACATACTAAACTTTAAAGCCATAACCGATATCTATAACATCATCATGATCCTCAACTCATTCTGACACCTAGCATGCATCTAATCAGTATTCCTCAATCTCCAATTTAATCCTAATTTAATTAATTAACCTTTAATTAATTAATTAAATTCACCAAAATAACGTTTTGCCCGCAAGCCATTTCTAAACCCACATGTCATCAGATTTCATCAAACAAACAACCATAAACACCACAATAATATAATGATCATAATGGAATTTCTAATTATCCATTTTGAAAAGCCTAAGGTCAATTTAGGCCAAATTGCAGTACGGAAAACGAATAAATTCATAACTTATTCGTTACTAACCCGATTGACGATCTGAAAGAAGATTCGGAATCACAACAACGCAGGCTACGCATGTACAACATCAAATTCACCGGAATCTGAGCGACGGAACTGTCCTGGTGACATATATGCTCGATCAGGTCTTCATCTCCTCGGAAATGCAGAAACTTGGTACCGATATGAAGAGAATGAAGAGAGGAATCCAGAAACTCAAACGGAATTGAAATCGGATTAGAAACGGAGAGTAGATCTGAGTTTGAAGTTTGAGAGAAATCAGAGCTTTTACGAGGAAACGTGAAAGGAAATGAATGAATAAACGATTTTCCGCTATTTATAGTGAAGTCGATAATTATCCTTTAGCGAAGTCGATAATTATCCTTTAACCGATCAAATGGCAAGTTGAACCCCCTTCTCCAAACTTCTCGAAATTGGAACAATAAATCTTGACTATTGTAGGGACAATTATTCCACAATTGCCTCGGAAAACGTGTATTCCTAAGCCGTCTTTCTTAGCCGTTAAGAAACGAAATAGCGACTCTTTTGGCCGTTTTGCCTTTCCATGTTATTTCATATCTAGGACATGTCCGATGTCCTGATCATTTCTCTCAACTGCATTTTTATTAATTGGAGCTCCCAAATGCTCCAAATAATACCGGAGGGTCAAAATAATTACCCGGGGGAAAAATGAAAATTTCACCATAAGCCCAAAATTAGGCCAGGAACATAACGGTAGGACTTATACTCAACACTTACGCAATCTTCGCGAGTTATATGTCAATTACTATCACGGATTAAGTTAATCAACATTAACTAGAATTCGGAAATCCTAGCTATTACACCTATGAATGAAGCCCTCAATACCAAGAGGCATATCCTCTACAGCAAGCTTACAAGCGGAGAAGTCAACTCCTAGACGGTGAACAATGTAGGTTACAATACCTCCCACACAAATGTCCCCTTTTTTCTTGTTTTTGATATTCCTCAATTAGTAGAGTGGCACAATCAGGAGCGGTACCGGTAGCCATGCGAAACAATATGAACAACTCATCGGCCTTAAGCCACTGCGGTGTCTCGGTCCTAGGAAACATACACTCGGACATGATCCGATGTGCTAGCTTGAAACACATTTGTATATCAAGCTCTCCTTAGAATCGGCCAGATTTCACCTATTTGCTGAGCTAACCACCATAGCAATACTCTCCCAGAAGGCATGAGGTCTAGTGTTCCTAGGGAATGTCCCATTAGTAGTCCCTCTAAAGCCGAAAATCTGAGCAAACCTCCCAATAGACATGGTGTAGTTGTGATTCATCATCTGGAACTTAACAGTCCTCTCCCTAGCATCATGATCAAAGGATCTAAGAAACTCCATGGTGAGCTCCTCATAAGCATGCTCCCTAATACCGATGAACTCTCTAAGCCCGGCATTATCAATCATCATATTCAGATCATCCAAAACATTCAAACATTCAAGCTCCTCAAGAACAAGGTTCCTAGGGGCTACAACGATGCGAGGTTGGATGGTTTTATAAGCCTTTTTGTGTTCTTCTAATATGTAGGGGAGTCTAGGAGGTGGAGGTTGTTGTTGTGCGGGTTGTGGTGGTGGTTGTTGGGATGAGGAAGAGGTTCCCTTACTCTTTTTGAACAAATATCGACCACTTCTACGCAAACTATCCATAACTAGCAAAACCGCGGCCGGATCTTCAAAAACCACGCCCCTAGAACTCAAGAACACCCCGTGGAATTTGTCGATTTTTCAGAAATCGAAAGAATCAGACAGCAAACTTAGCAACAATAGTCCTAGGCTATTTTCACTTCCAATTCCGTCCAGTTCTCTATCAAATCATCAACAAAATCGAACCAAGATCGAGTTTAGAGAAAAACCTAGGTTTTTGGATTGAGAAATAAAAAATGCTTGTTGATTTCAAGTATGTTGTGTTGTTTGAGCATAAAATCCGCAAGAGAATGATAAGAGCTTCGATTTAGGAAGAAGAATCATTGCAATTAGTTGCCGGATGCGAAGATCAGGGTTAGGGGGCCGCGATTTCCGTTGCGTAGGGCGTAGTTTTGGGGATATTTGGCGTTGCAACTAAGTGAAGACGACTATGTATACTTTCGTGGAATTTTGGAAAGCCACGACCCCCTGGAAAAACCACGGGCGTGGAACCATCCGTGGTGCCTCTCGACTTGTGCTTCCACGGTTAAAAATAGGAAACCACGGCCGTAAAAACCTATTTATGCCCGTGGATCCCCTTTTTATGTCCTTTTTCGACAATTCCGAATTTGCTATTCTTCCTCACATTTTTTAGATGTTTCCTAGTTCTTGTCATTCAAAGACACAAGAAAAACCGGGAACGAACCAACGAAAAACAACAAAACAAACTAACTAAGCTAATCAAAAAAAAGGGAAGAGAAAACGATACCTTGGTTTGTGTGATAGCATGAATTATTGTCTATATTTTGGGGCTTGTTTAGACGTTTTATCTTCAATAATCTGCATGTTTGTATATATATTATGTGATTATATTGTCGTTTCATCTACCTTTGCGGGAATCGAGGTCTACACCAAGTTTCGTTGTAATCGTAGGTAAAATGGCACGTTTTGCAACAAAAAGGAGAAAAAGGAGCTAAGGAGTCATTGGAGCTACATTCAGGAGTTTAAGGAATAATACAGGAATCATGGAATTGGATTAAAGATTCACTTTGGACCAGATTTGAGAGATTTCACATTCAGTTGTGATTCACCTCGGTTGACTACAGAGTCACCTCGACCGAGGTGATCCAGAGGAGCCGACTCGACCGAGGCGAACACCTTGGACGCGGCAAGGATATTTTATTATTGGCTGAGATCTTTTATTTTTGGAAGGAGGATCTTATCTTTTTAGGCTGGATTTCTGGAAGGAAGGAGATAAGTTAGCCCATATATTTTACCTATCTTTATGGGAAGAGATCTTTCTAAGATATCTTATCTTTGGAGAGTAATTTTCCAATAAAAAGGGTTGGATTTTCCACAAATCTACATCCCCGCATACAGCCGAACATCACGCTATACCGCAGATAACCTGCTTATACACCGCTTAGGGATGGAAGATTTTAAGAACCTTTTTGAAGGTTGAAGGAAGATTGAAGGAAGGAAGTTTATAGCTTTTATAGCTTGTGAAGGGTTTTGTAAGATTCCCTTAGATTCCCTTCATTGTTGTTTGTCTTGTTGGATTTTGATCCAAGGAACGCTTGTTGTTTGATAATTGATTCAGTTATTGAAGACTTTCTCTTAAGGTTTTCTTGTTCAATTATTCTCTTTCTTCCCATATATTTGATTGTTACTTTCATGATGATGAGTGGCTAATTTCCTTGTGTGATTCTAGAGTGATTGGCTGAAGGTTGTGGGAAAAACAATGATAGAATAATCCTAATCACAGTAGGACCTTGAAAGTTCGAGTCTTTATCCTTAACCCTAAGGCATCTCGCTCAATCGATGAACATCTCGGCCGGGGTGGAATTCTTCTGACCGAGGTGACTTATCTAATCCGAAACTGAGAGTTAAGTGTTAAAATTTGCCAAATCCTATCCTTATTACACCTTTCCTGGTTCAATGCAAGCCTAGGATGAGACTTACCCGATAATTCCTTTGTTTGTTTACCAATGATCATAAGTGTAGGTAATAAAGGTTTATCCTTTATCGGGGTTTGAGTGTGCTTTCATTCCATCTTTGTGAGTTAACCTGAGACTTACCCGGTAAAGGTTGATTCTATTCCCTTAGTTGGAGTGTTAGTTTGAGATTATAGTTCTTTTCCTTAATTCCTTGAGACTTACCCGGTAATAGGAGTTATGGTTTGGAATTGAGAGTAGTGAGACTTACCCGGTGATCTATTCCACTCTAGAAACACCTTCCCTTTGCAAAATCTCAGCTTTGTCCGCTTATCTTTAGATCTTGAGTTGGAACCACAACTAGATGCTTTAATCCCTAGAATTGCATATTTCCTTAATTGACTTTATATCATCCTTGATTGTTTTAATCGCTTTTGTGGTTAGTAATTACAAAGCTTACCTATTCTGACTTTGTTTCACTAAGTCCCTGTGATCGACCCTTGGAATTTCTTGCTTTTTACTACGATTGACCCGTACACTGCGGGTTCGCATCCTTGTTTTTAGCTTACATCTAGGGTTATAAATTTAAAGCTTGCACACACCGTTTGGAGCGAACAAGTTTTTGGCGCCGTTGCCGGGGACTTGGTCTAGACCGAGCCGGTTGCGGTTTGCTTTTGGGGCACTTACCCCCTATTTCTACTAACCACTCTACTTGAGTGACTTTTGCGGGTTCTTTTTCTTAGGTTTATGCGAAGAACCCGCGCTGGGAAGGAAATGGTTCCTTACGATCCCGAACCAGAAAAGATATACAAACGACGCTTGAGAGAAGCGAAGATGTTCAACCAAGACAATCGTGATCTTGAGGCCGAAGTGAAGGAGGCGTTAGAACAGCTACGCCTCACCAGGGAAGAATTGAGGCTGGAGAAGGAGGAAACTCGCGCCAGGACTGAAGCGATCGAAGCAAATATGGCAGCTTTACGAGACCAATATCTACCTCGACCGAACCCAGATCCTCGACCGATGCAGGATCCAGTTCCAGACCCTCGACCGAGGCAGGTCCAGTACCTATTTCCCGGGTCGATGTACTTCCACCTCGGATGCCAGTCCGAGATGCTCCTTTTGCAGGAATCCCATAAACCCTAGGACAAAGGATGGACCCCAATTAACAACTGAGGCGTCTAGGAGTCGACCTAGGTGATCCAGCGGACCATGATTATGAGCTTCGACCGCAAGTTCTTTCCATGATTCGCCAATGCTAGTTTGGAGGGCTAGAGAGGAAATCTCCGCATCAACATCTACAAAACTATGAGATCTTGATGGAGACCTTCAAGGTTGGAAAACAACAACTACAAGCTAAAACCTTTCTACTTTTCCTTAAAAGATAGAGCTCTTACTTGGTATCAATCTCTTCCTCTAGGAAAAATTAGTACTTGGGAGGAGATGACGGCGGAATTCTTGACTAAATTCTTTCCCCCCTCTAAAACCGCTGAAATGAGAGGGAAGATTAATGCATTCATTATGAAGGACAATGATAGCATGAATTATAGTCTATATTTTGGGGTTTGTTTAGACGTTTTATCTTCAATAATCTGCATGTTTGTATGTATATTATGTGATTATATTGTCGTTTCATCTACCTTTGCGGGAATCGAGGTCTACACCTAGTTTTGTTGTAATCGTAGGTAAAATGGCACGTTTTGCATCAAAAAGGAGCAAAAGGAGCTATGGAGTCATTGGAGCTACATTCAGGAACATAAGGAAACATCCAGGAAGCATAGCCATGGATTAAAGATTCACTTTGGACCAGATTTGAGAGATTTCACATTCAGTTGTGATTCACCTCGGTTGACATCTAGGGCTACATCTAGGGCTATAAATTTAAAGCTTGCACACACCGTTTGGAGCGAACAAATTTTTGGCGCCGTTGCCGGGGACTTGGTCTAGACCGAGCCGGTTACGGTACGCTTTTGGGGCACTTGCCCCGTGTCTACTAACCACTCTACTTGAGTGATTTTCGCAGGTTCTTTCTTAGGTTTATGCGAAGAACCCGCACTGGGAAGGAAATTGTTCCTTACGATCCCGAACCAGAAAAGACATATTAATGACGCTTAAGAGAAGCGAAGATGGCCAACCAAGACAATCGCGATCTTGAGGCCGAATGGAAGGAGGCGTTAGAACAGCTACGCCTCAGCAGAGAAGAACTAAGGCAGGAGAAAGAAGAAACTCGCACCAGGACTGAAGCGATCGAAGCAGATATGGCAGCCTTATGAGACCAGTATCTACTTCGACCGAGGGAAGACCCCGTTCCCGATCCTCGACCGGTGCAGGTCCCAGTTCCAGACCCTCGACCGAGGCAGGTCCTAGTACCTGACGCCCCGGCCGAGGTACTTCCACCTCGGATGCCAGTTCGTGGCGCTCTTTTTGCAGGAATCCCGCAAACCCTAGGTCAAGGGATGGACCCCAATCAACAACTGAGGCGTCCAGGAGTTAACCTACGAGATCCAGCGGACCATGACTACGAACTTCGACCGCAAGTTCTTTCCATGATTCGCCAATGCCAGTTCGGAGGGCTAGAGAAGGAATCTCCACATCAACATCTTCAAAACTATGAGATCTTGATGGAGACCTTGAGACCCTCAAGAATAGAAAACAACAACTACAAGCTAAGACCTTTTTACTTTTCTTTAAAAGATAGAGCTCTTACTTGGTATCAATCTCTTCCTCCACGAAAAATTAACACTTGGGAGGAGATGACTACAGAGTTCTTGACTAAATTCTTTCCCCCCTCTAAGACCGCTGAAATGAGAGGGAAGATTAATGCATTCATTATGAAGGACAAGGAGAGCTTGTCCAAGTCATGGGAGAGGTTTAAAGACATTCTTTTGGATTGCCCACATCATGGGATTTCAAAGATAGAGTTGTTGGAGATATACTTCAAGGGACTGGACGGAAGCACCCAGTTCAACCTCCAACTACTTTCCGCCGGTACCTTTATGGACATGGCGATTGACTAAGCTTGGGACTTTATCGAGAAGCAAGCTTTGCATATGGAGAAATATACCCACCAAGGAGCTGAAGGTGGAGTTAAAAGAGTTAACTTCCAAGAAGCTCCGCCAAACAACAATCAACTCACGTCTTTGAAGAATGAAGTGAAGCAATTGAAGGAACTCTTGGTTGCTCAAACCAAGAAGGAAGATCAAGGATCAAGAAATAACAACAATGGATACCGTAACAACAACAACGGTTCCCAGAACAACAACTACAACAAGTTGGGGATGTCACTTGTGAAGCCTTATGTGATCTAGGAGCCAGCGTGAGCATCATTCCGTTGGAGCTATGTGTGAAGATCAGACTCGGAGAGCCCAAGCCGGTTAAGATTCGATTATACATGGCGGATCGCTCCATCACCCATCCCGTGGGAATCTTGGAAGACGTTCCGGTCAAGTTAGGTAACTTCTACTTACCTATAGACTTTGTTATACTTGACATTCCCGCAGATTACCCTGTTCCTATCATTCTCGGGAGGCCATTTCTAGCAACTTCGGGTTGCAACGTGGATTGTAAGAACTCCAAGTTGAAATTCAACATTGGCGGAGATGAAGTGGAGTTCGCATTAATTGCGGCCATGAAAGGAGAGCAGCTAGGAGATGATATCATCAACATCTATGATGAAGAAGAATCAAGAGAATTGGTGAGCTCTATCCTTATTAGTGATCCACTTGAAAGAGTTATTAGTTTCAGTTTAATGGAGGAAGGTATAGATGCTTCTTGTGATGCAGATATACGGAGCTTAAAGGCACTAGAAGAAGATCCAGGAGCTAAAACTGAGAAACTAATCCAGGAGACGAAGATCTCCAGTTTCGGTTCCAGTTGCAGTACCTCAACCGAGGCACTTTCTGGACCGAGCGAGGCGACTGAAGAACATCTCAGTCAACGCTTCTGCGCCTCGACCGAGGTCGAAGGCTAGATGATGTCAACTGAGACTACTGAAAATAATAAAGTTCTTACTCCTTTCTCTGACATTCATCCTCAGTTGGTGGAACATTCTATTCACCAACTTTTTGATAATAAAGGACCTTGGTATGCTGATATTGTGAATTATCTTGTTTGCAAGGAAATACCGCCCGGATTGACGTACTCTCAAAAGAAGAAATTCTTCAAGGACGTTCGCCATTACTACTGGGATGAACCGCTGCTATTCAAGCGTGGGCCGGATGGGATGCTTCGAAGGTGCATTCCAGAAGATGAAGTTAATAGCATCATGCGGAATTGTCATTCACTTCCTTGTGGAGGACATGCTAGGACCGATAAGACATGTGCTAAGGTATTACGTTCCGGTTTCTTTTGGCCTACATTATTTAATGATGTGCAATCGTTTGTTGTCTCTTGTGATGCATGCCAAAGAACAGGGAATTTATCTAGGAGGAACGAAATGCCACTTAATAACATCCAAGAGGTGGAAATCTTTGATGTACGGGGGATAGACTTCATGGGACCTTTCCCATCCTCCGGAAGAGATCTCTATATTCTTTTAGCGGTTGATTACGTCTCTAGATGGGTTGAAGCCATTGCTTCTGCCACTAATGACGCCAAGGTGGTTGTGAAGTTCTTAAACAGGATTATCTTTCCATGTTTTGGAACTCCACGTATCATCATCAGCGATGGAGGGACGCATTTCATCAACCGGAAGTTTAAGGCACTTCTATCGAAGTATGGGGTCACCCACAAGGTAGCAACCCCTTATCACCCTCAAACTAGTGGACAGGTCGAGATCTCGAACAGAGAAATTAAAGCAATTTTGGAGAAGACCGTCTCTAGGACGAGGAAGAGTTGGTCCATGAAATTGGACGACGCTCTTTGGGCCTACAGGACCGCATTTAAGACTCTCATAGGTACCACCCCTTATAATTTGGTATATGGGAAGTCTTGTCATTTGCCCGTTGAGTTAGAACACAAAGCATATTCGGCGATCAAATGGTTGAACTTCGACATTAAGGAAGCCGGCGAGAAGCGGCTATTGGATATCAAAGAGCTGGAGGAGCTGCGTTTGAACGCTTATGAGAATGCCAAAATCTATAAAGAAAGGACGAAGAGATGGCATGACAAGCGTATCATCCCTAAGGAGCTTAAAGAAGGAGACTTAGTTCTACTCTTCAACTCCCGCCTCCGCCTCTTTCCAGGTAAGTTGAAATCTAGATGGACCGGACCTTATGTTGTGAAACATGTTTTTCCTCATGGTGCAGTGGAGATATGGGGCGAAACGAGTGGAAGCTTCAAGGTCAATGGTCATAGACTCAAGAAATACAAACCGGAAGTTCCGGTTGAGGAGGTTGCACCACTATACCTTGTATGAGAGACGCCGTATGGTCCAGCTAGCGACCTTAAATCAAGCGCTTCTTGGGAGGCAACCCAAGGTATTGCTTTCTTTTCCCTTTTTCTAGTCTAGCTTAGATAGATTGCTTTTGCTTTGCTTTGTTTTGTTTTTGGCGTCCTAGACAAATAACAGGTGACATCTAAGGAAGGAGTACAAACCAGGAGCATAACTGGAAGGACAGAAGTTCGAGAATTTGAGAAGACGGAGTTTGACTGAGGCACATCTCGGTTGCTGTCAAAGCACCTCGACCGAGATGATTCTTGAGCAACTGAGGCGACTAGGGTTTCTGAAGAACCACCTCGGTCCGTACCACCTCGGTCCAGTCGAGACCACCTCGACCGAGGTGACAGCAGTTCCAGAAAAGGGTATAAAAGGGGGGCTGAAATTCTCTCTCTTCCTTTACCTTCTCCTCGACCGCGGCAGCCATTCACCGTTCTTCGCTCGTTTTCGACGATTCTTGCTTCCAAATTGCAAAGAAAGAATAGAGGATCCCAGTGCAAGTGTCAATCTGCAAGAAAAACGAACCGAATCGACCGATTAGAGGTAAAATCAGAAGAAAAAAAAAACCCTAATCTCGTTCTCTCCACTGATTTCTTTCGATTTGGGCTTTGGTTGCCCCTGCATTTGCTGAGAAACAGATTAAGTACCCCATAGGAACCAGTTGTAGTGATTTTGGGGGAAAAGAACTGGATTTTTGAAGAAATTCATCGCGCAGTTATTCGCCTCGGTTCAGTCAGCCTGTGCCTCGGCCGAGGTGTTCTTGAGATTTGTCAGGCCGACCGAGGTGATCTGACAGTTTGTTGAGAGATGAGTTCAGATTGACAGCTTGTCCTAAGGAACATATACTCTCCTTCCTCTTCTTCTTCTTCCTCTAGACCTATTAGACCGGTGATCCATGAGAGACACCAGGTCGACTATGACCGTATCGCGGCCCGTCAGTGATTGCACCGCGTTTCCTGGACATTTCAGCTTTTGATTGTCTCCATGTGGATGGAGATTTGAGACGGATGATTTCGATGGTAGGGCTAGATCAATTTACTAAGATCCGCGCACCTGCCTACCTAGAGCCTACTTTGGAGTTCATTAGCTCCTTCACCTACCTTCCCACAGAGCGTTCTGTGAAGTACCGGTTGATGAACCGGAACTTCTTAGTTCCCTTAGAGTACTAGAGAGACATCTTTGGTTTCCCAGCTCCGACTACTGTAGATTTTCCCTCCCGAGCTGTAGCTAGGGAGTTCTGGAGTCAGATTGCTCATGTAGTTGAGCACGCAGACAGATGGCGCCTTGGAGACTCCAGGGAGCGTATCATATTTCACCTAGCCTTTAGGTTAGCTCACCGGATTTTCAGTGAGACGCTTTTGGCGCGTACTGAGACGCCCCAGAAGGTCCGACAGGGGGAGCTTTTCAGCCTTTACTGCATGGTGACTGGAGGGATCCCAGACTTTGGCTTGATGTTGGCAGAGGATCTGCACAAGATCAAGGCCAAGGCGAAGGGGGATATCTGTTGCGGAGGCATCGTGACTCACATTGCGAGTTACCAGGATATGGATCTCAGAGCATGTACCATGGTGGCGGCTGCCAAGCCGCTAGGACTTCAGGAGATGATTACTCGGAGGATTCTGGTTCCCCGAGGACTCACTACGCCGTATGTAGCCATGCCATGGGAGCCGACTACACCACAGGGGATCAGATGGTCACCCTAGTTCTCAGTTTATGATCCTCACTACTAGCAGATTGCTTGGATCCCATTGATGGAGGATGCTAGGGAGGCAGCAGCTGCACCAGCTGAGGAGGATGAGGTAGAGGAGGAGACTGATGGGATGAGTGCGCTGGTCATTGACTTAGACAATGACGATACCGAGACCGCGCCGGCTGCATCACCAGTCCGACCTGCTAGGCGTAGGGTACGCCGACATAGAGATTCAGAGGCTCACCGTCGTATCGATAATCTGACGGATCAGATGATAGACTCTTATGCTGCCCTTTCGGTGGACATCGATGAGAGATTTGCCGCCCAGCACCGAGAGATCGACCGCTGGACTCATCAGATGCTAGAGAGTCAGCACTAATAGCGCCGGATGATGGAGATCCAGTTTCAACAGACTATGGGTTATCCGTTTGACCCATCCCAGTATCCCTACATGCCACCACCACCACCACCGAATCGTGATTATTGAGAGCTTGCAGGATTTTCTTTCTTATTTATTATGCAGCTCAGCTTTATGTCCGGTGAGTACTTTATTTTCTCTAGACTTATTCTGACCCACTGGGACAGTGTGTCCCAAGTATGGGGTGTTTATGTATTTTATTGACTTATGTGATGTATGACTCGACATTATCGGATATTTATGTTTCATTTTGCTTCTATGGTTTAATCTGAGATTATATGCATGCATACAGGTTATTTGATTGAGAAAACGTCAAAAACTGGTTTAGAAAAAAAATTTTTGACCTCGACCGGGACAGTTCTAGCCGAACGAGGTGCTTCACCTCGGTTGACCTAGAACACCTCGACCGAGGTGGTTTAACTGAGAGTTTTTGGAAAAAAAAGTTTTGTGCTTCTTATCTGGATATGATCTCAGTGAAGATCTTGTTTGCTGACTAATTTTGAAATCTTTATGTGTTTAAAAGGTTTTATCATATGTTAAAGTTGCTAAATGCTTTGTTTGAAATTTTTGGCATGTTTAATACTTTGTTTTTATCCAAATTATGTTGAATTTGAAGGTTGACACCACATTATGAGTTCTCTCACTTTCTTCCTGGAAAGACCAAGGCAATTCATTCTTCTCTCTTCTTCTTCTTGATCATGCTTAGCCCCTCATATACATTTTTGCCTCCCTTTACCTATCCGAGAATTTGGAAGCAAGCAAAGTGGTGAAAGCAAGTGAAGTAAAAGTTGCGAAGTTGGCTGGAAGTGAAAGTGTTAGAAAGCAATAAATAGGTTTGGGGAAGTCAATCATGATGATGAGTAACTCGGCACCATTCACATAACCGGGTGTTTGTGTCTTGCCAAAGTCGGATTGAGCGATATTCCTAACCGGTCAAGGTATGTGCATCAAGGGTTTGATGCATCTCAAAAAATTGATGATTGCTGATTTCCTAGGCTTCGGTTATTGTGCACCTCTGTCCATGCATCCCAAAAAGTAAAGTAAAAAAGAAAAAGTGTGAAATAAGCAAAGCTTATTGGTGGAAGATGTTGAAAGTCAAAGTGAAAGTGAAGTGATATCTTTTTCCCGGATTCTAGCACCACATTACCTTATATACATCCCTACCCTACACGTTTCTTGACCTTTCTTTTGGGAAGCCCTTGAGACCTCGAGCTTGTTGATTGACTTAGTGGTTTAAACTGGATTATACATGATTAATTTCGATAATTATGATTTATTATGCATTCTAAGATTTTATGCAAAGATGAACAACTTTCTTATATTTATAAAATGTTTTGATCATATTTTGATTTTAAATTCCATGAAGTATTCTCTTAGAGTGATCTATGATTGTAGCACACCATAAAAATATTTTTGAAAGACTATTTCATTGATCTTTATGACTTATAATCCATTCTATCTTGTATTTTATATGCGGAACTTGCTTAGGGACAAGCAAGGGCTAAGTATGGGGTATTTTGATAGCATGAATTATAGTCTATATTTTGGGGTTTGTTTAGACGTTTTATCTTCAATAATCTGCATGTTTGTATGTATATTATGTGATTATATTTTCGTTTCATCTACCTTTGCGGGAATCGAGGTCTACACCTAGTTTTGTTGTAATCGTAGGTAAAATGGCACGTTTTGCATCAAAAAGGAGCAAAAGGAGCTATGGAGTCATTGGAGCTACATTCAGGAACATAAGGAAACATCCAGGAAGCATAGCCATGGATTAAAGATTCACTTTGGACCAGATTTGAGAGATTTCACATTCAGTTGTGATTCACCTCGGTTGACTACAGAGTCACCTCGACCGAGGTGATCCAAAGGAGTCGACTCGACCGAGGCGAACTCCTGGGACGCGGCGAGAATATTTTATTCTTGGCTGAGATCTTTTATCTTTGGAAAGAGGATCTTATATTTTTGGGCTGGGTTCCTGGAAGGAAGAAGATAAGATAGACCATATATTTTACCTATTTTTATGGGAAGATATCTTTCTAAGATATCTTATCTTTGGAGAGTAATTTTCCTATAAAAAGGGTTGGATTTCCACAAATCCATATCATGCTATACCACCAATTGTGTTTTATACACCGCTGCAGCCATACTCCAGTTGGGAGATTTGAAGAACCTTTTTGAAGGTTGAAGGAAGAAAGTCTATAGCTTTTATAGCTTTTCGAAGGGTTTTTGTAAGATCATCTTAGATTCCCTTCCTTGTTGATTGTCTTGTTGGATTTCTATCCAAGGAATGCTTGTTGGTTTGATAATTGATCCAGTTATTGAAGCCTTTCTCTCAAGGTTTTCTTGTTCAATTATTCTCTTTCTTCCCATATATTTGATTAATACTTTCATGATGATGAGTGGCTAATCTCTTTGTGTGATTCTAGGGTGATTGGTTGAAGGTTGTAGGAAAAACAATGATAGAATAATCTTAAATCACAGTAGGACCCTGAAAGTTCGAGTCTTTACCTTAACCCTAAGCATCTCGCTCAGTCGATGAACATCTCGGCCGGGGTGGAATTTTGCTGACCGAGGTGACTTATCTGATCCGAAACTGAGAGTTAAGTGTTAGAGTTTGCTAATCCTATTCTTATTACACCTTTCCTGGTTCGATGCAAGCTTAGGATGAGACTTACCCGGTAATTCCTTAGTTTGTTTACCTAAGATCATAAGTGTAGGTAAAAAGGTTTATCTTTTATTGGGGTTTGAGTGTGCTTTCATCCCATCTTTGTGAGTTAGCCTCAGACTTACCCGGTAAAGGTTGATTCTATTCCCTTAGTTGGAGTGTTAGTTTGAGGTTATAGTTCTTTATCTTAATTCCTTTAGACTTACCCGGTAATAGGAGTTACGGTTTGGGTTTAATGATTAGTGAGACTTACCCGGTGATCTATTCCACTTTAGTAACACCTTCCCTATGCAAAAACCTCAGCTTTGTCCAATTATCTTGAGATCTTGAGTTGGAACCACAACTAGATGCTTTAATCCCTTGAATTGCATATTTCCTTTATTGACTTTTATCATCTTTGATTGTTTTAATTGCTTTTGTGGTTAGTAATTGCTAAAGCTTACCTATTCCGACTTTGTTTCACTAAGTCCTTGTGATCGACCCCTGGAATTCCTAGCTTTTTACTACGATTGACCCGTACACTGCGGGTTCGCATCCTTGTTTTAAGCTTACATCTAGGGCTATTAATTTAAAGCTTGCACACACCGTTTGGAGCGAACAAGTTTTTGATCCACGAGAGACACCAGGTCGACTATGACCACATCGCGGCCCGTCCAGTGATTGCACCGCGTTTCTTGGACATTTCAGCTTTTGATTGTCTCCATGTGGATGGAGATTTGAGACGGATGATTTCGATGGTAGGGCTAGATCAGTTTACTGAGATCCGCGCACCTGCCTAACTAGAGCCTACCTTGGAGTTCATTAGCTCCTTCACCTACCTTCCCACAGAGCGTTCTGTGAAGTACCGGTTGATGAACCGGAACTTCTTAGTTCCCTTAGAGTACTAGAGATACATCTTTGGTTTCCCGGCTCCGACTGTTGTAGATTTTCCCTCCCGAGCTGTAGCTAGGGAGTTCTGGGGTCAGATTGCTCATGTAGTTGTGCACGCAGACAGATGGCGCCCTGAAGACTCAAGGGAGCATATCATATTTCACCTAGCCTTTAGGTTAGCTCACCGGATTTTCAGTGAGACGCTTTTGGCGCGTACTGAGACGCCCCAGAAGGTCCGACAGGGGGAGCTTTTAAGCCTTTACTGCATGATGACTGGAGGGATCCCAGAATTTGGCTTGATGTTGGTAGAGGATCTGCACAAGATCAAGGCCAAGGCGAAGGGGGATATCTGCTGCGGAGGCATCGTGACTCACATTGCGAGTTACCAGGATATGGATCTCAGGGAATGTACCATGGTGGCGGCTACCAAGCCGCTAGGACTTCAGGAGATGATTACTCGGAGGATTCTGGTTCCCCGAGGACTCACTATGCCGTATGTAGCCATGCCATGGGAGCCGACTACACCACAGGGGATCAGATGGTCACCCTAGTTCTCAGTTTATGATCCTCACTACTGGCAGACTGCTTAGATCCCATTGATGGAGGATACTAGAGAGGCAGCAGCTGCACCAGCTGAGGAGGATGAGGTAGAGGAGGAGATTGCTGATGATGATGATAGGGATGGTGGAGTTCCTATGGATACAGGGACTGATACTGCTGGGATGAGTGCGCTGGTCATAGACTTAGACGATGACGATACTGAGACCGCGCCAGCTGCATCACTTCTCCGACGTGCTAGGCGTAGGGTACGCCGACATAGAGATCTAGAGGCTCACCGTCGGATCGATGATCTGACGGATCAGATGATAGACTCTTATGCTACCCTTAATGTGGACATCGATGAGAGATTTGCCGCCCAGCACCGAGAGATCGACCGCTGGACTCATCAGATGCTAGAGAGCCAGCACTATCAGCGCCGGATGATGGAGATCCAATTTCAGCAGACTATGGGTTATCCGTTTAACCCATCCCAGATCCCTACATGCCACCACCACCACCACCGGATCGTGATTATTGAGAGCTTGCAAGATTTTTTTTCTTATTTATTATGCAGCTCAGCTTTATGTCCGGTGAGTACTTTATTTTCTCTAGAGTTATTCTGACCCACTGGGACAGTGTGTCCCAAGTATGGGGTATTTTGATAGCATGAATTATAGTCTATATTTTGGGGTTTGTTTAGACGTTTTATCTTCAATAATTTGCATGTTTGTATGTATATTATGTGATTATATTGTCGTTTCATCTACCTTTGTGGGAATCGAGGTCTACACCTAGTTTTGTTGTAATCGTAGGTAAAATAGCACGTTTTGCTTCAAAAAGGAGCAAAAGGAGCTATGGAGTCATTGGAGCTACATTCAGGAACATAAGGAAACATCCAGGAAGCATAGCCATGGATTAAAGATTCACTTTGGACCAGATTTGAGAGATTTCACATTCAGTTGTGATTCACCTCGGTTGACTACAGAGTCACCTCGACCGAGGTGATCCAGAGGAGCCGACTCGACCGAGGCGAACACCTTGGACGCGGCAAGGATATTTTATTCTTGGCTGAGATCTTTTATTTTTGGAAGGAGGATCTTATCTTTTTAGGCTGGATTTCTGGAAGGAAGGAGATAAGTTAGCCCATATATTTTACCTATCTTTATGGGAAGAGATCTTTCTAAGATATCTTATCTTTGGAGAGTAATTTTCCTATAAAAAGGGTTGGATTTTCCACAAATCCACATCCCCGCATACAGCCGAACATCACGCTATACCGCAGATAACCTGCTTATACACCGCTTAGGGCTGGAAGATTTGAAGAACCTTTTTGAAGGTTGAAGGAAGATTGAAGGAAGGAAGTTTTTAGCTTTTATAGCTTGTGAAGGGTTTTGTAAGATTCCCTTAGATTCCCTTCATTGTTGTTTGTCTTGTTGGATTTTTTTCCAAGGAACGCTTGTTGTTTGATAATTGATTCAGTTATTGAAGCCTTTCTCTTAAGGTTTTCTTGTTCAATTATTCTCTTTCTTCCCATATATTTGATTGTTACTTTCATGATGATGAGTGGCTAATTTCCTTGTGTGATTCTAGGGTGATTGGCTGAAGGTTGTGGGAAAAACAATGATAGAATAATCCTAATCGCAGTAGGACCCTGAAAGTTAGAGTCTTTATCCTTAACCCTAAGCATCTCGCTCAGTCGATGAACATCTCGGCCGGGGTGGAATTTGGCTGACCGAGGTGACTTATCTGATCCGAAACTGAGAGTTAAGTGTTAGAGTTTGCTAATCCTATTCTTATTACACCTTTCCTGGTTCGATGCAAGCTTAGGATGAGACTTACCCGGTAATTCCTTAGTTTGTTTACCTAAGATCATAAGTGTAGGTAATAAAGGTTTATCTTTTATTGGGGTTTGAGTGTGCTTTCATCCCATCTTTGTGAGTTAGCCTCAGACTTACCCGGTAAAGGTTGATTCTATTCCCTTAGTTGGAGTGTTAGTTTGAGGTTATAGTTCTTTATCTTAATTCCTTTATACTTACCCGGTAATAGGAGTTACGGTTTGGGATTAATGATTAGTGAGACTTACCCGGTGATCTATTCCACTTTAGTAACACCTTCCCTATGCAAAAACCTCAGCTTTGTCCATTTATCTTGAGATCTTGAGTTGGAACCACAACTAGATGCTTTAATCCCTTGAATTGCATATTTCCTTTATTGACTTTTATCATCTTTGATTGTTTTAATTGCTTTTGTGGTTAGTAATTGCTAAAGCTTACCTATTCCGACTTTGTTTCACTAAGTCCTTGTGATCGACCCCTGGAATTCCTTGCTTTTTACTACGATTGACCCGTACACTGCGGGTTCGCATCCTTGTTTTAAGCTTACATCTAGGGCTATTAATTTAAAGCTTGCACACACCGTTTGGAGCGAACAAGTTTTTGATCCACGAGAGACACCAGGTCGACTATGACCACATCGCGGCCCGTCCAGTGATTGCACCGCGTTTCTTGGACATTTCAGCTTTTGATTGTCTCCATGTGGATGGAGATTTGAGACGGATGATTTCGATGGTAGGGCTAGATCAGTTTACTGAGATCCGCGCACCTGCCTAACTAGAGCCTACCTTGGAGTTCATTAGCTCCTTCACCTACCTTCCCACAGAGCGTTCTGTGAAGTACCGGTTGATGAACCGGAACTTCTTAGTTCCCTTAAAGTACTAGAGATACATCTTTGGTTTCCCGGCTCCGACTGTTGTAGATTTTCCCTCCCGAGCTGTAGCTAGGGAGTTCTGGGGTCAGATTGCTCATGTAGTTGTGCACGCAGACAGATGGCGCCCTGAAGACTCAAGGGAGCGTATCATATTTCACCTAGCCTTTAGGTTAGCTCACCGGATTTTCAGTGAGACGCTTTTGGCGCGTACTGAGACGCCCCAGAAGGTCCGACAGGGGGAGCTTTTAAGCCTTTACTGCATGATGACTGGAGGGATCCCAGAATTTGGCTTGATGTTGGTAGAGGATCTGCACAAGATCAAGGCCAAGGCGAAGGGGGATATCTGCTGCGGAGGCATCGTGACTCACATTGCGAGTTACCAGGATATGGATCTCAGGGCATGTACCATGGTGGCGGCTACCAAGCCGCTAGGACTTCAGGAGATGATTACTCGGAGGATTCTGGTTCCCCGAGGACTCACTACGCCGTATGTAGCCATGCCATGGGAGCCGACTACACCACAGGGGATCAGATGGTCACCCTAGTTCTCAGTTTATGATCCTCACTACTGGCAGACTGCTTAGATCCCATTGATGGAGGATACTAGAGAGGCAGCAGCTGCACCAGCTGAGGAGGATGAGGTAGAGGAGGAGATTGCTGATGATGATGATAGGGATGGTGGAGTTCCTATGGATACAGGGACTGATACTGCTGGGATGAGTGCGCTGGTCATAGACTTAGACGATGACGATACTGAGACCGCGCCAGCTGCATCACTTCTCCGACGTGCTAGGCGTAGGGTACGCCGACATAGAGATCTAGAGGCTCACCGTCGGATCGATGATCTGACGGATCAGATGATAGACTCTTATGCTACCCTTAATGTGGACATCGATGAGAGATTTGCCGCCCAGCACCGAGAGATCGACCGCTGGACTCATCAGATGCTAGAGAGCCAGCACTATCAGCGCCGGATGATGGAGATCCAATTTCAGCAGACTATGGGTTATCCGTTTAACCCATCCCAGATCCCTACATGCCACCACCACCACCACCGGATCGTGATTATTGAGAGCTTGCAAGATTTTTTTTCTTATTTATTATGCAGCTCAGCTTTATGTCCGGTGAGTACTTTATTTTCTCTAGAGTTATTCTGACCCACTGGGACAGTGTGTCCCAAGTATGGGGTATTTTGATAGCATGAATTATAGTCTATATTTTGGGGTTTGTTTAGACGTTTTATCTTCAATAATTTGCATGTTTGTATGTATATTATGTGATTATATTGTCGTTTCATCTACCTTTGTGGGAATCGAGGTCTACACCTAGTTTTGTTGTAATCGTAGGTAAAATAGCACGTTTTGCTTCAAAAAGGAGCAAAAGGAGCTATGGAGTCATTGGAGCTACATTCAGGAACATAAGGAAACATCCAGGAAGCATAGCCATGGATTAAAGATTCACTTTGGACCAGATTTGAGAGATTTCACATTCAGTTGTGATTCACCTCGGTTGACTACAGAGTCACCTCGACCGAGGTGATCCAGAGGAGCCGACTCGACCGAGGCGAACACCTTGGACGCGGCAAGGATATTTTATTCTTGGCTGAGATCTTTTATTTTTGGAAGGAGGATCTTATCTTTTTAGGCTGGATTTCTGGAAGGAAGAAGATAAGTTAGCCCATATATTTTACCTATTTTTATGGGAAGAGATCTTTCTAAGATATCTTATCTTTGGAGAGTAATTTTCCTATAAAAAGGGTTGGATTTTCCACAAATCCATATCATGCTATACCACCGATCGTGCTTAGAGCAGCCGTTTTACCCTATTAGGGCTGGAAGATTTGAAGAACCTTTTTGAAGGTTGAAGGAAGATTGAAGGAAGGAAGTTTTTAGCTTTTATAGCTTGTGAAGGGTTTTGTAAGATTCCCTTAGATTCCCTTCATTGTTGTTTGTCTTGTTGGATTTTTTTCCAAGGAACGCTTGTTGTTTGATAATTGATTCAGTTATTGAAGCCTTTCTCTTAAGGTTTTCTTGTTCAATTATTCTCTTTCTTCCCATATATTTGATTATTACTTTCATGATGATGAGTGGCTAATTTCCTTGTGTGATTCTAGGGTGATTGGCTGAAGGTTGTGGGAAAAACAATGATAGAATAATCTTAATCACAGTAGGACCCTGAAAGTTCGAGTCTTTATCCTTAACCCTAAGCATCTCGCTCAGTCGATGAACATCTCGGCCGGGGTGGAATTTGGCTGACCGAGGTGACTTATCTGATCCGAAACTGAGAGTTAAGTGTTAGAGTTTGCTAATCCTATTCTTATTACACCTTTCCTGGTTCAATGCAAGCTTAGGATGAGACTTACCCGGTAATTCCTTAGTTTGTTTACCTAAGATCATAAGTGTAGGTAATAAAGGTTTATCCTTTATTGGGGTTTGAGTGTGCTTTCATCCCATCTTTGTGAGTTAGCCTGAGACTTACCCGGTAAAGGTTGATTCTATTCCCTTAGTTGGAGTGTTAGTTTGAGGTTATAGTTCTTTATCTTAATTCCTTGAGACTTACCCGGTAATAGGAGTTACGGTTTGGGATTAGTGAGTAGTGAGACTTACCCGGTGATCTATTCCACTTTAGTAACACCTTCCCTATGCAAAAACCTCAGCTTTGTCCATTTATCTTGAGATCTTGAGTTGGAACCACAACTAGATGCTTTAATCCCTTGAATTGCATATTTCCTTTATTGACTTTTATCATCTTTGATTGTTTTAATTGCTTTTGTGGTTAGTAATTGCTAAAGCTTACCTATTCCGACTTTGTTTCACTAAGTCCTTGTGATCGACCCCTGGAATTCCTTGCTTTTTACTACGATTGACCCGTACACTGCGGGTTCGCATCCTTGTTTTAAGCTTACATCTAGGGCTATTAATTTAAAGCTTGCACACACCGTTTGGAGCGAACAAGTTTTTGATCCACGAGAGACACCAGGTCGACTATGACCACATCGCGGCCCGTCCAGTGATTGCACCGCGTTTCTTGGACATTTCAGCTTTTGATTGTCTCCATGTGGATGGAGATTTGAGACGGATGATTTCGATGGTAGGGCTAGATCAGTTTACTGAGATCCGCGCACCTGCCTAACTAGAGCCTACCTTGGAGTTCATTAGCTCCTTCACCTACCTTCCCACAGAGCGTTCTGTGAAGTACCGGTTGATGAACCGGAACTTCTTAGTTCCCTTAAAGTACTAGAGATACATCTTTGGTTTCCCGGCTCCGACTGTTGTAGATTTTCCCTCCCGAGCTGTAGCTAGGGAGTTCTGGGGTCAGATTGCTCATGTAGTTGTGCACGCAGACAGATGGCGCCCTGAAGACTCAAGGGAGCGTATCATATTTCACCTAGCCTTTAGGTTAGCTCACCGGATTTTCAGTGAGACGCTTTTGGCGCGTACTGAGACGCCCCAGAAGGTCCGACAGGGGGAGCTTTTAAGCCTTTACTGCATGATGACTGGAGGGATCCCAGAATTTGGCTTGATGTTGGTAGAGGATCTGCACAAGATCAAGGCCAAGGCGAAGGGGGATATCTGCTGCGGAGGCATCGTGACTCACATTGCGAGTTACCAGGATATGGATCTCAGGGCATGTACCATGGTGGCGGCTACCAAGCCGCTAGGACTTCAGGAGATGATTACTCGGAGGATTCTGGTTCCCCGAGGACTCACTACGCCGTATGTAGCCATGCCATGGGAGCCGACTACACCACAGGGGATCAGATGGTCACCCTAGTTCTCAGTTTATGATCCTCACTACTGGCAGACTGCTTAGATCCCATTGATGGAGGATACTAGAGAGGCAGCAGCTGCACCAGCTGAGGAGGATGAGGTAGAGGAGGAGATTGCTGATGATGATGATAGGGATGGTGGAGTTCCTATGGATACAGGGACTGATACTGCTGGGATGAGTGCGCTGGTCATAGACTTAGACGATGACGATACTGAGACCGCGCCAGCTGCATCACTTCTCCGACGTGCTAGGCGTAGGGTACGCCGACATAGAGATCTAGAGGCTCACCGTCGGATCGATGATCTGACGGATCAGATGATAGACTCTTATGCTACCCTTAATGTGGACATCGATGAGAGATTTGCCGCCCAGCACCGAGAGATCGACCGCTGGACTCATCAGATGCTAGAGAGCCAGCACTATCAGCGCCGGATGATGGAGATCCAATTTCAGCAGACTATGGGTTATCCGTTTAACCCATCCCAGATCCCTACATGCCACCACCACCACCACCGGATCGTGATTATTGAGAGCTTGCAAGATTTTTTTTCTTATTTATTATGCAGCTCAGCTTTATGTCCGGTGAGTACTTTATTTTCTCTAGAGTTATTCTGACCCACTGGGACAGTGTGTCCCAAGTATGGGGTATTTTGATAGCATGAATTATAGTCTATATTTTGGGGTTTGTTTAGACGTTTTATCTTCAATAATTTGCATGTTTGTATGTATATTATGTGATTATATTGTCGTTTCATCTACCTTTGTGGGAATCGAGGTCTACACCTAGTTTTGTTGTAATCGTAGGTAAAATAGCACGTTTTGCTTCAAAAAGGAGCAAAAGGAGCTATGGAGTCATTGGAGCTACATTCAGGAACATAAGGAAACATCCAGGAAGCATAGCCATGGATTAAAGATTCACTTTGGACCAGATTTGAGAGATTTCACATTCAGTTGTGATTCACCTCGGTTGACTACAGAGTCACCTCGACCGAGGTGATCCAGAGGAGCCGACTCGACCGAGGCGAACACCTTGGACGCGGCAAGGATATTTTATTCTTGGCTGAGATCTTTTATTTTTGGAAGGAGGATCTTATCTTTTTAGGCTGGATTTCTGGAAGGAAGGAGATAAGTTAGCCCATATATTTTACCTATCTTTATGGGAAGAGATCTTTCTAAGATATCTTATCTTTGGAGAGTAATTTTCCTATAAAAAGGGTTGGATTTTCCACAAATCCACATCCCCGCATACAGCCGAACATCACGCTATACCGCAGATAACCTGCTTATACACCGCTTAGGGCTGGAAGATTTGAAGAACCTTTTTGAAGGTTGAAGGAAGATTGAAGGAAGGAAGTTTTTAGCTTTTATAGCTTGTGAAGGGTTTTGTAAGATTCCCTTAGATTCCCTTCATTGTTGTTTGTCTTGTTGGATTTTTTTCCAAGGAACGCTTGTTGTTTGATAATTGATTCAGTTATTGAAGCCTTTCTCTTAAGGTTTTCTTGTTCAATTATTCTCTTTCTTCCCATATATTTGATTGTTACTTTCATGATGATGAGTGGCTAATTTCCTTGTGTGATTCTAGGGTGATTGGCTGAAGGTTGTGGGAAAAACAATGATAGAATAATCCTAATCGCAGTAGGACCCTGAAAGTTAGAGTCTTTATCCTTAACCCTAAGCATCTCGCTCAGTCGATGAACATCTCGGCCGGGGTGGAATTTGGCTGACCGAGGTGACTTATCTGATCCGAAACTGAGAGTTAAGTGTTAGAGTTTGCTAATCCTATTCTTATTACACCTTTCCTGGTTCGATGCAAGCTTAGGATGAGACTTACCCGGTAATTCCTTAGTTTGTTTACCTAAGATCATAAGTGTAGGTAATAAAGGTTTATCTTTTATTGGGGTTTGAGTGTGCTTTCATCCCATCTTTGTGAGTTAGCCTCAGACTTACCCGGTAAAGGTTGATTCTATTCCCTTAGTTGGAGTGTTAGTTTGAGGTTATAGTTCTTTATCTTAATTCCTTTAGACTTACCCGGTAATAGGAGTTACGGTTTGGGATTAATGATTAGTGAGACTTACCCGGTGATCTATTCCACTTTAGTAACACCTTCCCTATGCAAAAACCTCAGCTTTGTCCATTTATCTTGAGATCTTGAGTTGGAACCACAACTAGATGCTTTAATCCCTTGAATTGCATATTTCCTTTATTGACTTTTATCATCTTTGATTGTTTTAATTGCTTTTGTGGTTAGTAATTGCTAAAGCTTACCTATTCCGACTTTGTTTCACTAAGTCCTTGTGATCGACCCCTGGAATTCCTTGCTTTTTACTACGATTGACCCGTACACTGCGGGTTCGCATCCTTGTTTTAAGCTTACATCTAGGGCTATTAATTTAAAGCTTGCACACACCGTTTGGAGCGAACAAGTTTTTGATCCACGAGAGACACCAGGTCGACTATGACCACATCGCGGCCCGTCCAGTGATTGCACCGCGTTTCTTGGACATTTCAGCTTTTGATTGTCTCCATGTGGATGGAGATTTGAGACGGATGATTTCGATGGTAGGGCTAGATCAGTTTACTGAGATCCGCGCACCTGCCTAACTAGAGCCTACCTTGGAGTTCATTAGCTCCTTCACCTACCTTCCCACAGAGCGTTCTGTGAAGTACCGGTTGATGAACTGGAACTTCTTAGTTCCCTTAGAGTACTAGAGATACATCTTTGGTTTCCCGGCTCCGACTGTTGTAGATTTTCCCTCCCGAGCTGTAGCTAGGGAGTTCTGGGGTCAGATTGCTCATGTAGTTGTGCACGCAGACAGATGGCGCCCTGAAGACTCAAGGGAGCGTATCATATTTCACCTAGCCTTTAGGTTAGCTCACCGGATTTTCAGTGAGACGCTTTTGGCGCGTACTGAGACGCCCCAGAAGGTCCGACAGGGGGAGCTTTTAAGCCTTTACTGCATGATGACTGGAGGGATCCCAGAATTTGGCTTGATGTTGGTAGAGGATCTGCACAAGATCAAGGCCAAGGCGAAGGGGGATATCTGCTGCGGAGGCATCGTGACTCACATTGCGAGTTACCACGATATGGATCTCAGGGCATGTACCATGGTGGCGGCTACCAAGCCGCTAGGACTTCAGGAGATGATTACTCGGAGGATTCTGGTTCCCCGAGGACTCACTACGCCGTATGTAGCCATGCCATGGGAGCCGACTACACCACAGGGGATCAGATGGTCACCCTAGTTCTCAGTTTATGATCCTCACTACTGGCAGACTGCTTAGATCCCATTGATGGAGGTTACTAGAGAGGCAGCAGCTGCACCAGCTGAGGAGGATGAGGTAGAGGAGGAGATTGCTGATGATGATGATAGGGATGGTGGAGTTCCTATGGATACAGGGACTGATACTGCTGGGATGAGTGCGCTGGTCATAGACTTAGACGATGACGATACTGAGACCGCGCCAGCTGCATCACTTCTCCGACGTGCTAGGCGTAGGGTACGCCGACATAGAGATCTAGAGGCTCACCGTCGGATCGATGATCTGACGGATCAGATGATAGACTCTTATGCTACCCTTAATGTGGACATCGATGAGAGATTTGCCGCCCAGCACCGAGAGATCGACCGCTGGACTCATCAGATGCTAGAGAGCCAGCACTATCAGCGCCGGATGATGGAGATCCAATTTCAGCAGACTATGGGTTATCCGTTTAACCCATCCCAGTATCCCTACATGCCACCACCACCACCACCAGATCGTGATTATTGAGAGCTTGCAAGATTTTTTTTCTTATTTATTATGCAGCTCAGCTTTATGTCCGGTGAGTACTTTATTTTCTCTAGAGTTATTCTGACCCACTGGGACAGTGTGTCCCAAGTATGGGGTATTTTGATAGCATGAATTATAGTCTATATTTTGGGGTTTGTTTAGACATTTTATCTTCAATAATTTGCATGTTTGTATGTATATTATGTGATTATATTGTCGTTTCATCTACCTTTGTGGGAATCGAGGTCTACACCTAGTTTTGTTGTAATCGTAGGTAAAATGGCACGTTTTGCTTCAAAAAGGAGCAAAAGGAGCTATGGAGTCATTGGAGCTACATTCAGGAACATAAGGAAACATCCAGGAAGCATAGCCATGGATTAAAGATTCACTTTGGACCAGATTTGAGAGATTTCACATTCAGTTGTGATTCACCTCGGTTGACTACAGAGTCACCTCGACCGAGGTGATCCAGAGGAGTCGACTCGACCGAGGCAAACACCTAGGACGCGGCGAGAATATTTTATTCTTGGCTGAGATCTTTTATCTTTGGAAAGAGGATCTTATATTTTTGGGCTGGGTTCCTGGAAGGAAGAAGATAAGATAGACCATATATTTTACCTATTTTTATGGGAAGAGATCTTTCTAAGATATCTTATCTTTGGAGAGTAATTTTCCTATAAAAAGGGTTGGATTTTCCACAAATCCATATCATGTTATACTACCGATTGTGTTTTATACACCGCTGCAGCCATACTCCAGTTGGGAGATTTGAAGAACCTTTTTGAAGGTTGAAGGAAGAAATTCTATAGCTTTTATAGCTTTACGAAGGGTTTTTGTAAGATCATCTTAGATTCCCTTCCTTGTTGATTGTCTTGTTGGATTTCTATCCAAGGAACGCTTGTTGGTTTGATAATTGATCCAGTTATTGAAGCCTTTCTCTTAAGGTTTTCTTGTTCAATTATTCTCTTTCTTCCCATATATTTGATTAATACTTTCATGATGATGAGTGGCTAATCTCTTTGTGTGATTTTAGGGTGATTGGCTGAAGGTTGTGCGAAAAACAATGATAGAATAATCTTAAATCACAGTAGGACCCTTAAAGTTTGAGTCTTTACCTTAACCCTAAGCATCTCGCTCAGTCGATGAACATCTCGGCCGGGGTGGAATTTGGCTGACCGAGGTGACTTATCTGATCCGAAACTGAGAGTTAAGTGTTAGAGTTTGCCAAATCCTATTCTTATTACACCTTTCCTGGTTCAATGCAAGCTTAGGATGAGACTTACCCGGTAATTCCTTAGTTTGTTTACCTAAGATCATAAGTGTAGATAATAAAGGTTTATCCTTTATTGGGATTTGAGTGTGCTTTCATCCCATCTTTGTGAGTTAGCCTGAGACTTACCCGGTAAAGGTTGATTCTATTCCCTTAGTTGGAGTGTTAGTTTGAGGTTATAGTTGTTTATCTTAATTCCTTGAGACTTACCCGGTAATAGGAGTTACGGTTTGGGATTAATGAGTAATGAGACTTACCCGGTGATCTATTCCACTTTAGTAACACCTTCCCTATGCAAAAACCTCAGCTTTGTCCGCTTATCTTGAGATCTTGAGTTGGAACCACAACTAGATGCTTTAATCCCTAGAATTGCATATTTCCTTTATTGACTTTTATCATCTTTGATTGTTTTAATTGCTTTTGTGGTTAGTAATTGCTAAAGCTTACCTATTCCGACTTTGTTTCACTAAGTCCCTGTGATCGACCCCTGAAATTCCTTGCTTTTTACTACGATTGACCCGTACACTGCGGGTTCGCATCCTTGTTTTAAGCTTACATCTAGGGCTATAAATTTAAAGCTTGCACTCACCGTTTGGAGCGAATAGACAAGGAGAGCTTGTCCAAGTCATGGGAGAGGTTTAAAGACATTCTTTTGGATTTCCCACATCATGGGATTCCAAAGATAGAGTTGTTGGAGATATACTTCAAGGGACTGGACGGAAGCACCTAGTTCAACCTTCAACTACTATCTGCCGGCACGTTCATGGACATGTCGATTGACGAAGCTTGGGAGTTCATAGAGAAGCAAGCTTTGCACATGGAGAAATACTCCCACCAAGGTGCTGAAGGTGGAGTTAAAAGAGTCAACTTTCAAGATGCTCCGCCTAACAACAATCAACTCACGTCTTTGAAAAATGACGTGAAGCAATTGAAGGAACTCTTAGTTGCTCAAACCAAGAAGGAAGATCAAGGATCAAGGAACAACAATAATGGATACAGTAACAACAACAACGGTTCCCGGAACAACAACTACAACAACAATAGAGGATCCAACAATAATAATTGGAGGGCAAACAACCAAAATTCGGGTAACAATCATTCTAACTCCAATTCTAACGATTCCTCTAATCCTTTCCTCTCTTCCTCTTCTTCTACTCCATTAAAGAGTCAGGAGCCTGGATCAAGCTCATCCCAGCCGGAGAAGAAAGATGCGGTGCTGGAGGCTATCTTGATCAAGCTTAGTGTTATGGAGACATCCATGACTTCATTTTCGAAGGGACAAAAAGCTTTTGAACAACAACTTGCTAGTAGGGCGAATGAAACGCCAAGAGATCCAGGGAAGCTTCCAGCAAGAACGGAAAGCAACCCTAAGGGCCAGATTATGGCCATAACGACGAGGAGTGGTTTGAAGACTGCAGATCCAGTGCCTCGGTCGGATGCCAGTTCAGACGAAGACCACCTCGGTCCAGGTGCAGACGAAGAACACTTCGGCCGAGATGCCAACCGAGGTGGAACCACAGAAAGCGGAGGAGAAAACTGAAGTTTATATTCCACCTCCTGCATATAAACCACCACTTCCATTCCCCCAGTCAAGGGCCAGAGCACATCTAGACAAGCATTTTGGTAAGTTCCTTGACTTGATGAATAAACTACACATTAAGATTCCTTTCCTTGATGCCATTCTAGGGATGCCCGCCTATGGGAAATTCTTGAAAGAGATCCTATCAAGGAAGAGGAAGCTGGAAGACTTTGGTGAAGTAAGGATGACATCTAAATCCACGGATCTTATTCAAATCATGAAGGAGAAGATGCCACCCAAGTTGAGAGATCCCGGCTCATTTTGCATTCCCATTCAAGTTGGGGATGTCACTTGTGAAGCCTTGTGTGATCTAGGAGCCAGCGTGAGCATCATTCCGCTGGAGCTATGTGTTAAGATCGGACTTGGAGAGCCCAAGCCGGTGAAGATTCGATTATACATGGAGGACCGCTCCATTACCCATCTCGTGGGCATTTTGGAAGACGTTCCAGTTAAGCTAGGTAACTTCTATTTACCTATAGACTTTGTTGTGCTTGATATTCCCGCAGATTATCCTATTCATATCATTCTCGGGAGGCCATTTCTTGCAACTTCGGGTTGCAATGTGGATTGTAAGAACGCCAAGCTGAAATTCAATATTGGCGGAGATGAAGTGGAATTCGCATTACTTGCGGCTATGAAGGGAGAGCAGCTAGGAGATGATATCTTCAACATCTATGATGAAGAAGAATCAAGAGAATTGGTGAGTTCTATCCTTACTAACGATCCACTTGAAAAAGTAAGGTATAGATGCTTCTTGTGATGCAGATATACGGAGCTTAAAGGCGCTGGAAGAAGATCCATGAGCTAAAACTGAGAAACTAATCCAGGAGACGAAGATCTCCAGTTTCGGTTCCAGTTACAGTACCTCGACTGAGGCACTTTCTGGACCAAGCAAGGCGTTTGAAAAACATCTCGGTCAACGCCTCTGTGCCTCGACCGAGGTCGAAAGCGAGATGATGTCAACTGAGACTGCTGAAAATAACAAACTTCTTACTCCCTTCTCTGACATTCATTCTCAGTTGGTGGAATATCCTCTCCACCAAATTTCTGATAATAAAGGACCTTGGTATGCTGATATTGTTAATTATCTTGTTTGCCAAGAAATACCACCCGGATTGACGTACGCTCAAAGGAAGAAATTCTTCAAGGACGTACGCCATTACTACTGGGATGAACCGCTGCTATTCAAGCGCGGACCGGATGGGATGCTTCGAAGATGCATTTCAGAAGATGAAGTTAATAGCGTCATACGACATTGTCACTCACTTCCTTGTGGAGGGCATGCTAGCGCCAACAAGACATGCGCTAAGGTATTACGTTCCGGTTTCTTTTGGCCCACGTTATTTAAGGATGTGTAAACTTTTGTTGTCTCTTGTAATGCATGCCAAAGAACAGGGAACTTATCTGGAAGGAATGAGATGCCTCTCAATAACATACAAGAGGTTGAGATTTTTGATGTATGAGGAGTAGATTTCATGGGACCTTTCCCATCATCCGGAGGAAACCTCTATATTCTTCTAGCAGTTGATTACGTCTCTAGATGGGTTGAAGCCATTGCTTCCCCCACTAATGATGCCATGGTGGTTGTGAAGTTCTTCAACAAGACTATCTTTCCACGTTTTGGGACTCCACGCATCATCATCAGCGATGGAGGGACACATTTCATCAACCGGAAGTTTAAGGCACTTCTATCGAAGTATGGGGTAACCCACAAGGTAGCAACCCCTTATCACCCTCAAACTAGTGGACAGGTCGAGATCTCGAATAGAGAAATTAAAGCAATCTTAGAGAAGACCGTCTCTAGGACGAGGAAGGATTGGTCCATGAAGTTGGACGATGCTCTTTGGGCTTACAGGACCGCATTCAAGACTCCTATTGGTACCACCCCTTATAATTTGGTATACGGGAAGTCTTGTCATTTGCCCGTTGAGTTAGAATACAAGGCATATTGGGCGATCAAATGGTTGAACTTCGACATCAAGGGAGCCGGCGAAAAGCGGCTATTGGATATCAACGAGATGGAGGAGATGCGTTTGAACGCTTATGAGAATGCCAAGATCTATAAAGAAAGGACGAAGAAATGGCATGACAAGCGTATCATTCCTAAAGAGATTAAGGAAGGAGACTTAGTTCTACTCTTCAACTCCCGCCTCCGCCTCTTTCCAGATAAGTTGAAATCTAGATGGACCAGACCTTATGTTGTGAAACATGTCTTTCCTTATGGTGCAGTTGAGATTTGGGGAGAAACGAGTGGAAGCTTCAAGGTCAACGGTCATAGACTCAAGAAATACAAACCGGAAGTTCCGGTCGAGGAGGTTGCGCCGCTATACCTCATTTGAGAGACGCCGTGCGGTCCAGCTAGCGACCTTAATTCAAGCGCTTCTTGGGAGGCAACCCAAGGTATTGCTTTCTTTTCCCTTTTTCTAGTCTAGCTTAGATAGTTTGCTTTTGCTTTGCTTTGTTTTGTTTTTGGCGTCCTAGACAAACAACAGGTGACATCTAAGGAAAGAATACAAACCAGGAGCACAACTAGAAGGACAGAAGTTCAAGAATTTGAGAAGACGGAGTTTGACTGAGACACATCTCGGTTGCTGTCACAGCACCTCGACCGAGATGATTCTTGAGCAACCGAGGCGACTAGGATTTCTGAAGATCTACCTCGGTCCGTACCACCTCGGTCCAGTCGAGACCATCTCGACCGAGGTGACAGTAGATCCAGAAAAGGGTATAAAAGGGGGCTGAGATTTCTCTCTCCTCCCTTTACCCTCTTCTCGACCGCGGCGCAGATCTCACCTCGCTCTTCCGTTCTTCGCTCATTTTCGACGATTCTCGCTTTCACACTGCAAGAAAAGAGTAGAGGATCGTGTTGCAAGTACCAATCTGCAGAAAGAACGAGCCAAATTGACCGAATCGGGGTAAAAATCGAAAAAACCTAACTTTTTATATCTCCACTATTTTCCCTCGTTCTGGGCTTTGGTTGCCCCTACATTTGCTGAGAAAAGGATTAAGTACCCCATAGGAACCTTTGGTAGTGATTTTGGGGGAAAAGAACTGGATTTTTGAGGGAATCGATCGAGCAATTTTTCGCCTCGGTCCAGTCGGCCTGCGCCTCGGCCGAGGTGTTCTACAGGGTTGTCAAAGCAACCGAGGTCACCTGTCAGATTACAGAGAGATGAGTTCTGACAGGCAGTTGGTCCTGAGGGACAGATCTTCTACTTCTCCTTCTTCCTCTTCTTCTCGACGTACTAGACCGGTGATCCACGAGAGACACCAGGTCGACTATGACTGCATAGCGGCCCGTCCAGTGATTGCGCCCCGCTTCCTGGACATATCAGCCTTTGACTGCCTCTATGTTGATGATGACTTGAGGCGTATGATTTCTGTTGTGGGGCTGGAGTAGTTTACAGAGATCAGAGCTCCGGCCTATCTAGAGCCTACATTGGAGTTTGTCAGCTCCTTCACTTACTTGCCTACCGAGCGCGCAGTGAAGTACCGGTTGATGAACCGGAATTACTTGGATCACTAGCGGGATATCTTCGGCTTCCCGATTCCGACAGTTGCTGATTTTCCCTCCCGAGTTGTAGCTAGGGAGTTTTGGGGACAGACTACTCACGTGGTTGAGCATGCAGACAGATGGCGACCTAGAGACTCCAGGGAGCGGATTATATTTCATCTTGCTTTCAGGTTGGCCCACAGGATATTCAGTGAGACTCTTTTGGCGCGTACTGAGACGCCCCAAAAGGTCAGACAGGGGGAGCTTTGAGCTTATACTGCATGGTGACGGGAGGGATCCCAGATTTTGGTTTGATGCTGGCAGAGGATCTGCATAAGATAAAGGCGAAGGCGAAGAGCGACATCTGTTGTGGAGGTATTGTGACTCACATAGCGAGTTACATGGATATGGACCTCAGTGCTTGTACTATGGTGGCGGCTGCCAAGCCGCTTGGACTTCAGGAGATGATTACTCGGAGGATACTAGTTCCCCGAGGACTTACTACGCCATATGTGGCGATGCCATGGGAGCCTACTGCACCGCAGGGGATCAGATGGTCAGCTCAGTTCTCCGTATTTGATCCACATTACTGGCAGACTGCGTGGATCCCATTTATGGAGGATGCTAGAGAGGCGGCAGCTGCACCAGCTGAGGAGGATGTTGCTGAGGATGAGGCTGATGATGATGAGGATGGTGGTGTTCGTATGGATACGGGCACGGATACTGTTGGGACTAGTGCGCCGGTCATCGATTTGGATGATGACGAGACTGAGACCGAGCCGGCTGCAGCACCAACACGTCCTGCTAGGCATAGGGTCCGCCGACAGAGGGATCGAGATGCTCACCGTCGGATCAATGACCTCACCGAGTAGATGATAGACTCCTATGCTGCCCTGATTGTAGACATCCAAGAGAGATTTGATGACCAACGCCGAGAGATCGACAGTTGGACTCATCAGATGCTAGAGGGCCAGCACTATCAGAGACGGATGGCTGAGATTCAGTTTTAGCATGTCATGGGCTATCCATTTGACCCATTCCAGTATCCGTATGTGCCACCACCACCACCACCAGATCGTGATTATTGAGAGCTTGCAGGATTTTCTTCCTTTATTTATTATGCAGCTCAGCTATGTCTAGTGAGTACTTTATTTTCTAGAATTATTTTGACCCATTGGGACAATGTGTCCCAAGTATGGGGTATTGGATGTATTATCTGACTATGGATGTATCACTTGACTCTATTTGGATATCTATGTTTTATTTTGCTCTATATGCTTATCTGAGATTACATGCATGCATACAGGTTATTTGATTTAGAAAAACGTCAACAACTGGACAGAAAAAAAAAATTTGACCTCGACCGGGATGGTAGTGGCCAAACGAGGTACTTCACCTCGGTTGACTTAGAACACCTCGACCGAGGTGGTTTAACTGAAAGTTTTCGAAAACGATTTTTGTGCTTCTTATCTGGATATGATCTCAGTGAAGATTTTGTTTGCTGACTAGTTTTGAAATCTTTATATGTTTGAAAGGTTTTATGATATGTTTAAGTTGCTAAATGCTTTGTTTGAAATTTTGGCATGTTTAATACTTTGTTTTTATCCAAATTATGTTGGATTTGAAGGTTGACACCACATGATGAGTTCTCTCACTTTCTTCCTGGAAAGACCAAGGCAATTCATTCTCTTCTCTTCTTCTTCTTAATCATGCTTTAGCCCCTCATATACATATTTGCCTCCCTTTACCTATCCGGGAATTTGGAAGCAAGCAAAGTGGTGAAAGAAAGTGAAGTAAAAGTTGAGAAGTTGGCTGGAAGTGAAAGTGTTAGAAAGTAATAAATAGGTTTGGGGAAGTCAATCATGATGATGAGTAACTCGGCACCATTCACATAGCCGGGTGTTTGTGTCTTGCCAAAGTCGGATTGAGTGATATTCCTAACGGGTCATGGTATGTGCATCAAGGGTTTAATGCATCTCAAGAAATTGATGATTGCTGATTTCCTAGGCTTCGTTTATTGTGCACCTCTGTCCATGCATCTCAAAAAGTAAAGTAAAAAAAAGGAAAAGTGTGAAATAAGCAAAGCTTATTGGTGGATGATGTTGAAAGTCAAGTGAAAGTGAAGTGATATCCTTTTCCCGGATTCTAGCACCACATTACCTTATATACATCCCTACCCTACACGTTTCTTGACCTTTCTTTTGGGAAGCCCTTGAGACCTCAAGCTTGTTGATTGACTTAGTGGTTTAAATTGGATTATACATGATTAATTTTGATAATTATGATTTATTATGCATTCTATGATTTTATGCAAAGATGAACAACTTTCTTATATTTATAAAATGTTTTAACCATATTTTGATTTTAAATTCCATGAAGTATTCTCTTAGAGTGATCTATGATTGTAACACACCATTAAAATGTTTTGAAAAACTTTTTCATTGATCTTTAGGACTAATAATCCGTTCTATCTTGTATTTTATATTCGGAACTTGCTTGGGGACAAGCAAGGGCTAAGTATGGGGTATTTTGAAAGCATGAATTATTGTCTATATTTTGGGGCCTGTTTAGACGTTTTATCTTCAATAATCTGCATGTTTGTATGTATATTATGTGATTATATTGTCGTTTCATCTACCTTTGCGGGAATCGGGGTCTACACCAAGTTTCGTTGTAATCGTAGGTAAAATGGCACGTTTTGCATCAAAAAGGAGAAAAAGGAGCTAAGGAGTCATTGGAGCTACATTCAGGAGCTTAAGGAATAATCCAAGAATCATGGAATTGGATTAAAGATTCACTTTGGACCAGATTTGAGAGATTTCACATTCAGTTGTGATTCACCTCGGTTGACTACAGAGTCACCTCGACCGAGGTGATCCAGAGGAGCCGACTCGACCGAGGCGAACACCTTGGACGCGGCAAGGATATTTTATTCTTGGCAGAGATCTTTTATTTTTGGAAGGAGGATCTTATCTTTTTAGGCTGGATTTCTGGAAGGAAGGAGATAAGTTAGCCCATATATTTTACCTATCTTTATGGGAAGAGATCTTTCTAAGATATCTTATCTTTGGAGAGTAATTTTCCTATAAAAAGGGTTGGATTTTCCACAAATCCACATCCCCGCATACAGCCGAACATCACGCTATACCGTAGATAACCTGCTTATACACCGCTTAGGGCTGGAAGATTTGAAGAACCTTTTTGAAGGTTGAAGGAAGATTGAAGGAAGGAAGTTTATAGCTTTTATAGCTTGTGAAGGGTTTTGTAAGATTCCCTTAGATTCCCTTCATTGTTGTTTGTCTTGTTGGATTTTGATCCAAGGAACGCTTGTTGTTTGATAATTGATTCAGTTATTGAAGCCTTTCTCTTAAGGTTTTCTTGTTCAATTATTCTCTTTCTTCCCATATATTTGATTGTTACTTTCATGATGATGAGTGGCTAATTTCTTTGTGTGATTCTAGGGTGATTGGCTGAAGGTTGTGGGAAAAACAATGATAGAATAATCCTAATCACAGTAGGACCCTGAAAGTTCGAGTCTTTATCCTTAACCCTAAGGCATCTCGCTCAGTCGATGAACATCTCGGCCGGGGTGGAATTTGGCTGACCGAGGTGACTTGTCTGATCCGAAACTGAGTGTTAAGTGTTAAAGTTTGCCAAATCCTATCCTTATTACACCTTTCTTGGTTCAATGCAAGCCTAGGATGAGACTTACCCGGTAATTCCTTTTTTGTTTACCAATGATCATAAGTGTAGGTAATAAAGGTTTATCCTTTATTGGGGTTTGAGTGTGCTTTCATTCCATCTTTGTGAGTTAACCTGAGACTTACCCGGTAAAGGTTGATTCTATTCCCTTAGTTTGAGTGTTAGTTTGAGATTATAGTTCTTTTCCTTAATTCTTTGAGACTTACCCGGTAATAGAAGTTATGGTTTGGGATTGAGAGTAGTGAGACTTACCCGGTGATCTATTCCACTCTAGAAACATCTTCCCTTTGCAAAATCTCAGCTTTGTCCGCTTATCTGTAGATCTTGAGTTGGAACCACAACTAGATGCTTTAATCCCTAGAATTGCATATTTCCTTAATTGACTTTATATCATCCTTGATTGTTTTAATCGCTTTTGTGGTTAGTAATTACAAAGCTTACCTATTCTGACTTTGTTTCACTAAGTCCATGTGATCGACCCCTGGAATTTCTTGCTTTTTACTACGATTGACCCGTACACTGCGGGTTCGCATCCTTGTTTTAAGCTTACATCTAGGGTTATAAATTTAAAGTTTGCACACACCGTTTGGAGCGAACATTGTCTTCCAAGAAGCGATTTGTTTAAGGTTCATAGCTAGACCATTCCTTTCGCTTACTTAAGTGAGGAGGGTAGATGCAAGCTCCTCAATCTGAACTTCCGGTATGTAATTCTTTAGTCGTTGACCATTGACCTTGAAAGCTCCGCATTGTTCACCCCATACTTCAACTACACTATGAGGGAAAATATGTTTAATTACAAAGGGTCTGGTCCAACGAGACTTCAGCTTACTTGGAAATAGACAAATACGGGAGTTGAAGAGAAGGACAAGATTGCCTTCTTTCAAATTATTCGGAACGATGTGCTTGTCATGCCACCTCTTTGTCCTTTCTTTGGAAGCTTGGACGTTTTCAATGCGCTCGTCACCTTGTTATGTTTTCTTGAGCCATCTCTAGATGTTTGTAAGGATGGAGAAAAGGTGAAACAATGTTTAAGAATGTTTTTAAGAGGAGAGGAAGAGGCATCGGAAATTTTGGATTCTACGGATTCACTGCTACTTCCACGGTCATGGATACAACCGTGGCTGCTCTCGACTTGTCTTTCCACGGGGTAATTAATATAAACCACGCCCGTGGAACCTTGGTTTTGGCCGTGATTTTGGCCAACCTTCGAGTCTTTCGCTCTTCCTCCACAATGCTCCTTCTCTTGTCTCTTTTTGCTGGAATTTTGGGTGATATAGAATTCACCGTCTCCCTTGATTCTTCTTCTAGGATAGCTAATTCCACATCTTCCCCGCCGATATTGAAAGATAGCTTGGCATTTTTGCAATCAACTTGACAACCCGAAGTTGCTAGGAATGGTCTCCTAAGGATGATTGGCGTTGGATAATCTGCAGGAATGTCCAAAACCACAAAATCTATTGGAATGTAAAACTTACTAAGCCTCACGGGAATGTTTTCAAATATGCCGACGGGTACGGTAGTGGATCGATCAGCCATGTGGAGTTTTATCTTTACCGGTCTAGGCTCTCCTAAACCGACCTTCTCACATAGTTCAAGCGGAATGACGCTTACACTTGCTCCAATATCGCAAAGTGCATTGTACACGCCTTCTCCAATTCCAAGGGGAACACAAAACGAACCCAGATCCCTCAGCTTGGGTGGCATCCTTTCCGTCATGGTTTTGATGAGTTCCTATGACTCGGAAGTTATCTTCACTTCACCAAAATCCTCTAGCTTCCTCTCGTTTGAGAGGATTTCCTTCAAGAACTTCTCATAGGATGGCATACCTAAAATTGCATCAATAAAAGGTATGTTAATATACAGTTTGCTCATGAGTTAAATAAACTTACCAAAGTATTTATCAAGATGTCCTCTCGCTATTTTTTTTGTGGAAACGGGAGCGGAGGTTAGTAGGCTGGAGGAGGAACATAAACGGGAACCTTCTCCTTTTCTTTCTCAGCCGGAACCTCAACTTCTACGGGCTGCTCGCCTTTATCACTCTCCTTCGGTGCAGGATCGGTGGTCTTCACGCCACTCCTTGCTGTGATCGACATCACTTGCCCCATCGGGTTATCTTCAGTTTTTTCGGGAAGCATCTCTAGGAGCTTCTCCGGCCTTACTAAACACTTGATTTTCCAAGGCTTTTTGTGCCTTGGAAATTGAAGTGACGGAATTCTCTAACCCTTGCATCTTCCCCATCATTGCTTCTATCATCGCTTCAAGCTTGTCCTTCTCCGGATGGCTTGAACTCGATGAAGCTTGTCCTTGAGTTTTCAAAGGAATAGAGAAAGAAGAGGAAGGAGGGGTTAGTTAATTTTCAGCATGGGAATAAGGATTACCGAAATTTTGTTGATTGGATCTCCAATTGTTGTTGTAGTTCTGGTTGTTATTGTTGTTGTTCCAATTGTTGTTCCTATTCCCTTGTTGGTTTCCTCTTCTAACATAGCCCACATCTTGCTCCTTGAGCTGCTTCACATGAGATGTCAAAAGGTCTTTCAAGGCCTTCATTTCACTATTTAAAGTGTTCAGCTCCTTGACACTAGAGGCGGTAAGATTCAGCACCGGGGCTCTTGAGCTTTGGTTCCCCGCTTCTTCACCTCTATGTGAGTACTTCTCAATTGTGAGAGTTTGTTTGTCAACAAATTCCCACGCTTCATCCACCGGCTTGTCCATAAAAGTTCCACCTTGAAAGTGATTGTATCTTGAATTGTGCTTCCGCATCCAAGCCCTTAAAGTAGATCACAAGCAAGTCAATCTTTGGAATCCCATGATGTGGGCAATCCGATAAGAGGTCCTTGAACCTTTCCCATAAGATGAAGAGACTTTCACCACTCTTCATCACAAATGCATTGATCTTAGCTCTAAACTCCGCATTCTTCGATGGAGGAAAGAATTTGGTAAGGAACACCGCGGTCATCTCTTCCCACGTGTTCACTCTTCCGGTGGGAAGTGATTGGTACATTTCTAGTGCTTTATCCTTCAAGGGAAAAAAGAAAACACGCAGCTTATAATTGTTATTTTCGCACCTTGAAGGTCTCAATATTTCCATCAAGATCTCATTATTCTGAAGATGTTGGTGCGGTGACTCTCTTTCCATTCCTCCAAAGCGATTTTGTTGGATCATAGTAATCACTAGAGGACTAAACTCATAGTCACAATCGGTTGGATCTCCCAAGTGCACGCCCGGACAGCGAGCTTGCTGGACCGGGTCCGTCCGTTGCCCAAGTGTTTGTGGAATGCCCACAAACGGATCAGCTGGTTCCACTCTTGGTGGAGGTGGTGGTGGCACATAAACTAGTGGCGGTAAGATGTTAACGGGTTCCAGTGGAGGTGGATTAACCACAACTATAGCATCCGCGTCTCTCTCCTGGTTTGCCAGTTGCGCTTATGCTATCATGTCGGCCATATCGGCTCGAAGTCGGTCTTGTAGTCTAGCTTGATCAGCTCTCTCTTTTCTCAAGGCTTCTTCTTGTTGCCTTATCTGATCTCAAGGTGCAGCTAATTCAGCTCTAAGATCCTCCAACTCTTGATTGTTGCTTGTCACGCTAGAAATGTACCACACAAAAGCCTTACAATTTATAACTCGATATATTCTCCTAACTCCGAGCGAACCCACAGTGTATGGGTCGTTTTGTAGCAAGGGTAGTATTCCGAGGTCGAACACAAAGACTAAGGTGAAATTGAATCAAATAAGTGATCATGGATAGTGCAAATCTAGTCTAAGAAAAGAGAAAGAAATAATGAAATGAAAATCATGATATTTTTGGTTGGGTTTTTGTGGTGATCAAGCAAAGAGCACAAATCATGCAAGATTATAAATCAAACAAACAACTCAAACTAGAAACACAAACACAAGATGTGAGATCAAATTAAGAAAAGCGGATTCTAGGGATTGGGACTTCCGGTTATGGCATTGGACTCAAGCTTCTAACCAACCTTGGACAAGTTGCGGTATGTTCGGAAAGGGTGTTTCTCCAATGGGACCAATCACCGGGTAGGTCTCATGGTCCACTAATCCCGCACCTAAGGTCCTATTACCGGGTAAGTCTCTAGGAACCTAAGGTTTGGAATTCTACACAAACCGGATTGCTATCTAGGGGTCACACCTCTCCTTAGCGGGTAATTCTCGCGAAGGCAAGTCCTAAGCAACAATCCTAGCACACTCAGTCTAATAGCGGCTTATGAGGCTCACTACTACCTAGAGTTCATCATCTTTGGTATCTAAGATCAGGACTTACCGGGTAAGTCTCTTCCCTCACTTAGTTTGCTAACATTAGGTCACCCTAGGCTAGATAAGGCTTAACAAACACTAGGATTTCAAAAATCTAACATCCTAACATTCACATTCATCAATATAAGCACAACAGGGCAAAACCACGGGCTGATCATACACATCCACGGCCGTGGTTTATGAGGAAGAAGTCGTGGTTTAGATCGGGGGTTAGGTTTCGAGCAAGCAAGTCATCAAAAGGTACATTCAAGTCTATTCTATCATTATCCAAGCCATAACCTTTTGTCCATCACCCTAGAATGGCAATTACTTAGCCAATAACATGCATCTCAAGATCCAAACTCATCATGCAAGCATACATGGTTTCCATAGCAAGAAAGTGAAAAAAGAGTGAAAACAAACAAGTAAACTTAGTTGAATATGAGTTTAAACAAGACTTACAACCATTCAAATGCAGCTTCAAATAGTTCCTTACAACACTTCCAAATGATTCTCCACAAAAATCACTAAAAACCACTGAAAGTCTCACTCTAGATCTAGTGTTTGATGATGTTCTTCTCTCCAAAATGAGAGTGTTTTGTTGTTCTTCTTTTCTTCCTCTTTCCAACAATGGATGATGAGAGAGAGTCTAAAAGTAAGCCTGCAGGCTTTCCCAAGTCCACACTGAACCAAGAAAAGCAAAGGTCGGGCAAAGAAATCATGTGACAAGTGTCAAGGCTGTCCAGACAGAAACCACGGGCAATCTAATGATTCAACGGGCGTGGAAAGGGCCTCTGGGCCGTGGTTCCTACAGCTCAGCCGTCCTTGGATCACTAAGTCATGAGTTGGTGCAAGACATGCACCAACAAGGTCTTTTGTGTTCTCCTTTGCTCCTAACTTGCTCCTTAAAGAGTCCGGAAGTGTGCCATCATGAGGAATGATCCTCGAATGTATCATTATGTCCAAGAACTCTCAAAAATACCTACAAAACCGACAAAAGCTCGTGTAGACATCTATTTCGACAATGTGGATGAATTAAGCGTAAATGTCACGAACTAATGCCAAACCATGCATGAATAACGGAAAAAACTACCTAAATGAATGCCTATAGTCACGTCATAAATCATGTCATAATTGCTAGCGGCCATTTTCTTAGTCTCTCTCAACTTCTTTTTGTCAGTATTTTCCGGTTTAGGATCGTAAGGATTGATTTCTTTACCGGTTCGCGTTCTTCGCATAAACCTATGAAAGATCTGCAAGAAGACTCAGCAAGAATAGTTAGTAGAAAAGGTAAAAGCTACCAAGCTAGTCAACCGTGCACTGGATTGGTCTTGACCAACTCCCCGGATACGGCGCCAAAAACTTCTTCGCGCCAAAAGGTGTGTGCGCAAATAAGCTTTAAATTTATATCCAAGAATTAAGCCTAACGATAACGAACCCGCGGTGTACAGATCAATCGTAGTATGGGCTGATATTCCGGAGTCGATCTCAGGGAATTGGTGAGAATAAAGTAGTGAAGGTAATCCAACTTGGGTAGCAAGTAATGCAATTATCACAATAAAGAATAAAGAAGCAAGAATAATGGGAATGTAGATTCTAAGGATCCAAGTATCCGGTTACGGTATTCATTTCAAGATATCTAAGGATGTGTACGGACAAAGCTGGATAACAATGGTATATGATCTTCGGTAGGTTGTCGTCCGGTTAAGATCCGACTTCCCTTTATCCCGACCAAAGGATTCTACTTAACGGATGTTGAGTCTCATCAAGAAGAAATCACAAGGATAGGGTTTAGCTCTCATACCAACCAAAACCCAAGGAAAAGAAAGATAAAGGCAAAGGGTATGACACTCCTCTCTCCTAATAGAGGGTTTTGAATCCCCTATCACCTAGAACTCATAAACACTCACAATCTACAAAGCAAAGGCCAGAAAAGTTTAACAAAGGTAGGTTTTAAGCAATCTTGAAGTTTGGATAAAGGCAAAAGCAAAACATGCAAGATAAAGGAAACCACGGGCAGATCTTGGGAAACCACGGTCGTGGTTCCTTAAGAACAGGCCGTGGAAATCCTCGTTCGAGGGTTTTGTCTCACAACTCTCAGGGTCTGATCTATTAAGGCTCAATCTATCATCATTTGTACCACAACCATCAACCCTTCACCCTAGAATCGCAGGGGGGTTTAGCCAACAATCATCATCGAAATCAAATCAAGATTAAGAAAAAGAATCAAGAAGAACATGAAATCAAGAAGAACACAAGGATGAATAAAACCAATCTTCAAAGATTCAATAATTCAATCAATCAAACAATATATAATCCTAGAATGTGTTCTCAAAGACAATAATCAAAAGACTAGAACAATCTCACAAATCTCTCAAGTAGAACAAAGAACCTCTTCAATCTCCTCCAATGGTGAAGAAATCATTTCCGATGTACGGAAAATGGAATCTGAAAGTGCCGTCCTTCCGTCCTAAAGCGAGATCTCCGTCTCTGACGTGATAAACCGCGGTCCTCTGAAATCCAGCCGTCAACCTCCTTTTATAAAATAAATTTAGGTTAAAGGGCTCATTCCTTTCTTGCTGATGTGGCAATTAACGTAATGGTCTGTTCCAAAGAAAACCACGGGTGACATCATAAAACCACGGCCGTGGTTCCTCCCGTGGCGACTCTCGACCTTTGTTTTTATGTGTGATATTAAATTAATTATCAAAACCCCGTCCATGGAACTTCTTTCTTGGCCGTGGTTCTTCCTTTTCGATACTTTTCACCTTTGCTTCACTTCATACTTCTTCCAATGGCGTTCCAATGCCTCCCAATAAAATCCTCATCGACCAATGCTTAGTGAATGGTCCCTTTCCACTCCATTTCAGCTCCGATTCACCTAAAATCACAACAAAGCTTGTGTAGATCTCGATTCCAAGATAATAGGTGAATATACTCGATAAATGCTATGAATGCATGCCCTCGCACTCAAAAGAAGGGAAAAACTACCTATATGTACATCTAAACTACGTCATATTTCATGCCATCACAAACCAACCACTCAACCTAAGGGAATAAAACTAACCATCACCGGGTAAGTTTCAGGTTAACTCACAAAGGCAAGGGGATGGCACACTAAAAACTAATAGAGGGTGTTGAGTCCTCAATTACCTAGAACTCATAATCATTGGCAATCAATAAGGGAATCACCGGGTAACTCTCTTCCCAAGCTTGGATATAGGTTAGAAAGGTTCAACGAGGCTAGGTTTTAAGCAATCTTTAACCAATGTTTAAGGATAAAGCATAAAAGATACGACAGAAGGAAAAATCGGTCTATTCTTGAATGAAAATTGGCCGATTTTCTACCAAAAACAAGGCGATTTTTGGTTCTGCAAAGGTAAAATGCAACTCTCAGGGTCCAATCTAAACGTGAGGTTCGTTTTATCATCATCTTAACCATAATCTTCAACCAATCACCCTAGAATCTCAAGGGTTTTAGCCAACAATACACATGATTAGAATCGAGAAAGGTATTGAATCAAGAAAGTCAAGAAAACGGTGAATCTTGAAATCAAAGCAACAATACTTAACAAAGGTTCTCAATCTCAAAAGCTAACTAAAAAGCAATAGAAAACTTCAAATCTTGTGTTCAAAAGAAAAAAGAATCAAAAACTAAGAAAAACTCAAAGAACTTCACTTTATCTTCAATCTTGAATCTCGGATCTTAACTGTGTTTCTCCTTCTCCTTCCTTTCTATTTCCTAGGGTTTCTTTATGATTATTGGATGTTATTGGATGTCAATCTAAGCGTGTTAGGATGTGTCAATTCCTATGCAGCTGTTGATGTTCACCACGTTGGGGTCTTGTTCAATGTTGAAGGCTATAGGATATTTATAGAGATAAATCTAGGGTTTTACAAGCATTGACTTTAAAGGAAGATCGCAACTTATATATAAACCCTATCTTAAAGATAAATTTCAACTTAAAAATAAACCCTACATTTTTTGGCCGAAAAAGAAATTAAGCCCGTTGGTATCAAAGTCCGCTCTAGCAGTATCAGAGCCCACTCCGCGATATCAGAGCCCACTCCAGCACGTGTCAGAGCCCACTCCAGCACGTGTTAGAGCCCACTCCGTAGTATCAGAGTTCACTTCGTAGTATCAAAGCCCGCTCTGGTGGTATCAAAGCCCACTCCCCGGTATCAAAGTTCTATCTAGTGCACGTTCCTAGCTTTCTTTTATTTGTCCATCATGATCTTTTATGATCTAACCCTTAAATGTGTTATTCTGCTCCATAATTCGCCAAATTACCTACAAATGCAACAATAATCCGTGTAGACATCTTTTCTAGAAAAGTATGGAAATATGATCTTAAATGTCATGGATTCATGTTTATGAATGCAAAATAAATGGAAACTATATATAAATGCATGTCTAAATATAGGTTATAATTAATGTCATCACATCACAACACATTTGGTAGTTATGAAGATACCATTACTTATGATGGTGTGTCCATGCAAGCATGGCATATCTTGTTAGGACGTCCACGGTAGTTGATAGAAGAGTCAAGCATGATGGATATACTAATAGACATTATTTTGAGTATAAGGGTCAAACATTAATTTTGAAACCTATGACACCATTGGAGATTGATGAAAACTATGAGAAAAAGAAGGACAAAAATAAGGACCAAGATTTTGGCAAGAGAAAGTGATGAGAGGCCATCTCTAACACTACCTCAAGGACAAATTACTAGATCGAGGGCTAAAGCATTGAAGGACAATACAACTACACCTTCTTCAGATTCCATCATGGAAGGAGCATTCACAAGGTCAAGAGCACATGCCATTCAAGATGAAGCTGCAAACATACTAACAACATGTGTACTCAAAGAGACCCTACTCACTCTTAAGAATCATCTGGTAACATTGTTAACTGTTATAGAAGAGCCAAGCCACGACCAAGAAGAGCCAGCAAGCATAGAAGGTGGCTAGAACGAAGAAAGGGTCTCAAAGAAGAAATTTGGGACCACCTACAGGAATCTCGGCCGAGATTTCCACCCGAGATTTGCTCTCTGACACTTGTTTGAAGATCCAACCAAAGATCTTTTAATTTTGGAAACAATCTTTATTATTTCTTACCTTAAAATCTCTCAAACACTCTTTAAGGTAGTTGTTAGTTTTTTATCCTATTGTTTGGATTATTTTTCCTAGAATATACTTTAAAGATAAATTTCCTAGATTATCTTGTAAAAGATATCTTTCTTAGTTTAATTAAAAAGATCTCCCTTATAAATAGCCTTAGAGGGGGAAATTATTAGATAGATTATATTTGATATTATTCCACATATTGTGTGAACTTGCAAACTTCACTCATGAAGTTTGTATTTTTATTCATTCCTATTCAATCAAAGAAAGAGTCTTGATTGAATCGTTGTGAAGTCCTTCATAGGTTGGGCTTGTGTGTATTAATCTTTTTGAAGGTTGGTGCTCCTAGTCAATACTAGTCCCTCCTCATGCTTGTCTTGTTATAAGGCTTGTGTAAGGTTAAAGAAGTGAGGGTTAAGGTACCCTCTTCGTTAAGGGGTTTTGACACATCATTGGTCAAGGTTCCTTACGGGAATATCTTCATTCATATCTTCCTATATTAATCATATATCATTCCATATTCATCTTTTTATCTTTCCATATCATTCATCATTCAACATTCTGAGTTTCCACAAATCTTGGTCTGTTCTTACCCAAATCTCTCCCGAGATTTCCATTATCCACCCGAGATTTTCTTTTGACTAGGACTTTCAATCTAGATAAGGAATTGCGGCTTCAACCCCGCATCAAAGTGGTATCAGAGCTAAGCGATTGAAGTCCGTATCAAGTTTGAGTCAAATTTTATTTTGAGACTTCTTTGAGTCATATAAAAGTTGAGTCTTTTCTTGTTCGCCATCTTTGCAAGATTATTTGAGTTTAACGTGCGTTGACTTGTGCAAGTTTGGAAGAGAGATACGCCATAGCCAAACACAAGCTAGCCATTAAACATGAAAACTTTCATAAACCTTACGGAAAGTGCGATCAAAATTACGCTTGAAGTTGAAGATCTTATCTAGTAGGTAAGATCTTATTCATTCTTGTCAAGCAACGATATATACGCTTCTCCAACAGTATAAGTTCACAAGGCAACCAAGGAGCAGCAACCCCATTCTTGAATGTCGATATCAAGTATCGACTTTTCAGCAATCTCGGCCAGTTCATAAGGAATCTCGGCCGAGATTTCACCCAAGAAAGCTACTATTGTCCAATTTTTGAGAAATTTTTGAGGCATAGTTTGAAGAATCCAAGTGCACCATGTGCATGAGTACATCAAAGGAAGAATTTTTGGACCAACCTTGATCTAGTTAAGAGCCCTAGCCACACCCAAAACCATTCCCAACTATCTCAGTTTCTAACTATACAAATTCAAGGTACATTCTTTCTCTCTTTATAATCTCTTGTGTGTCTTTTTCTTAGTCTCTTTCTACTTTAAACACTTGAGTATTATTTCTTTGTGTGTGTTAGTTAGTATCTATACTTCCTAACATACTAATGTGTTTATCCGCAATATCCATTCTACCTTGTCTTATGTGGAGTAAAATTTCTACATGAGTTCCTTATCCATCTCACAACACAAGAACCTTTATCCGAACCAACTTGACTACTTGAGTCAACCAAGGAGTTATAGTGAGACCAAGGCATCGATTGGTAAAGAAGCATTAATCCATGCAAGGGAATTACATCAAACCAGCTTGCTATAACATAATAGAGTGTGAGTGCGAGAGAAAACAAGAAAGGTATTTTCGTTTTTCCTAACATTACAAGTTTATTGTTACTTTGTGTGCTTGTGTAGATGTCAAAAAGACATAGTCCAAGAGAATCCCAAAAGAGTGATTCTCTAGGGCCCGATGCCATGGAGATGCTCAAAGAACTCAGGGCTACTGTTTCCACCTTCGGCAAACGATTGGAAAAGATCAAAACAAGGCCCAGTGCAAAATCTCGCCCGAGATTTGTCTTTGAAGTAGGTGGCATCTCCTTTACTCCGCCACCACCACTACCAACCCCCGTACCAACTCTAAACCATCCCCATGCTCTAGGTAAAACTCACCCTAATCCATTCTTTAACGCTAATCACAATCCGCATTTTAGTGAAGAATTTCAAGACTTAGGTGATGAAGAATATGAAAGCATGTGGAGAGACTACCCCCGACGTCATTATAATCAACGGAGAGGACGTGACAATGACCATTATAGACCCCCTCAAGATAATGATGGACTTGGGAGAGTAAAAGTCAAGATTCCAAGTTTTGAAGGCAAATGCAACCCGGACGCTTACATAGAATAGGAGACTAATATTGAACAAATTTGGTTGTGCCATAATTTTAGTGAGAAACGGAAGATCCAACTTATTGCGTTGGAATTCCAGGGATATGCCTTAGTTTGGTGGGGTCATCTCGTTAAAAGAACGAAGAAGAACGTTAGATTCGGACATCAACACTTGGGAACAAATGAAGGCATTCATGAAAGCAAGATTCGTGCCTCCACACTATGGTATAAAGTGAGGCAGCGATTAAACAACCTCAAGCAAGGTTCCATGACTATGGAAGAGGTTTATACCGCCATGCAAACAACGATGTTGATAGCTAACGTGCAAGAGTATGAAAAGTCTATCATGACTCGATTTTTACGAATTTGCATCCTTCTTTAGCGAATGAAATTGATTTATATCCCTATGCTTTAATGAATAATTTATTACATTTGGCAATCACGGTGGAGAAGAAGATCAAAGGATGGAACCAAGGGTCAAGTTCTTGGAATCCAAAGAAGAAATCTCGGTCATCCTACAAGAATCTCGGCTGAGATTCCACCCAATATTTTCCCCAAAAAGCCGAAGGAGAGAGATCCCTTCTTGACCCAGTAATCCATAAATCTTCTACTCAATCGCGTCCTTTGTCTGACCCGTCAAAGGATAATAAAGGGAGCACTTCTAACTCTAGTTTACATTTTAGAGATATTGTATGCTTTAAATGTCAAGGTAGAGAAGGATTTTATTTCTAAATCAAAAGGGGCAATATGAAAGTGAAGAAGAGCATGAACATGATCATATCCATATCAATTCATTGCATGAGCATGACAGTAATAGTGATAGTGATGAAGGTTGTGAATATGAGCATGGAGAGTCTTTGATTGCTAGACGCACATTGCATGCTAAAATAGCTCCATGTGAGGATAATGAATGGGAAAACATTTTTTATACTAGATGTCTTGTTCAAGGAAAGGTATGTAATATGATTATTGATGGTGGTAGTTGTTACAACATTGCTAGTGAGGAACTAATCACTAAGTTGCAAATCACTAATTTCTATCATCCTCAACCTTATAAGTTGCATTGAATGAATAATTGTGAAGAGTTGAAAGTCAATAACCAGGCTAGAATTGCGTTTACCTTAGGCAAGTATGAGGATATATTTGTTTGTGATGTTGTGCCTATGCAAGCATGTCGCATTTTGTTAGGCCTCCCTTGGCAATTTGATAAGAAGGTTACACATGATGGTTTTTCTAAAATACATTCCTTTGAGTTTAATGGAAAAGCAATTACTCTTAAACCTATGCCCCCCTTGTAGATTACGGAGCATTACGACAAGAAAAAGGACAAACGCAAGGAAAAGGAACAAGAAACAACTCTCAAAGAAGAAACCACATGCATATCATCAAAATCTTGCCCGAGAGTTGAAGACCAGTCACGTTCGAGTGACAAATCTCGGCCTGACAGGGAAATCTCGGCCGAGATTTTTGTAGTCAACACGAGATTCCTTCTCTGGAGCATCATCGAACGCTTTTATCATCCAAAAGGGAGTTTCTTGACGATTATGTTCCTTTGGATACTACTTTACCAAAATTTATGTAAAAGCCTAATGACTTTATGTAAGGAACCCTCGTTTTCACTAACTTCACGTGTTTGTTGTTACTTTGTACGTTTATGTAGGATGTCTAAAAGTCCACCAGCTTCACGACGAGATGACGTAATGAGTCCCAAAAACAATGATCAAATGTCACAACTCATGAAGATGTTTTCGGTGATGACTGAACGGATGAAACTCGTTCTAGAGAACAAAACTCGGCCCAAAATCTTAACCTCGGCCCGAGATTTCACCCGAGATTTGCCTATGGAATAGGTGAAAGCTCAAGAAACCCTCTTATACCTCCAGACCCAACACACCCTCCAGACCCAACACACCCGAGATTTTCCTATAGACCTTACCAAGACAACGATGGAATGGGCAAAGTGAAGGTCAAGATTCCGAGTTTTGAGGGCAAAGTAGATCCGGATGTTTACATGAAATGGGAGACTAAAATTGAAAAAATTTGGTCTTTCCATACTTTTAGTGAGCAAAGGAAGGTCCAACTTGCTACGTTGGAATTCCAAGGATATGACCTAGTTTGGTGGGATCACCTCCTCAAAGATAGGAGAAGAATACTAGAGCCGGAGAACCATACTTGGGAACACATGAAGGCGTTGATGAGTGTAAGATTCATACCTCCATACTATGCTAGGGAAGCAAGGCAAAGGTTGGAGAACTTCAAGCAAGGCACCTGCAGCGTAGAAGAAGCCTACACCACCATGCAAATAACGATGACTAAGGCCAACGTCCACGAGGATGAGGAGTCCACTATGGCTCGATTTTAAGAATTTTGCATTCATAATTAGCTAATGAAATAGATCTATATTCTTATGATAATATCACTAACTTACTGCATTTGGCTATTAAGATGAAAAAGTAGGTCAAAGGACGGAACCAAGAGACAAACTCGTGGCACCAAAACAGATCTCGGCCCAATCAAGAAAATTTGGCCGAGATTTTGACTGAGTTTCTCCATAGAGAGAGCTTCGAAGAAGGAACGACAACCAAGGAGTATTGAGAGCTTCATCATTCAATCCCTCACATTCTAAACTTTTGAATGAGCCTTCAAAGGATCCTAAAGGGAGCGCTTCTAACTCAAGTTTACATTCTAGAGACATTGTGTATTTTAAATGTCAAGGTAGAGGCTATTATAAAAAGGATTGTCCTAATAACAAGGTTTTATTCATTAGTCAACAAGGGGATTATGAAAGTGAAGAAGATCCTACATGTGCTAGTGAAAGTGATGGGAGTTTTTAATTTGAGCATGGAGAAACTTTGATTGCTAGAAGAACCTTGCATGTCAATATGTCTCTTAGTGAAAATACCCAACGAGAAAATATCTTTCATACTAGATGTCTTGTTAAGGGAAAGGTGTGCAATATGATCATTGATGGAGGTAGTTGTTGTAATATTGCTAGTGTTGAATTGGTTACTAAATTCCAACTTCCTACATTTTATCACCCTAGGCTTTATAAACTAACATGGATGAATGACTGTGGTATTTTGAAGGTCAACAAGCAAGTTAAAGTGCCTATCACATTAAGTCATTATACTGATGATTTTATGTGTGATGTAGTACCTATGCAGGCTTGTCATATTTTTCTAGGTCGTCCATGTCAATATGATCAGAAGTGGAACATGATGGTCATACCAACAAGTACATGGTTACATTCAATGGAAAAAAGATAAAATTAAAGCCCATTACTCCATTCCAGATCATCAAAACCTATGAGAAGCGGAAGACAAAAAGCAAGGATTGAGCATTGGACAAAGAAGAGGTCGAAGGACATTCCAGTGAAGAATCTCAGCCTGTTCCTGAAGAAACATCGGCCGAGAGTTCTGTTTGCTCGAAAGTATGTGTCACAAAGTCTTAAAATTTATATCTAGAACTTAAGCAAAAGCGAACCCGCAGTGTACGGATCAGCTGTAGTAAGGTAAGAAATTCCAGAGTCGAACTTAGGGATTTGGTGAGAATAAAATCGATTTCAAATATCTGGCAAAGTTTAAAAGCTTTTGTGATTAATAAAGGAGACAAATGATTCCAAGGATTCAAGTATCCGACTTCGGCTTTCGATTCAAGACACTTCTAAAGATCAAAGAACAGAGTTGATATTGTCAAGGTTATGTGTTTCAAAGGAAGGTATCGTACGGCGAAGTTCTAAAACCTATGTGTCTAATCCAAAGGTTCTCTCTATAAGGGTTGTTGAAGCTGCAATATAGAAAGGTCTAAGGATAAGAATTACACTCAAACTAACCACCCAAAACCCCAGGATATGACTCTCAAAGGTAAAGATGGAAAGCACACTTAAACCTTAATAAAGGATGTTGAGTCTCTCTATTACCCAAATCTTGTAATCTTTAACTATTAAATGTAGAATCAATGATGAAGTCTCTTCACACACTTAAATAGAGGTTAAAAAGGTTAAGCAAAGTTGGGATTTAGGCAAGGATTAACTTTGGTTAAAGAATAAATCAATTATAGATTGTCAGAGGGATAAATCATCCTGTTCTTCATTAAATCGTCCGATTTCCTCAAGAGCAGTCCGATTTTCCTGTTGTCGCGAAGTTAAATCTCAACTCTCAAGGTCCAAATGGTTAAATGAGTTCAGTCTATCATCATCTAAGCCTCAATCATCAACTATTCTCCCCAGAACCACAAGGTTTTTAGCCAACCATTTTCATAATCAAATCAAAATCAAGATTGAATGAATAAAATCAAATAAAACCCGAACTTTGAATAAAAACCAAATAATCTCCGAATCTGTAATCAAATCTCAAAACCTATCAAAGAATCTCTCAAAACACTCAATAATGTGTTTACAAATCACAAGAATCAGAAGGGAAACAAAAAATTTCATAACAATGGTGAATATTGACTTCTTGCTTCTTTCCTTCAATCTCCTCTCCGAGAACCTTCAATCCCGCAAAATCCTGTAAATCTTTCCCGCTGCGAACTCCCTAGTTCTATCACCGTCCTAGGTCTCCAAGTTGGAGATTTCTCTCTCCTTCAATGTTGAAGGCTCTCGAATATTTGTAGGGATAAACCTAGGGTTTAAAGATTAAACCCTAAATATTTGGGCTGAAAAGAAGTCGAGTCCGCTGGTATCAGAAAATACTCTGGGCCACGTAAGACGGTATCAGAGAATACTTTGGCACGTCAGACAGAATCAAAAGATACTTTGGCGCGTCAGACGGTATCAGAAGATACTTTGGCGCGTCTTAGCTTTCTTTTATGCTCCTTTTTGACCCGCTTCAAGGCTTGATCCTTAAATATGTCATTTCGCTCCATAATCGCCAATTTATCTAGAAATGCAATAAAACTCTGTGTAGACCTCTATTCTTGCAAAGTAGGTGAATATAACCATAAATGCCATGAATGTATGTCTATGCATGCAAAATAAAGGGAAAATCTATATAAATACATGTCTAAAAATAGGTCATAATTTATGTCATCAATTCTTGAGACTCTCCCGAGTTTTTCCTAAATTCTATCCACTACAGCCACCAATGCATCACCCACAAGAGCTCTTTTGGTTGACCAAGAACCACTGAAGATTGAGCACAACCCCATGGATTTTCAGGTGATATCATTCATGTCTTTGAGTGAATTCATTGAGCGGTTTGTGCTTAAGAAAGCTAGGATTTATCACTCTTCTCTATCTTTTCGTTGTAATGACTATACGGTTAAAGTATTTTCCTTAACTTCTTTTGATCTTATACCGTTGTCTTTCGGGAAGCGAGTAAGTGTTATTGAAAGAAAGTTAGTAGAGTACAAAGGAGATCAAATGGACATGACATTATTGTTTGATCCCGGAGATCTTAAGAAATCACCACCAAGAGAGGTTGGAATTGCAGTCCACTCTCAATTAGCATCACCAAAAGCGGCGCACGGATAATTAGTAGATCTTTCGGCCATTCCTGAAGCAAAATCTCGCCCGAGATTTATGTTTCATGATCCAAATTCCTTAATGTTGAGTTTTGCACGACTCGTCTTCAAGCCATGAGTTTTACAAACCTCCAAGGATCCTCCAAGAGAAGGAAAATTGTAGTCCACCACAAGACTTGATTTTTGATGTGACTAATGATGGTCAAGATGGAGATTCGAGGACGAATCCTTTTCAAGAAGGGGAGTATGATGTGGGACCATCATCGACACCAATCATACAAGTATCAATCACTAGATCAAGGGCTAAAAGGATCCGAGAGGAGACATCAACAAGAAAGATCAAGGAGAGTTGGAGATGAAGAATCTCGGCCAACACCCAGGAAACTTGGCCGAGATTTCCACCCGAGTATCATCTTTTACACGCATTAAATACCCGGCCAAAGATGTTCTAAATTTGGTAATTATCTTTTATATTTTCTTTCCTTAAATCTCTCAAACAATCTTGAGGAAATTGTTAGTTTTGATCCTATCTTTGGGATTGTTTATTTTTTATATTTTTTAAATATATCTTTCCTAGATTATCTTTTAGAAGATATTCTTCTTAGTTTAGATAAGAGATCTCTCTTATAAGTAGCCTTATAAGGGGAGGTTGTTAGATAGCTTAGTTATGAATATTGATTTCCACATTATTATGAGATACTTGTGACTTCGCTCATGAGGTTTGCATTTTATCGTTTCTATTCAATCAAAAGGAGACTTTTTGATTGAAAAGTTGTGAGTATTTTCTAGGTTGTTCTTGTGTGTTAATCTTTTTGAAGGTTGGTGCTACAAGTCAAATTGGGCTCTCCTTGTGCTTGTCTTATTTAGAAGACTTGTGTAAGGTTAAAGAAGTAAAGGTGAAAGGGAATTCTTTGTTTAGGATTTTGGCACATAATTGGTCAAGGTTCTTTTCAAGTCTTACAATAGTCTTATCTTCTTGTATATATCATTTATTATTCCATATTAGCATATCCTTATCTTTCCATATCGTTCATTATTCCGCATTGTGAGTTTTCATAAATCTTGGTCTATTCTTGAGAAATCTCGCCCGACATTTCCTTTGGATTCATACGAGATTTCCTATCTTTTACGAATTGAGGACTTTTAATCTAGATCGGAAAACTGCGGCTTTCACCCCGCATCAGTTTGTTTTCTTCGGTCGGGTTTTCTGTCTTCTTCACTTGAGTTTTTGGATAAACTCGACCTTAGTTGACAATAACACCTTGAATTCTTCTTTGTTGAGGGTTTCATGTCTTCTTCACTTGGGTTTTAGTTCACCCGAGGTTCCTATTTGAGGTTCCTTTGCTCCTTTACCTACTTGCATTTGTTGAGCTCTTGCTTCATGTCCTCCTTCGTTTGATGATGAAAGTGATGCCTTGATGAGTGTTCCTTAGATTGCATGGATGTGATTATTTCTGCTCCATTTTCGACTAAAATCACCTATAAAAACAAAACACGTAGACATTCTTTTACAATTTAAACGTAAGAAAAGATGTAGATGATTTATCTCATACAAAACTAAGGAATAACTTATAAAAAGAGATATATAAAGATAGCATAAAAACATGATATCAAATTACAAAAGTTAAAAAGTATATTTCTCTAATTTTCTTCCGTTCTATATTTACCTCATAATTATAATGTAAACCTATATATGTACACACTTTGTATCTTAAATACAAAGAAAGCTATTAAGAATTTTGCACCCATCATTAGCTAATGAAATTGATATATATCCTTATGATAATATCACTAGCTTACTGCATTTGGACATTAAGGTGGAAAACAAGCTCAAGCGACAAAATCAAGAGACGAACTTGTGGCATTAGAACAAATCTCGGTCCAATCAGGAAAATTTCGGCTGAGATTTTGACCGAGTTTCTCCCCAGAGAGAACTTCAAAGCAGGAACGACAGCCAAGGAGTATTGAGAGCTTCATCATCCAATCCCCGACATTCTAAACTTTTGAATGAGCCTACAAAAGATCCTGAAGGGAGCACTTTTAACTGTACTTTACATTCTAGAGACATTGTGTGTTTTAAATGTCAAGGTAGAGGTTATTGTAAAACGAATTTTCCTAATAATAAGGTTTTATTCATTAATCAACAAGGGGATCATGAAAGTGAAGAAGATCCTAAATGTGCTAGTGAAAGTGATGAGAGCTGTGAACTTAAGCATGGAGAATCTTTGATTGCTAGAAGAACCTTGCATGTCAATATGTCTCTTAGTGAAAATACCCAACGAGAAAATCTCTTTCATACTAGATGTCTTGTTAAGGGAAAGGTGTGCAATATGATCATTGATGGAGATAGTTGTTGTAATATTGCTAGTGTTGAATTGGTTGCTAAATTTCAACTTCCTACATTTTATCACCATAGGCCTTATAAACTAACATGGATGAAGGATTGTGGTACTTTGAAGGTCAACAAGAAAGTTAAAGTGACTATCACATTAGGTCATTATACTGATGAGATTATGTGTGATGTAGTACCTATACAGGCTTGTCATATTTTGCTAAGTCGCCCATGGCAATATGATCGGAAAGTGGAGCATGATGGTCATACAAACAAGTACTTGTTTACATTCAATGGTAAAAAGATAAAATTAAAGCCCATTACTCCAATACAGATCATCAAAACCTATGAGAAGTGGAAGACAAAAGGCAACGATCAAGCGTTGGTCAAAAAAGTGGTCGAAGGATATTCCGGTGAAGAATCTCAACTTGTTCCTGAAGAAAAATTGGCCGAGATTCTTGAGACTCATCCGAGTTTTTCCAAAATTTTAATCCACTACAGCCACCAATGAATCACCTGCAAGAGCTCTTTTGGTTGACCAAGAACCACTGAAGATTGAGCACAACCCCATGGATATTAAGGTTATATCATTCATGTCCTTGAGTGAATTCATTAAGCGGTGTGTGCTTAAGAAAGCTAGGATTTATCACTCTTCTCTATCTTTTCGCTGTAATGACTTTACGGTTAAGTTATTTTCCTTAGCTTCTTTTGATATTATATCGTTGTCTTTCGGAAAGCGAGTAAGTGTTTTTGCGGGAATGTTTGTAGAGGACAAAGGGATCAAATGGACATGACATTGCTGCCTGATCCCGGAGATCTTATGGATTCACCACCAGAAGAGGATGGAATTGTAGTCCACTCTTACTTAGCATCACCAACAGTGACGTACGGATACTTAGTAGATATTTAGGCCAATCCTGAAGCAAAATCTCACCGGAGATATATATTTGATGACCGGGATTCCTTATTGTTGAGTGTTGCACGACTCGTCTTCAAGGAACGAGTTTTACAGACCTCGAGGGATCCTCCAAGAGAAGGGAAACTGCAACCCTTGGTCACCACAAGACTTGAGTTCTGATGTGACTAGTGATGATCAAGATGGAGATTCGAGGACGAATATTTTTCAAGAAGGGGAGTATGATGTGGGATCATCGTCGATATCAATCATACAAGGACCAGTCCCTAGATCAAGGGCTAAAAGGATCCAAGAGGAGACATCATCAAGGAAGATGTAGGAGAGTTGGAGATCAAGAATCTCGGCCAACACCCAGGAAACTCGGCCGAGATTTCCACCCGAGTTTTCATTTCTGACACGAGTTGAAGATCCGGCCAAAGATCTTTTACATTTGACAATTATCTTTTATATTTTCATTCCTAAAATCTCTCAAACAATCTTAAGAAAATTGTTAGTTTTGATCCTATGTTTGGGATTGTTATTTGAAAGAATTTGGCCTACTAGACTCTTTTTGGTTTTTGTTAAAGAAACTATACCCCATATTTTTTTACCACTTTTATTTAAAGGTAGGTAAAACTAATTAACCATTCTATTTAAAAATATATATTTGTTATTTTTTATTTAAGTGTAAATTTTAATTTTTTAAAACTGAATTTGTTTTTTATTTTCTTTTAATAATTTTTTTTCTCTTTTTTATTTTCTTTATTTTTTTATTTTTTGGAATGAAGAATTTTTCACATACCGGAATTTTCACATACCGAAATTTTCAATACCGGAATTTCAGATACCGGAATTTCCATACCGGAATTTCACATACCAGAATTTCACATACCGGAATTTTCACATACCGGAATTTTCACATACCGGAATTTTCAATACCTGAATTTTACATACCGGAATTTCACATACCGGAAGTTCACATACCGGAAGTTCACATACCGAAAGTTATCATACCGGAAGTTATCATACCATACCGGGAAGTTATCATATCATACCGGACGTTATCATATCATAACGGAAGTTATCATACCGGAAGTTATCATATCATATCGGAAGTTATCATACCGGAATTTTTTTTTTATTTTCTTTTATTTTTTGTCTTTTTTATTTTCTTTAATTATTATTTTTTTTTTGGAATGCATACCGGAGTTTCACATACCGGGTTTCACATACCGGAAGTTCACATACCGGAAATTCACATACCGGAAGTTATCATACCTGAAGTTATCATACCGGAAGTTATCATATCATACCGGAATTTATCATACCGGAAGTTTTCATACCGGAAGTTATCATATCATACCGGAAGTTATACCAAACAAACTAATTTTATGTCATAGTTTAGAATTAAGAATTATATACCGGAGAATTACATACCGAAAGTTATAAAAATGGTATGAGCAAAAACGCAACATTCAGGTATCAAACTTGAAGCAACAAAAATGTATCTAAAAATGGTATAACCTTCTTCTTTGCCCAGAGAAGATCAAGACCACTGTCAGCATCACCCTGAGCGAGCAAAGGTTGTAAATTCACCAGTGTAAACATCATTGGCATCAGGTATGAACTTCCGGTATATAAAAATTTCGGTATGAACTTCCGGTATGAAAAATTTTGTTATGAACATCCGGTATGAACTTTCGGTATGAACTTCCGGTATGAACGGTATGAAATTCCGGTATGAACTTCCGGTATAAAAAATTTCGGTATGAACTTCCGGTATGAAAAACTCTGTTATGAACTTCCGGTATGAATTTTTGGTATGAACTTCAGGTATGAACGGTTTGAACTTCCGGTATGAACTTTTGGTATGAACTTCCAGTGTAAAAAATTTCGGTATGAACTTCCGGTATGAAAAACTTCGTTATGAACTTCCGGTATGAACTTTCGGTATGAACGGTATGAACTTCCTGTATGAACTTTCGGTATGAACTTCCGGTATAAAATTTTTTGGTATGAACTTCCGGTATGAAAAACTTCGTTATGAACTTCCGGTATGAACTTTCAGCATAAACTTCTGGTATGAACTTCCGGTATGAACTTTCAATATGAACTTCCGGTATGAACTTCCGGTATAAAAAATTTCGGTATGAACTTCCGGTATGAAAAATTTCGTTATGAACTTCCGGTATAAAAAATTTCGGTATGAACTTCCGGTATGAAAAACTTCGTTATGAACTTCTTGTAATAACCGAAAATTTTAAACTTCCGATAAACCGAATTTAACCGAATTCCGAGACGTCAATCTTAAATAAATGAGTAAATAAACAATTAAAACGAGTTGTTAGTCCTATCATTTTATGTGACCTTAAATCACATAAAATAATGAAACTTTGCAACCGGAAATAGTTTTGCACTTTAATAAAATAATAATAATAATAATAATTTATATAATACGGGATGTAATTTCGTATTATATAAATTCCCGCACCTAACCAGAAATCCGGGCAAGTAACGAGTTCCTATTCCGTTCTAAGGGGAGAGCAGGCCGGTTGGCCCATTAACAAGCCCAAGCATCCTATTAGCTGGCCCAACAGCTTTTCACTAATCCTAAACCTAAATTTGTTTAACGCTAACCCTAATCCTCTACCCACCTGCTTGCCGTTTTTCCCTCTCCTGCTTTACCTTCTGAAGAGCACCGAACCACGCATCTCCCTTGCAATCAACCGGAAACGCCGAACCACGCCTCTCTTCCGCTTCAACCGAAGGCGCCGCCCGCCACCACAGCCCCTCGTCGACCGCCCAACCGCCGCCGGAGCCTGGTAAGCCCTCCGCCTTCTCCCTCCTCGCCACTCTTCTTCTCGGTTAGTTTGTTAACCCTCACCGCGCCGCCTCTCTTCGGCCAGCAGGGACCACCACCGCGCCGCCTCTCTTCGGCCCTGCAGCAGCACCAGAACCACCACCGAGCCTGCTGCTTCCTCTGCGATCCCTGCTGCGTTGAACCAGCCTGCGCCGAGAAGAACGAACCGGAACAGGAGCCGCCGGCCTTGTCGACAACCTAAGGCGTCCAGCCGTTGCGAGTTCCACCCGAGAGCCGCCACACTGCTGCACCACCCTCACTTACCCTACTGCACTCAGGAGGAGCCGCTGCCACTGCCTCTTCAGTCCGCAACAGCGCAACAGCGCAGCCCCGGTTCGATCTGCAGCAGCACCGCGCGCCGTCGCCTCGGTCTTCTCCGCAGTGGTCAGCCGACACCAGGAAGGACGCCGGACGCCAGTGCACCGCCTGGACTCACCTCGCCGGAATGCAGCTCCGGTAAGCCGGCTTCTCCATCTCTTCCTTCCACTGCAGTAGGTGTGTAGGTAGAGTTGGGATGTACCGTAATTCCGTTCTACAACATGTATATACGTATAGATTTATGGGTAAAGGACGTATTTGTGCATATATATATATATATATATATATATATATATATATATATATACGGGTACGGTGTTAGTAGATAGTAAGAAACGTGTGTGGAGATGCAAGATGTGTATGAATAACCGGATTCGGAATATATAAATATATAGGATACATATAAGTACTTATGTACTTTCGAGTACGGAAGATTAATAAGAGCGGTTGGGTGAACTTATATATAAGGGTTATGAATGCCGAGTATACACATATACGGATATATATATATATATATATATATATATATATATATATATAATATGAAATAAAAGAGTACATATAAGTATTTTAAAGTCTATTAACGTTTATAGAAGCTTGGAATTTAATGGGTATATAATTTTTATATAAAAGTATATTTATAAACATAATATATAGAATATATAAAAAATGCGAGTATCTACACATAAATACGAGTTGGGATTTACGAAACTATATAAAAGAGATATAAGTATATATAGATATAAGTTGGGATTTCAGGTTTATATACATAAACATAAGAATATATATAAATATATATATATACTCAGGACGTAAGTGTACCCAAATCCGTACAAGATGAGAAATTACATATGAGTACCGAATAATTACACAATTAAATAAGTGGGTGATAAGAAAGTTTAAGAATAAATTTGAGAAGCCTTCGGCTGAGGGTAAAATGGTCTTCTACCGTAAGAACTTGTTCCGTAATTCCTTAGCATGAGGTTGGACATCGGAATGTGATTTTGATACACATGCCTTATTTGACAGGCATCTGAGTTACCACGAGTACGGACTTTTTGAGACGTGTTAGAGTGTATCTTGACTCAGGTAAGTCCTTGCGACTTACTTAGCCAGTTTCTGAGTGTTAGTTGAGTGATAGTAGTGGTGTGTGCTATGGTTTGATTTAATAATAATAACTTGCTAGGACGACTGTTATTATTTTACGTAAGGCCCAAGTGTATGTATAACGGGCCGTGACATCACTGCCCAGCTCTGACAGGAGACTGGGAGGTTCTCTATACCCAGACCATACAGGTACAAGGTGAGATGCATCGGATCCATTCCTGATGGTTACACGGGGGCGGAGGCGAGGTTTGGGAATCCCTCGTGTCACAAAATAAGTATCATTAGAGTGAATGAGTAATTTAAAGCAAGATAATAAAATGGACTTGTTTGAAAGCATGCTGAGTGTTTATGTTTATCTGCGTGTGTTTGTGCTGCTATTATTCTACTAATATTTAGATAACTAGCTAACGGTTCCTCTTGTTGTTGTTTTAGACTTACCGCAGGTTAGATCAGCAGCTGAGTGATCCGGAAGTAGTGGTCAGCCGGGTCTCCGTACTCCTTAGAGCGGGGTTGGGATTGTTTTGTCTTTCCTTCTTTTGGTTAAGACAGTTGTTCTTCTCTTGTTTAAGTACTGTAGGCTGCTAGACAGTGTTGCATTCATTACTCTAAAAACAGGGTTTTTATGAATTTCGGTTTCTTTATTTGTGTCTTGTTGCAAGGTCCTAGTAATGTTGTTGTCAAACTGAGGTCGGGACCCATTGTGAGGTCCTAACCAGTAATACTCCGAGTTCCGAGAATTCGGGGTGTTACACTTCTGGTATGAACTTTTGGTATGAACTTCCGGTATGAACTTCCGGTATGAACTTTCGGTATGAACTTCCGGCATGAACTTTCGGTATGAGCTTCCGGTATAAAAAATTTCGGTATGAACTTCCGGTATGAAAATTTTCGTTATGAACTTCCGGTATGAACTTTCGGTATGAACTTCCGGTATGAACTTTCGGTATGAACTTCCGATATAAAAAATTTCGGTATGAACTTCTAGTATGAAAAACTTTGTTATGAACTTCCGGTATGAACTTTTGGTATAAAAAATTTCGGTATGAACTTCCGGTATAAAAATTTTGGTATGAACTTCCGGTATGAAAAAATTCGTTATGAACTTCCGGTATGTAAAATGTTCGGTATGTAAATGTCCGGTATATAAAATGTCGGTATGTATATGTCCGGTATGTAAAATGTCATGTATGTAAATGTCCGGTATGTTAATGTTCGGTATATAAATGTCCGGTACGAAAACAGAAAATAAAAAGGGAAATAAAATAAAATAAAATAAAAAACAAATTCAGTAATTAAAATCAAAATTTACATAACAAACATCAAATATTCTTTCATTTTTAATAGAAGGGTTAATTAGTTTTACCTTACCATTAAATGAAAGTGGTAAAAATATCATGGGGTATATTTACAAAATAGAAAACTAGAAAAGGCCTAGTTAGTATTCAATAAAATAAAAATTCCTACTTACCTAATTAGCCCTTGTTATTTTTATATTTTTAAAAGTTATCTTACCTAGATTATCTTTTAGAAGATATCTTTCTTAGTTTAGATAAGAGATCTCCCTTATAAATATTCTTAGAGGGGGAGGTTGTTAGATAGCTTAGTTGTAAATATTGATTTCCACATTATTGCAAGATACTCGTGACTTCACTTACGGGATTTACATTTTATCATTTCTATTCAATCAAAAGGAGAGTTTTTAATTGAAAAGTTGTGAGTCTTTGCTAGGTTGTTCTTGTGTGTGTTAATCTTTTTTAAGGTTGGTGTTACAAGTAAAATTGGTCCCTCCTTGTTCTTGTCTTATTTAGAAGGCTTGTGTAAGGTTAAAGAAGGAAGGGTGAAAGGCAATTCTTTGTTTAGGGTTTTGACACATAATTGGTCAAGGTTCTTTGCAAGTCTTATAATAGTCCTCCTATCTTCTTATATTTATCATTATCATTTCATATTATCGTCTTTTTATATTTCCATATCATTCATTATTCCGCATTCTGAGTTTTCATAAATCTCTACCTATTCTTGAGAAATATTGCCCGAGATTTCCTTTGGATTCATCAGAGATTTCCTATCTATTACGAATTGTGGACTTTCAATCTAGATCAGGAAATTGCGGCTTTCACCCCGCATCATTTTGTCTTCTTCAGTCGGGTTTTCTATCTTCTTCACTTGAGTTTTTGGATAAACTCGACCTTAGTTGACAATAGCACATTGGATTCTTCTTTGTTGAGTGTTTCATGTCTTCTTCACTTGAGTTTTAGTTCACCCGAGGTTCCTATTTGAGGTTCCTTTGCTCCTTTACCTACTTGCCTTTGTTGATCTCTTGCTTCCTTTCCTCCTTCGTTTGATGATGAAAGTGATGCCTTGATGAGTGTTCCTTAGATTGCTTGGATTTGATCATTTCTGCTCCATTTTAGACTTAAATCACCTATAAACACAAAATCTGTAGATATTCTTTGACAATTTAAGCATAAGAAAAGATGTAGATGTTTTATCTCATACAAAACTAAGAAATAAGACATAAAAAAGACATATAAAAACATTATATCAAATTACAAAAGTTTAAAATTATATTTCTCTATTTTTCTTCGGTTTTGTATTTACCTCATAATTAAAATGTAAACCTATATATGTACACACTTTGTATCTTAAATTTGGAAAAGTTTTATATATCCCACTATACTATCTGCATGTAAGATTGAGTTTTTTGTAAAATAAATATGACCATCATTAATGCACATTTGATAATTTATACATTGTCAACAATCTGTATACATAACTCATTCATATACTTTGTCAATAATAAATATATTTATCTCAATGAAAATTTTGCTCGACCCACTTATAAAAACATATTTTAAAGCACATTTCACAATTTATAAAATTTTCTCGAACTCCTTATTCATGTAAGAATATAAACTATTTTCTTTTGTCGCATATTAAGTCACTTGACTATATATCACGAGTTATTTTTAAATATAATGGGGCCCGTGCGTAACACAAGCCTGTACTCCTAGAGTTCGTTTGATAAGAGATGAAGATTGTAGAAGGGATTATTAAAATGCCTTATATGAGTGAAAATGATATCTTATAATCGCAAAAAATAATCCCTCTTATCCAAGGTTATTGGAGTTTAATCTCTCATAGCCTTCATCTAGATTAACCTTGTAAGAAAATCTGCATCTCGTACCAAACACGCCCCTAGTTAAACCAAAGGAAGACAACATATTGAAGAGGGATTATTGCAAATTGGGTCTTCTCGATCAATTTATTGCTATTTATTAAAATTCTTCTGATACTTGATAAGTTTCATTTCCGGCCTCATCACCACCATTTCCTCCATCATTGATGTTCATCGGAACTTTCACATTCTACCGACTTCCCTCGCTGAAACGCGTCGTAACATTTACATTTTACGGAACTTGTGTAAAAACATATATCGGCGATCAAGACACGTCTTAATACGTCCAAATTATAAAGATGGATGAAGACGATATTGTAACGCCCCGTTTATTGAGAACATTTTCGTTATTTTTATTTTTATTTATTTATTTTTTATTTAAAGTATTTTTACGGGGTAAAATATTTATTTCCGAGAATATTCATCTTTTTGATACGTACAAATTTCCGCTTTGTTTTATTTCGAGAAAGTTGAAAAATTGTCCGATCCGAAAATCCGTTCGGTTTGTTCGAACGAGTTGATTTTATGTATTCTTTTGATTCTTTTATTTTCTCTTTCTTTCCTTGCCTTGTCTCACTCAAAGTTTTGCCTTGACCTCCTGTGATGCAATGCCCAGCCTATGCCTTGCTGCTCCTACCTCTGTACATTCCCCTCTCTCACGCAACCTTACATGATGGCCAGCCTTGCTTCTCACTCTCCCATTCTTTCAGATCTGTAACTCTCCCCACCTTTACTCTCTTCTTTATCACTCTTCACACAACAAGCTCGACTCTCAGCACCCCATTGTTTGCGCTGCTCTACCCTAACTACATCCCACCCTCGCTGACGCTAATCGAAGTCGCTGGAGAGCTATCCATTCATCGCCGGAGACCTATGCAACCCCACCTGCCTCTCCTCCATTTCTCGAGCCCTCTGTCACGAACTGCAGCCTCAACTCTCATCGTCTTCTTGATGACGCAGGCCGCTAATCTCCACCAGGAATCAGATCCCGCGACAGTAGCAACACGCCGGAAGAGGGTTCAACCTTCGATCTCCCTCGAGCCACACCTATGCTTCCCTGCCTCCACCGGAGAAGCCTTGCAGCCTTCATCACTGGAGAGGACTTCTTACTCCGCCTTCGCAGCCCTTGCTCCCACCAGGGTAACCACCGCCTGGAGCCTCGCCGGAGGAGGAGCTCAAAAGCCCTTTGAGAAGTGCCCTAATTGGAGCCTGTGCAACCCCACTGTCGCCGCCGCCTTCTTCTCTCTGTTCTCCTCTGCCTCCGAGGAGCAGCCTCTGCCGCCAAGGGGAAGGGTCGCCTCTGTCTCCCCGCCAAAACCGTCGGAGGAGAGCCCACACCGCCTCCTGCTCCTGCCTCGCGCCTCGCCATTGTCTCTCCCCTTCTGAGTATATTTGAAGGTTGAAGAAGGATATTTACAGTTTTTATATTCGCCCCCCCCCCCTCTTTTGCTCTAATTATATATGTGACCCACTGCTTTGTATTTACAGTTTTTACCCGGATTATTGGAATTTGCAGAATTGCCCTTTTGAGTAAATCACAGATTTTGGCCCCAAGATTTTATTTAATTTCAATGGCTCAAGTTTCATGAGTTTCCTATCTTGTCCGGAAAAGTTTATTGCGGGTTTTGACCCATATTTACAAATATGTATAAATTGCCGGAAAAGTGTTTTAAAGATTTTTAACTCGGATTTGAATTACGGGGTTATTCTTATAGTTTATATATACTATGTAGTATGTCCAAATTTAGCGTTATGCTAAATTTGTTTAGTTTGGTGCTAGGTTGAAAGTTCCACGTTTAAGGCCCACAAATCCATATCAACATCCATTGATCGACTTCCGTCTTTTGACGTTGTGTGAGTATTCTTTCCCCTCGATCTAGTTATGTTAAGTTTTAGTATCATACTAGGTGAATCTAGCATAACGTAGAGAAAATGCCATGTAGTGGCCGTGACCTTAGGTGTTAAGAATAGTTTATGGATTGTTGTGTGCATCGGCAAGTTTCCTTAGATGATCAAGGATCTAGGAACTAGCATGCTAAGTTATGACCTTACAAGTTGAGAATATAGAAGTACGAGAGTTGTTATCTTGTCGGATAGTTGATGATAGTATGCCTCGTTGTGATCAGGCATTGAGCGTTTCCCGCAAGAAGCCTAGAGGATTTATTCGTGTACCTTGGGACGAGGTAAGTCCTCGGACTTACTTAGCCGCTTTTATGCCTTATTTGGATATATATGGTAGTGTGTGTTTACCGCTTTTAAGCATGAAAATGGATTAGGATTTACTTGACATTATTTATTGGCCCATCGTTACTACTATTATTATTATTGGGCGGTGACATCACCGCTCAGTTTCCCGAGGGAGACTGGGGGGATCTCTGCGACCAGGCCATACACGGTATACGGGCGGGCTTCTTCATCACTCCCACAGGGTATACGGGTTGGGCGCCGCCACACTCCTGTTGGTTACACGGGGACAGAGGCGAGAGTTATAAGACTCTCGTGTCACACTTGAACGAATGAATTAGATATGGAATAACATAAAAAGATAATAAGTAACGGATGCGTATGTTTATAATCATGTTGTGTGTTTGTGTTTCTATGTGTGTTTGTTCCATATTATTCTTATAATGCCTAGAATGTGAGCTAACGGTTTTATACCGATTGTTGTAGTTGATGTGCAGGATAGGATGTGGCCGAGTGATCCGGAGGAGTGGGCAGCCGGGGTTCCGTACATCTTAGGTTGTTTTGGGTTTTTGAGTCTTTGTGTTGTTGTTATTGTATCTTATGTTGATGTTGTTGTAAGGACGGCTGAAGTCTTTTCTTTCTTTTATTTTCGGGTTTCATAACATTGCATAAAAATGTATTTCGGTTTTGGCCTTTATTTGTGCCTTGTTGCAAGATCCGGTGAAATTGTTGTCAGGCTAAGGGTCGGGACCCATTGTGAGGCCCCAACCCGTAGCGCCCCGAGTCCCGCGGATTCGGGGTGTTACAAAAGTGGTATCAGAGCCCTAGGTTGACAACAATGGCACTCGCAATCTTCTAAAGGCCGAATAAAAATAAACAGAACCCTCAAGGGTTCTGAGTTTTAAAGAAATGAATTTTGTTTTCAAATCATGTGCATGAGTCAGTTGGGGTAGAATGTACGGGACCACCACTTCCTCCGCGGATCTCGGCGACGTAGTTATTGATTATTATATCATGTATATGTATGTGTATATATGTAGATATGTATATGTGGACTTAGGATGTTTTGGACTATACTTGTATGTTGATTGTAAATTTTTTATGGACTAATTACGTGTATAGTAGTAGCATGACATTTATATATTTATATATATATTTATAAACATATGGTATACTAATATCATATTAGTGATAGTGGACCTTATAGCTAAGATGATAAAAAGCTATCATCGCCCCCTTGGACAACGCCTTTTGACTTAGGATATTATATATACGAAGATGAGTATGCTCAAGTTATCAAGTTGAGCATCAAGTTTTCACGAGCACCCCGGTGATTTCCCAGACTCCTTTAAGAGGGCGTCGAAGAAGAAGACTAGAGATGATGTAACCAAAGGACACATAAATAAAAGAGAACCTCGTGTCGACTTAAGCGAAACCAAGATGGAGACTATACCAATATAAAAGCGACATGAAGACATGAGGGTGGTGGTATCAAGAAACAATGAAGGAGCATCAATAAGGCAACTAGAGACAACGAACGTAAGATTTTTCCAAGTGCGGTGCCGATGAACTAAAGATGCGAATCAAGTAAAGAGGACTACATTCTCGCTCGAGAATAAAAGTGGCGTGTTAAGTAAGACGAGTTTTCCATAAGCGCTCCTAAGTATGGGAGTCAAGATGAAAAGAGTAGTCCTAGAATTTGGAAAGATTGACGAGAACCGGAAGTTAAGCTTACGGAGGTACCGGAGGGTGTAGTGACGATCTTTGTGAGATTCTAAGCGGGTGACTTATTCAGAAGTTTGAGAGTTGCGAGGAGGATCACATGGTGAAAATTCACATAGTAGAATTACCTTGTGGTGGACAACCGTTTTCCCGTCATTGTGATGAGATTGAGCAATGCTAAGAAGGAGAAAGTGTGTGACGATGATAATCTTCGGAAGATGAACGAGGAAACAAGGAGCTGGATCGAAGAACTTAAGTTATCAACCAAGAAGGATGCGAGTGGAGGCTATTTAATGTCAGAATATTTAAGGAGTGCATTTGCAAAACATTATGAAGAGCGGTTAAGCCTATAAAGGTGAGACACATGAGACGAGAGAGTTGGGTAGGTATGGTTATCTTACAGAAGCAGAAGGAAAAGAGGAGCATAGAAAGAGCTAACGGAGTTGAAGCAAAGTAAAATGAGCTAGTGAAGTTAAGACAAAGTACCCCAAGAGGGTATCCTTGCAGGAGTATGGTAGCATGGAAGTATGGTAGGAGGGTAAGTCGTTAACTTCGAAGAAGGACAAATACAAGTTAATCAGTGACAACTGAGAATGCATAAGTGCGGGTTGTCAACTGATGTGTGTAGATGGGAAGAGTAAACAAGACTATGGGGACACATAGGATCGGGAACAAGAGTTTGGAGTATTCGCGGCGGATCAATGTAAATAGTAAGGAGGTACATCAATGGACGCACAATCGTCTTAAATCAAATAATGTTGAACGAGTTCAAGCAAGAAGGAGATAGTAACGATCTTACGTGACCTTCTTAGGTCATGGGATTGACATATGAAGGAACGCCACGGGTTACAACTTTTAAGGTTTGATCATGGTAAGGGGAGCTAGTGGATCAACCGTAAGATGAGGCATCCATTGTAGTTGTACATAGATTACCGAGAAATAAATAAGGTGACCAACAATAGTAAGGGAAGACTGAAGTTTTGAAGTTTGAAGTCAATGTGGGATGTACGAGAAGTACTTGAAAGATTGAGGATAGAACCTCTACGGTCGTTTGGACGTTACATAAGAAAAGGGAGTAAGTTCTACACCTACTTGAAGGAATGATGCAAGCTTGGTAAAATATGAAGAATGTAACACTAATATATTATAAGGCGTGATTAAGTCCTGCAATTAGGACCTTCTTGACTTCACATAAGTGTGAAACCTTAAAAAGATTATTAGAGCAAGTCTCCCGAGTTCTGGAGATGAAGGATCTTTGAAAGAGGACGGTGAAAATTGTAGCTAAAGAAGTATTAAACCACGTGTTCGATGGACATCACCTCGACAGATCGGAGTGGACCACTTGACAAATGTTAAGACAAGATTGTGTCGATATCTTATGATATGTGATGGGAGAAGAAAAGATGGAACCGAGATAAAACTGATTCCGTTACATCGGAATGTGGATCTTTCCCTAAGGATGATCTTGGTGCTACTCTGATATCCAAGGCGCCGTGTAGGATGACACTTGTGAAGATACGTGAGTTGAAGAAGCATTTGAATGACCAGTTGTAAGGACTTGTTTATAAAGGTCCATTGGGACCAATGCACATAGAGAACACCATACTTTATCTTGAACTCTTGATTTGAAGTTCATATGGAAATATATCTTGAACTCTTGATTTGAAGTTCACATTGGAACATATCTTAAACTCTTGGTTTGAAGTTGTTATGGAGAACTACGGATAGAGGATCTACTCGACCGGTTGCTTGGGTCGGTAGTCTCTTCTAAGAATGATTTAAGATCTGGTTGTCACAAATTGAGAATTTTAAAGTTAAGAGTTGTATAACATTAATTATGGTAACCTACTCGGGATGACAATGAATTACTGAATGAGACAAAGAATTGATAAACGAGTTGCTGAGAGTTAAGAGGGGATTCATTGGTGCAATTGTTTTGATTTACCTTGAGGTATTATGAGTTTGAAGTGTACAAGTGATTCTTCAAGACAAGGTCTTGATCGAGTATTGCGGAGCGAAATAAAAGTAATAACATACGTGTCTGGTTAATAGGAGTAATGTGAAGTAAAGTGCTTCCTTCGTTACTTGGAATTGCAACAAGAATGGAGAAAACATAACATCAAAGTTTGGTTTGTCAAGAGCCAAAGCCAACAGGTAGATTGGAAGCTCGACCTTCTTTGTTAAGACAAGCAAAGAAGAAACATAATGAAAATGTTGCATTGAGAAAGACCCGAAAAGGAAGTTGAGTTTCCGATATATCGGACCTTTGTGAGATGTTAGCACGAGTAGGAAAAGTGGTTTACCGGTTGGCGTAGCCGCTAATAGTAGAGAGTGTTCACCCGGTGTTTATGTGTATCAATCTAAGAAGTATAGGTATAACTTGAGAAGTTTTGCCGGTCTAGATGAGTTAGTGGCATCGTAGAACCAATGAGGCTAATAGGAAGTCGGAGGATAATATCTTTAGTTGAAGTTACGTTGAGTTAGTAGCATCGATAGAATCGTGGGGTTAGACCTAGTTATTTCCTTGGTTGAGGTATGTGCATGTGTGATGTTATGTGTAGTTTGTGCTCTGTGCGGGAATGTGCTATATGACGTGATATATCTTGCGGGGGTAGTTTGCATAGATTAGAAGGTTTAAGCCTTCTTAGTTTGAGGGTTCATACCTCGGCCTTAAGGACCGAAAAGTTCGACGTATAGCAAGTTTCGGGACGAAACTTGTTTTTTAGGGGGATCTATTGTAACGCCCCGTTTATTGAGAACATTTTCGTTATTTTTATTTTTATTTATTTATTTTTTTATTTAAAGTATTTTTACGGGGTAAAATATTTATTTCCGAGAATATTCATCTTTTTGATACGTACAAATTTCCGCTTTGTTTTATTTCGAGAAAGTTGAAAAATTGTCCGATCCGAAAATCCGTTCGGTTTGTTCGAACGAGTTGATTTTATGTATTCTTTTGATTCTTTTATTTTCTCTTTCTTTCCTTGCCTTGTCTCACTCAAAGTTTTGCCTTGACCTCCTGTGATGCAATGCCCAGCCTATGCCTTGCTGCTCCTACCTCTGTACATTCCCCTCTCTCACGCAACCTTACATGATGGCCAGCCTTGCTTCTCACTCTCCCATTCTTTCAGATCTGTAACTCTCCCCACCTTTACTCTCTTCTTTATCACTCTTCACACAACAAGCTCGACTCTCAGCACCCCATTGTTTGCGCTGCTCTACCCTAACTACATCCCACCCTCGCTGACGCTAATCGAAGTCGCTGGAGAGCTATCCATTCATCGCCGGAGACCTATGCAACCCCACCTGCCTCTCCTCCATTTCTCGAGCCCTCTGTCACGAACTGCAGCCTCAACTCTCATCGTCTTCTTGATGACGCAGGCCGCTAATCTCCACCAGGAATCAGATCCCGCGACAGCAGCAACACGCCGGAAGAGGGTTCAACCTTCGATCTCCCTCGAGCCACACCTATGCTTCCCTGCCTCCACCGGAGAAGCCTTGCAGCCTTCATCACTGGAGAGGACTTCTTACTCCGCCTTCGCAGCCCTTGCTCCCACCAGGGTAACCACCGCCTGGAGCCTCGCCGGAGGAGGAGCTCAAAAGCCCTTTGAGAAGTGCCCTAATTGGAGCCTGTGCAACCCCACTGTCGCCGCCGCCTTCTTCTCTCTGTTCTCCTCTGCCTCCGAGGAGCAGCCTCTGCCGCCAAGGGGAAGGGTCGCCTCTGTCTCCCCGCCAAAACCGTCGGAGGAGAGCCCACGCCGCCTCCTGCTCCTGCCTCGCGCCTCGCCATTGTCTCTCCCCTTCTGAGTATATTTGAAGGTTGAAGAAGGATATTTACAGTTTTTATATTCGCCCCCCCCCCCCCTCTTTTGCTCTAATTATATATGTGACCCACTGCTTTGTATTTACAGTTTTTACCCGGATTATTGGAATTTGCAGAATTGCCCTTTTGAGTAAATCACAGATTTTGGCCCCAAGATTTTATTTAATTTCAATGGCTCAAGTTTCATGAGTTTCCTATCTTGTCCGGAAAAGTTTATTGCGGGTTTTGACCCATATTTACAAATATGTATAAATTGCCGGAAAAGTGTTTTAAAGATTTTTAACTCGGATTTGAATTACGGGGTTATTCTTATAGTTTATATATACTATGTAGTATGTCCAAATTTAGCGTTATGCTAAATTTGTTTAGTTTGGTGCTAGGTTGAAAGTTCCACGTTTAAGGCCCACAAATCCATATCAACATCCATTGATCGACTTCCGTCTTTTGACGTTGTGTGAGTATTCTTTCCCCTCGATCTAGTTATGTTAAGTTTTAGTATCATACTAGGTGAATCTAGCATAACGTAGAGAAAATGCCATGTAGTGGCCGTGACCTTAGGTGTTAAGAATAGTTTATGGATTGTTGTGTGCATCGGCAAGTTTCCTTAGATGATCAAGGATCTAGGAACTAGCATGCTAAGTTATGACCTTACAAGTTGAGAATATAGAAGTACGAGAGTTGTTATCTTGTCGGATAGTTGATGATAGTATGCCTCGTTGTGATCAGGCATTGAGCGTTTCCCGCAAGAAGCCTAGAGGATTTATTCGTGTACCTTGGGACGAGGTAAGTCCTCGGACTTACTTAGCCGCTTTTATGCCTTATTTGGATATATATGGTAGTGTGTGTTTACCGCTTTTAAGCATGAAAATGGATTAGGATTTACTTGACATTATTTATTGGCCCATCGTTACTACTATTATTATTATTGGGCGGTGACATCACCGCTCAGTTTCCCGAGGGAGACTGGGGGGATCTCTGCGACCAGGCCATACACGGTATACGGGCGGGCTTCTTCATCACTCCCACAGGGTATACGGGTTGGGCGCCGCCACACTCCTGTTGGTTACACGGGGACAGAGGCGAGAGTTATAAGACTCTCGTGTCACACTTGAACGAATGAATTAGATATGGAATAACATAAAAAGATAATAAGTAACGGATGCGTATGTTTATAATCATGTTGTGTGTTTGTGTTTCTATGTGTGTTTGTTCCATATTATTCTTATAATGCCTAGAATGTGAGCTAACGGTTTTATACCGATTGTTGTAGTTGATGTGCAGGATAGGATGTGGCCGAGTGATCCGGAGGAGTGGGCAGCCGGGGTTCCGTACATCTTAGGTTGTTTTGGGTTTTTGAGTCTTTGTGTTGTTGTTATTGTATCTTATGTTGATGTTGTTGTAAGGACGGCTGAAGTCTTTTCTTTCTTTTATTTTCGGGTTTCATAACATTGCATAAAAATGTATTTCGGTTTTGGCCTTTATTTGTGCCTTGTTGCAAAATCCGGTGAAATTGTTGTCAGGCTAAGGGTCGGGACCCATTGTGAGGCCCCAACCCGTAGCGCCCCGAGTCCCGCGGATTCGGGGTGTTACAGATATTATATATATCACGTTGGTGGTTAATGATATTGATAAGTACCAATAAAGACGACACTTAGCTGGTAAAATCAAGTAATAATCTTAATCAACATGAGTTCATACAGAATCTCGAATTTATTTTGCTAACTAATCAACAATTAAATAGTAATCCAAAATTAATACATGAGCAAAGGATGAATAAAACAAATATTCTTGGGTGCTGCATATTTGGATAAAACGTGAGATTAATATTAATTATAAAACATATCTCAGTATCTTTTACACAATTTGGAAAATATTACAAAAATATATTCACTTTAATTTATTTATATTATCCATATTTTAATGCCGTAATCCATATTTTCAAAGTAAACAAAAGTATGTATACCAATATTCTTGAACACACTAACAACCAAATAATTCCAACAAAAAAAACTAACAACCAAATAAATAAAAAATTTAATCTTTTAATTTAATTTATTTTAAATTTAGCCCTATTTACGTACAACGATCTATAATCATATATTAAATCCAAAGCATTTCCTTCAACGTAGTTCATCCTATCTTATTTTTATGTCATAGAATTTTGATTTTTTTAAAAAAATTATATATACATTTACCATATTTAAATTAGTCAATAATGTAATAGTATAATTATCCTATAATAGAAGTTATATTTATCTACTTACCATACATGTCTTTTTATATATCTACACATATACATAAACATAGTTAAAATTATACTAATAAATTTATTATTCTATGATAAAGATTATACCAAAATAACTTTATATATATAGTTATACATATATTTATCTATACTAAATATACTTTTTTTATTTTATGTATAGATGTTAATGTATTTTAATTTTATTAAAAAATTGAAGAGATTATTTTTATTAAACTTCTATCAATTAATTTATATAAATATATTACAGCATAAACACTTTATGTCACGTGTCATGATCTTATAAACTTCACACCACGTGCCATTTTCTTGCGCATCTTAATTTTATAATTATAGTAATTAACAAATCAATAAAAAAAAAGCAATGATATAGATAATAGATATATTATTTTCATTTATAATTTTATCACAATCTTCAATATATTTTTAAGATATCCTTTTCATTATTTTTAAAAAAAATTTTTCACTTTTGATTATAAAATGATTAAATTATTTATTATTCTAACTTTAACATATAAATATATAGTTTTAATATTAATTAGGAAATAATCACTAACTTAAAAATGTATCAATTTTTACAATATAATTATTACATCTTTTTATTTATGAATATTATTTAAAACAACCTAAGATAATTTTGTAATTGAATTTTTTAAATGTTCTCTACTTTAACATTTATATTTTAATTTTAAAAT
>BSUD01000001.1:53495167-53763823 GCA_033239045.1 Fagopyrum esculentum
TTAATTAAAACCATTATGTTACATAAAATTTTTTATAAAAGTTTTAAAAATTATAAAATTCAAATTATATACGTGCCTTGGCACGAAAACTACACTAGTTTGTATTATTATCCTATTCCTAATATTGGCCAAAAGTTCTATAATTAAGTCGATTAGTTAAAGTAAAAGCGTAACTATAAATTTTTTTATAAATTGTTAAAATTTAAATCATCCTACTTCGCATTGTGTAATCTACTTTAGTAGATATGTATAATTTTTACAATTTTAAAAAAACCTAAAATAATGCTATTAAATTTTTTGAACATAGAAAATTGATATAAATTGTAGTGGAAGATACACAAATTGTTTTTTCAGATATTTTTAAAATCAATATTGGTTATTGACCTCCTCCAAAATTATATGGAATCATAGGAGAAGAAAAAAAAAATCGGATATCAATAATTTTAAGTTGGTTTTCCAATTTAAGTTGTATAGGTTAAATGCAGCATAGATAAGGGGTGTTATAATTTTTGTTTAAAAAATAAAACGATATATTTTGAAACAAAATATAGGAATTGTTTTTACTGGAAAACATTAAAATAATAAGAATTGAATAATTTATATAGATTTTGATCTAAATATCTAATTTGTTAAAAAATATAGGAATTAAGATTTATATAATTTTAAAGAATGGAAATTTATATTGATTTGATTTAGATATCTCATTTGTTAAAAAATAAAAAAAATTAATATTTAAATAATGGTTGTTTTGAATTGTATTTTAAATATAGATTTTATAAATTTAAAATTTTAAGATTTGGAGATCAGATCTAAAATTCTTTAACTTTTTCTTTCTTATATTCATGCCACGTTCTTTCTTTCTGTTCTTTTTTTTCTTCTATTCATGCCACGTTCTTCTTCCTCCTTCAGAAGATCAGAAGATCATCTCAAACTTTATCTCATTTCTTTCTTCCTCCTTCATCAGAATCAGAAAAGATCAGAAGATCAGAAAAGATCAGAAGATCATCTCAAACTTTATCTCATTTCTTTCTTCCTCCTTCATCAGAAGATCAAAAGATCATCTCAAGCTTTATCTCATGTCTGATATGAAGCTTTTTGTCTCCTTCATTAGAAGATCACATTACATCATGCCTTCATCAGAACATCATCATCTCATACTTCTCTTCAAGTCCTCTATTGATGTGAAACCTTCCTCTTTCAGTAAAAAAATAATTTCAAGCTTCTCATCAGGTCTTATTGACATGATATAGAATCTTCTGTCTCCTTTCTCTATTAACAAAAATGTATGTGAAGAAGTAGAAGGATCTAGATTAACATAGATGAATGAGTGGTTGTAAAATCAAAATCTCCATTGAAGAAATAAATTTACAAACCGTCATGAAATATTAAAAAAAAAAAACCACTTTGCTTTCCTTATAGCTACCTTCTTCCCCCATCTAATAAGTAACAGAAACAAAATCACTGGAACTAGCAAACGGAAGAAACAAGCAACTCATATTCTACTTTCTCTCTAAACTCCGTCCCTTGTAATCAATCATGGCAACCTCTCTTTACAACCGTCAGTTCCGTCTCCAAAGCGGCAGGAATAGCTCCATCCAGCAAACCGACTCACCGAGTCGCGAGATCAAACCGTCAGCTCCATCTAGCTACCCCTCCAGCAACGAAGAAGACGAGCAGTTGGATTGGTCCGACGCCATCAAACGGGCCAACATCGAATTGGAGCCGCCCATCCGCGATGCAGGAACTGCTGATCAATGGATCGAGCGAAATCCTGGGTTGATTCGTTTAACGGGAAGGCACCCGTTTAACTCGGAACCCCCTCTCACCCGTTTGATGCAATCCGGGTTCATCACACCCGCTGCGATCCACTTCGTCAGGAACCATGGCGTTGTCCCGCGTGGTAGTTGGCAGGATTGGAGCGTCGAAGTAACGGGCTTAGTCCGCCGACCCAAGAAATTTACGATGGATGAACTGGTCTCGGAGTTCACTTCACAGGAGTTTCCAGTGACGCTTGTGTGCGCCGGCAACCGGAGGAAAGAACAGAACATGACGAAGCAAACAATAGGTTTCAACTGGGGGCCGGGGGCTATCTCCACGTCCGTGTGGCGCGGGATTCCCCTCCGTGAAGTCCTCTTACGGTGTGGGATAATTATGGGCACTTCCATGAACGTTTGCTTTGAGGGCGCCGAGGATCTTCCTGGAGGCGGTGGATCCAAATACGGCACCAGCGTTAGAGCGGGAATCGCCATGGACCCAGCGAGGGATATTATTATTGCGTACATGCAGAACGGTGAGATGTTGTCGCCGGACCATGGTTTTCCCGTGAGGATGATTATACCGGGTTTTATCGGTGGACGGATGGTGAAGTGGTTGAAGAGGATCGTGGTTAGCACCGAAGAGTCGGACAGTTACTACCATTATAAAGACAATCGCGTTCTTCCCTCCCACGTCGACGCCGAATTAGCCGATGCTGAAGGTAAAATCTCAATCATTCCATTTAATTTAATGATTGAGATTTAAGTCTTTTTTATTTGTACAGCTTGGTGGTACAAACCAGAATACATAATAAACGAGTTGAACATAAACTCGGTGATAACCCGCCCATCCCACCAGGATATTTTGATGATAAACTCATCGACCGCCCAGAAGCCCTACACCCTGGGCGGATATGCATACTCTGGTGAATATTTCTCTCATTTGAAGTCATATTTATCTTGATTTAATGCCATTAAGTTTTTGGGTATCGATGCAAAGTAATTTAATTTTGATTGTGGTACTTGTGCATAGGACACAAGTACCTATTTCATGTCAATAAATGAACATATTGTCTGATATGTTGAGGATTAAAAAAAATTAAAACCCTTGCCACCTATAAAAGTTGCCTTATTTGAGTTCGCCCAAGGGTCAGGGTCAGGGTCAGGTCGGCCAAAAAATAAGAGGAGCATACCCTAAATGGTTCATCACACACGTGTCAACACAACACAACACTTCCTCTCATATGTATTCTATGACCCATGTTTATACATAACTAGCTTAGTTTCCCTATAAATATAATTATAATATAATTTGTAATGACATAAATAAACGTAATATAATCTAAATACAAGGTTTAATTATGATGGAAGAAAAATCTCTTCTGAATACAAGTTGTTTAAGTTTCTGAAAATTAGAAGAAAAATGTTTTTACAAAAAAATTATTTAATCTTTATTTACTTATTAGCTAACAAAAGGAGTTAGTAAATGGTTAATTGATCGGTCGTTTTAGTGTAATCTAAATGCAATTTGGGTATTTGATTTACAAATATCTGATGATAAGTATATATTGAAAATAAAATATTAACTTTATTAATGATTTAATTATTATAGAGGTCATAATTGTAATTATAAAAGATATAAGATCTAATTCATATAGAAACAATTTGAATTAGTTTTGAAAAGAAAAAAAGCAAAAAGAATTCGATGGCAATCTTGTTTTTATGCAGGAGGGGGAAGGAAAGTGACGCGAGTAGAGGTAACCTTAGATGAGGGAGAGACATGGGTGGCGGCTGAGTTGGAGCACCAGGAGAAGCCAAACAAGTACGGAAAGTACTGGTGTTGGTGCTTCTGGTCCTTAGAGGTGGAGGTCCTCCATCTCCTTGAAGCTAGCAACATTGGTGTGAGAGCATGGGACGAAAGTCTAAACATTCAACCGGAAAAGCTCATTTGGAATGTTATGGTGAGTGTTTTGATTGATTTAAAGAAAAGGAAATTGAATGAGTTAATGAATGAATGAATGGATCAGGGGATGATGAACAACTGCTGGTTCAAAGTGAAAACCAACGTATGCAAGGGGCCCGAGGAAGGTGAAATAGGGATCGTGTTCGAGCACCCAACCCAGCCTGGGAATAAGGCCGGAGGATGGATGGCCAAGGAGCGCTACCTCGAGTACTCAATGCAGGTGGCCCCGACCATGAAGAAGAGCCTCTCATCCCCTTTTATGAACAATGCCGCCACCAAGTACCCGCTTTCTGAGGTCAAGAACCACAACACTGCTGACTCATGTTGGATCGTCGTCCACGGCTACGTCTACGATTGCACCCGCTTCCTTAATGACCACCCTGGCGGCTCCGACTCCATCCTCATCAATGCTGGCTCCGATTGCACCGAGGAGTTCGACACTATCCACTCCGACAAGGCCAAGAAGCTTATTCAGAAATACCGTATTGGCGAGCTGACTTGGTCCTCGGAAAATGAGGCTGGTTATGCGTTGAAGAAGATCCCCTGCAGGCTCATCGAGAAGGTGTCGCTCTCACATGACGTCAGGAGGTTCAGGTTGGCGCTGCCATCAGGGGATCTGACATTGGGACTCCCCGTGGGGAAGCACGTCTTATTGTGCGATACCATAGAGGGGAAGTTGTGCATGAGAGCCTACACCCCAACCACCACCAATGAGGATGGGGGCTACTTTGACTTGGTGGTCAAGGTCTACTTCAAAGGGGAACACCCCGAGTATCCCAGCGGAGGTCTCATGTCGCAGCACCTTGACTCGCTTCCGCTGGGGTCCACTGTCAAGGTCAAGGGCCCACTCGGGCACATCGAGTACTCAGGCCGTGGCCGCTTCTCGGCTCACGGAAAACATCCCACCGCCTCCAGGCTCGCCATGATCGCCGGCGGGACCGGGATCACCCCTATCTACCAGGTCATGCAGTCCGTCCTCAGTGACCCAGGCGACCAGACCGTAATGTATCTGGTTTACGCAAACCGGACCGAGGACGACATCATTATGCGGGAGGAGCTGGACGGGTGGGCCCAGGATCACCCCGACCGGGTCAATGTTTGGTACGTCGTCCAAGAGTCCGTCAGGGTTGGTTGGAAGTACGACATCGGGCTCATCACCGAGTCTGTCCTTAGAGAGCACGTGCCCAGTGGGTCCCATGACACTTTGGCCCTGGCTTGTGGGCCTCCGCCGATGATCCAATTTGCCGTCATACCTAACCTCAAGAAGATGGGGTATGATATCAACAACGACCTCCTGGTGTTTTAATGCAACTTTCTTGGTTTGCTTGCTCCACACCCCTTTCTACTTAACTATGTAAGTATCTCTCAAGTCCTAAGCTATCCTACTCTACTTGCTATCTACCGATGTTTTGTAATATACTCTTGTTAAAAACACTTCTGAAAGTTCTAAATAAAAGACCCCCGCTTTTGTGTTTTTATTTTTTACTTTACCTTAACTGGAGTTCCAATAATTTTTAATTTTTTTTTTTTTATTTTGCTCATTCATAATTTGTTGTTATCTACATATAAACACTAATATTGCATATAATTATACATAAAATTTAATATGCGGTATCATTAAACATTAAACGTAAACTTACACATGTTCAAAATTATTTTCCCATAAATGTATACCTGTAATTTCTTTAATTATTGTGATGTACTTGATTATTCTACAATTAATTACCATGAAAGTTAATACTCCATCCGATTAAAAATAAGTGTCGTTTTAGCATTAGGAATTTGATCAAAATTATCTGTCGTTTTAAGTTTTTTAGGCCAATAAATGAACAATAATTATGAGAAATGTTCTTGAAAATTGGTGTAAATGATTAATTTTAGTTCTAAAATCTTTCTTATTGGTTTAAAAGAAGGTTGAATATTAAATATGTGATAAGATTTAGAAAAACTTTACAAAATCTATGTTATTTAATATTTTTCTTAAAAGTTGTGTCAAAGGCTAAAATCACAGTTATTTTTGATCGGAGGTAGTATGTATTTTTTTACTGAAATCAATAGCGCAAATATATACATGTAAAATTTAATATGTGATTTTAGCATTTCAGATTATATAACTACAAATAAAAGTACAAATATAAAATAAAATCTTTATAAATATGTTTAATGTGTTGTTCACATAATTAAAACAACTTTGGTGATTTCAATCTTTTTGAAAACATATAATTCAATAATTAAACTTATTGAATGTTGTTGGTTGTTAAAAAAAAAAAAAGTAGAGAAAACACAAGTTTCAATGTTTGAAGTGTTGAACAAATAATTTTGTTTTAATAGATGGGGTGTTGTTCACACCACTACAAAATTTTTTTTAACATTTTAAACTCTTTTGACACACAAAATTCATTGATTAAATGTTTGGAATTTTGTTGATAAAAATACCTTTTATTTGATGATAATATAATGTTGACAATAAAAAAAAGGCTTAATTTTGGTGTTTAATGTGTTGTTGATAACACAAATAACTTTTTGAGTATTGTTGACAACACTAAAATTTTTATTCTGATATTTTAAGCTCTTTTGACAACACAACATTCAATGATTAAATGTTTGAAATGTGTTTGGCGATAAATATATCTTTTATTTAGTTATAATAAAATATTGATGATAAAAAAAAGTTTTATTTTGGTGTTTAATTGGTTGTTGACAACATAATTATATATATGCTTTAATAGCCGGGGTCTTGTTGATATCACAAAAAATTAAACTCAATGTTTGAAATGATATTGACAATATTAATACATCTTATTTGGCTATATAATAGTGCTGACAATAAGAACACTTTTATGTTGGTGTTTAAGTTGTTGTTAATAACAAAATAAAACTATTTACTATACTAAAGTATATGTAATAACACTTACGTTTTGCCTACTTGTTGCGCTGATGTTTAAAGCTAAAAAATAATTTAGTAAAAAAGTCTCTTGAGGTCATATTTTACTTCAATTATCATTAAAACTTCTATTATTATTAGATTTGAACATTTTAATTACTCTCTCATTTAATTCTAATTTAATTTTATATATAAAATAATTATTTTTCACTAGTCATTTTTTTAAAAATTCTAACCTATAGAATTTAATATCAACCCCTAACAAAATTAATTTTATATACTCTTATATATCGGCTTCCTTTTATTTATTTTAATCCTTGTGTAAAATATTTAAATATTTTTGTAGATTTAATTATGATTTAAAAAATAGAGATATTTTAAAAAATATTTCCATCCTTACATAAAATAAAAGACTTATTAAATTACTTATTTTATTATTAAATATTGTTCAACCCTTATGTAATCATCTATATATACCTTACTTTATTTTTTATCGCAACTTTTATTAAAATTATATAATACTTCCACTGTGATTCCCTTTTTAAAAACATTTAAAACAACTTCTATTAAATCACCTTAGATTTTAATTTTGTTGTAACCACAAATTTTATTTAAATTAGATATTATGTCTACATTTTATGTATTTTTGAGTATTTATAAAATTAAAATATACAAACTTTAATTTAAAACTTTTTTACAGTAATAAACTGTTTATATTAGATCAAACAGTACAAGGTACGATAATTCAACTAGTATCTTTTTGTAACACCCCAAATTCATAGGACTCGGAGTGCTACGGTGATGTGATCCCCACCGAAGAAGAAATCATCGTCAATATGCCGGAACCAATCGTTTTGCCACCAACCGTCCAAGTCAAAACTCATCCGGCACCTATCGAAATCAATACTTATGTGTTGGAGGTCATGCCTAAAATGAGCCAAAACCTATTGAAATCAAACAGAAATGCTTGCTCCGAGCATGCCTAATGCAAGCCAATTTTCACTCTCTCCGGCTAAGCTGTCAGATTTGCGCACCCTCAGTTAAAACGCCTATAACTGAGGCAATTCTTGGAACTAAAATACCCATCAATACTACTTTGAAAGGTATTTTCAATATCTACAACTTTCTAGTTTACACAAAGTCGAGATTCCAACATGAAGAGGGTGATCGAAAATGATCCTACATTACAGCAACTACGGTACCATATATGGATTGTTGGGCAAGATCATGCATGGAGGCATGAAAAATGGTTATATAAAACATATGCAGGTCCAACCAATACATATTTCATGCAGCATACCATGCTCATATTATATTCATATATTATGCACAAATTTATGTATTAATCATGTGAAGGTCAACAAATCAACATTCAATCAAACATTGAAGGCATCTTCACACACATACATTGAATGGAGGCCAAGTTAGTTGATAGCATGTATTATAGTCTATATATAGTCTATATTTTGGGATTGGTTTGGACATTTTATCTTCATAAAACTGCATGTATGGATGTATATTCTTGATCATTATGTTGTTTTGTTTACCTTTGCAAGAATCGAGGTCTACACCTTGTTTTGTTGTAATTGTAGGGAAAATAACACGTTTTGGAGCGATATGGAGCTAAGGGAGCTAAGGAGTCATTGGAGCTACATTATGGAGCATTGAGGAGCTACAAGAAAGGCTTAGGAACCATAGAAGTTGGACAGAAGATTGATTTTGGATCAGACTTGAGAGATTTACACGTAGATGAGGATCATCTCGAATATGATTGTAGTGTCACCTCGACCGAGGTGATCTTTTCGTTGGGCTGGACCGAGGCGAACGGCCCACAACCCATAAGATCTTTTATTCTTGGCTGAAGATATTTTATTTTTGGCAAGTGATTCTCCTATATATTGGGATGAATTTTCTGGATGGAAGCATGTTTTAGATTTGGAAGTTGAAGGAAGTTGGTTAGTTTGGAAGATTGAAGATATTCCAATGAAGGAAGGAAGTTGGCTTGGAAGATAAAGCTGAAGGCTTTGAAGGAAGTTGTAATGTTTTCTTTGATTGTTTGATTGTTGTCTTTTGATTTGTGATTGAGGAACGCAATTTGCTTGTTTGATTGATTGTTTGATTGAGTTATTGAGACCTTTGTGTTAAGGTTTTCTTGTTTGAATATTGATTCCCTTTTCATATATTTAATTATTGTTATAATGATGATTATTGGCTCAGTTCTTTGTGCGATTCTAGGGTGATTGACTGAAAGTTGTGGGAAAGACGATGAAAGAATGAACCTTTGTCCCAGTGGACCCTGAAAGCTCGAGCCTTACCTTAACCGAACCTCACCTCGGTCAGTTTGTAGAACATCTCGATCGAGATGGAACATGAACTGAACGAGACAATTCTTTTCCTGATCCTTATCTGAGTTGAGGTTTCAGTTTGCCAAATTCTATCATTGTTATACCTTTCGTGTCCCATACGCAAGCCTAGGATGAGACTTACCTGGTGATTCCTTTGCTTGTATACCCAAGATCATGAGTGTAGGTAGTAAATATTTATCCTTTATTAGGGTTTGAGTGTGCCTTCATCCCATCTTTGAGAGTTAGTCTGAGACTTACCCGGTAAAGGTTAGTTCTATCCCCTTGGGTGATGTGTTGGTTTGAGATTAAAGTTCATATCCTTAGTACCTTGAGACTTACCCGGTGATCTATTCCCACCTTAGAAACACCTTCCCTTTTCAAACCTCAGCTTTGTCCACCTTATCTTTTGAGATCTTGAGTCGGGACCACAACTAGATGTTTTGACCTCTAGAATCAGCATTTTCTTTATTTGATTATTACATCATCTTTGATATCTTTGCTTTGTTGCTTGTTCTTGATTGACAACCTGAATTACTGTGCTATGTTTCACCATAGTCCATGTGTTCGACCCTAGAGTATTTTTTGTTATTACAATTTATCTGTACATTGCGGGTTCGCATATTGTTTCAGGCTTATATTTTAGGTTATAAATTTACAGCTATATCATTCACCATACACACACGTCTGATAGCCAACATTACTTCAATTGTATTCTTCTCCTTCAATATGGACGTCCAAGACATGATTTGACCCTCCTTGATGTTTTTTCCAAGTGAAGAAAATAAGATTCAAGAGTCATCTTTGGATTCATACGAGATTTCCTATCTTTTACGAATTGAGGACTTTTAATCTAGATCGGGAAGCTGCGGCTTTCACCCCGCATCAGTTTGTTTTCTTCGGTCGGGTTTTCTGTCTTCTTCACTTGAGTTTTTGGATAAACTCGACCTTAGTTGACAATAACACCTTGAATTCTTCTTTGTTGAGGGTTTCATGTCTTCTTCACTTGGGTTTTAGTTCACCCGAGGTTCCTATTTGAGGTTCCTTTGCTCCTTTACCTACTTGCATTGGTTGATCTCTTGCTTCATGTCCTCCTTCGTTTGATGATGAAAGTGATGCCTTGATGAGTGTTCCTTAGATTGCATGGATGTGATTATTTCTGCTCCATTTTCGACTAAAATCACCTATAAAAACAAAACATGTAGACATTCTTTTGCAATTTAAACGTAAGAAAAGATGTAGATGATTTATCTCATACAAAACAAAGGAATAACTTATAAAAAGAGATATATAAAGATAGCATAAAAACATGATATCAAATTACAAAAGTTAAAAAGTATATTTCTCTATTTTTCTTCCTTTCTATATTTAACTCATAATTATAATGTAAACCTATATATGTACACACTTTGTATCTTAATTACAAAGAAAGCTATTAAGAATTTTGCACCCATCATTAGCTAATGAAATTGATCTATATCCTTATGATAATATCACTAGCTTACTGCATTTGGACATTAAGGTGGAAAACAAGCTCAAACGACAGAACCAAGAGACGAACTCGTGGCACTAGAACAAATCTCGGTCCAATCAGGAAAATTTCTGCCGAGATTTTGACCGAGTTTCTCCCCAGAGAGAACTTCAAAGCAGGAACGACAGCCAAGGAGTATTGAGAGCTTCATCATCCAATCCCCGACATTCTAAACTTTTGAATGAGCCTACAAAAGATCCTGAAGGGAGCACTTCTAACTGTACTTTACATTCTAGAGACATTGTGTGTTTTAAATGTCAAGGTAAAGGTTATTGTAAAACGAATTTTCCTAATAATAAGGTTTTATTCATTAATCAACAAGGGGATCATGAAAGTGAAGAAGATCCTAAATGTGCTAGTGAAAGTGATGAGAGCTGTGAACTTAAGCATGGAGAATCTTTGATTGCTAGAAGAACCTTGCATGTCAATATGTCTCTTAGTGAAAATACCCAACGAGAAAATCTCTTTCATACTAGATGTCTTGTTAAGGGAAAGGTGTGCAATATCATCATTGATGGAGATAGTTGTTGTAATATTACTAGTGTTGAATTGGTTACTAAATTTCAACTTCCTACATTTTATCACCATAGGCCCTATAAACTAACATGGATGAAGGATTGTGGTACTTTGAAGGTCAACAAGAAAGTTAAAGTGACTATCACATTAGGTCATTATACTGATGAGATTATGTGTGATGTATTACCTATACAGGCTTGTCATATTTTGCTAAGTCGCCCATGACAATATGATCGGAAAGTGGAGCATGATGGCCATACAAACAAGTACCTGTTTACATTCAATGGTAAAAAGATAAAATTAAAGCCCATTACTCCAATACAGATCATCAAAACCTATGAGAAGTGGAAGACAAAAGGCAAGGATCAAGCGTTGGTCAAAAAAGTGGTCGAAGGATATTCCGGTGAAGAATCTCAACTTGTTCCTGAAGAAAAATCGGCCGAGATTCTTGAGACTCATCCGAGTTTTTCCAAAATTTTAATCCACTACAGCCACCAATGAATCACCTGCAAGAGCTCTTTTGGTTGACCAAGAACCACTGAAGATTGAGTACAACCCCATGGATATTAAGGTTATATCATTCATGTCCTTGAGTGAATTCATTGAGCGGTGTGTGCTTAAGAAAGCTAGGATTTATCACTCTTCTCTATCTTTTCGCTGTAATGACTTTACGGTTAAGTTATTTTCCTTAGCTTCTTTTGATATTATATCGTTGTCTTTCGGGAAGCGAGTAAGTGTTTTTGCGGGAATGTTTGTAGAGGACAAAGGGGTCAAATGGACATGACATTGCTGCCTGATCCCGGAGATCTTATGGAATCACCACCAGAAGAGGATGGAATTGTAGTCCACTCTTACTTAGCATCACCAACAGTGACGTACGGATACTTAGTAGATATTTAGGCCAATCCTGAAGCAAAATCTCACCGGAGATATATATTTGATGACTGAGATTCCTTATTGTTGAGTGTTGCACGACTCGTCTTCAAGGAACTTGTTTTATAGACCTCGAGGGATCCTCCAAGAGAAGGGAAACTGCAACCCTTGGTCACCACAAGACTTGAGTTCTGATGTGACTAGTGATGATCAAGATGGAGATTCGAGGACGAATATTTTTCAAGAAGGGGAGTATGATGTGGGATCATCGTCGACATCAATCATACAAGGACCAGTCCCTAGATCAAGGGCTAAAAGGATCCAAGAGGAGACATCATCAAGGAAGATCAAGGAGAGTTGGAGATCAAGAATCTCGGCCAACACCCTGGAAACTCGGCCGAGATTTCCACCCGAGTTTTCATTTCTAACACGAGTTGAAGATCGGGCCAAAGATCTTTTACATTTGACAATTATCTTTTATATTTTCTTTCCTAAAATCTCTCAAACAATCTTAAGGAAATTGTTAGTTTTGATCCTATGTTTGGGATTGTTATTTGAAAATGAAGTCATAGAAGTCTCCATAGCACTAAGCTTGATCAAGATAGCCTCTAGAACTGCGTCTTTCTTTTCCGGCTGAGACGAACTTGATCCTTGCCCCTGGCTTTTCAATGGAGTAGAAGAAGAAGAAGAAGGGGAAGAGAGGAAAGGGTTAGAGAAAATCGTTAGAGTTGGAGTTTGAATGATTGTTACCAGAATTTTGGTTGTTCGCCCTCCAGTTGTTGCTATTGGATCCTCTATTGTTGTTGTTGTTGTAATTGTTATTCCGGGAACCGTTGTTGTTACGGTACCCGTTGTTGTTTTTCCTTTGCCCTTGCTCTTCCTTCTTGGTTTGAGCAACCAAGAGTTCCTTCAATTGCTTCACGTCATTCTTCAAAGACGTGAGTTGATTGTTGTTGGGCTGAGTTTCTTAGAAGTTAACTCTTTTAACTCCACCTTCAGCTCCTTGGTGGGTGTATTTCTCCATATGCAAAGCTTGCTTCTCGATGAAGTCCCAAGCTTCGTCAATCGCCATGTCCATAAAGGTACCGACGGAGAGTAGTTGGAGATTGAACTGGGTGCTTCCGTCCAGTCCCTTGAAGTATATCTCCAATAACTCTAACTTTGGAATCCCATGATGTGGGCAATCCAAAAGAATGTCCTTGAACCGCTCCCATGACTTGGACAAGCTCTCCTTGTCCTTCATAATGAAAGCGTTGATCTTCCCTCTCATTTCAGCGGTCTTTGAGGGGGGAAAGAATTTCGTCAAGAATTCCGTAGTCATCTCCTCCCATGTGCTGATTTTTCCTGGAGGAAGAGATTGATACCAAGTAAGAGCTCTATCTTTTAAAGAAAAGTAAAAAGGTCTTAGCTTGTAGTTGTTGTTTTCATTCCTCGGAGGTCTCAAGGTCTCCATCAAGATCTCATAGTTTTGAAGATGTTGATGTGGTGATTCCTTCTCTAGCCCTCCGAACTGGCATTGGCGAATCATAGACAGAACTTGCGGTCGAAGTTCATAGTCATGGTCCGCTGGATCTCCTAGGTTAACTCCTGGACGCCTCAGTTGTTGATTGGGGTCCATCCTTTGACCTAGGGTTTGTGGGATTCCTGCAAGAAGAACATCTCGGACTGGCCTCCGAGGTGGGAGTACATCGGCCGGGGCGTCAGGTATTGGAACCTGCCTCGGTCGAGGGTCAGCAACTGGGACCTGCATCGGTCGAGGATCAACATGTGGATCTTCCCTCGGTCGAAGTAGAATCTAGTCTCGTATGACTGCCATCTCCGTTTCGATTGCTTCAGTCTTGGTGCGAGTTTCTTCCTTCTCTTGCCTTAGTTCTTCCCTGCTGAGGCGTAGCAGCTCTAACGCCTCTTTTAACTCGGCCTCAAGATCGCGGTTGTCTTGTTGGGCCATCTTCGCTTCTCTTAAGCGTCGCTTGTATGTCTTTTCTGGTTCGGGATCGTAAGGAACGATTTCCTTCCCATTGCGGGTTCTTCGCATATACCTAAGAAAGAACCTACAAAAGTCACTCAAGTAGAGTGGTTAGTAAACACGGGGGCAAGTGCCCCAAGAGCAAACCGTACCGGCTCGGTCTAGACCAAGTCCCCGGCAACGGCGCCAAAAACTTGTTCGCTCCAAACGGTGTGTGCAAGCTTTAAATTTATAACCCTAGACGTAAGCTTAAAACAAGGATGCGAACCCGCAGTGTACGGGTCAATCGTAGTAAAAAGCAAGGAATTCCAAGGGTCGATCACAGGGACTTAGTGAAACAAAGTCGATAACGGTAAGCTTCGTAAATACTAACCACAAGAGCAATTAACACAATCAAAGATGAATAAGAAGTCAATAAAGCAAACATGCAATTCTAGGGATTAAAGCATCCAGTTGTGGTTCCAACTCAAGATCTAAAGATAAGCGGACAAAGCTGAGGTTTTTGCAAGGGGAAAGTGTTACTAAAGTGGAATAGATCACCGGGTAAGTCTCACTACTCACTAAGCCTAAACCGTAACTCCTATTACCGGGTAAGTCTCAAGGAATTAAGATAAAGAACTATAACCTCAAACTAACACACCATCTAAGGGAATAGAATCAACCTTTACCGGGTAAGTCTCAGGCTAACTCACAAAGATGGGATGAAAGCACACTCAAACCCCAATAAAGGATAAACCTTTATTACCTACACTTATGATCTTAGGTACACAAACTAAGGAATTACCGGGTAAGTCTCATCCTAAGCTTGCATTGAACCAGGAAAGGTGTAATAAGAATAGGATTTGGCAAACTCTAACACTTAACTCTCAGTTTCGGATCAGATAAGTCACCTCGGTCAGCCAAATTCCACCCCGGCCGAGATGTTCATCGACTGAGCGAGATGCTTAGGATTAAGGTTAAAGACTCGAACTTTCAGGGTCCTACTGGAATCTAAGATTATTCTATCATTGTTTTTCCTACAACCTTCAGCCAATCACCCTAGAATCACACAAGTAAATTAGCCACTCATCATCATGAAAGTAATAATCAAATATATGGGAAGAAGGTGAATATTTGAACAAGAAGAAATTAATGAAAAGACTTCAATAACTGAATCAAATATCACAACAAAGCGTTCTTTGGATATAAATCCAACGAGCAAGACAACAAGGAAGAGAATCTAAGGTAATCTTACAAGAAAACCTTCCAAAAGCTATGAAAGCTACAATCTTCAATCTTCCTTCAACCTTCAAAAAGGTTCTTCAAATCTCCCAACTGGAGTATGGCTGCTGCTGTGTATAAACCCTGATTGATGGTATAGCATCATGTTGGATTTGTGGAAATCCAACCCTTTTTATAGAAAAATAACCCTCCAAAGATAAGATATCTTAGAAGAGATCTCTTCCCATAAAAATAGGTAAAATATATAATCTGAATTATCTTCTTCCTTCCAGGAGTCAAGCCCAAAAATATAAGATCACTTTCCAAAGATAAAAGATCTCAGCCAAGAATAAAATATTCTCGCCGCGTCCTAGGTATTCGCCTCGGTCGAGTCGACTTCTCTGGATCACCTCGGTCGAGGTGAATCTGTGGTCAACCGAGGTAAATCACAACTGAATGTGAAATCTCTCAAAACTGGTCCAAAGTGAATCTTTAATCCATGGCTATGCTTCCTGGACGGTTCCTTATGTTCCTCAATGTAGCTCCAATGATTGCATAGCTCCTTTTGCTCCTTTTTGATGCAAAACGTGCCATTTTACCTACGATTACAACAAAACTAGGTGTAGACCTCGATTCTCGCAAAGGTAGATGAAATGGTAATATAATCACATAATATACATACAAACATGCAGATTATGAAAGATAAAACGTCCAAACAAACCCCAAAATATAGACTATAATTCATGCTATCAGTATTTTCAATATCTACAACTTTCTAGTTTACACAAAGTCGAGATTACAACAAAAAAAGGGTGAAAATGACCCTACATTACAACAACTATGGTACTTGTATGGATTGTTGGGCAAGATCATGCATGGAGGCATGAAAAATGGTTATACAAAACATATGCAGGTCCAACCAATACATATTTCATGCAGCATACCATGCTCATATTATATTCATATATTATGCACAAATTTATGTATTAATCATGTGAAGGTCAACAAGTCAACATTCAATCAAACATTGAAGGAATCTTCACACACATACATTGAATGGAGGCCAAGTTAGTTGATAGCATGTATTACAGTCTATATTTTGGGATTAGTTTGGACATTTTATCTTCATAAAACTGCATGTATGGATGTATATTCTTGATCATTATGTTGTTTTGTTTACCTTTGCAAGAATCGAGGTCTACACCTTGTTTTGTTGTAATTGTAGGGAAAATAACACGTTTTGGAGCGATATGGAGCTAAGGGAGCTAAGGAGTCATTGTAGCTACATTATGGAGCATTGAGGAGCTACAAGAAAGGCTTAAGAACCATAGAAGTTGGACAGAAGATTGATTTTGGATTAGACTTGAGAGATTTACACGTAGCTGAGGATCATCTCGACTATGATTGTAGTGTCACCTCGACCGAGGTGATCTTTTCGTTGGGCTGGACCGAGGCGAACGGCCCACAACCCATAAGATCTTTTATTCTTGGCTGAAGATATTTTATTTTTGGCAAGTGATTCTCCTATATATTGGGATGAATTTTCTAGATGGAAGCATGTCTTGGATTTGGAAGTTGAAGGAAGTTGGTTAGTTTAAAAGATTGAAGATATTCCAATGAAGGAAGGAAGTTGGCTTGGAAGATAAAGTTGAAGGCTTTGAAGGAAGTTGTAAGGTTTTCTTTGATTGTTTGATTGTTGTCTTTTGATTTGTGATTGAGGAACGCAGTTTGCTTGTTTGATTGATTGTTTGATTGAGTTATTGAAACCTTTGTGTTAAGGTTTTCTTGTTTGAATATTGATTCCCTTTTCATATATTTGATTATTGTTATAATGATGATTATTGACTCAGTTCTTTGTGCGATTCTAGGGTGATTGGCTGAAAGTTGTGGGAAAGACGATGAAAGAATGAGCCTTTGCCCAAGTGGACCTTGAAAGCTCGAGCCTTTCCTTAACCGAACCTCACCTCGGTCAGTTTGTAGAACATCTCGATCGAGATGGAACATGAATTGAACGAGACAATTCTTTTCCTGATCCTTATCTGAGTTGAGGTTTCAGTTTGCCAAATTCTATCCTTGTTATACCTTTCGTGTCCCATACGCAAGCCTAGGATGAGACTTACCCGGTGATTCCTTTGTTTGTATACCCAAGATCATGAGTGTAGGTAGTAAATATTTATCCTTTATTAGGGTTTGAGTTTGCCTTCATCCCATCTTTGAGAGTTAGTCTGAGACTTACCCGGTAAAGGTTAGTTCTATCCCCTTGGGTGATGTGTTGGTTTGAGATTAAAGTTCATATCCTTAGTACCTTGAGACTTACCCGGTGATCTATTCCCACCTTAGAAACACCTTCCCTTTTCAAACCTCAGCTTTGTCCACCTTATCTTTTGAGATCTTGAGTCGGAACCACAACTGAATGCTTTGACCTCTAGAATCAACATTTTCTTTATTTGATTATTACATCATCTTTGATATCTTTGCTTTGTTGCTTGTTCTTGATTGACAACCTGAATTACTGTGCTTTGTTTCACCATAGTCCATGTGTTCGACCCTAGAGTATTTGTTGTTATTACAATTTATCCGTACATTGCGGGTTCGCATATTGTTTCAGGCTTATATTTTAGGTTATAAATTTAAAGCTATATCATTCACCATACACACACGTCTGAGAGCGAACATTACTTCAATTGTATTCTTCTCCTTCAATATGGACGTCCAAGACATGATTTGACCCTCCTTGATGTTTTTTCCAAGTAAAGAAAATAAGATTCAAGAGTCATCTTTGAATAAAGGCCAAATTTGGCAATTTATGTATTTGAATTTTCTAGAAAAACTCTTGAATTTCATGCATTTCCTTTTGATAAATCTTTGATATTTCTAGCACTTAATTAGGGAGTTTCTAAGATGAGTTTTGTGGCTATATAAAGCCTTGTATCCTCCCATTGTAAGAGAAGTCAAGTTAAATGAAGTAAGTTAGCCTTTGTGCTTTCAAAGTTGTTTGCTTTAAAACAAAATCCGAATTCTAGGTGACATGCTTAGTTTTCAAACATTTAGGTTAGATGCTTAGGTGGTTCTAAGGTGAGAGGCCGAGGAACGAAGGTTCGAACCCCAAAGTGAGATTTCGAGGGTAGTTCATTCGAGTTGAGGGATTCCCAAAGTGAGAGGCCGAGCCCAACAGGAGGAAGAGCAGCTGCCTTGTCCGCCCCAGCCCTATGCGCAGCCCAGCTCTTCTGCAGCCCAGCTCTTCTGCAGCCAGCAGCCGCCTGCTGCCTCTTCCAGCCCAGCATCCACTCCAGCCCAGAAGCAGCCCACTGCTGCCTTGTCCAGCGCCAGCCTTCAGCCCAGTCGCCAGCTTGCCAGGTGCAACAGCTTCAGTCCATCTTCAGCCCAGCCCAGCAGCAGCAGTTGCCAACGCCCAGCTCCGCCCAGCTGCTTCACGCGTCCAGCCCAACAGGAGGAAGAGCAGCTGGCCGCCACATCTGACGCAGCCTTGAAGACTCCTCCGCTGAAAGACGTTACAGAGAGTAACTGCTCAATTAATGCAGACAATCAAGGCTCCACAAATCTCGCTCTCTCTCCTCTGCTGCGTTATCTCCTTTCGTTTTTGCGTTTCCTTTTCTTCTGCACACACCCAGCAGCGTCAAGAGGTAAGTGCAGCAATCTTGTTCTTCCGCCTTCACCTTATCCTTCTCTACTCGTTCCTTCGTCCGGCACTGCTAGGCCTCAAACTGCAGCCACCTACATAACCGCAAGGTTGAGTCCATCGAGTTACAACTACTGCAAAGAGCCGCCTCCTTCTGTCCCTATTGGTAAGACGATCCTTCCCCATCTGTTATCTTCTGGATATCATAGCTACAATGACACATTACCCTTCTTTTTATTCCGATCAAATTTCCAACGGTTGCAGCAGTGGGATCAACCAGCAGGCTCGGTTTTGGTACAGATCGGAACCAACAACAAATTAACCTTCTAGCTGCAACCCGGTAAGAGCCTATACTTGGATTAAAATAGGTTTCCGATTAGTTTAAGGGGAAGGTTATTGTATAACCTTATGTATGTACACCGATTTCTTAATGTTAGATTGATGAACTGCTGTAGTCGACCTCGAGCATGGTTAATATAGTAATAGGTAGCTGCTGGAGTTTATAAATAAAATGATAGACATAAGGGGCTGCTGTAAATTCCAATTTATTCCTTCAGCTTTTAGGTTATAAACAGCCTATCTTGTCGGCCAATTATTGAACGTTTGGATAAAGATCCACCGTTGAATTTTGGATATGTTGTAGATGGATATATGTAGTTTAGCATATTAAAATTTGGGAAGAAATGAACGGTCGGATTAGAAGTTATGAGCTCCCGAAGTTAGGTAGTTGAGCAGTTTTGGTAAACTTAAGTTTTTGGCTAAGTATAGGAATTTTGAGTGAAGTAGTCAACTTTGTGAATTTTTATAAAAATATCGGCTGAACAGTTTTGAGGAATTCTTCCTCCTAAGGTTAGATAGAACCTCATAGATGATCTAGAGATTTAGTTCGGAATTATTATAAGCTGTTAAGAATTTTATATTTAGAACCGAAGTTAGACCTTTACGATTCTTCCGGAAAATAGAAACATAGGAAAAATGTCAGTTTGGAACCAAATAAAATTTTAGGAGTTAGAAAATAAATTTAGAACCTCAAATAGGAGTTTAGACATGAATTTTAGGGTTTTCGAGAAAATCGGAACCAAGGGTAAAATGGTCATTTTACCCTAAACTAATACTGTAACTAGTATGTCTTAATACCTTATTCGATCTTAGAAGTTTTAGACTTCTATCTACGTGAGAGTGTGCTAATACACTTATCGCCTTTGGCAGGCAACTGAGTTGCTACAGTTTACAGAACGGGTGGTTTACAAAGAGTCGGGCGTTGTAACAGGTAAGTCCTTTGGGCTTACTTAGCTGACTTCTAGATATGAGTATAAATGATGATGGTGGTGTGTGATTGAAATGTTTAGAGAGATAGGTTGTGATATATAATTACCGACCTATATTTTGACCTAAGAGTAACGGGCGGTGGCATTCTACTCAGTAGCTTGCGGGCGCTAGGGGTTTCTTTCGGGACTAGTCCATACTTGGTTTGTAGTGATGCTACTAGTGAAAGTCGGCTAGACCTACACCAGTTGGATAAGGAACGGAGGCGAGAACTAATAATAATTCTCGTGCCACAACTTAAATTGAATAATGTGAATCATTTAAATAATAGATAATAAACGGTTGAGTGCCAGCATGATGTTTGTTTATTTTTGTTTCTGCGTGTGCTTGTGCTGTTATCATTTTGCTTATATTTGGATAGTTAGCTAACTGTTGATATGTTGTTTAGATTTGCCACAGGTTAGAGCAGATGCCGAGTGATCCAGATGGTAGTGGTCAGCCGGGGTGTCGTACTTTAGGACGTTTTACAGTTTCTGCATTTGTGGGTCTTACAGTTGAACCTTGTTTCCTTTCGTACTTTGTTATATTATGTTTTCCGGCTGTAGTTTATCTGGTCACATTCATGCATTATTAAGAACTATTTTATGATTTCTGGTTTTTCCTTATCTGTGCCTTGTTGTAAGATCTTGTTAAGTTGTTGTCAAACTAAGGTCGGGACCCACTGTGCGGTCCTAACCAGTAACTCCCTAAGTTGTAAAATTTGGGGTGTTACAACATGGTATCAGAGCTCTAGGTTGGCAACAATGGCACTTGAATCTTCTAAAAAGGTCATATAAGTAAATAAACAGAACCCGAAAAGGGTCTGAGTTTTCCAAAGCGAATTTTTGGTTTTAAAATGCATACAGAGCCGGGTTGGGATAGAAAGTACGGATGACCACCACTACCTCTGCGGATCTCGGTATTCTTAGAAAAATTATAGACTTGTACTGTTATGATGGATTAGCTAGTTTATAACTGTAGTTATAACTATTCGTGCAGATGGCACGTACTAGGGCTGCCCAAGTGACTGGCCGAGGTAGGGGTCGTCCCCCCTTCCCCAGTCAGACAGGATCGAGCTGATAGCACCCCTACTGTTAGAGGGCGTGGTCGTGGGGGTAGACCTCCACTAGGGAGAGGCCGAGGACGAATTCCTCGAGAGGATCCACCTGCAGCCAGCATACCAGAGGCTACTGTGGAAGAGGTAGCCGAGAGTGTAGGCCCCGAGGTCAGGCCTGAGACCGCCGCTAGGTCTGGAGCGCAAGGAGCACGTTCTACTGAGTCAGGACGTGTTTCTATTGGAGCATCTGAGTATAGGGAGTTCAGAGCCTATGTTGAGCGTAGGGAGGAAGCTGCCAGAGTTGAGAGGCTTACTCAGGTACCACCGGTGGTACCGGCTAGGTCAGCTCAGGTGACACAGGGAGTGTCTCGGGTGCCGGCTGTATCTGAGAGGAGGGCTGATGCTGATAGAGCACCTACTGGGTCCAGAGCACCGAGACCGGATGAGTGGTTGAAGGCTTTCAACTCTCAGAAGGTCCCCTCATTCAGCGGAGAGATAGGGCTAGAGGTGGAGCACTGGATAGGGAAGATTGAGACTGCTTTGGAGGCAATACGTTGCCTCGTGGATCGACAGGTAGATTTGATACAGACCTGTTTCACAGATGATGCTCATTCATGGTGGCGTACCATTCGTGGCCGAGTCACCAGCTGGGAGCAGATGAGGAACATTGTTAGAGACAGGTACTGTCTAGTTTCGCTGAGGAGAGAGAGATTCCAGGATTACATTGAGGCGGGATTTGAAGATATCCCGATTGCTGCAGCTATAAAGAAATTTCAGAAGAAATTGACCTTACTTGGACCTTCTGCCCCTCCAGAAGAGCAGCATGTTTACCTTTTCTCCAGGAGGTTGAGAGAGAGTACCCGATCCTACCTGGCTGGATTCCGTTGTGAGACCTTGTTTGATTATCAAGATAGGGCCTCTGCTTATGAGAGAGATAGGCCAGCTTCTAGGAAAGCAGCTCAGTCTAGTGGGCCGGATAAGCGGCAGAGGACAGGACATGCTGGTAGCAGTGCAACAGTAGCAGGTTATGGTCGAGGACAGACTCAGGGGAGGTCCAGCTACCACTCTACAGTTCGGACTCCCGGTGGAGATCGACAGTGCTTTAACTGTGGTGGCCGTGATCACATTAAGACGGATTGCCCGAAACCACCTATCACTTGCTTCACTTGTGGGAAGCCGGGACACAGAGCTACTTTCTGCCGTCAGGGCAAGGCTTCTTCTCAACAGGGATCTTCTCCTGCAGGTGTTGAGAAGAGTGTACAGAGACCCCCTCAGTACCGAGCTCCGAGTCAGCAGCAGCAGTACCGGGCTCCAGGACATCCTGCTTCATATAGTACTGCACAGGGATCAGGTCGTGGCAGGGGACGTGGTAGTACCGCCGACACCAGAGGAGGACCATCGAGAGTGTTCGAGCTGAGGAGCATTGAGCAGCCTGCAGCACCTGCGACCACAAGTACTATTTGGATCCATTACTTACCTGTGAGAGTTTTATTTGATACGGGTGCTACGCACTCATTTATATCAGATGCATGTGTAGATAGGTTGTCCTCAGCTACAGTAGAGGGTGTACCTTTTGTGGTTGGGTTACCAGATGGGGGTAAGGTTAGAGGATCTCGAGAGATTTATGACTGCCCTATTCACCTGGGAGGCCGGATTTGGTTATTAAATTTTCTAGTCACGCCCTTAGCACATGAGGACGTGATATTAGGGATAGATTGGATGACTAGACATGGAGCCGTCTTGGATATTGGTAGGAGGACTGTGACTGTCGCCACGGAGGAAGGCCATAGAATGATATTCCGAGGTTGGGACCTCGGAAAGTCCGGCACAGTTATCAGCGCAGTGAGAGCAGCCAGATTGATAGCATAGGGTTGCGAGGCCTTCTGGTGTTATGCCATGAAGGAGCGCAAGAGCTTGACAGTAGAGGAGATACCAGTCGCATGCGAGTTTGCAGAGGTCTTCAGGGACGACTTACCAGGGCTACCTCCACAGAGGAGTGTGGACTTTAGCATCGAGTTAGAGCCGGGCACGAGACCGATCTCGAAGGCCCCGTACCGCATGGCCCCGATGGAGCTGCTTGAGCTGAAAAAGCAGTTAGAGGAGTTAGCAGAGAAGGGCTTCATACGCCCTAGTGTTTCCCCCTGGGGCGCACCAGTATTGTTTGTGAGGAAGAAGGATGGATCGATGAGACTGTGTATCGACTACAGGGAGTTGAACAAGGTCACCATCAAGAATAAGTATCCACTGCCTCGCATAGATGATCTGCTGGACCAGCTACATGGGGCGTCAGTGTTCTCGAGGATAGATTTGAGATCGGGTTATCACCAGCTGAGGGTGAGAGATCAGGACATACCTAAGACGGCATTCCGGACTAGGTATGGTCATTATGAGTTTGTAGTGATGCCATTCGGGCTCACTAATGCGCCAGCAGTATTTATGGAGTTGATGAATGGGATTTTCATCGACTTCTTAGACCAGTTTGTAGTGGTCTTCATTGACGACATTCTAGTTTACTCTAGAAGTCGAGAGGAGCATGCCGGACACTTGAGGACAGTGTTGCAGATTCTACAGGATAGTCAGCTATATGCTAAACTATCCAAGTGTGAGTTCAGGATGTCAGAGGTGGCGTTCCTAGGCCATGTAGTGACTGCTGAGGGGATTAAGGTCGACCCAGCGAAGATTGAGTCAGTGTCCTCTTGGCAACCCCCGAAGAATGTTAAGGAGGTTCGCAGCTTCCTTGGATTGGCAGGGTATTACCGTCGGTTTGTTGAAGGGTTTTCCCTGATCGCCCGACCACTTACTTCTCTCCTAAGGAAGACTACTCGGTTCGTCTGGTCTGAGCCGTGTCAGCAGAGTTTTGAGGAGCTGAAGAGGAGATTGACGTGTGCTCCGATCTTAGCACAGCCTGAGGGTACAGAGGACTTTGTAGTGTACAGTGACGCATCCAAGCTGGGCTTGGGGTGTGTCTTGATGCAGAGGGGTAAGGTCATAGCATATGCGTCTCGACAGCTGAAGACGTATGAGGAGAACTACCCCACCCATGACCTGGAGTTAGCTGCGGTAGTACATGCTCTTAAGATCTGGCGTCATTATCTCTATGGAGCGACCTGTCAGATCTTCACAGACCATAAGAGTCTGAAGTACATATTCACTCAACGGGAGTTGAATAACCGCCAGAGGCGGTGGCTAGAGTTGATCAAGGATTTTGACCTTGAGATTCTCTACCACCCCGGAAAGGCGAATGTAGTTGCTGACGCTTTGAGTCGGAAGACGCCTCGGGAGAAGGCGATAGCTCGGTTGACTATACAACCACAATTACAGAGAGACTTAGCTTGGTTGGAGGTAGAGATCCAGTTCCCCGATACAGCTCATCAGTTAGCCACCTTAAAGTTACTTCCTGACCTGTTGGGTGAGATCCGACAGAAGCAAGAGACCTGTCCGACTTTGACCCGGATCCGAGACCGGATGTCACGAGATGAGGCACCTCAGTTCACTATCGGTGCCGATGGAGTGATGAGACGACAGGACCGTGTCGGTGTGCCATCAGATAGTGAGCTGAGACAGAGAATACTGGGTGAGGCTCATGCTACCCCTTACTCCGTACATCCAGGAGCGAGTAAGATGTATAAGGACGTAAGACGTTCCTTCTAGTGGGGTGGTTTGAAGCTTGATGTGGCCCGATATGCAGCCCAGTGTGCGACCTGTCAGCAGGTCAAGATTGAGCATCGTAGATCCGGAGGAGAGCTACACCCACTTCCAATACCACATTGGAAGTGGGAAGACATTTCTATGGATTTCGTTACCGGATTGAGGTTCAGCAGAGGTTTTGATGCCATTTGGGTAGTGGTAGACCGTTTGACGAAGACCGCACGTTTCATTCCGATTAAGGAAACGTGGCCGGTAAGTCGTCTAGCAGAGGAGTTCACCAGACACATCGTGAGACTCCATGGAGTACCGAGGACTATCGTCTCCGACAGGGATGGACGTTTTACCTCGAGGTTCTGGCAGCAGGTACATACTGCTCTGGGGACGAGTCTTCACTTTACCACTGCCTATCACCCACAGACAGACAGTCAGTCCGAGAGGACCATCAAGACATTAGAGGACATGTTGCAGGCATGTGTGCTAGATTGGGGACAGGTATGGCCAGATCACCTCCCACTAGTAGAGTTTTCATATAATAACAGCTGGCATGCGTCTATTGGGATGGCACCTTATGAGGCTTTGTACGGACGGAGATGTCGTACACCGTTGTGCTGGGATGAGCCTAGCAAGGCTGATGGAGTAGTACCAGATCAGATACAGGATGACATCGCCCGGATTGCCTTAGTCCGGGAGAGGATGTTAGCAGCTCAGAGTCGTCAGAAGTCCTACGCCGATAGAAGGCGTCGACCATTGGAATTCAGAGTAGGTGCACATGTGTGGTTGAGAGTGTCACCTACGAGAGGAGTGAGACGTTTTGGCATTAAGGGGAAGCTGAGTCCCCGATACGTCGGTCCATTTGAGATCGTAGAGAGAGTCGGAGAGGTTGCCTACCGACTAGCATTGCCACCGAGATTGGAGGGAATACACCCAGTTTTTCATGTATCTCAGCTGCGAGAGTACGTACCGGATCCTAGACACGTCATCAGTCATGAGGATCTGATAGTCGAGCCAGACCACACTTTTGTGGAGTACCCAGTAGCCGTCCTAGAACGTAGCATTAGGCGCCTGCGTTCTAAGGAGATACCGATGCTGAGGATTCAGTGGTCTAGACGAGGAGCTGATGAGGCTACCTGGGAGACAGAGGAGAGTATGATACGTAACTACCTTGAGTTCTTTGCGGAGTTAGCCGCTACCTCAGTACCGACGGGTTAGTACTAAGACGATACCTTATATGACTTCTGTGATTATATGTGTAAATGATTGTGTATGTTTATGTGCTCGATGACGTGAGTAGTTGCTTGCTAGAATATAATTCTTGAGGGGAAATGTATAGGGTAGATACCTTATCCTAAGTTTCGGGACGAAACTTATTTTAAGGGGGTAGTGATGTAAAATCCGGAATTTTTATTCCGTCTATTTCCGTTATAAAATAGATCTCGATCAGTTGACCCATATCCGTCTGCTTAGTAGACATATTATTATAGGATCTATTATTTTATGTAGATTCATTCACATAAAATGATAGAATCTTTTAAGTAGTTTATCATTTTATGTAGCTTACTTCCGCATAAAATGATAGAATTCTTAACCGATCTTAAACTATAACCAACTCCATATCCGTCTAGTCCGTATATTTATGTGTCGGGATCTTGACCAGCCAGAAACTCGCTAATTTAAAGAGTCTAGCCTGCTGCCTTGTCCGCCCCAGCCCTATGCGCAGCCCAACTATTCTGCAGCCCAGCTCTTCTGCAGCCAGCAGCCGCCTGCTGCCTCTTCCAGCCCAGCATCCACTCCAGCCCAGAAGCAGCCCACTGCTGCCTTGTCCAGCGCCAGCCTTCAGCCCAGTCGCCAGCTTGCCAGGTGCAACAGCTTCAGTCCATCTTCAGCCCAGCAGCAGCAGTTGCCAACGCCCAGCTCCGCCCAGCTGCTTCACGCGTCCAGCCCAACAGGAGGAAGAGCAGCTGGCCGCCACATCTGACGCAGCCTTGAAGACTCCTCCCCTGAAAGACGTTACAGAGAGTAACTGCTCAATTAATGCAGACAATCAAGGCTCCACAAATCTCGCTCTCTCTCCTCTGCTCCGTTATCTCCTTTCGTTTCTGCGTTTCCTTTTCTTCTGCACACACCCAGCAGCGTCAAGAGGTAAGTGCAGCAATCTTGTTCTTCCGCCTTCACCTTATCCTTCTCTACTCGTTCCTTCGTCCGGCACTGCTAGGCCTCAAACTGCAGCCACCTACATAACCGCAAGGTTGAGTCCATCGAGTTACAGCTACTGCAAAGAGCCGCCTCCTTCTGTCCCTATTGGTAAGACGATCCTTCCCCATCTGTTATCTTCTGGATATCATAGCTACAATGACTCATTACCCTTCTTTTTATTCCGATCAAATTTCCAACGGTTGCAGCAGTGGGATCAACCAGCAGGCTCGGTTTTGGTACATATCGGAACCAACAACAAATTAACCTTCTAGCTGCAACCCGGTAAGAGCCTATACTTGGATTAAAATAGGTTTCCGATTAGTTTAAGGGGAAGGTTATTGTATAACCTTATGTATGTATACCGATTTCTTAATGTTAGATTGATGAACTGCTGTAGTCGACCTCGAGCATGGTTAATATAGTAATAGGTAGCTGCTGGAGTTTATAAATAAAATCATAGACATAAGGGGCTGCTGTAAATTCCAATTTATTCCTTCAGCTTTTAGGTTATAAACAGCCTATCTTGTCGGCCAATTATTGAACGTTTGGATAAAGATCCACCGTTGAATTTTGGATATGTTGTAGATGGATATATGTAGTTTAGCATATTAAAATTTGGGAAGAAATGAACGGTCGGATTAGAAGTTATGAGCTCCCGAAGTTAGGTAGTTGAGCAGTTTTGGTAAACTTAAGTTTTTGGCTAAGTATAGGAATTTTGAGTGAAGTAGTCAACTTTGTGAATTTTTATAAAAATATCGGCTGAACAGTTTTGAGGAATTCTTCCTCCTAAGGTTAGATAGAACCTCATAGATGATCTAGAGATTTAGTTCGGAATTATTATAAGCTGTTAAGAATTTTATATTTAGAACCGAAGTTAGACCTTTACGATTCTTCCGGAAAATAGAAACATAGGAAAAATGTCAGTTTGGAACCAAATAAAATTTTAGGAGTTAGAAAATAAATTTAGAACCTCAAATAGGAGTTTAGACATGAATTTTAGGGTTTTCGAGAAAATCGGAACCAAGGGTAAAATGGTCATTTTACCCTAAACTAATACTGTAACTAGTATGTCTTAATACCTTATTTGATCTTAGAAGTTTTAGACTTCTATCTACGTGAGAGTGTGCTAATACACTTATCGCCTTTGGCAGGCAACTGAGTTGCTACAGTTTACAGAACGGGTGGTTTACAAAGAGTCGGGCGTTGTAACAGGTAAGTCCTTTGGGCTTACTTAGCTGACTTCTAGATATGAGTATAAATGATGATGGTGGTGTGTGATTGAAATGTTTAGAGAGATAGGTTGTGATATATAATTACCGACCTATATTTTGGCCTAAGAGTAACGGGCGGTGGCATTCTACTCAGTAGCTTGCGGGCGCTGGGGGTTTCTTTCGGGACTAGTCCATACTTGGTTTGTAGTGATGCTACTAGTGAAAGTCGGCTAGACCTACACCAGTTGGATAAGGAACGGAGGCGAGAACTAATAATAATTCTCGTGCCACAACTTAAATTGAATAATGTGAATCATTTAAATAATAGATAATAAACGGTTGAGTGCCAGCATGATGTTTGTTTATTTTTGTTTCTGCGTGTGCTTGTGCTGTTATCATTTTGCTTATATTTGGATAGTTAGCTAACTGTTGATATGTTGTTTAGATTTGCCACAGGTTAGAGCAGATGCCGAGTGATCCAGATGGTAGTGGTCAGCCGGGGTGTCGTACTTTAGGACGTTTTACAGTTTCTGCATTTGTGGGTCTTACAGTTGAACCTTGTTTCCTTTCGTACTTTGTTATATTATGTTTTCCGGCTGTAGTTGATCTGGTCACATTCATGCATTATTAAGAACTATTTTATGATTTCTGGTTTTTCCTTATCTGTGCCTTGTTGTAAGATCTTGTTAAGTTGTTGTCAAACTAAGGTCGGGACCCACTGTGCGGTCCTAACCAGTAACTCCCTAAGTTGTAAAATTTGGGGTGTTACAACATGGTATCAGAGCTCTAGGTTGGCAACAATGGCACTTGAATCTTCTAAAAAGGTCATATAAGTAAATAAACAGAACCCGAAAAGGGTCTGAGTTTTCCAAAGCGAATTTTTGGTTTTAAAATGCATACAGAGCCGGGTTGGGATAGAAAGTACGGATGACCACCACTACCTCTGCGGATCTCGGTATTCTTAGAAAAATTATAGACTTGTACTGTTATGATGGATTAGCTAGTTTATAACTGTAGTTATTACTATTCGTGCAGATGGCACGTACTAGGGCTGTCCAAGTGACTGGCCGAGGTAGGGGTCGTCCCCCCTTCCCCAGTCAGACAGGATCGAGCTGATAGCACCCCTACTGTTAGAGGGCGTGGTCGTGGGGGTAGACCTCCACTAGGGAGAGGCCGAGGACGAATTCCTCGAGAGGATCCACCTGCAGCCAGCATACCAGAGGCTGCTGTGGAAGAGGTAGCCGAGAGTGTAGGCCCCGAGGTCAGGCCTGAGACCGCCGCTAGGTCTGGAGCGCAAGGAGCACGTTCTACTGAGTCAGGACGTGTTTCTATTGGAGCATCTGAGTATAGGGAGTTCAGAGCCTATGTTGAGCGTAGGGAGGAAGCTGCCAGAGTTGAGAGGCTTACTCAGGTACCACCGGTGGTACCGGCTAGGTCAGCTCAGGTGACACAGGGAGTGTCTCGGGTGCCGGCTGTATCTGAGAGGAGGGCTGATGCTGATAGAGCACCTACTGGGTCCAGAGCACCGAGACCGGATGAGTGGTTGAAGGCTTTCAACTCTCAGAAGGTCCCCTCATTCAGCGGAGAGATAGGGCTAGAGGTGGAGCACTGGATAGGGAAGATTGAGACTGCTTTGGAGGCAATACGTTGCCTCGTGGATCGACAGGTAGATTTGATACAGACCTGTTTCACAGATGATGCTCATTCATGGTGGCGTACCATTCGTGGCCGAGTCACCAGCTGGGAGCAGATGAGGAACATTGTTAGAGACAGGTACTGTCCAGTTTCGCTGAGGAGAGAGAGATTCCAGGATTTCATTGAGGCGGGATTTGAAGATATCCCGATTGCTGCAGCTATAAAGAAATTTCAGAAGGAATTGACCTTACTTGGACCTTCTGCACCTCCAGAAGAGCAGCATGTTTACCTTTTCTCCAGGAGGTTGAGAGAGAGTACCCGATCCTACCTGGCTGGATTCCGCTGTGAGACCTTGTCTGATTATCAGGATAGGGCCTCTGCTTATGAGAGAGATAGGCCAGCTTCTAGGAAAGCAGCTCAGTCTAGTGGGCCGGATAAGCGGCAGAGGACAGGACATGCTGGTAGCAGTGGAGCAGTAGCAGGCTATAGTAGAGGACAGACTCAGGGGAGGTCCAGCTACCACTCTACAGTTCGGACACCCAGTGGAGATCGACAGTGTTTTAACTGTGGTGGCCGTGATCACATTAAGCCGGACTGCCCGAAACCACCGGTCACTTGCTTCACTTGTGGGAAGCCGGGACACAGGGCTACTTTCTGCCGTCAGGGCAAGGCTTCTTCTCAGCAGGGATCTTCTCCTGCAGGTGCTGAGAAGAGTGTACAGAGACCCCCTCAGTACCGAGCTCCGAGTCAGCAGCAGCAGCAGTACCGGGCTCCAGGACATCCTGCTTCATACAGTGCTGCACAGGAGTCAGGTCGTGGCAGAGGACGTGGTAGTACCACTAACACCAGAGGAGGACCATCGAGAGTGTTTGAGCTGAGGAACACTGAGCAGCCTGCAGCACCTGCGACCACAGGTACCATTTGGATCCATGACTTACCTGTGCGCGTTTTATTTGATACGGGTGCCACGCACTCCTTTATATCAGATGCATGTGTAGATAGGTTGTCCTTAGCTACAGTAGAGGGTGTACCTTTTGTGGTTGGGTTACCAGATGGGGGTAAGGTTAGAGGATCTCGAGAGATTTATGACTGCCCTATTCACCTGGGAGGCCGGATTTGGTTAGTAAATTTTCTAGTCATGCCCTTAGCACATGAGGACGTGATATTGGGGATAGATTGGATGACTAGACATGGAGCAGTCTTAGATATTGGTAGGAGAACTGTGACTGTCGCCACTGAGGAGGGTCACAGAGTGATATTCCGAGGTTGGGACCTCGGAAAGTCCGGCACAGTTATCAGTGCAGTGAGAGCAGCCAGATTGATAGCACAGGGTTGCGAGGCCTTCTGGTGTTATGCCATGAAGGAGCGCAAGAGCCTGACAGTAGAGGAGATACCAGTCGCATGCGAGTTTGCAGAGGTCTTCAGGGACGACTTACCAGGGCTACCTCCACAGAGGAGTGTGGACTTTAGCATCGAGTTAGAGCCGGGCACGAGACCGATCTCGAAGGCCCCGTACCGCATGGCCCCGATGGAGCTGCTTGAGCTGAAAAAGCAGTTAGAGGAGTTAGCAGAGAAGGGCTTCATACGCCCTAGTGTTTCCCCCTGGGGCGCACCAGTATTGTTTGTGAGGAAGAAGGATGGATCGATGAGACTGTGTATCGACTACAGGGAGTTGAACAAGGTCACCATCAAGAATAAGTATCCACTGCCTCGCATAGATGATCTGCTGGACCAGCTACATGGGGCGTCAGTGTTCTCGAGGATAGATTTGAGATCGGGTTATCACCAGCTGAGGGTGAGAGATCAGGACATACCTAAGACGGCATTCCGGACTAGGTATGGTCATTATGAGTTTGTAGTGATGCCATTCGGGCTCACTAATGCGCCAGCAGTATTTATGGAGTTGATGAATGGGATTTTCATCGACTTCTTAGACCAGTTTGTAGTGGTCTTCATTGACGACATTCTAGTTTACTCTAGAAGTCGAGAGGAGCATGCCGGACACTTGAGGACAGTGTTGCAGATTCTACAGGATAGTTAGCTATATGCTAAACTATCCAAGTGTGAGTTCTGGATGTCAGAGGTGGCGTTCCTAGGCCATGTAGTGACTGCTGAGGGGATTAAGGTCGACCCAGCGAAGATTGAGTCAGTGTCCTCTTGGCAACCTCCGAAGAATGTTAAGGAGGTTCGCAGCTTCCTTGGATTAGCAGGTTATTACCGTCGGTTTGTGGAAGGGTTTTCCCTGATCGCCCGACCACTTACTTCTCTCCTAAGGAAGACTACTCGGTTCGTCTGGTCTGAGCCGTGTCAGCAGAGTTTTGAGGAGCTGAAGAGGAGATTGACGTCTGCTCCGATCTTAGCACAACCTGAGGGTACAGAGGACTTTGTAGTGTACAGTGACGCATCCAAGCTGGGCTTGGGGTGTGTCTTGATGCAGAGGGGTAAGGTCATAGCATATGCGTCTCGACAGCTGAAGACGTATGAGGAGAACTACCCCACCCATGACCTGGAGTTAGCTGCGGTAGTACATGCTCTTAAGATCTGGCGTCATTATCTCTATGGAGCGACCTGTCAGATCTTCACAGACCATAAGAGTCTGATGTACATATTCACTCAACGAGAGTTGAATAACCGCCAGAGGCGGTGGCTAGAGTTGATCAAAGATTTTGACCTTGAGATTCTCTACCACCCCGGAAAGGCGAATGTAGTTGCTGACGCTTTGAGTCGGAAGACGCCTCGGGAGAAGGCGATAGCTCGGTTGACAGTACAGCCACAATTACAGAGAGACTTAGCTTGGTTGGAGGTAGAGATCCAGTTCCCCGATACAGCTCATCAGTTAGCCACCTTAGAGTTACTTCCTGACCTGTTGGGTGAGATCCGACAGAAGCAGGAGACATGTCGTACACCGTTGTGCTGGGATGTCGTACACCGTTGTGCTGGGATGAGCCTAGCAAGGCTGATGGAGTAGTACCAGATCAGATACAGGATGACATCACCCGGATTGCCTTAGTCCGGGAGAGGATGTTAGCAGCTCAGAGTCGTCAGAAGTCCTACGCCGACAGAAGGCGTCGACCATTGGAATTCAGAGTAGGTGCACAGGTGTGGTTGAGAGTGTCACCTACGAGAGGAGTGAGACGTTTTGGCATTAAGGGGAAGCTGAGTCCCCGATACGTCGGTCCATTTGAGATCGTAGAGAGAGTCGGAGAGGTTGCCTACCGACTAGCATTGCCACCGAGATTGGAGGGAGTACACCCAGTTTTTCATGTATCTCAGCTGCGAGAGTACGTACCGGATCCTAGACACGTCATCAGTCATGAGGATCTGATAGTCGAGCCAGACCACACTTTTGTGGAGTACCCAGTAGCCGTCCTAGAACGTAGCATTAGGCGCCTGCGTTCTAAGGAGATACCGATGCTGAGGATTCAGTGGTCTAGACGAGGAGCTGATGAGGCTACCTGGGAGACAGAGGAGAGTATGATACGTAACTACCTTGAGTTCTTTGCGGAGTTAGCCGCTACCTCAGTACCGACGGGTTAGTACTAAGACGATACCTTATATGACTTCTGTGATTATATGTGTAAATGATTGTGTATGTTTATGTGCTCGATGACGTGAGTAGTTGCTTGCTAGAATATAATTCTTGAGGGGAAATGTATAGGGTAGATACCTTATCCTAAGTTTCGGGACGAAACTTATTTTAAGGGGGTAGTGATGTAAAATCCGGAATTTTTATTCCGTCTATTTCCGTTATAAAATAGATCTCGATCAGTTGACCCATATCCGTCTGCTTAGTAGACATATTATTATAGGATCTATTATTTTATGTAGATTCATTCACATAAAATGATAGAATCTTTTAAGTAGTTTATCATTTTATGTAGCTTACTTCCGCATAAAATGATAGAATTCTTAACCAGCCAGAAACTCGCTAATTTAAAGAGTCCAGCCTGCTGCCTTGTCCGCCCCAGCCCTATGCGCAGCCCAGCTCTTCTGCAGCCCAGCTCTTCTGCAGCCAGCAGCCGCCTGCTGCCTCTTCCAGCCCAGCATCCACTCCAGCCCAGAAGCAGCCCACTGCTGCCTTGTCCAGCGCCAGCCTTCAGCCCAGTCGCCAGCTTGCCAGGTGCAACAGCTTCAGTCCATCTTCAGCCCAGCCCAGCAGCAGCAGTTGCCAACGCCCAGCTCCGCCCAGCTGCTTCACGCGTCCAGCCCAACAGGAGGAAGAGCAGCTGGCCGCCACATCTGACGCAGCCTTGAAGACTCCTCCGCTGAAAGACGTTACAGAGAGTAACTGCTCAATTAATGCAGACAATCAAGGCTCCACAAATCTCGCTCTCTCTCCTCTGCTGTGTTATCTCCTTTCGTTATTGCGTTTCCTTTTCTTCTGCACACACCCAGCAGCGTCAAGAGGTAAGTGCAGCAATCTTGTTCTTCCGCCTTCACCTTATCCTTCTCTACTCGTTCCTTCGTCCGGCACTGCTAGGCCTCAAACTGCAGCCACCTACATAACCGCAAGGTTGAGTCCATCGAGTTACAGCTACTGCAAAGAGCCGCCTCCTTCTGTCCCTATTGGTAAGACGATCCTTCCCCATCTGTTATCTTCTGGATATCATAGCTACAATGACTCATTACCCTTCTTTTTATTCCGATCAAATTTCCAACGGTTGCAGCAGTGGGATCAACCAGCAGGCTCGGTTTTGGTACAGATCGGAACCAACAACAAATTAACCTTCTAGCTGCAACCCGGTAAGAGCCTATACTTGGATTAAAATAGGTTTCCGATTAGTTTAAGGGGAAGGTTATTGTATAACCTTATGTATGTATACCGATTTCTTAATGTTAGATTGATGAACTGCTGTAGTCGACCTCGAGCATGGTTAATATAGTAATAGGTAGCTGCTGGAGTTTATAAATAAAATCATAGACATAAGGGGCTGCTGTAAATTCCAATTTATTCCTTCAGCTTTTAGGTTATAAACAGCCTATCTTGTCGGCCAATTATTGAACGTTTGGATAAAGATCCACCGTTGAATTTTGGATATGTTGTAGATGGATATATGTAGTTTAGCATATTAAAATTTGGGAAGAAATGAACGGTCGGATTAGAAGTTATGAGCTCCCGAAGTTAGGTAGTTGAGCAGTTTTGGTAAACTTAAGTTTTTGGCTAAGTATAGGAATTTTGAGTGAAGTAGTCAACTTTGTGAATTTTTATAAAAATATCGGCTGAACAGTTTTGAGGAATTCTTCCTCCTAAGGTTAGATAGAACCTCATAGATGATCTAGAGATTTAGTTCGGAATTATTATAAGCTGTTAAGAATTTTATATTTAGAACCGAAGTTAGACCTTTACGATTCTTCCGGAAAATAGAAACATAGGAAAAATGTCAGTTTGGAACCAAATAAAATTTTAGGAGTTAGAAAATAAATTTAGAACCTCAAATAGGAGTTTAGACATGAATTTTAGGGTTTTCGAGAAAATCGGAACCAAGGGTAAAATGGTCATTTTACCCTAAACTAATACTGTAACTAGTATGTCTTAATACCTTATTTGATCTTAGAAGTTTTAGACTTCTATCTACGTGAGAGTGTGCTAATACACTTATCGCCTTTGGCAGGCAACTGAGTTGCTACAGTTTACAGAACGGGTGGTTTACAAAGAGTCGGGCGTTGTAACAGGTAAGTCCTTTGGGCTTACTTAGCTGACTTCTAGATATGAGTATAAATGATGATGGTGGTGTGTGATTGAAATGTTTAGAGAGATAGGTTGTGATATATAATTACCGACCTATATTTTGGCCTAAGAGTAACGGGCGGTGGCATTCTACTCAGTAGCTTGCGGGCGCTGGGGGTTTCTTTCGGGACTAGTCCATACTTGGTTTGTAGTGATGCTACTAGTGAAAGTCGGCTAGACCTACACCAGTTGGATAAGGAACGGAGGCGAGAACTAATAATAATTCTCGTGCCACAACTTAAATTGAATAATGTGAATCATTTAAATAATAGATAATAAACGGTTGAGTGCCAGCATGATGTTTGTTTATTTTTGTTTCTGCGTGTGCTTGTGCTGTTATCATTTTGCTTATATTTGGATAGTTAGCTAACTGTTGATATGTTGTTTAGATTTGCCACAGGTTAGAGCAGATGCCGAGTGATCCAGATGGTAGTGGTCAGCCGGGGTGTCGTACTTTAGGACGTTTTACAGTTTCTGCATTTGTGGGTCTTACAGTTGAACCTTGTTTCCTTTCGTACTTTGTTATATTATGTTTTCCGGCTGTAGTTGATCTGGTCACATTCATGCATTATTAAGAACTATTTTATGATTTCTGGTTTTTCCTTATCTGTGCCTTGTTGTAAGATCTTGTTAAGTTGTTGTCAAACTAAGGTCGGGACCCACTGTGCGGTCCTAACCAGTAACTCCCTAAGTTGTAAAATTTGGGGTGTTACAACATGGTATCAGAGCTCTAGGTTGGCAACAATGGCACTTGAATCTTCTAAAAAGGTCATATAAGTAAATAAACAGAACCCGAAAAGGGTCTGAGTTTTCCAAAGCGAATTTTTGGTTTTAAAATGCATACAGAGCCGGGTTGGGATAGAAAGTACGGATGACCACCACTACCTCTGCGGATCTCGGTATTCTTAGAAAAATTATAGACTTGTACTGTTATGATGGATTAGCTAGTTTATAACTGTAGTTATTACTATTCGTGCAGATGGCACGTACTAGGGCTGTCCAAGTGACTGGCCGAGGTAGGGGTCGTCCCCCCTTCCCCAGTCAGACAGGATCGAGCTGATAGCACCCCTACTGTTAGAGGGCGTGGTCGTGGGGGTAGACCTCCACTAGGGAGAGGCCGAGGACGAATTCCTCGAGAGGATCCACCTGCAGCCAGCATACCAGAGGCTGTTGTGGAAGAGGTAGCCGAGAGTGTAGGCCCCGAGGTCAGGCCTGAGACCGCCGCTAGGTCTGGAGCGCAAGGAGCACGTTCTACTGAGTCAGGACGTGTTTCTATTGGAGCATCTGAGTATAGGGAGTTCAGAGCCTATGTTGAGCGTAGGGAGGAAGTTGCCAGAGTTGAGAGGCTTACTCAGGTACCACCGGTGGTACCGGCTAGGTCAGCTCAGGTGACACAGGGAGTGTCTCGGGTGCCGGCTGTATCTGAGAGGAGGGCTGATGCTGATAGAGCACCTACTGGGTCCAGAGCACCGAGACCGGATGAGTGGTTGAAGGCTTTCAACTCTCAGAAGGTCCCCTCATTCAGCGGAGAGATAGGGCTAGAGGTGGAGCACTGGATAGGGAAGATTGAGACTGCTTTGGAGGCAATACGTTTCCTCGTGGATCGACAGGTAGATTTGATACAGACCTGTTTCACAGATGATGCTCATTCATGGTGGCGTACCATTCGTGGCCGAGTCACCAGCTGGGAGCAGATGAGGAACATTGTTAGAGACAGGTACTGTCCAGTTTCGCTGAGGAGAGAGAGATTCCAGGATTACATTGAGGCGGGATTTGAAGATATCCCGATTGCTGCAGCTATAAAGAAATTTCAGAAGAAATTGACCTTACTTGGACCTTCTGCATCTCCAGAAGAGCAGCATGTTTACCTTTTCTCCAGGAGGTTGAGAGAGAGTACCCGATCCTACCTGGCTGGATTCCGCTGTGAGACCTTGTCTGATTATCAAGATAGGGCCTCTGCTTATGAGAGAGATAGGCCAGCTTCTAGGAAAGCAGCTCAGTCTAGTGGGCCGGATAAGCGGCAGAGGACAGGACATGTTGGTAGCAGTGCAACAGTAGCAGGTTATGGTCGAGGACAGACTCAGGGGAGGTCCAGCTACCACTCTACAGTTCGGACTCCCGGTGGAGATCGACAGTGCTTTAACTGTGGTGGCCGTGATCACATTAAGACGGATTGCCCGAAACCACCTATCACTTGCTTCACTTGTGGGAAGCCGGGACACAGAGCTACTTTCTGCCGTCAGGGCAAGGCTTCTTCTCAACAGGGATCTTCTCCTGTAGGTGTTGAGAAGAGTGTACAGAGACCCCCTCAGTACCGAGCTCCGAGTCAGCAGCAGCAGCAGTACCGGGCTCCAGGACATCCTGCTTCATACAGTACTGCACAGGGATCAGGTCGTGGCAGGGGACGTGGTAGTACCGCCGACACCAGAGGAGGACCATCGAGAGTGTTCGAGCTGAGGAGCATTGAGCAGCCTGCAGCACCTGCGACCACAGGTACTATTTGGATCCATTACTTACCTGTGAGAGTTTTATTTGATACGGGTGCTACGCACTCATTTATATCAGATGCATGTGTAGATAGGTTGTCCTTAGCTACAGTAGAGGGTGTACCTTTTGTGGTTGGGTTACCAGATGGGGGTAAGGTTAGAGGATCTCGAGAGATTTATGACTGCCCTATTCACCTGGGAGGCCGGATTTGGTTATTAAATTTTCTAGTCACGCCCTTAGCACATGAGGACGTGATATTAGGGATAGATTGGATGACTAGACATGGAGCCGTCTTGGATATTGGTAGGAGGACTGTGACTGTCGCCACGGAGGAAGGCCATAGAATGATATTCCGAGGTTGGGACCTCGGAAAGTCCGGCACAGTTATCAGCGCAGTGAGAGCAGCCAGATTGATAGCACAGGGTTGCGAGGCCTTCTGGTGTTATGCCATGAAGGAGCGCAAGAGCCTGACAGTAGAGGAGATACCAGTCGCATGCGAGTTTGCAGAGGTCTTCAGGGACGACTTACCAGGGCTACCTCCACAGAGGAGTGTGAACTTTAGCATCGAGTTAGAGCCGGGCACGAGACCGGTCTCGAAGGCCCCGTACCGCATGGCCCCGATGGAGCTGCTTGAGCTGAAAAAGCAGTTAGAGGAGTTAGCAGAGAAGGGCTTCATACGCCCTAGTGTTTCCCCCTGGGGCGCACCAGTATTGTTTGTGAGGAAGAAGGATGGATCGATGAGACTGTGTATCGACTACAGGGAGTTGAACAAGGTCACCATCAAGAATAAGTATCCACTGCCTCGCATAGATGATTTGCTGGACCAGCTACATGGGGCGTCAGTGTTCTCGAGGATAGATTTGAGATCGGGTTATCACCAGCTGAGGGTGAGAGATCAGAACATACCTAAGACGGCATTCCAGACTAGGTATGGTCATTATGAGTTTGTAGTGATGCCATTCGGGCTCACTAATGCGCCAGCAGTATTTATGGAGTTGATGAATGGGATTTTCATCGACTTCTTAGACCAGTTTGTAGTGGTCTTCATTGACGACATTCTAGTTTACTCTAAAAGTCGAGAGGAGCATGCCGGACACTTGAGGACAGTGTTGCAGATTCTACAGGATAGTCAGCTATATGCTAAACTATCCAAGTGTGAGTTCAGGATGTCAGAGGTGGCGTTCCTAGGCCATGTAGTGACTGTTGAGGGGATTAAGGTCGACCCAGCGAAGATTGAGTCAGTGTCCTCTTGGCAACCCCCGAAGAATGTTAAGGAGGTTCGCACCTTCCGTGGATTGGCAGGGTATTACCGTCGGTTTGTGGAAGGGTTTTCCCTGATCGCCCGACCACTTACTTCTCTCCTAAGGAAGACTACTCGGTTCGTCTGGTCTGAGCCGTGTCAGCAGAGTTTTGAGGAGCTGAAGAGGAGATTGACGTCTGCTCCGATCTTAGCACAACCTGAGGGTACAGAGGACTTTGTAGTGTACAGTGACGCATCCAAGCTGGGCTTGGGGTGTGTCTTGATGCAGAGGGGTAAGGTCATAGCATATGCGTCTCGACAGCTGAAGACGTATGAGGAGAACTACCCCACCCATGACCTGGAGTTAGCTGCGGTAGTACATGCTCTTAAGATCTGGCGTCATTATCTCTATGGAGCGACCTGTCAGATCTTCACAGACCATAAGAGTCTGATGTACATATTCACTCAACGAGAGTTGAATAACCGCCAGAGGCGGTGGCTAGAGTTGATCAAAGATTTTGACCTTGAGATTCTCTACCACCCCGGAAAGGCGAATGTAGTTGCTGACGCTTTGAGTCGGAAGACGCCTCGGGAGAAGGCGATAGCTCGGTTGACAGTACAGCCACAATTACAGAGAGACTTAGCTTGGTTGGAGGTAGAGATCCAGTTCCCCGATACAGCTCATCAGTTAGCCACCTTAGAGTTACTTCCTGACCTGTTGGGTGAGATCCGACAGAAGCAGGAGACCTGTCCGACTTTGACCCGGATCCGAGACCGGATGTCACGAGATGAGGCACCTCAGTTCACTATCGGTGCCGATGGAGTGATGAGACGACAGGACCGTGTCGGTGTGCCATCAGACAGTGAGCTGAGACAGAGAATACTGGGTGAGGCTCATGCTACCCCTTACTCCGTACATCCAGGAGCGAGTAAGATGTATAAGGACGTAAGACGTTCCTTCTGGTGGGGTGGTTTGAAGCCTGATGTGGCCCGATATGCAGCCCAGTGTGCGACCTGTCAGCAGGTCAAGATTGAGCATCGTAGATCCGGAGGAGAGCTACACCCACTTCCAGTACCACATTGGAAGTGGGAAGACATTTCTATGGATTTCGTTACCGGATTGAGGCTCAGCAGAGGTTTTGATGCCATTTGGGTAGTGGTAGACCGTTTGACGAAGACCGCACGTTTCATTCCGATTAAGGAAACGTGGCCGGTAAGTCGTCTAGCAGAGGAGTTCACTAGACACATTGTGAGACTCCATGGAGTACCGAGGACTATCGTCTCCGACAGGGATGGACGTTTTACCTCGAGGTTCTGGCAGCAGGTACATACTGCTCTGGGGATGAGTCTTCACTTTACCACTGCCTATCACCCACAGACAGACAGTCAGTCCGAGAGGACCATCAAGACATTAGAGGACATGTTGCAGGCATGTGTGCTAGATTGGGGACAGGTATGGCCAGATCACCTCCCACTAGTAGAGTTTTCATATAATAACAACTGGCATGCGTCTATTGGGATGACACCTTATGAGGCTTTGTACGGACGGAGATGTCGTACACCGTTGTGCTGGGATGAGCCTAGCAAGGCTGATGGAGTAGTACCAGATCAGATACAGGATGACATCGCCCGGATTGCCTTAGTCCGGGAGAGGATGTTAGCAGCTCAGAGTCGTCAGAAGTCCTACGCCGACAGAAGGCGTCGACCATTGGAATTCAGAGTAGGTGCACAGGTGTGGTTGAGAGTGTCACCTACGAGAGGAGTGAGACGTTTTGGCATTAAGGGGAAGCTGAGTCCCCGATACGTCGGTCCATTTGAGATCGTAGAGAGAGTCGGAGAGGTTGCCTACCGACTAGCATTGCCACCGAGATTGGAGGGAGTACACCCAGTTTTTCATGTATCTCAGCTGCGAGAGTACGTACCGGATCCTAGACACGTCATCAGTCATGAGGATCTGATAGTCGAGCCAGACCACACTTTTGTGGAGTACCCAGTAGCCGTCCTAGAACGTAGCATTAGGCGCCTGCGTTCTAAGGAGATACCGATGCTGAGGATTCAGTGGTCTAGACGAGGAGCTGATGAGGCTACCTGGGAGACAGAGGAGAGTATGATACGTAACTACCCTGAGTTCTTTGCGGAGTTAGCCGCTACCTCAGTACCGACGGGTTAGTACTAAGACGATACCTTATATGACTTCTGTGATTATATGTGTAAATGATTGTGTATGTTTATGTGCTCGATGACGTGAGTAGTTGCTTGCTAGAATATAATTCTTGAGGGGAAATGTATAGGGTAGATACCTTATCCTAAGTTTCGGGACGAAACTTATTTTAAGGGGGTAGTGATGTAAAATCCGGAATTTTTATTCCGTCTATTTCCGTTATAAAATAGATCTCGATCAGTTGACCCATATCCGTCTGCTTAGTAGACATATTATTATAGGATCTATTATTTTATGTAGATTCATTCACATAAAATGATAGAATCTTTTAAGTAGTTTATCATTTTATGTAGCTTACTTCCGCATAAAATGATAGAATTCTTAACCGATCTTAAACTATAACCAACTCCATATCCGTCTAGTCCGTATATTTATGTGTCGGGATCTTGACCAGCCAGAAACTCGCTAATTTAAAGAGTCCAGCCTGCTGCCTTGTCCGCCCCAGCCCTATGCGCAGCCCAGCTCTTCTGCAGCCCAGCTCTTCTGCAGCCAGCAGCCGCCTACTGCCTCTTCTAGCCCAGCATCCACTCCAGCCCAGAAGCAGCCCACTGCTGCCTTGTCCAGCGCCAGCCTTCAGCCCAGTCGCCAGCTTGCCAGGTGCAACAGCTTCAGTCCATCTTCAGCCCAGCCCAGCAGCAGCAGTTGCCAACGCCCAGCTCCGCCCAGCTGCTTCACGCGTCCAGCCCAACAGGAGGAAGAGCCCCTCTGCTGAAAGACGTTACAGAGAGTAACTGCTCAATAATGCAGACAATCAAGGCTCCACAAATCTCGCTCTCTCTCCTCTGCTGCGTTATCTCCTTTCGTTTCTGCGTTTCCTTTTCTTCTGCACACACCCAGCAGCGTCAAGAGGTAAGTGCAGCAATCTTGTTCTTCCGCCTTCACCTTATCCTTCTCTACTCGTTCCTTCGTCCGGCACTGCTAGGCCTCAAACTGCAGCCACCTACATAACCGCAAAGTTGAGTCCATCGAGTTACAGCTACTGCATAGAGCCGCCTCCTTCTGTCCCTATTGGTAAGACGATCCTTCCCCATCTGTTATCTTCTGGATATCATAGCTACAATGACTCATTACCCTTCTTTTTATTCCGATCAAATTTCCAACGGTTGCAGCAGTGGGATCAACCAGCAGGCTCGGTTTTGGTACAGATCGGAACCAACAACAAATTAACCTTCTAGCTGCAACCCGGTAAGAGCCTATACTTGGATTAAAATAGGTTTCCGATTAGTTTAAGGGGAAGGTTATTGTATAACCTTATGTATGTATACCGATTTCTTAATGTTAGATTGATGAACTGCTGTAGTCGACCTCGAGCATGGTTAATATAGTAATAGGTAGCTGCTGGAGTTTATAAATAAAATCATAGACATAAGGGGCTGCTGTAAATTCCAATTTATTCCTTCAGCTTTTAGGTTATAAACAGCCTATCTTGTCGGCCAATTATTGAACGTTTGGATAAAGATCCACCGTTGAATTTTGGATATGTTGTAGATGGATATATGTAGTTTAGCATATTAAAATTTGGGAAGAAATGAACGGTCGGATTAGAAGTTATGAGCTCCCGAAGTTAGGTAGTTGAGCAGTTTTGGTAAACTTAAGTTTTTGGCTAAGTATAGGAATTTTGAGTGAAGTAGTCAACTTTGTGAATTTTTATAAAAATATCGGCTGAACAGTTTTGAGGAATTCTTCCTCCTAAGGTTAGATAGAACCTCATAGATGATCTAGAGATTTAGTTCGGAATTATTATAAGCTGTTAAGAATTTTATATTTAGAACCGAAGTTAGACCTTTACGATTCTTCCGGAAAATAGAAACATAGGAAAAATGTCAGTTTGGAACCAAATAAAATTTTAGGAGTTAGAAAATAAATTTAGAACCTCAAATAGGAGTTTAGACATGAATTTTAGGGTTTTCGAGAAAATCGGAACCAAGGGTAAAATGGTCATTTTACCCTAAACTAATACTGTAACTAGTATGTCTTAATACCTTATTTGATCTTAGAAGTTTTAGACTTCTATCTACGTGAGAGTGTGCTAATACACTTATCGCCTTTGGCAGGCAACTGAGTTGCTACAGTTTACAGAACGGGTGGTTTACAAAGAGTCGGGCGTTGTAACAGGTAAGTCCTTTGGGCTTACTTAGCTGACTTCTAGATATGAGTATAAATGATGATGGTGGTGTGTGATTGAAATGTTTAGAGAGATAGGTTGTGATATATAATTACCGACCTATATTTTGGCCTAAGAGTAACGGGCGGTGGCATTCTACTCAGTAGCTTGCGGGCGCTGGGGGTTTCTTTCGGGACTAGTCCATACTTGGTTTGTAGTGATGCTACTAGTGAAAGTCGGCTAGACCTACACCAGTTGGATAAGGAACGGAGGCGAGAACTAATAATAATTCTCGTGCCACAACTTAAATTGAATAATGTGAATCATTTAAATAATAGATAATAAACGGTTGAGTGCCAGCATGATGTTTGTTTATTTTTGTTTCTGCGTGTGCTTGTGCTGTTATCATTTTGCTTATATTTGGATAGTTAGCTAACTGTTGATATGTTGTTTAGATTTGCCACAGGTTAGAGCAGATGCCGAGTGATCCAGATGGTAGTGGTCAGCCGGGGTGTCGTACTTTAGGACGTTTTACAGTTTCTGCATTTGTGGGTCTTACAGTTGAACCTTGTTTCCTTTCGTACTTTGTTATATTATGTTTTCCGGCTGTAGTTGATCTGGTCACATTCATGCATTATTAAGAACTATTTTATGATTTTTGGTTTTTCCTTATCTGTGCCTTGTTGTAAGATCTTGTTAAGTTGTTGTCAAACTAAGGTCGGGACCCACTGTGCGGTCCTAACCAGTAACTCCCTAAGTTGTAAAATTTGGGGTGTTACAACATGGTATCAGAGCTCTAGGTTGGCAACAATGGCACTTGAATCTTCTAAAAAGGTCATATAAGTAAATAAACAGAACCCGAAAAGGGTCTGAGTTTTCCAAAGCGAATTTTTGGTTTTAAAATGCATACAGAGCCGGGTTGGGATAGAAAGTACGGATGACCACCACTACCTCTGCGGATCTCGGTATTCTTAGAAAAATTATAGACTTGTACTATTATGATGGATTAGCTAGTTTATAACTGTAGTTATTACTATTCGTGCAGATGGCACGTACTAGGGCTGCCCAAGTGACTGGCCGAGGTAGGGGTCGTCCCCCCTTCCCCAGTCAGACAGGATCGAGCTGATAGCACCCCTACTGTTAGAGGGCGTGGTCGTGGGGGTAGACCTCCACTAGGGAGAGGCCGAGGACGAATTCCTCGAGAGGATCCACCTGCAGCCAACATACCAGAGGCTGCTGTGGAAGAGGTAGCCGAGAGTGTAGGCCCCGAGGTCAGGCCTGAGACCGCCGCTAGGTCTGGAGCGCAAGGAGCACGTTCTACTGAGTCAGGACGTGTTTCTATTGGAGCATCTGAGTATAGGGAGTTCAGAGCCTATGTTGAGCGTAGGGAGGAAGCTGCCAGAGTTGAGAGGCTTACTCAGGTACCACCGGTGGTACCGGCTAGGTCAGCTCAGGTGACACAGGGAGTGTCTCGGGTGCCGACTGTATCTGAGAGGAGGGCTGATGCTGATAGAGCACCTACTGGGTCTAGAGCACCGAGACCGGATGAGTGGTTGAAGGCTTTCAACTCTCAGAAGGTCCCCTCATTCAGCGGAGAGATAGGGCTAGAGGTGGAGCACTGGATAGGGAAGATTGAGACTGCTTTGGAGGCAATACGTTTCCTCGTGGATCGACAGGTAGATTTGATACAGACCTGTTTCACAGATGATGCTCATTCATGGTGGCGTACCATTCGTGGCCGAGTCACCAGCTGGGAGCAGATGAGGAACATTGTTAGAGATAGGTACTGTCCAGTTTCGCTGAGGAGAGAGAGATTCCAGGATTACATTGAGGCGGGATTTGAAGATATCCCGATTGCTGCAGCTATAAAGAAATTTCAGAAGAAATTGACCTTACTTGGACCTTCTGCATCTCCAGAAGAGCAGCATGTTTACCTTTTCTCCAGGAGGTTGAGAGAGAGTACCCGATCCTACCTGGCTGGATTCCGCTGTGAGACCTTGTCTGATTATCAAGATAGGGCCTCTGCTTATGAGAGAGATAGGCCAGCTTCTAGGAAAGCAGCTCAGTCTAGTGGGCCGGATAAGCGGCAGAGGACAGGACATGTTGGTAGCAGTGCAACAGTAGCAGGTTATGGTCGAGGACAAACTCAGGGGAGGTCCAGCTACCACTCTACAGTTCGGACTCCCGGTGGAGATCGACAGTGCTTTAACTGTGGTGGCCGTGATCACATTAAGACGGATTGCCCGAAACCACCTATCACTTGCTTCACTTGTGGGAAGCCGGGACACAGAGCTACTTTCTGCCGTTAGGGCAAGGCTTCTTCTCAACAGGGATCTTCTCCTGTAGGTGTTGAGAAGAGTGTACAGAGACCCCTCAGTACCGAGCTCCGAGTCAGCAGCAGCAGTACCGGGCTCCAGGACATCCTGCTTCATACAGTACTGCACAGGGATCAGGTCGTGGCAGGGGACGTGGTAGTACCGCCGACACCAGAGGAGGACCATCGAGAGTGTTCGAGCTGAGGAGCATTGAGCAGCCTGCAGCACCTGCGACCACAGGTACTATTTGGATCCATTACTTACCTGTGAGAGTTTTATTTGATACGGGTGCTACGCACTCATTTATATCAGATGCATGTGTAGATAGGTTGTCCTTAGCTACAGTAGAGGGTGTACCTTTTGTGGTTGGGTTACCAGATGGGGGTAAGGTTAGAGGATCTCGAGAGATTTATGACTGCCCTATTCACCTGGGAGGCCGGATTTGGTTATTAAATTTTCTAGTCACGCCCTTAGCACATGAGGACGTGATATTAGGGATAGATTGGATGACTAGACATGGAGCCGTCTTGGATATTGGTAGGAGGACTGTGACTGTCGCCACGGAGGAAGGCCATAGAATGATATTCCGAGGTTGGGACCTCGGAAAGTCCGGCACAGTTATCAGCGTAGTGAGAGTAGCCAGATTGATAGCACAGGGTTGCGAGGCCTTCTGGTGTTATGCCATGAAGGAGCGCAAGAGCCTGACAGTAGAGGAGATACCAGTCGCATGCGAGTTTGCAGAGGTCTTCAGGGACGACTTACCAGGGCTACCTCCACAGAGGAGTGTGGACTTTAGCATCGAGTTAGAGCCGGGCACGAGACCGATCTCGAAGGCCCCGTACCGCATGGCCCCGATGGAGCTGCTTGAGCTGAAAAAGCAGTTAGAGGAGTTAGCAGAGAAGGGCTTCATACGCCCTAGTGTTTCCCCCTGGGGCGCACCAGTATTGTTTGTGAGGAAGAAGGATGGATCGATGAGACTGTGTATCGACTACAGGGAGTTGAACAAGGTCACCATCAAGAATAAGTATCCACTGCCTCGCATAGATGATCTGCTGGACCAGCTACATGGGGCGTCAGTGTTCTCGAGGATAGATTTGAGATCGGGTTATCACCAGCTGAGGGTGAGAGATCAGAACATACCTAAGACGGCATTCCAGACTAGGTATGGTCATTATGAGTTTGTAGTGATGCCATTCGGGCTCACTAATGCGCCAGCAGTATTTATGGAGTTGATGAATGGGATTTTCATCGACTTCTTAGACCAGTTTGTAGTGGTCTTCATTGACGACATTCTAGTTTACTCTAGAAGTCGAGAGGAGCATGCCGGACACTTGAGGACAGTGTTGCAGATTCTACAGGATAGTCAGCTATATGCTAAACTATCCAAGTGTGAGTTCAGGATGTCAGAGGTGGCGTTCCTAGGCCATGTAGTGACTGTTGAGGGGATTAAGGTCGACCCAGCGAAGATTGAGTCAGTGTCCTCTTGGCAACCCCCGAAGAATGTTAAGGAGGTTCGCAACTTCCTTGGATTGGCAGGGTATTACCGTCGGTTTGTGGAAGGGTTTTCCCTGATCGCCCGACCACTTACTTCTCTCCTAAGGAAGACTACTCGGTTCGTCTGGTCTGAGCCGTGTCAGCAGAGTTTTGAGGAGCTGAAGAGGAGATTGACGTCTGCTCCGATCTTAGCACAACCTGAGGGTACAGAGGACTTTGTAGTGTACAGTGACGCATCCAAGCTGGGCTTGGGGTGTGTCTTGATGCAGAGGGGTAAGGTCATAGCATATGCGTCTCGACAGCTGAAGACGTATGAGGAGAACTACCCCACCCATGACCTGGAGTTAGCTGCGGTAGTACATGCTCTTAAGATCTGGCGTCATTATCTCTATGGAGCGACCTGTCAGATCTTCACAGACCATAAGAGTCTGATGTACATATTCACTCAACGAGAGTTGAATAACCGCCAGAGGCGGTGGCTAGAGTTGATCAAAGATTTTGACCTTGAGATTCTCTACCACCCCGGAAAGGCGAATGTAGTTGCTGACGCTTTGAGTCGGAAGACGCCTCGGGAGAAGGCGATAGCTCGGTTGACAGTACAGCCACAATTACAAAGAGACTTAGCTTGGTTGGAGGTAGAGATCCAGTTCCCCGATACAGCTCATCAGTTAGCCACCTTAGAGTTACTTCCTGACCTGTTGGGTGAGATCCGACAGAAGCAGGAGACCTGTCCGACTTTGACCCGGATCCGAGACCGGATGTCACGAGATGAGGCACCTCAGTTCACTATCGGTGCCGATGGAGTGATGAGACGACAGGACCGTGTCGGTGTGCCATCAGACAGTGAGCTGAGACAGAGAATACTGGGTGAGGCTCATGCTACCCCTTACTCCGTACATCCAGGAGCGAGTAAGATGTATAAGGACGTAAGACGTTCCTTCTGGTGGGGTGGTTTGAAGCCTGATGTGGCCCGATATGCAGCCCAGTGTGCGACCTGTCAGCAGGTCAAGATTGAGCATCGTAGATCCGGAGGAGAGCTACACCCACTTCCAGTACCACATTGGAAGTGGGAAGACATTTCTATGGATTTCGTTACCGGATTGAGGCTCAGCAGAGGTTTTGATGCCATTTGGGTAGTGGTAGACCGTTTGACGAAGACCGCACGTTTCATTCCGATTAAGGAAACGTGGCCGGTAAGTCGTCTAGCAGAGGAGTTCACTAGACACATTGTGAGACTCCATGGAGTACCGAGGACTATCGTCTCCGACAGGGATGGACGTTTTACCTCGAGGTTCTGGCAGCAGGTACATACTGCTCTGGGGACGAGTCTTCACTTTACCACTGCCTATCACCCACAGACAGACAGTCAGTCCGAGAGGACCATCAAGACATTAGAGGACATGTTGCAGGCATGTGTGCTAGATTGGGGACAGGTATGGCCAGATCACCTCCCACTAGTAGAGTTTTCATATAATAACAACTGGCATGCGTCTATTGGGATGACACCTTATGAGGCTTTGTACGGACGGAGATGTCGTACACCGTTGTGCTGGGATGAGCCTATCAAGGCTGATGGAGTAGTACCAGATCAGATACATGATGACATCGCCCGGATTGCCTTAGTCCGGGAGAGGATGTTAGCAGCTCAGAGTCGTCAGAAGTCCTACGCCGACAGAAGGCGTCGACCATTGGAATTCAGAGTAGGTGCACAGGTGTGGTTGAGAGTGTCACCTACGAGAGGAGTGAGACGTTTTGGCATTAAGGGGAAGCTGAGTCCCCGATACGTCGGTCCATTTGAGATCGTAGAGAGAGTCGGAGAGGTTGCCTACCGACTAGCATTGCCACCGAGATTGGAGGGAGTACACCCAGTTTTTCATGTATCTCAGCTGCGAGAGTACGTACCGGATCCTAGACACGTCATCAGTCATGAGGATCTGATAGTCGAGCCAGACCACACTTTTGTGGAGTACCCAGTAGCCGTCCTAGAACGTAGCATTAGGCGCCTGCGTTCTAAGGAGATACCGATGCTGAGGATTCAGTGGTCTAGACGAGGAGCTGATGAGGCTACCTGGGAGACAGAGGAGAGTATGATACGTAACTACCTTGAGTTCTTTGCGGAGTTAGCCGCTACCTCAGTACCGACGGGTTAGTACTAAGACGATACCTTATATGACTTCTGTGATTATATGTGTAAATGATTGTGTATGTTTATGTGCTCGATGACGTGAGTAGTTGCTTGCTAGAATATAATTCTTGAGGGGAAATGTATAGGGTAGATACCTTATCCTAAGTTTCGGGACGAAACTTATTTTAAGGGGGTAGTGATGTAAAATCCGGAATTTTTATTCCGTCTATTTCCGTTATAAAATAGATCTCGATCAGTTGACCCATATCCGTCTGCTTAGTAGACATATTATTATAGGATCTATTATTTTATGTAGATTCATTCACATAAAATGATAGAATCTTTTAAGTAGTTTATCATTTTATGTAGCTTACTTCCGCATAAAATGATAGAATTCTTAACCGATCTTAAACTATAACCAACTCCATATCCGTCTAGTCCGTATATTTATGTGTCGGGATCTTGACCAGCCAGAAACTCGCTAATTTAAAGAGTCCAGCCTGCTGCCTTGTCCGCCCCAGCCCTATGCGCAGCCCAGCTCTTCTGCAGCCCAGCTCTTCTGCAGCCAGCAGCCGCCTACTGCCTCTTCTAGCCCAGCATCCACTCCAGCCCAGAAGCAGCCCACTGCTGCCTTGTCCAGCGCCAGCCTTCAGCCCAGTCGCCAGCTTGCCAGGTGCAACAGCTTCAGTCCATCTTCAGCCCAGCCCAGCAGCAGCAGTTGCCAACGCCCAGCTCCGCCCAGCTGCTTCACGCGTCCAGCCCAACAGGAGGAAGAGCCCCTCTGCTGAAAGACGTTACAGAGAGTAACTGCTCAATAATGCAGACAATCAAGGCTCCACAAATCTCGCTCTCTCTCCTCTGCTGCGTTATCTCCTTTCGTTTCTGCGTTTCCTTTTCTTCTGCACACACCCAGCAGCGTCAAGAGGTAAGTGCAGCAATCTTGTTCTTCCGCCTTCACCTTATCCTTCTCTACTCGTTCCTTCGTCCGGCACTGCTAGGCCTCAAACTGCAGCCACCTACATAACCGCAAAGTTGAGTCCATCGAGTTACAGCTACTGCATAGAGCCGCCTCCTTCTGTCCCTATTGGTAAGACGATCCTTCCCCATCTGTTATCTTCTGGATATCATAGCTACAATGACTCATTACCCTTCTTTTTATTCCGATCAAATTTCCAACGGTTGCAGCAGTGGGATCAACCAGCAGGCTCGGTTTTGGTACAGATCGGAACCAACAACAAATTAACCTTCTAGCTGCAACCCGGTAAGAGCCTATACTTGGATTAAAATAGGTTTCCGATTAGTTTAAGGGGAAGGTTATTGTATAACCTTATGTATGTATACCGATTTCTTAATGTTAGATTGATGAACTGCTGTAGTCGACCTCGAGCATGGTTAATATAGTAATAGGTAGCTGCTGGAGTTTATAAATAAAATCATAGACATAAGGGGCTGCTGTAAATTCCAATTTATTCCTTCAGCTTTTAGGTTATAAACAGCCTATCTTGTCGGCCAATTATTGAACGTTTGGATAAAGATCCACCGTTGAATTTTGGATATGTTGTAGATGGATATATGTAGTTTAGCATATTAAAATTTGGGAAGAAATGAACGGTCGGATTAGAAGTTATGAGCTCCCGAAGTTAGGTAGTTGAGCAGTTTTGGTAAACTTAAGTTTTTGGCTAAGTATAGGAATTTTGAGTGAAGTAGTCAACTTTGTGAATTTTTATAAAAATATCGGCTGAACAGTTTTGAGGAATTCTTCCTCCTAAGGTTAGATAGAACCTCATAGATGATCTAGAGATTTAGTTCGGAATTATTATAAGCTGTTAAGAATTTTATATTTAGAACCGAAGTTAGACCTTTACGATTCTTCCGGAAAATAGAAACATAGGAAAAATGTCAGTTTGGAACCAAATAAAATTTTAGGAGTTAGAAAATAAATTTAGAACCTCAAATAGGAGTTTAGACATGAATTTTAGGGTTTTCGAGAAAATCGGAACCAAGGGTAAAATGGTCATTTTACCCTAAACTAATACTGTAACTAGTATGTCTTAATACCTTATTCGATCTTAGAAGTTTTAGACTTCTATCTACGTGAGAGTGTGCTAATACACTTATCCCCTTTGGCAGGCAACTGAGTTGCTACAGTTTACAGAACGGGTGGTTTACAAAGAGTCGGGCGTTGTAATAGGTAAGTCCTTTGGGCTTACTTAGCTGACTTCTAGATATGAGTATAAATGATGATGGTGGTGTGTGATTGAAATGTTTAGAGAGATAGGTTGTGATATATAATTACCGACCTATATTTTGGCCTAAGAGTAACGGGCGGTGGCATTCTACTCAGTAGCTTGCGGGCGCTGGGGGTTTCTTTCGGGACTAGTCCATACTTGGTTTGTAGTGATGCTACTAGTGAAAGTCGGCTAGACCTACACCAGTTGGATAAGGAACGGAGGCGAGAACTAATAATAATTCTCGTGCCACAACTTAAATTGAATAATGTGAATCATTTAAATAATAGATAATAAACGGTTGAGTGCCAGCATGATGTTTGTTTATTTTTGTTTCTGCGTGTGCTTGTGCTGTTATCATTTTGCTTATATTTGGATAGTTAGCTAACTGTTGATATGTTGTTTAGATTTGCCACAGGTTAGAGCAGATGCCGAGTGATCCAGATGGTAGTGGTCAGCCGGGGTGTCGTACTTTAGGACGTTTTACAGTTTCTGCATTTGTGGGTCTTACAGTTGAACCTTGTTTCCTTTCGTACTTTGTTATATTATGTTTTCCGGCTGTAGTTGATCTGGTCACATTCATGCATTATTAAGAACTATTTTATGATTTCTGGTTTTTCCTTATCTGTGCCTTGTTGTAAGATCTTGTTAAGTTGTTGTCAAACTAAGGTCGGGACCCACTGTGCGGTCCTAACCAGTAACTCCCTAAGTTGTAAAATTTGGGGTGTTACAACATGGTATCAGAGCTCTAGGTTGGCAACAATGGCACTTGAATCTTCTAAAAAGGTCATATAAGTAAATAAACAGAACCCGAAAAGGGTCTGAGTTTTCCAAAGCGAATTTTTGGTTTTAAAATGCATACAGAGCCGGGTTGGGATAGAAAGTACGGATGACCACCACTACCTCTGCGGATCTCGGTATTCTTAGAAAAATTATAGACTTGTACTGTTATGATGGATTAGCTAGTTTATAACTGTAGTTATTACTATTCGTGCAGATGGCACGTACTAGGGCTGCCCAAGTGACTGGCCGAGGTAGGGGTCGTCCCCCCTTCCCCAGTCAGACAGGATCGAGCTGATAGCACCCCTACTGTTAGAGGGCGTGGTCGTGGGGGTAGACCTCCACTAGGGAGAGGCCGAGGACGAATTCCTCGAGAGGATCCACCTGCAGCCAACATACCAGAGGCTGCTGTGGAAGAGGTAGCCGAGAGTGTAGGCCCCGAGGTCAGGCCTGAGACCGCCGCTAGGTCTGGAGCGCAAGGAGCACGTTCTACTGAGTCAGGACGTGTTTCTATTGGAGCATCTGAGTATAGGGAGTTCAGAGCCTATGTTGAGCGTAGGGAGGAAGCTGCCAGAGTTGAGAGGCTTACTCAGGTACCACCGGTGGTACCGGCTAGGTCAGCTCAGGTGACACAGGGAGTGTCTCGGGTGCCGGCTGTATCTGAGAGGAGGGCTGATGCTGATAGAGCACCTACTGGGTCTAGAGCACCGAGACCGGATGAGTGGTTGAAGGCTTTCAACTCTCAGAAGGTCCCCTCATTCAGCGGAGAGATAGGGCTAGAGGTGGAGCACTGGATAGGGAAGATTGAGACTGCTTTGGAGGCAATACGTTTCCTCGTGGATCGACAGGTAGATTTGATACAGACCTGTTTCACAGATGATGCTCATTCATGGTGGCGTACCATTCGTGGCCGAGTCACCAGCTGGGAGCAGATGAGGAACATTGTTAGAGACAGGTACTGTCCAGTTTCGCTGAGGAGAGAGAGATTCCAGGATTACATTGAGGCGGGATTTGAAGATATCCCGATTGCTGCAGCTATAAAGAAATTTCAGAAGAAATTGACCTTACTTGGACCTTCTGCATCTCCAGAAGAGCAGCATGTTTACCTTTTCTCCAGGAGGTTGAGAGAGAGTACCCGATCCTACCTGGCTGGATTCCGCTGTGAGACCTTGTCTGATTATCAAGATAGGGCCTCTGCTTATGAGAGAGATAGGCCAGCTTCTAGGAAAGCAGCTCAGTCTAGTGGGCCGGATAAGCGGCAGAGGACAGGACATGTTGGTAGCAGTGCAACAGTAGCAGGTTATGGTCGAGGACAAACTCAGGGGAGGTCCAGCTACCACTCTACAGTTCGGACTCCCGGTGGAGATCGACAGTGCTTTAACTGTGGTGGCCGTGATCACATTAAGACGGATTGCCCGAAACCACCTATCACTTGCTTCACTTGTGGGAAGCCGGGACACAGAGCTACTTTCTGCCGTCAGGGCAAGGCTCCTTCTCAGCAGGGATCTTCTCCTGCAGGTGCTGAGAAGAGTGTACAGAGACCCCCTCAGTACCGAGCTCCGAGTCAGCAGCAGCAGTACCGGGCTCCAGGACATCCTGCTTCATACAGTACTGCACAGGGATCAGGGCGTGGCAGGGGACGTGGTAGCACCATTGACACTAGAGGAGGACCATCGAGAGTGTTCGAGCTGAGGAACACTGAGCAGCCTGCAGCACCTGCGACCACAGGTACTATTTGGATCCATGACTTACCTGTGAGAGTTTTATTTGATACGGGTGCTACGCACTCATTTATATCAGATGCATGTGTAGATAGGTTGTCCTTAGCTACAGTAGAGGGTGTACCTTTTGTGGTTGGGTTACCAGATGGGGGTAAGGTTAGAGGATCTCGAGAGATTTATGACTGCCCTATTCACCTGGGAGGCCGGATTTGGTTAGTAGATTTTCTAGTTATGCCCTTAGCCCATGAGGACGTGATATTGGGGATGGATTGGATGACTCGGCATGGAGCAGTCTTGGATATTGGTAGGAGGACTGTGACTGTCGCCACGGAGGAGGGTCACAGAGTGATATTCCGAGGTTGGGACCTTGGAAAGTCCGGCACAATTATCAGCGCAGTGAGAGCAGCCAGATTGATAGCACAGGGTTGCGAGGCCTTCTAGTGTTATTCCATGAAGGAGCGAAAGAGCCTGACAGTAGAGGAGATACCAGTTGCCCGCGAGTTTGCAGGGGTATTTAGTGACGACTTACCTGGGCTACCTCCACAGAGGAGTGTTGATTTTGGCATCGAGTTAGAGCCGGGCACGAGACCGATCTCGAAGGCCCCGTACCGCATGGCCTCGATAGAGCTGCTTGAGTTGAAGAAGCAGTTAGAGGAGTTAGCAGAGAAGGGCTTCATACGCCCTAGTGTTTCTCCCTGGGGCGCACCAGTATTGTTTGTGAGGAAGAAGGATGGATCGATGAGACTGTGTATCGACTACAGGGAGTTGAACAAGGTCACCATCAAGAATAAGTATCCACTGCCTCGCATAGATGATCTGCTGGACCAGCTACATGGAGCGTCAGTGTTCTCGAGGATAGATTTGAGGTCGGGTTATCACCAGCTGAGGGTGAGAGATCAGGACATACCTAAGACAGCATTCCGGACTAGGTATGGTCACTATGAGTTTGTAGTGATGCCATTCGGGCTCACTAATGCGCCAGCAGTATTTATGGAGTTGATGAATGGGATTTTCATCGACTTCTTAGACCAGTTTGTAGTGGTCTTCATTGACGACATTCTAGTTTACTCTAGAAGTCGAGAGGAGCATGCCGGACACTTGAGGACAGTGTTACAGATTCTACAGGATAGCCAGCTATATGCTAAGCTATCCAAGTGTGAGTTCTGGATGTCAGAGGTGGCTTTCCTAGGCCATGTAGTGACTGCTGAGGGGATTAAGGTCGACCCGGCGAAGATTGAGTCAGTGTCCTCTTGGCAACCTCCGAAGAATGTTAAGGAGGTTCGCAGCTTCCTTGGATTGGCAGGTTATTACCGTCGGTTTGTGGAAGGGTTTTCTCTGATCGCCCGACCACTTACTTCTCTCCTAAGGAAGACTACTCGGTTCGTCTGGTCTGAGCCGTGTCAGTAGAGTTTTGAGGAGCTGAAGAGGAGATTGACGTCTGCTCCGATCTTAGCACAACCTGAGGGTACAGAGGACTTTGTAGTGTACAGTGACGCATCCAAGCTGGGCTTGGGGTGTGTCTTGATGCAGAGGGGTAAGGTCATAGCATATGCGTCTCGACAGCTGAAGACGTATGAGGAGAACTACCCCACCCATGACCTGGAGTTAGCTGCGGTAGTACATGCTCTTAAGATCTGGCGTCATTATCTCTATGGAGCGACCTGTCAGATCTTCACAGACCATAAGAGTCTGATGTACATATTCACTCAACGAGAGTTGAATAACCGCCAGAGGCGGTGGCTAGAGTTGATCAAAGATTTTGACCTTGAGATTCTCTACCACCCCGGAAAGGCGAATGTAGTTGCTGACGCTTTGAGTCGGAAGACGCCTCGGGAGAAGGCGATAGCTCGGTTGACAGTACAGCCACAATTACAGAGAGACTTAGCTTGGTTGGAGGTAGAGATCCAGTTCCCCGATACAGCTCATCAGTTAGCCACCTTAGAGTTACTTCCTGACCTGTTGGGTGAGATCCGACAGAAGCAGGAGACCTGTCCGACTTTGACCCGGATCCGAGACCGGATGTCACGAGATGAGGCACCTCAGTTCACTATCGGTGCCGATGGAGTGATGAGACGACAGGACCGTGTCGGTGTGCCATCAGACAGTGAGCTGAGACAGAGAATACTGGGTGAGGCTCATGCTACCCCTTACTCCGTACATCCAGGAGCGAGTAAGATGTATAAGGACGTAAGACGTTCCTTCTGGTGGGGTGGTTTGAAGCCTGATGTGGCCCGATATGCAGCCCAGTGTGCGACCTGTCAGCAGGTCAAGATTGAGCATCGTAGATCCGGAGGAGAGCTACACCCACTTCCAGTACCACATTGGAAGTGGGAAGACATTTCTATGGATTTCGTTACCGGATTGAGGCTCAGCAGAGGTTTTGATGCCATTTGGGTAGTGGTAGACCGTTTGACGAAGACCGCACGTTTCATTCCGATTAAGGAAACGTGGCCGGTAAGTCGTCTAGCAGAGGAGTTCACTAGACACATTGTGAGACTCCATGGAGTACCGAGGACTATCGTCTCCGACAGGGATGGACGTTTTACCTCGAGGTTCTGGCAGCAGGTACATACTGCTCTGGGGACGAGTCTTCACTTTACCACTGCCTATCACCCACAGACAGACAGTCAGTCCGAGAGGACCATCAAGACATTAGAGGACATGTTGCAGGCATGTGTGCTAGATTGGGGACAGGTATGGCCAGATCACCTCCCACTAGTAGAGTTTTCATATAATAACAACTGGCATGCGTCTATTGGGATGACACCTTATGAGGCTTTGTACGGACGGAGATGTCGTACACCGTTGTGCTGGGATGAGCCTATCAAGGCTGATGGAGTAGTACCAGATCAGATACATGATGACATCGCCCGGATTGCCTTAGTCCGGGAGAGGATGTTAGCAGCTCAGAGTCGTCAGAAGTCCTACGCCGACAGAAGGCGTCGACCATTGGAATTCAGAGTAGGTGCACAGGTGTGGTTGAGAGTGTCACCTACGAGAGGAGTGAGACGTTTTGGCATTAAGGGGAAGCTGAGTCCCCGATACGTCGGTCCATTTGAGATCGTAGAGAGAGTCGGAGAGGTTGCCTACCGACTAGCATTGCCACCGAGATTGGAGGGAGTACACCCAGTTTTTCATGTATCTCAGCTGCGAGAGTACGTACCGGATCCTAGACACGTCATCAGTCATGAGGATCTGATAGTCGAGCCAGACCACACTTTTGTGGAGTACCCAGTAGCCGTCCTAGAACGTAGCATTAGGCGCCTGCGTTCTAAGGAGATACCGATGCTGAGGATTCAGTGGTCTAGACGAGGAGCTGATGAGGCTACCTGGGAGACAGAGGAGAGTATGATACGTAACTACCCTGAGTTCTTTGCGGAGTTAGCCGCTACCTCAGTACCGACGGGTTAGTACTAAGACGATACCTTATATGACTTCTGTGATTATATGTGTAAATGATTGTGTATGTTTATGTGCTCGATGACGTGAGTAGTTGCTTGCTAGAATATAATTCTTGAGGGGAAATGTATAGGGTAGATACCTTATCCTAAGTTTCGGGACGAAACTTATTTTAAGGGGGTAGTGATGTAAAATCCGGAATTTTTATTCCGTCTATTTCCGTTATAAAATAGATCTCGATCAGTTGACCCATATCCGTCTGCTTAGTAGACATATTATTATAGGATCTATTATTTTATGTAGATTCATTCACATAAAATGATAGAATCTTTTAAGTAGTTTATCATTTTATGTAGCTTACTTCCGCATAAAATGATAGAATTCTTAACCGATCTTAAACTATAACCAACTCCATATCCGTCTAGTCCGTATATTTATGTGTCGGGATCTTGACCAGCCAGAAACTCGCTAATTTAAAGAGTCCAGCCTGCTGCCTTGTCCGCCCCAGCCCTATGCGCAGCCCAGCTCTTCTGCAGCCCAGCTCTTCTGCAGCCAGCAGCCGCCTGCTGCCTCTTCCAGCCCAGCATCCACTCCAGCCCAGAAGCAGCCCACTGCTGCCTTGTCCAGCGCCAGCCTTCAGCCCAGTCGCCAGCTTGCCAGGTGCAACAACTTCAGTCCATCTTCAGCCCAGCCCAGCAGCAGCAGTTGCCAACGCCCAGCTCCGCCCAGCTGCTTCACGCGTCCAGCCCAACAGGAGGAAGAGCCCCTCTGCTGAAAGACGTTACAGAGAGTAACTGCTCAATAATGCAGACAATCAAGGCTCCACAAATCTCGCTCTCTCTCCTCTGCTGCGTTATCTCCTTTCGTTTCTGCGTTTCCTTTTCTTCTGCACACACCCAGCAGCGTCAAGAGGTAAATGCAGCAATCTTGTTCTTCCGCCTTCACCTTATCCTTCTCTACTCGTTCCTTCGTCCGGCACTGCTAGGCCTCAAACTGCAGCCACCTACATAACCGCAAAGTTGAGTCCATCGAGTTACAGCTACTGCATAGAGCCGCCTCCTTCTGTCCCTATTGGTAAGACGATCCTTCCCCATCTGTTATCTTCTGGATATCATAGCTACAATGACTCATTACCCTTCTTTTTATTCCGATCAAATTTCCAACGGTTGCAGCAGTGGGATCAACCAGCAGGCTCGGTTTTGGTACAGATCGGAACCAACAACAAATTAACCTTCTAGCTGCAACCCGGTAAGAGCCTATACTTGGATTAAAATAGGTTTCCGATTAGTTTAAGGGGAAGGTTATTGTATAACCTTATGTATGTATACCGATTTCTTAATGTTAGATTGATGAACTGCTGTAGTCGACCTCGAGCATGGTTAATATAGTAATAGGTAGCTGCTGGAGTTTATAAATAAAATCATAGACATAAGGGGCTGCTGTAAATTCCAATTTATTCCTTCAGCTTTTAGGTTATAAACAGCCTATCTTGTCGGCCAATTATTGAACGTTTGGATAAAGATCCACCGTTGAATTTTGGATATGTTGTAGATGGATATATGTAGTTTAGCATATTAAAATTTGGGAAGAAATGAACGGTCGGATTAGAAGTTATGAGCTCCCGAAGTTAGGTAGTTGAGCAGTTTTGGTAAACTTAAGTTTTTGGCTAAGTATAGGAATTTTGAGTGAAGTAGTCAACTTTGTGAATTTTTATAAAAATATCGGCTGAACAGTTTTGAGGAATTCTTCCTCCTAAGGTTAGATAGAACCTCATAGATGATCTAGAGATTTAGTTCGGAATTATTATAAGCTGTTAAGAATTTTATATTTAGAACCGAAGTTAGACCTTTACGATTCTTCCGGAAAATAGAAACATAGGAAAAATGTCAGTTTGGAACCAAATAAAATTTTAGGAGTTAGAAAATAAATTTAGAACCTCAAATAGGAGTTTAGACATGAATTTTAGGGTTTTCGAGAAAATCGGAACCAAGGGTAAAATGGTCATTTTACCCTAAACTAATACTGTAACTAGTATGTCTTAATACCTTATTTGATCTTAGAAGTTTTAGACTTCTATCTACGTGAGAGTGTGCTAATACACTTATCGCCTTTGGCAGGCAACTGAGTTGCTACAGTTTACAGAACGGGTGGTTTACAAAGAGTCGGGCGTTGTAACAGGTAAGTCCTTTGGGCTTACTTAGCTGACTTCTAGATATGAGTATAAATGATGATGGTGGTGTGTGATTGAAATGTTTAGAGAGATAGGTTGTGATATATAATTACCGACCTATATTTTGGCCTAAGAGTAACGGGCGGTGGCATTCTACTCAGTAGCTTGCGGGCGCTGGGGGTTTCTTTCGGGACTAGTCCATACTTGGTTTGTAGTGATGCTACTAGTGAAAGTCGGCTAGACCTACACCAGTTGGATAAGGAACGGAGGCGAGAACTAATAATAATTCTCGTGCCACAACTTAAATTGAATAATGTGAATCATTTAAATAATAGATAATAAACGGTTGAGTGCCAGCATGATGTTTGTTTATTTTTGTTTCTGCGTGTGCTTGTGCTGTTATCATTTTGCTTATATTTGGATAGTTAGCTAACTGTTGATATGTTGTTTAGATTTGCCACAGGTTAGAGCAGATGCCGAGTGATCCAGATGGTAGTGGTCAGCCGGGGTGTCGTACTTTAGGACGTTTTACAGTTTCTGCATTTGTGGGTCTTACAGTTGAACCTTGTTTCCTTTCGTACTTTGTTATATTATGTTTTCCGGCTGTAGTTGATCTGGTCACATTCATGCATTATTAAGAACTATTTTATGATTTCTGGTTTTTCCTTATCTGTGCCTTGTTGTAAGATCTTGTTAAGTTGTTGTCAAACTAAGGTCGGGACCCACTGTGCGGTCCTAACCAGTAACTCCCTAAGTTGTAAAATTTGGGGTGTTACAACATGGTATCAGAGCTCTAGGTTGGCAACAATGGCACTTGAATCTTCTAAAAAGGTCATATAAGTAAATAAACAGAACCCGAAAAGGGTCTGAGTTTTCCAAAGCGAATTTTTGGTTTTAAAATGCATACAGAGCCGGGTTGGGATAGAAAGTACGGATGACCACCACTACCTCTGCGGATCTCGGTATTCTTAGAAAAATTATAGACTTGTACTGTTATGATGGATTAGCTAGTTTATAACTGTAGTTATTACTATTCGTGCAGATGGCACGTACTAGGGCTGCCCAAGTGACTGGCCGAGGTAGGGGTCGTCCCCCCTTCCCCAGTCAGACAGGATCGAGCTGATAGCACCCCTACTGTTAGAGGGCGTGGTCGTGGGGGTAGACCTCCACTAGGGAGAGGCCGAGGACGAATTCCTCGAGAGGATCCACCTGCAGCCAACATACCAGAGGCTGCTGTGGAAGAGGTAGCCGAGAGTGTAGGCCCCGAGGTCAGGCCTGAGACCGCCGCTAGGTCTGGAGCGCAAGGAGCACGTTCTACTGAGTCAGGACGTGTTTCTATTGGAGCATCTGAGTATAGGGAGTTCAGAGCCTATGTTGAGCGTAGGGAGGAAGCTGCCAGAGTTGAGAGGCTTACTCAGGTACCACCGGTGGTACCGGCTAGGTCAGCTCAGGTGACACAGGGAGTGTCTCGGGTGCCGGCTGTATCTGAGAGGAGGGCTGATGCTGATAGAGCACCTACTGGGTCTAGAGCACCGAGACCGGATGAGTGGTTGAAGGCTTTCAACTCTCAGAAGGTCCCCTCATTCAGCGGAGAGATAGGGCTAGAGGTGGAGCACTGGATAGGGAAGATTGAGACTGCTTTGGAGGCAATACGTTTCCTCGTGGATCGACAGGTAGATTTGATACAGACCTGTTTCACAGATGATGCTCATTCATGGTGGCGTACCATTCGTGGCCGAGTCACCAGCTGGGAGCAGATGAGGAACATTGTTAGAGACAGGTACTGTCCAGTTTCGCTGAGGAGAGAGAGATTCCAGGATTACATTGAGGCGGGATTTGAAGATATCCCGATTGCTGCAGCTATAAAGAAATTTCAGAAGAAATTGACCTTACTTGGACCTTCTGCATCTCCAGAAGAGCAGCATGTTTACCTTTTCTCCAGGAGGTTGAGAGAGAGTACCCGATCCTACCTGGCTGGATTCCGCTGTGAGACCTTGTCTGATTATCAAGATAGGGCCTCTGCTTATGAGAGAGATAGGCCAGCTTCTAGGAAAGCAGCTCAGTCTAGTGGGCCGGATAAGCGGCAGAGGACAGGACATGTTGGTAGCAGTGCAACAGTAGCAGGTTATGGTCGAGGACAAACTCAGGGGAGGTCCAGCTACCACTCTACAGTTCGGACTCCCGGTGGAGATCGACAGTGCTTTAACTGTGGTGGCCGTGATCACATTAAGACGGATTGCCCGAAACCACCTATCACTTGCTTCACTTGTGGTAAGCCGGGACACAGAGCTACTTTCTGCCGTTAGGGCAAGGCTTCTTCTCAACAGGGATCTTCTCCTGTAGGTGTTGAGAAGAGTGTACAGAGACCCCTCAGTACCGAGCTCCGAGTCAGCAGCAGCAGTACCGGGCTCCAGGACATCCTGCTTCATACAGTACTGCACAGGGATCAGGTCGTGGCAGGGGACGTGGTAGTACCGCCGACACCAGAGGAGGACCATCGAGAGTGTTCGAGCTGAGGAGCATTGAGCAGCCTGCAGCACCTGCGACCACAGGTACTATTTGGATCCATTACTTACCTGTGAGAGTTTTATTTGATACGGGTGCTACGCACTCATTTATATCAGATGCATGTGTAGATAGGTTGTCCTTAGCTACAGTAGAGGGTGTACCTTTTGTGGTTGGGTTACCAGATGGGGGTAAGGTTAGAGGATCTCGAGAGATTTATGACTGCCCTATTCACCTGGGAGGCCGGATTTGGTTATTAAATTTTCTAGTCACGCCCTTAGCACATGAGGACGTGATATTAGGGATAGATTGGATGACTAGACATGGAGCCGTCTTGGATATTGGTAGGAGGACTGTGACTGTCGCCACGGAGGAAGGCCATAGAATGATATTCCGAGGTTGGGACCTCGGAAAGTCCGGCACAGTTATCAGCGTAGTGAGAGTAGCCAGATTGATAGCACAGGGTTGCGAGGCCTTCTGGTGTTATGCCATGAAGGAGCGCAAGAGCCTGACAGTAGAGGAGATACCAGTCGCATGCGAGTTTGCAGAGGTCTTCAGGGACGACTTACCAGGGCTACCTCCACAGAGGAGTGTGGACTTTAGCATCGAGTTAGAGCCGGGCACGAGACCGATCTCGAAGGCCCCGTACCGCATGGCCCCGATGGAGCTGCTTGAGCTGAAAAAGCAGTTAGAGGAGTTAGCAGAGAAGGGCTTCATACGCCCTAGTGTTTCCCCCTGGGGCGCACCAGTATTGTTTGTGAGGAAGAAGGATGGATCGATGAGACTGTGTATCGACTACAGGGAGTTGAACAAGGTCACCATCAAGAATAAGTATCCACTGCCTCGCATAGATGATCTGCTGGACCAGCTACATGGGGCGTCAGTGTTCTCGAGGATAGATTTGAGATCGGGTTATCACCAGCTGAGGGTGAGAGATCAGAACATACCTAAGACGGCATTCCAGACTAGGTATGGTCATTATGAGTTTGTAGTGATGCCATTCGGGCTCACTAATGCGCCAGCAGTATTTATGGAGTTGATGAATGGGATTTTCATCGACTTCTTAGACCAGTTTGTAGTGGTCTTCATTGACGACATTCTAGTTTACTCTAGAAGTCGAGAGGAGCATGCCGGACACTTGAGGACAGTGTTGCAGATTCTACAGGATAGTCAGCTATATGCTAAACTATCCAAGTGTGAGTTCAGGATGTCAGAGGTGGCGTTCCTAGGCCATGTAGTGACTGTTGAGGGGATTAAGGTCGACCCAGCGAAGATTGAGTCAGTGTCCTCTTGGCAACCCCCGAAGAATGTTAAGGAGGTTCGCAACTTCCTTGGATTGGCAGGGTATTACCGTCGGTTTGTGGAAGGGTTTTCCCTGATCGCCCGACCACTTACTTCTCTCCTAAGGAAGACTACTCGGTTCGTCTGGTCTGAGCCGTGTCAGCAGAGTTTTGAGGAGCTGAAGAGGAGATTGACGTCTGCTCCGATCTTAGCACAACCTGAGGGTACAGAGGACTTTGTAGTGTACAGTGACGCATCCAAGCTGGGCTTGGGGTGTGTCTTGATGCAGAGGGGTAAGGTCATAGCATATGCGTCTCGACAGCTGAAGACGTATGAGGAGAACTACCCCACCCATGACCTGGAGTTAGCTGCGGTAGTACATGCTCTTAAGATCTGGCGTCATTATCTCTATGGAGCGACCTGTCAGATCTTCACAGACCATAAGAGTCTGATGTACATATTCACTCAACGAGAGTTGAATAACCGCCAGAGGCGGTGGCTAGAGTTGATCAAAGATTTTGACCTTGAGATTCTCTACCACCCCGGAAAGGCGAATGTAGTTGCTGACGCTTTGAGTCGGAAGACGCCTCGGGAGAAGGCGATAGCTCGGTTGACAGTACAGCCACAATTACAGAGAGACTTAGCTTGGTTGGAGGTAGAGATCCAGTTCCCCGATACAGCTCATCAGTTAGCCACCTTAGAGTTACTTCCTGACCTGTTGGGTGAGATCCGACAGAAGCAGGAGACATGTCGTACACCGTTGTGCTGGGATGTCGTACACCGTTGTGCTGGGATGAGCCTAGCAAGGCTGATGGAGTAGTACCAGATCAGATACAGGATGACATCACCCGGATTGCCTTAGTCCGGGAGAGGATGTTAGCAGCTCAGAGTCGTCAGAAGTCCTACGCCGACAGAAGGCGTCGACCATTGGAATTCAGAGTAGGTGCACAGGTGTGGTTGAGAGTGTCACCTACGAGAGGAGTGAGACGTTTTGGCATTAAGGGGAAGCTGAGTCCCCGATACGTCGGTCCATTTGAGATCGTAGAGAGAGTCGGAGAGGTTGCCTACCGACTAGCATTGCCACCGAGATTGGAGGGAGTACACCCAGTTTTTCATGTATCTCAGCTGCGAGAGTACGTACCGGATCCTAGACACGTCATCAGTCATGAGGATCTGATAGTCGAGCCAGACCACACTTTTGTGGAGTACCCAGTAGCCGTCCTAGAACGTAGCATTAGGCGCCTGCGTTCTAAGGAGATACCGATGCTGAGGATTCAGTGGTCTAGACGAGGAGCTGATGAGGCTACCTGGGAGACAGAGGAGAGTATGATACGTAACTACCCTGAGTTCTTTGCGGAGTTAGCCGCTACCTCAGTACCGACGGGTTAGTACTAAGACGATACCTTATATGACTTCTGTGATTATATGTGTAAATGATTGTGTATGTTTATGTGCTCGATGACGTGAGTAGTTGCTTGCTAGAATATAATTCTTGAGGGGAAATGTATAGGGTAGATACCTTATCCTAAGTTTCGGGACGAAACTTATTTTAAGGGGGTAGTGATGTAAAATCCGGAATTTTTATTCCGTCTATTTCCGTTATAAAATAGATCTCGATCAGTTGACCCATATCCGTCTGCTTAGTAGACATATTATTATAGGATCTATTATTTTATGTAGATTCATTCACATAAAATGATAGAATCTTTTAAGTAGTTTATCATTTTATGTAGCTTACTTCCGCATAAAATGATAGAATTCTTAACCGATCTTAAACTATAACCAACTCCATATCCGTCTAGTCCGTATATTTATGTGTCGGGATCTTGACCAGCCAGAAACTCGCTAATTTAAAGAGTCCAGCCTGCTGCCTTGTCCGCCCCAGCCCTATGCGCAGCCCAGCTCTTCTGCAGCCCAGCTCTTCTGCAGCCAGCAGCCGCCTACTGCCTCTTCTAGCCCAGCATCCACTCCAGCCCAGAAGCAGCCCACTGCTGCCTTGTCCAGCGCCAGCCTTCAGCCCAGTCGCCAGCTTGCCAGGTGCAACAGCTTCAGTCCATCTTCAGCCCAGCCCAGCAGCAGCAGTTGCCAACGCCCAGCTCCGCCCAGCTGCTTCACGCGTCCAGCCCAACAGGAGGAAGAGCCCCTCTGCTGAAAGACGTTACAGAGAGTAACTGCTCAATAATGCAGACAATCAAGGCTCCACAAATCTCGCTCTCTCTCCTCTGCTGCGTTATCTCCTTTCGTTTCTGCGTTTCCTTTTCTTCTGCACACACCCAGCAGCGTCAAGAGGTAAGTGCAGCAATCTTGTTCTTCCGCCTTCACCTTATCCTTCTCTACTCGTTCCTTCGTCCGGCACTGCTAGGCCTCAAACTGCAGCCACCTACATAACCGCAAAGTTGAGTCCATCGAGTTACAGCTACTGCATAGAGCCGCCTCCTTCTGTCCCTATTGGTAAGACGATCCTTCCCCATCTGTTATCTTCTGGATATCATAGCTACAATGACTCATTACCCTTCTTTTTATTCCGATCAAATTTCCAACGGTTGCAGCAGTGGGATCAACCAGCAGGCTCGGTTTTGGTACAGATCGGAACCAACAACAAATTAACCTTCTAGCTGCAACCCGGTAAGAGCCTATACTTGGATTAAAATAGGTTTCCGATTAGTTTAAGGGGAAGGTTATTGTATAACCTTATGTATGTATACCGATTTCTTAATGTTAGATTGATGAACTGCTGTAGTCGACCTCGAGCATGGTTAATATAGTAATAGGTAGCTGCTGGAGTTTATAAATAAAATCATAGACATAAGGGGCTGCTGTAAATTCCAATTTATTCCTTCAGCTTTTAGGTTATAAACAGCCTATCTTGTCGGCCAATTATTGAACGTTTGGATAAAGATCCACCGTTGAATTTTGGATATGTTGTAGATGGATATATGTAGTTTAGCATATTAAAATTTGGGAAGAAATGAACGGTCGGATTAGAAGTTATGAGCTCCCGAAGTTAGGTAGTTGAGCAGTTTTGGTAAACTTAAGTTTTTGGCTAAGTATAGGATTTGTAAGTGAAGTAGTCAACTTGGTGAATTATTATAAAATTAATGGCTGAACAGTTTAGAGAAATTTTTCCTCCTAAGGTTAGATAGAACCTCATAGATGATCTAGAGATTTAATTCGGAATTATTATAAGCTGTTAAGAATTTTATATTTAGAACCGAAGTTAGACCTTTACGACCTTCCGGAATATAGAAACATAGGAAAAATGTCCGTTTGGAACCAAATAAAATTTTAGGAGTTAGAATATGATTTTAGAACCCCAAATAGGAGTTTAGATATGAATTCTAGATTTTTCGGGAATTTCGGGACCAAGGGTAAAATGGTCATTTTACCCTAAATTAACACTCTAACTAGTTATGTCTTAATACCTTATTCGATCTTAGAAGTTTTAGACTTCTAACTACGTGAGAGTGTGCTAATACACTTATCGCCTTTGGCAGGCAACTGAGTTGCTACAGTTTACAGAACGAGTGGTTTACAAAGAGTCGAGCGTTATAACAGGTAAGTCCTTTGGGCTTACTTAGCTGACTTCTAAATATGAGTATAAATGATGATGGTGGTGTGTGATTGAAATGTTTAGAGAGATAGGTTGTGATATATAATTACCGACCTATATTTTGGCCTAAGAGTAACGGGCGGTGGCATTCTGCTCAGTAGCTTGCGGGCGCTGGGGGTTTCTTTCGGGACTAGTCCATACTTGGTTTGTAGTGATGCTACCAGTGGAAGTCAGCTAGACCTACACCAGTTGGATAAGGAACGGAGGCGAGAACTAATAATAATTCTCGTGCCACAACTTAAATTGAATAATGTGAATCATTTAAATAATAGATAATAAACGGTTGAGTGCCAGCATGATGTTTGTTTATTTTTGTTTCTGCGTGTGCTTGTGCTGTTATCATTTTGCTTATATTTTGATAGTTAGCTAACTGTTGATATGTTGTTTAGATTTGCCATAGGTTAGAGCAGATGCCGAGTGATCCAGATGGTAGTGGTCAGCCGGGGTGTCGTACTTTAGGACGTTTTACAGTTTCTGCATTTGTGGGTTTTACAGTTGAACCTTGTTTCCTTTCGTACTTTGTTATATTACGTTTTCCGGCTGTAGTTGATCTGGTCACATTCATGCATTATTAAGAACTATTTTATGATTTCTGGTTTTTCCTTATCTGTGCCTTGTTGTAAGATCTTGTTAAGTTGTTGTCAAACTAAGGTCGGGACCCACTGTGCGGTCCTAACCAGTAACTCCCTAAGTTGTAAAATTTGGGGTGTTACAATATAGGACATTGTTAAGAATAAATTTTGATAAAATTTTATTAGATCCCGCTTGATTTTCAATGAAGATTGATCCATTTGGTAATTTAATATGGCAAGGAGAAACCAAATGAATATGAGATAAAAAAAAATCTTGGATCCCGTCATATGGAACGAGGCTCCACTATCGAGAATCCAAGGGGAAGAAATTTTACATAAAATCGTTTCAGCTGAAGAAGTGTTGAGATAGATCCATTTGATGTAAATCTGAGAGATAATAAAGAGTCCCACATCGAGAGTTTACAATTCTATAACCCCTTATAACCATGTATCTTATCATACTAGATTGGTTGTGTGGTCAAAGTGGTTGTGCTATTGGGCTTGTTACTGGGCCCAAGTGCACGGAAAAGTCCCTCTTCACTTAGATCAAAGGACCAAAGTGAATAAACATAAGAATCGACTGGGAACTTGTAAAATCCGGAATTTTTATTCCGTCTATTTCCGTTATAAAATTGATCTCGATCAGTTGATCCATATCCGTTTACTTAGTTAGACACATTATTATAAAATTTATCATTTTATGTAGATTTCCTTCACATAAAATGATGGAATCCTTTAAAAGTTTATCATTTTATGTAGCTTCCCCTTCACATAAAATGATAGGATCTTTATAAAATTTATCATTTTAGGTAGCTTACCTTCACATAAAATAATAAGTTTAGCCCTATTTTAGAATATGACAAGGTCCGGACAAGTCTGTGACGAAGCTGTGACAAGGTCCAGACAAGTCTGTGACAAAGCTGTGACAAGGCCATACAAGGCCGTGACGAAGCTGTGACAAGGCCAGACAAGGCTGTGACGAGTATGTGACAAGGCCAGACAAGGCTGTGACGAGTCTGTGACAAGCCCAGACAGGCTGTTGACAGCCCAGCGCCAGCAGCACGTTCAGCCCAGCCGCCCAGCTGCTTCACGCGTCCAGCCCAGAAGCAGCCACTGCTGCCTTGTCCAGCGCCAGCCTTCAGCTGCTCCAGCCCGCTTCCTTGTCCGTTCCGCCTTCCAGCCCAGCAGCAGCGCCAACTCCAGCCCGTTACTCCAGCCATTCGGATGTGAAGAGAGAAGCCCACAAAGCTGTAGGAAATAAACCGTTCAGCACTTATACATAATTAATTAGAGAGCAGATCTTTTACCTTAAACGCTTCCTAAAATCAAGGGATACAGCTGCTCACCTTCCTTCTCCTTTGCGTCCAGATTCATCTACACAAAACACGTTTCATTCCTTGCCCAGCCACATTCGTTGTTCCGTCTCTTCTGTCTACGGTTTTCAACAGCAAACCGTTCCTTCTCTTCTGCACACGCACCCAGCAGCGTCAAGAGCCATTGGAATCTGCAACAAGTCCTTACCGACCTTCTGCACGTAGCCAGCCGCGTCAAGAGGTTAGTGCAGCAATCTGATTCCCCCATCTTCACCTTATTCTCTCTACCGACTCCCCTCCTGCTTGTCTCATTTTCGTTCATCTATCCTTCGGTTAGGAAGCACATACGAGCCTTCTTCGAAAACGAGAGTAGACGTCTCAGAACCGTCAAACTGAAGAAGGTAAATTCCCTCTCTCCCACAGCTTGATCCCATGTACTCTAGGTGTAAAGAATTAAATTGGTACAAAGAGCTGCATAGTATTCCGATTAGTTTAAGTGGAAGGTTATTATATAATCTTTTGTGTGTATATTATTTCCGTAATGATAGATTGATGAGCTGCTGTAATTCGACCTTGAACATAGTTAAAATAGTGATAAGTAGCTGCTGAAAGTTATACATAAAATGATAGACATAGGGGCTGCTGTAAAATTGTATTTCATGCCTTCAGCTTTTGACCTATAAACTGCCTATCTTGTCGGCCAATTATTAAACGTTTGGATAAAGATCCACCGTTGAATTTTGGATATGTTGTAGATGGATATATGTAGTTTAACATATTAAAATTTGGGAAGGAATGAACGGTCGGATTGAAAGTTATGAGCTCCCGAAGTTAGGTAGTTGAGCAGTTTTGGTAAACTTAATTTTTTGGCTAAGTATAGGAAATTAGAGTGAAGGAACCGACTTTGTGAATTTTTATAGGAACATTGGCTGAACAGTTTGGAGAAATTCTTTCCCCTAAGGTTAGATAGAACCTCATAGATGATCTAGAGATTTAATTCGGAATTATTATAAACTGTTAAGAATTTTATATTTAGAACCGAAGTTAAACCTTTACGATTCTTCCGGAAAATAGAAACATAGGAAAAATGTCAGTTTGGAACCAAATAAAATTTTAGGAGTTAGAATATAATTTTAGAACCTCAAATAGGAGTTTAGACATGAATTTTAGGGTTTTCGAGAAAATCGGAACCAAGGGTAAAATGGTCATTTTACCCTAAACTAATACTGTAACTAGTATGTCTTAATACCTTATTCGATCTTAGAAGTTTTAGACTTCTATCTACGTGAGAGTGTGCTAATACACTTATCCCCTTTGGCAGGCAACTGAGTTGCTACAGTTTACAGAACGGGTGGTTTACAAAGAGTCGGGCGTTGTAATAGGTAAGTCCTTTGGGCTTACTTAGCTGACTTCTAGATATGAGTATAAATGATGATGGTGGTGTGTGATTGAAATGTTTAGAGAGATAGGTTGTGATATATAATTACCGACCTATATTTTGGCCTAAGAGTAACGGGCGGTGGCATTCTACTCAGTAGCTTGCGGGCGCTGGGGGTTTCTTTCGGGACTAGTCCATACTTGGTTTGTTGTGATGCTACTAGTGAAAGTCGGCTAGACCTACACCAGTTGGATAAGGAACGGAGGCGAGAACTAATAATAATTCTCGTGCCACAACTTAAATTGAATAATGTGAATCATTTAAATAATAGATAATAAACGGTTGAGTGCCAGCATGATGTTTGTTTATTTTTGTTTCTGCGTGTGCTTGTGCTGTTATCATTTTGCTTATATTTGGATAGTTAGCTAACTGTTGATATGTTGTTTAGATTTGCCACAGGTTAGAGCAGATGCCGAGTGATCCAGATGGTAGTGGTCAGCCGGGGTGTCGTACTTTAGGACGTTTTACAGTTTCTGCATTTGTGGGTCTTACAGTTGAACCTTGTTTCCTTTCGTACTTTGTTATATTATGTTTTCCGGCTGTAGTTGATCTGGTCACATTCATGCATTATTAAGAACTATTTTATGATTTCTGGTTTTTCCTTATCTGTGCCTTGTTGTAAGATCTTGTTAAGTTGTTGTCAAACTAAGGTCGGGACCCACTGTGCGGTCCTAACCAGTAACTCCCTAAGTTGTAAAATTTGGGGTGTTACAACATGGTATCAGAGCTCTAGGTTGGCAACAATGGCACTTGAATCTTCTAAAAAGGTCATATAAGTAAATAAACAGAACCCGAAAAGGGTCTGAGTTTTCCAAAGCGAATTTTTGGTTTTAAAATGCATACAGAGCCGGGTTGGGATAGAAAGTACGGATGACCACCACTACCTCTGCGGATCTCGGTATTCTTAGAAAAATTATAGACTTGTACTGTTATGATGGATTAGCTAGTTTATAACTGTAGTTATTACTATTCGTGCAGATGGCACGTACTAGGGCTGCCCAAGTGACTGGCCGAGGTAGGGGTCGTCCCCCCTTCCCCAGTCAGACAGGATCGAGCTGATAGCACCCCTACTGTTAGAGGGCGTGGTCGTGGGGGTAGACCTCCACTAGGGAGAGGCCGAGGACGAATTCCTCGAGAGGATCCACCTGCAGCCAACATACCAGAGGCTGCTGTGGAAGAGGTAGCCGAGAGTGTAGGCCCCGAGGTCAGGCCTGAGACCGCCGCTAGGTCTGGAGCGCAAGGAGCACGTTCTACTGAGTCAGGACGTGTTTCTATTGGAGCATCTGAGTATAGGGAGTTCAGAGCCTATGTTGAGCGTAGGGAGGAAGCTGCCAGAGTTGAGAGGCTTACTCAGGTACCACCGGTGGTACCGGCTAGGTCAGCTCAGGTGACACAGGGAGTGTCTCGGGTGCCGGCTGTATCTGAGAGGAGGGCTGATGCTGATAGAGCACCTACTGGGTCTAGAGCACCGAGACCGGATGAGTGGTTGAAGGCTTTCAACTCTCAGAAGGTCCCCTCATTCAGCGGAGAGATAGGGCTAGAGGTGGAGCACTGGATAGGGAAGATTGAGACTGCTTTGGAGGCAATACGTTTCCTCGTGGATCGACAGGTAGATTTGATACAGACCTGTTTCACAGATGATGCTCATTCATGGTGGCGTACCATTCGTGGCCGAGTCACCAGCTGGGAGCAGATGAGGAACATTGTTAGAGACAGGTACTGTCCAGTTTCGCTGAGGAGAGAGAGATTCCAGGATTACATTGAGGCGGGATTTGAAGATATCCCGATTGCTGCAGCTATAAAGAAATTTCAGAAGAAATTGACCTTACTTGGACCTTCTGCATCTCCAGAAGAGCAGCATGTTTACCTTTTCTCCAGGAGGTTGAGAGAGAGTACCCGATCCTACCTGGCTGGATTCCGCTGTGAGACCTTGTCTGATTATCAAGATAGGGCCTCTGCTTATGAGAGAGATAGGCCAGCTTCTAGGAAAGCAGCTCAGTCTAGTGGGCCGGATAAGCGGCAGAGGACAGGACATGTTGGTAGCAGTGCAACAGTAGCAGGTTATGGTCGAGGACAAACTCAGGGGAGGTCCAGCTACCACTCTACAGTTCGGACTCCCGGTGGAGATCGACAGTGCTTTAACTGTGGTGGCCGTGATCACATTAAGACGGATTGCCCGAAACCACCTATCACTTGCTTCACTTGTGGGAAGCCGGGACACAGAGCTACTTTCTGCCGTCAGGGCAAGGCTCCTTCTCAGCAGGGATCTTCTCCTGCAGGTGCTGAGAAGAGTGTACAGAGACCCCCTCAGTACCGAGCTCCGAGTCAGCAGCAGCAGTACCGGGCTCCAGGACATCCTGCTTCATACAGTACTGCACAGGGATCAGGTCGTGGCAGGGGACGTGGTAGTACCACCGACACCAGAGGAGGACCATCGAGAGTGTTCGAGCTGAGGAGCACTGAGCAGCCTGCAGCACCTGCGACCACAGGTACTATTTGGATCCATGACTTACCTGTGAGAGTTTTATTTGATACGGGTGCTACGCACTCATTTATATCAGATGCATGTGTAGATAGGTTGTCCTTAGCTACAGTAGAGGGTGTACCTTTTGTGGTTGGGTTACCAGATGGGGGTAAGGTTAGAGGATCTCGAGAGATTTATGACTGCCCTATTCACCTGGGAGGCCGGATTTGGTTAGTAAATTTTCTAGTCATGCCCTTAGCACATGAGGACGTGATATTGGGGATAGATTGGATGACTAGACATGGAGCAGTCTTAGATATTGGTAGGAGAACTGTGACTGTCGCCACTGAGGAGGGTCACAGAGTGATATTCCGAGGTTGGGACCTCGGAAAGTCCGGCACAGTTATCAGTGCAGTGAGAGCAGCCAGATTGATAGCACAGGGTTGCGAGGCCTTCTGGTGTTATGCCATGAAGGAGCGCAAGAGCCTGACAGTAGAGGAGATACCAGTCGCATGCGAGTTTGCAGAGGTCTTCAGGGACGACTTACCAGGGCTACCTCCACAGAGGAGTGTGGACTTTAGCATCGAGTTAGAGCCGGGCACGAGACCGATCTCGAAGGCCCCGTACCGCATGGCCCCGATGGAGCTGCTTGAGCTGAAAAAGCAGTTAGAGGAGTTAGCAGAGAAGGGCTTCATACGCCCTAGTGTTTCCCCCTGGGGCGCACCAGTATTGTTTGTGAGGAAGAAGGATGGATCGATGAGACTGTGTATCGACTACAGGGAGTTGAACAAGGTCACCATCAAGAATAAGTATCCACTGCCTCGCATAGATGATCTGCTGGACCAGCTACATGGGGCGTCAGTGTTCTCGAGGATAGATTTGAGATCGGGTTATCACCAGCTGAGGGTGAGAGATCAGGACATACCTAAGACGGCATTCCGGACTAGGTATGGTCATTATGAGTTTGTAGTGATGCCATTCGGGCTCACTAATGCGCCAGCAGTATTTATGGAGTTGATGAATGGGATTTTCATCGACTTCTTAGACCGGTTTGTAGTGGTCTTCATTGACGACATTCTAGTTTACTCTAGAAGTCGAGAGGAGCATGCCGGACACTTGAGGACAGTGTTGCAGATTCTACAGGATAGTCAGCTATATGCTAAACTATCCAAGTGTGAGTTCAGGATGTCAGAGGTGGCGTTCCTAGGCCATGTAGTGACTGTTGAGGGGATTAAGGTCGACCCAGCGAAGATTGAGTCAGTGTCCTCTTGGCAACCCCCGAAGAATGTTAAGGAGGTTCGCAGCTTCCTTGGATTGGCAGGGTATTACCGTCGGTTTGTGGAAGGGTTTTCCCTGATCGCCCGACCACTTACTTCTCTCCTAAGGAAGACTACTCGGTTCGTCTGGTCTGAGCCGTGTCAGCAGAGTTTTGAGGAGCTGAAGAGGAGATTGACGTCTGCTCCGATCTTAGCACAGCCTGAGGGTACAGAGGACTTTGTAGTGTACAGTGACGCATCCAAGCTGGGCTTGGGGTGTGTCTTGATGCAGAGGGGTAAGGTCATAGCATATGCGTCTCGACAGCTGAAGACGTATGAGGAGAACTACCCCACCCATGACCTGGAGTTAGCTGCGGTAGTACATGCTCTTAAGATCTGGCGTCATTATCTCTATGGAGCGACCTGTCAGATCTTCACAGACCATAAGAGTCTGATGTACATATTCACTCAACGAGAGTTGAATAACCGCCAGAGGCGGTGGCTAGAGTTGATCAAAGATTTTGACCTTGAGATTCTCTACCACCCCGGAAAGGCGAATGTAGTTGCTGACGCTTTGAGTCGGAAGACGCCTCGGGAGAAGGCGATAGCTCGGTTGACAGTACAGCCACAATTACAGAGAGACTTAGCTTGGTTGGAGGTAGAGATCCAGTTCCCCGATACAGCTCATCAGTTAGCCACCTTAGAGTTACTTCCTGACCTGTTGGGTGAGATCCGACAGAAGCAGGAGACATGTCGTACACCGTTGTGCTGGGATGTCGTACACCGTTGTGCTGGGATGAGCCTAGCAAGGCTGATGGAGTAGTACCAGATCAGATACAGGATGACATCACCCGGATTGCCTTAGTCCGGGAGAGGATGTTAGCAGCTCAGAGTCGTCAGAAGTCCTACGCCGACAGAAGGCGTCGACCATTGGAATTCAGAGTAGGTGCACAGGTGTGGTTGAGAGTGTCACCTACGAGAGGAGTGAGACGTTTTGGCATTAAGGGGAAGCTGAGTCCCCGATACGTCGGTCCATTTGAGATCGTAGAGAGAGTCGGAGAGGTTGCCTACCGACTAGCATTGCCACCGAGATTGGAGGGAGTACACCCAGTTTTTCATGTATCTCAGCTGCGAGAGTACGTACCGGATCCTAGACACGTCATCAGTCATGAGGATCTGATAGTCGAGCCAGACCACACTTTTGTGGAGTACCCAGTAGCCGTCCTAGAACGTAGCATTAGGCGCCTGCGTTCTAAGGAGATACCGATGCTGAGGATTCAGTGGTCTAGACGAGGAGCTGATGAGGCTACCTGGGAGACAGAGGAGAGTATGATACGTAACTACCCTGAGTTCTTTGCGGAGTTAGCCGCTACCTCAGTACCGACGGGTTAGTACTAAGACGATACCTTATATGACTTCTGTGATTATATGTGTAAATGATTGTGTATGTTTATGTGCTCGATGACGTGAGTAGTTGCTTGCTAGAATATAATTCTTGAGGGGAAATGTATAGGGTAGATACCTTATCCTAAGTTTCGGGACGAAACTTATTTTAAGGGGGTAGTGATGTAAAATCCGGAACTTTTATTCCGTCTATTTCCGTTATAAAATAGATCTCGATCAGTTGACCCATATCCGTCTGCTTAGTAGACATATTATTATAGGATCTATTATTTTATGTAGATTCATTCACATAAAATGATAGAATCTTTTAAGTAGTTTATCATTTTATGTAGCTTACTTCCGCATAAAATGATAGAATTCTTAACCGATCTTAAACTATAACCAACTCCATATCCGTCTAGTCCGTATATTTATGTGTCGGGATCTTGACCAGCCAGAAACTCGCTAATTTAAAGAGTCCAGCCTGCTGCCTTGTCCGCCCCAGCCCTATGCGCAGCCCAGCTCTTCTGCAGCCCAGCTCTTCTGCAGCCAGCAGCCGCCTGCTGCCTCTTCCAGCCCAGCATCCACTCCAGCCCAGAAGCAGCCCACTACTGCCTTGTCCAGCGCCAGCCTTCAGCCCAGTCGCCAGCTTGCCAGGTGCAACAGCTTCAGTCCATCTTCAGCCCAGCCCAGCAGCAGCAGTTGCCAACGCCCAGCTCCGCCCAGCTGCTTCACGCGTCCAGCCCAACAGGAGGAAGAGCCCCTCTGCTGAAAGACGTTACAGAGAGTAACTGCTCAATAATGCAGACAATCAAGGCTCCACAAATCTCGCTCTCTCTCCTCTGCTGCGTTATCTCCTTTCGTTTCTGCGTTTCCTTTTCTTCTTCACACACCCAGCAGCGTCAAGAGGTAAATGCAGCAATCTTGTTCTTCCGCCTTCACCTTATCCTTCTCTACTCGTTCCTTCGTCCGGCACTGCTAGGCCTCAAACTGCAGCCACCTACATAACCGCAAAGTTGAGTCCATCGAGTTACAGCTACTGCATAGAGCCGCCTCCTTCTGTCCCTATTGGTAAGACGATCCTTCCCCATCTGTTATCTTCTGGATATCATAGCTACAATGACTCATTACCCTTCTTTTTATTCCGATCAAATTTCCAACGGTTGCAGCAGTGGGATCAACCAGCAGGCTCGGTTTTGGTACAGATCGGAACCAACAACAAATTAACCTTCTAGCTGCAACCCGGTAAGAGCCTATACTTGGATTAAAATAGGTTTCCGATTAGTTTAAGGGGAAGGTTATTGTATAACCTTATGTATGTATACCGATTTCTTAATGTTAGATTGATGAACTGCTGTAGTCGACCTCGAGCATGGTTAATATAGTAATAGGTAGCTGCTGGAGTTTATAAATAAAATCATAGACATAAGGGGCTGCTGTAAATTCCAATTTATTCCTTCAGCTTTTAGGTTATAAACAGCCTATCTTGTCGGCCAATTATTGAACGTTTGGATAAAGATCCACCGTTGAATTTTGGATATGTTGTAGATGGATATATGTAGTTTAGCATATTAAAATTTGGGAAGAAATGAACGGTCGGATTAGAAGTTATGAGCTCCCGAAGTTAGGTAGTTGAGCAGTTTTGGTAAACTTAAGTTTTTGGCTAAGTATAGGAATTTTGAGTGAAGTAGTCAACTTTGTGAATTTTTATAAAAATATCGGCTGAACAGTTTTGAGGAATTCTTCCTCCTAAGGTTAGATAGAACCTCATAGATGATCTAGAGATTTAGTTCGGAATTATTATAAGCTGTTAAGAATTTTATATTTAGAACCGAAGTTAGACCTTTACGATTCTTCCGGAAAATAGAAACATAGGAAAAATGTCAGTTTGGAACCAAATAAAATTTTAGGAGTTAGAAAATAAATTTAGAACCTCAAATAGGAGTTTAGACATGAATTTTAGGGTTTTCGAGAAAATCGGAACCAAGGGTAAAATGGTCATTTTACCCTAAACTAATACTGTAACTAGTATGTCTTAATACCTTATTCGATCTTAGAAGTTTTAGACTTCTATCTACGTGAGAGTGTGCTAATACACTTATCCCCTTTGGCAGGCAACTGAGTTGCTACAGTTTACAGAACGGGTGGTTTACAAAGAGTCGGGCGTTGTAATAGGTAAGTCCTTTGGGCTTACTTAGCTGACTTCTAGATATGAGTATAAATGATGATGGTGGTGTGTGATTGAAATGTTTAGAGAGATAGGTTGTGATATATAATTACCGACCTATATTTTGGCCTAAGAGTAACGGGCGGTGGCATTCTACTCAGTAGCTTGCGGGCGCTGGGGGTTTCTTTCGGGACTAGTCCATACTTGGTTTGTTGTGATGCTACTAGTGAAAGTCGGCTAGACCTACACCAGTTGGATAAGGAACGGAGGCGAGAACTAATAATAATTCTCGTGCCACAACTTAAATTGAATAATGTGAATCATTTAAATAATAGATAATAAACGGTTGAGTGCCAGCATGATGTTTGTTTATTTTTGTTTCTGCGTGTGCTTGTGCTGTTATCATTTTGCTTATATTTGGATAGTTAGCTAACTGTTGATATGTTGTTTAGATTTGCCACAGGTTAGAGCAGATGCCGAGTGATCCAGATGGTAGTGGTCAGCCGGGGTGTCGTACTTTAGGACGTTTTACAGTTTCTGCATTTGTGGGTCTTACAGTTGAACCTTGTTTCCTTTCGTACTTTGTTATATTATGTTTTCCGGCTGTAGTTGATCTGGTCACATTCATGCATTATTAAGAACTATTTTATGATTTCTGGTTTTTCCTTATCTGTGCCTTGTTGTAAGATCTTGTTAAGTTGTTGTCAAACTAAGGTCGGGACCCACTGTGCGGTCCTAACCAGTAACTCCCTAAGTTGTAAAATTTGGGGTGTTACAACATGGTATCAGAGCTCTAGGTTGGCAACAATGGCACTTGAATCTTCTAAAAAGGTCATATAAGTAAATAAACAGAACCCGAAAAGGGTCTGAGTTTTCCAAAGCGAATTTTTGGTTTTAAAATGCATACAGAGCCGGGTTGGGATAGAAAGTACGGATGACCACCACTACCTCTGCGGATCTCGGTATTCTTAGAAAAATTATAGACTTGTACTGTTATGATGGATTAGCTAGTTTATAACTGTAGTTATTACTATTCGTGCAGATGGCACGTACTAGGGCTGCCCAAGTGACTGGCCGAGGTAGGGGTCGTCCCCCCTTCCCCAGTCAGACAGGATCGAGCTGATAGCACCCCTACTGTTAGAGGGCGTGGTCGTGGGGGTAGACCTCCACTAGGGAGAGGCCGAGGACGAATTCCTCGAGAGGATCCACCTGCAGCCAGCATACCAGAGGCTGCTGTGGAAGAGGTAGCCGAGAGTGTAGGCCCCGAGGTCAGGCCTGAGACCGCCGCTAGGTCTGGAGCGCAAGGAGCACGTTCTACTGAGTCAGGACGTGTTTCTATTGGAGCATCTGAGTATAGGGAGTTCAGAGCCTATGTTGAGCGTAGGGAGGAAGTTGCCAGAGTTGAGAGGCTTACTCAGGTACCACCGGTGGTACCGGCTAGGTCAGCTCAGGTGACACAGGGAGTGTCTCGGGTGCCGGCTGTATCTGAGAGGAGGGCTGATGCTGATAGAGCACCTACTGGGTCCAGAGCACCGAGACCGGATGAGTGGTTGAAGGCTTTCAACTCTCAGAAGGTCCCCTCATTCAGCGGAGAGATAGGGCTAGAGGTGGAGCACTGGATAGGGAAGATTGAGACTGCTTTGGAGGCAATACGTTGCCTCGTGGATCGACAGGTAGATTTGATACAGACCTGTTTCACAGATGATGCTCATTCATGGTGGCGTACCATTCGTGGCCGAGTCACCAGCTGGGAGCAGATGAGGAACATTGTTAGAGACAGGTACTGTCCAGTTTCGCTGAGGAGAGAGAGATTCCAGGATTACATTGAGGCGGGATTTGAAGATATCCCGATTGCTGCAGCTATAAAGAAATTTCAGAAGAAATTGACCTTACTTCGACCTTCTGCACCTCCAGAAGAGCAGCATGTTTACCTTTTCTCCAGGAGGTTGAGAGAGAGTACCCGATCCTACCTGGCTGGATTCCGCTGTGAGACCTTGTCTGATTATCAAGATAGGGCCTCTGCTTATGAGAGAGATAGGCCAACTTCTAGGAAAGCAGCCAGCTACCACTCTACAGTTCGGACTCCCGGTGGAGATCGACAGTGCTTTAACTGTGGTGGCCGTGATCACATTAAGACGGATTGCCCGAAACCACCTATCACTTGCTTCACTTGTGGGAAGCCGGGACACAGAGCTACTTTCTGCCGTCAGGGCAAGGCTTCTTCTCAACAAGGATCTTCTCCTGCAGGTGTTGAGAAGAGTGTACAGAGACCCCCTCAGTACCGAGCTCCGAGTCAGCAGCAGCAGTACCGGGCTCCAGGACATCCTGCTTCATACAGTACTGCACAGGGATCAGGTCGTGGCAGGGGACGTGGTAGTACCCCCGACACCAGAGGAGGACCATCGAGAGTGTTCGAGCTGAGGAGCATTGAGCAGCCTGCAGCACCTGCGACCACATGTACTATTTGGATCCATTACTTACCTGTGAGAGTTTTATTTGATACGGGTGCTATGCACTCATTTATATCAGATGCATGTGTAGATAGGTTGTCCTTAGCTACAGTAGAGGGTGTACCTTTTGTGGTTGGGTTACCAGATGGGGGTAAGGTTAGAGGATCTCGAGAGATTTATGACTGCCCTATTCACCTGGGAGGCCGGATTTGGTTATTAAATTTTCTAGTCACGCCCTTAGCACATGAGGACGTGATATTAGGGATAGATTGGATGACTAGACATGGAGCCGTCTTGGATATTGGTAGGAGGATTGTGACTATCGCCACGGAGGAAGGCCATAGAATGATATTCCGAGGTTGGGACCTCGGAAAGTCCGGTACAGTTATCAGCGCAGTGAGAGCAGCCAGATTGATAGCACAGGGTTGCGAGGCCTTCTGGTGTTATGCCATGAAGGAGCGCAAGAGCCTGACAGTAGAGGAGATACCAGTCGCATGCGAGTTTGCAGAGGTCTTCAGGGACGACTTACCAGGGCTACCTCCACAGAGGAGTGTGGACTTTAGCATCGAGTTAGAGCCGGGCACGAGACCGATCTCGAAGGCCCCGTACCGCATGGCCCCGATGGAGCTGCTTGAGCTGAAGAAGCAGTTAGAGGAGTTAGCAGAGAAGGGCTTCATACGCCCTAGTGTTTCCCCCTGGGGCGCACCAATATTGTTTGTGAGGAAGAATGATGGATCGATGAGACTGTGTATCGACTACAGGGAGTTGAACAAGGTCACCATCAAGAATAAGTATCCACTGCCTCGCATAGATGATCTGCTGGACCAGCTACATGGGGCGTCAGTGTTCTTGAGGATAGATTTGAGATCGGGTTATCACCAGCTGAGGGTGAGAGATCAGGACATACCTAAGACGGCATTCCGGACTAGGTATGGTCATTATGAGTTTGTAGTGATGCCATTCGGGCTCACTAATGCGCCAGCAGTATTTATGGAGTTGATGAATGGAATTTTCATCGACTTCTTAGACCAGTTTGTAGTGGTCTTCATTGACGACATTCTAGTTTACTCTAGAAGTCGAGAGGAGCATGCCGGACACTTGAGGACAGTGTTGCAGATTCTACAGGATAGTCAGCTATATGCTAAACTATCCAAGTGTGAGTTCTGGATGTCAGAGGTGGCGTTCCTAGGCCATGTAGTGACTGTTGAGGGGATTAAGGTCAACCCAGCGAAGATTGAGTCAGTGTCCTCTTGGCAACCCCCGAAGAATGTTAAGGAGGTTCGCAGCTTCCTTGGATTGGCAGGGTATTACCGTCGGTTTGTGGAAGGGTTTTCCCTGATCGCCCGACCACTTACTTCTCTCCTAAGGAAGACTACTCGGTTCGTCTGGTCTGAGCCGTGTCAGCAGAGTTTTGAGGAGCTGAAGAGGAGATTGACGTCTGCTCCGATCTTAGCACAGCCTGAGGGTACAGAGGACTTTGTAGTGTACAGTGACGCATCCAAGCTGGGCTTGGGGTGTGTCTTGATGCAGAGGGGTAAGGTCATAGCATATGCGTCTCGACAGCTGAAGACGTATGAGGAGAACTACCCCACCCATGACCTGGAGTTAGCTGCGGTAGTACATGCTCTTAAGATCTGGCGTCATTATCTCTATGGAGCGACCTGTCAGATCTTCACAGACCATAAGAGTCTGAAGTACATATTCACTCAGCGGGAGTTGAATAACCGCCAGAGGCGGTGGCTAGAGTTGATCAAGGATTTTGACCTTGAGATTCTCTACCACCCCGGAAAGGCGAATGTAGTTGCTGACGCTTTGAGTTGGAAGACGCCTCGGGAGAAGGCGATAGCTCGGTTGACAGTACAGCCACAGTTACAGAGAGACTTAGCTTGGTTGGAGGTAGAGATCCAGTTCCCCGATACAGCTCATCAGTTAGCCACCTTAGAGTTACTTCCTGACCTGTTGGGTGAGATCCGACAGAAGCAGGAGACCTGTCCGACTTTGACCCGGATCCGAGACCGGATGTCACGAGATGAGGCACCTCAGTTCACTATCGGTGCCGATGGAGTGATGAGACGACAAGACCGTGTCTGTGTGCCATCAGACAGTGAGCTGAGATAGAGAATACTGGGTGAGGCTCATGCTACCCCTTACTCCGTACATCCAGGAGCGAGTAAGATTTATAAGGACGTAAGACGTTCCTTCTGGTGGGGTGGTTTGAAGCCTGATGTGGCCCGATATGTAGCCCAGTGTGCGACCTGTCAGCAGGTCAAGATTGAGCATCGTAGATCCGGAGGAGAGCTACACCCACTTCCAGTACCACATTGGAAGTGGGAAGACATTTCTATGGATTTCGTTACCGTATTGAGGCTTAGCAGAGGTTTTGATGCCATTTGGGTAGTGGTAGACCGTTTGACGAAGACCGCACGTTTCATTCCGATTAAGGAAACGTGGCCGGTAAGTCGTCTAGCAGAGGAGTTCACCAGACACATCGTGAGACTCCATGGAGTACCGAGGACTATCGTCTCCGACAGGGATGGACATTTTACCTCGAGGTTCTGGCAGCAGGTACATACTGCTCTGGGGACGAGTCTTCACTTTACCACTGCCTATCACCCACAGACAGACGGTCAGTCCGAGAGGACCATCCAGACATTAGAGGACATGTTGCGGGCATGTGTGCTAGATTGGGGACAGGTATGGCCAGATCACCTCCCACTAGTAGAGTTTTCATATAATAACAGCTGGCATGCGTCTATTGGGATGGCACCTTATAAGGCTTTGTACGGACGGAGATGTCGTACACCGTTGTGCTGGGATGAGCCTAGCAAGGCTGATGGAGTAGTACCAGATCAGATACAGGATGCCATCGCCCGGATTGCCTTAGTCCGGGAGAGGATGTTAGCAGCTCAGAGTCGTCAAAATTCCTACGCCGACAAAAGGCGTCGACCATTGGAATTCAGAGTAGGTGCACAGGTGTGTTTGAGAGTGTCACCTACGAGAGGAGTGAGACGTTTTGGCATTAAGGGGAAGCTGAGTCCCCGATATGTCGGTCCATTTGAGATCGTAGAGAGAGTCGGAGAGGTTGCCTACCGACTAGCACTGCCACCGAGATTGGAGGGAGTACACCCAGTTTTTCATGTATCTCAGCTGCGAGAGTACATACCGGATCCTAGACACGTCATCAGTCATGAGGATCTGATAGTCGAGCCAGACCACACTTTTGTGGAGTACCCAATAGCCGTCCTAGAACGTAGCATTAGGCGCCTGCGTTCTAAGGAGATACCGATGCTTAGGATTCAGTGGTCTAGACGAGGAGCTGATGAGGCTACCTGGGAGACAGAGGAGAGTATGATACGTAACTACCCTGAGTTCTTTGCGGAGTTAGCCGCTACCTCAGTACCGACGGGTTAGTACTAAGACGATACCTTATATGACTTCTGTGATTATATGTGTAAATGATTGTGTATGTTTATGTGCTCGATGACGTGAGTAGTTGCTTGCTAGAATATAATTCTTGAGGGGAAATGTATAGGGTAGATACCTTATCCTAAGTTTCGGGACGAAACTTATTTTAAGGGGGTATTGATGTAAAATCCGGAATTTTTATTCAGTCTATTTCCGTTATAAAATAGATCTCGATCAGTTGACCCATATCCGTGTGCTTAGTAGACATATTATTATAGGATCTATTATTTTATGTAGATTCATTCACATAAAATGATAGAATCTTTTAAGTAGTTTATCATTTTATGTAGCTTACTTCCGCATAAAATGATAGAATTCTTAACCAGCCAGAAACTCGCTAATTTAAAGAGTCCAGCCTGCTGCCTTGTCCGCCCCAGCCCTATGCGCAGCCCAGCTCTTCTGCAGCCCAGCTCTTCTGCAGCCAGCAGCCGCCTGCTGCCTCTTCCAGCCCAGCATCCACTCCAGCCCAGAAGCAGCCCACTGCTGCCTTGTCCAACACCAGCCTTCAGCCCAGTCGCCAGCTTGCCAGGTGCAACAGCTTCAGTCCATCTTCAGCCCAGCCCAGCAGCAGCAGTTGCCAACGCCCAGCTCCGCCCAGCTGCTTCACGCGTCCAGCCCAACAGGAGGAAGAGCAGCTGGCCGCCACATCTGACGCAACCCTGAAGACTCCTCCGCTGAAAGACGTTACAGAGAGTAACTGCTCAATAATGCAGACAATCAAGGCTCCACAAATCTCGCTCTCTCTCCTCTGCTGTGTTATCTCCTTTCGTTATTGCGTTTCCTTTTCTTCTGCACACACCCAGCAGCGTCAAGAGGTAAGTACAGCAATCTTGTTCTTCCGCCTTCACCTTATCCTTCTCTACTCGTTCCTTCGTCCGGCACTGCTAGGCCTCAAACTGCAGCCACCTACATAACCGCAAGGTTGAGTCCATCGAGTTACAGCTACTGCAAAGAGCCGCCTCCTTCTGTCCCTATTGGTAAGACGATCCTTCCCCATCTGTTATCTTCTGGATATCATAGCTACAATGACTCATTACCCTTCTTTTTATTCCGATCAAATTTCCAACGGTTGCAGCAGTGGGATCAACCAGCAGGCTCGGTTTTGGTACAGATCGGAACCAACAACAAATTAACCTTCTAGCTGCAACCCGGTAAGAGCCTATACTTGGATTAAAATAGGTTTCCGATTAGTTTAAGGGGAAGGTTATTGTATAACCTTATGTATGTATACCGATTTCTTAATGTTAGATTGATGAACTGCTGTAGTCGACCTCGAGCATGGTTAATATAGTAATAGGTAGCTGCTGGAGTTTATAAATAAAATCATAGACATAAGGGGCTGCTGTAAATTCCAATTTATTCCTTCAGCTTTTAGGTTATAAACAGCCTATCTTGTCGGCCAATTATTGAACGTTTGGATAAAGATCCACCGTTGAATTTTGGATATGTTGTAGATGGATATATGTAGTTTAGCATATTAAAATTTGGGAAGAAATGAACGGTCGGATTAGAAGTTATGAGCTCCCGAAGTTAGGTAGTTGAGCAGTTTTGGTAAACTTAAGTTTTTGGCTAAGTATAGGAATTTTGAGTGAAGTAGTCAACTTTGTGAATTTTTATAAAAATATCGGCTGAACAGTTTTGAGGAATTCTTCCTCCTAAGGTTAGATAGAACCTCATAGATGATCTAGAGATTTAGTTCGGAATTATTATAAGCTGTTAAGAATTTTATATTTAGAACCGAAGTTAGACCTTTACGATTCTTCCGGAAAATAGAAACATAGGAAAAATGTCAGTTTGGAACCAAATAAAATTTTAGGAGTTAGAAAATAAATTTAGAACCTCAAATAGGAGTTTAGACATGAATTTTAGGGTTTTCGAGAAAATCGGAACCAAGGGTAAAATGGTCATTTTACCCTAAACTAATACTGTAACTAGTATGTCTTAATACCTTATTCGATCTTAGAAGTTTTAGACTTCTATCTACGTGAGAGTGTGCTAATACACTTATCGCCTTTGGCAGGCAACTGAGTTGCTACAGTTTACAGAACGGGTGGTTTACAAAGAGTCGGGCGTTGTAACAGGTAAGTCCTTTGGGCTTACTTAGCTGACTTCTAGATATGAGTATAAATGATGATGGTGGTGTGTGATTGAAATGTTTAGAGAGATAGGTTGTGATATATAATTACCGACCTATATTTTGGCCTAAGAGTAACGGGCGGTGGCATTCTACTCAGTAGCTTGCGGGCGCTGGGGGTTTCTTTCGGGACTAGTCCATACTTGGTTTGTAGTGATGCTACCAGTGAAAGTCGGCTAGACCTACACCATTTGGATAAGGAACGGAGGCGAGAACTAATAATAATTCTCGTGCCACAACTTAAATTGAATAATGTGAATCATTTAAATAATAGATAATAAACGGTTGAGTGCCAGCATGATGTTTGTTTATTTTTGTTTCTGCGTGTGCTTGTGCTGTTATCATTTTGCTTATATTTGGATAGTTAGCTAACTGTTGATATGTTGTTTAGATTTGCCACAGGTTAGAGCAGATGCCGAGTGATCCAGATGGTAGTGGTCAGCCGGGGTGTCGTACTTTAGGACGTTTTACAGTTTCTGCATTTGTGGGTCTTACAGTTGAACCTTGTTTCCTTTCGTACTTTGTTATATTACGTTTTCCGGCTGTAGTTGATCTGGTCACATTCATGCATTATTAAGAACTATTTTATGAATTCTGGTTTTTCCTTATCTGTGCCTTGTTGTAAGATCTTGTTAAGTTGTTGTCAAACTAAGGTCGGGACCCACTGTGCGGTCCTAACCAGTAACTCCCTAAGTTGTAAAATTTGGGGTGTTACAGTTTGGTTAGTAGACCCACAAGTACTAATTTCGAAGGTATTTTCAAGATCTACAACTTTGTAGTTTATGATAAGTCGATATTCCAAAAGGAAGAAGGTCAAAATGACCCGATAATGCAACAACGTTTATACTTGTGTGGACTTTTGACCAAGATCATGCATGGAGGCATGCAAGGTGGATACGGAACACACATGCCCGACCAATCCAGCCCATATTCAATCCATCAAGACAAGTCCGACTCTTTCCCTTCCGCTCCATAAAAGAAGCCCAAGTTGCATTAAATCAAGTCTCTTTCAACTCTTCGTATTTCCCGCTTTAATTAGTTCTCATGAATCAAGTCCCGCTCAACTCTACGTATTTCCCGTTTTAATTTAGTGTTTTTGCTATTAATTTATGGTATTTAGGTTGAGTTTTTCAGCCTATAAATAAGGCTTTTCCATCTCATATGTAAGTCAAGTTAAATGAAGTAAGTTAGCCTTTGTGCTTTCAAAATTGTTGTTTGCTTTAAAACAAAACCCGAATTCTAGGTGAGATGCTTAGTTTTCAAACATATAGGTGAGATGCTTAGGTGGTTCTAAGGTGAGAGGCCAAGGAACGAAGGTCGGAACCCCAAAGTGAGATTCCGAGGGTAGTTCGTTCGAGTTGAGGGATTCCCAAAGTGAGAGGCCGATGGAATTTGCTCTTCATATCCAAAAACACAAAATCCAAAAAAAAAAGAGTTTCATTTCACCGGTTCCTATCCGAGTGTGAACTAGTGCCGGTGGATCCTCGTGTTCGAATCGAGTTCGATCACATCATTTGGTATCAGAGCCTACGACACGTGTTCAACACATCTCTTGTCGGTAATGTTCATCTTCTTTCTTTCAATAAAAAAGTTAAAAAAAAGAAAGGAAAGTACGAGTTTCTTTATTTGGTTTGCGGAATTTGCAATTTGTGACTCGAATTATTTGTTTGGTTGATTGTACGATTTTGCATACTCGAGTTGATTTTGTAATCGAGCGTGTTGTAAATTGTTGTACCGATCCGGAATGTCGAGACATTTAGAGAAAAGAACGATTACAGAAGGATATGTTGGATAGGCTATTCGAGAGTATGACGATGGTTATCTTTATTTGAGTGAAATGGAAGACGATCTTTACAAGGCCGTCTATGAAGCACCACGAAGACGACGGAAGAGAAGAGAAGCCCGTCGCCGTGAAGAGGAAGCTCGTAAACAAGAAGAAGAAGACCGACGTCGCAAACGTCGTCGAGAAAAAGAGTCTACAAAACAAGAAGAAGATCAACGACGTAGAGAGGTCGAAAAATGGATGAAAGAGGCGGCTTATTTTCCAACGAGCCGAGTTGAGAAAGCAACGGGCAAAACAAAGTACATATCACCGCCTATACCACCACCGAAGGTTGCTCCACTAGCCCAACCTCCTCGTCCACCGGATCGTGTGCCTCCACACCACCTACTTCTCCACGGAACATCAACGAAAACGGAAACTGTGGTAATCGAACCGACCAACGTTTGGATAGGATTGAAGCCCAACTAGTTGAGATATCGTGAAGGTTGCCTCCCCTTCCCTTGAACCCGGATCGTAGTCAAGCATCTCGACATGATGGCGGCGAAGTCAAGAGAATTAGTTACCATGGTAATAAATCCGTCAATCACTTTCCCAAGGATAGCATGACGGATTGGATGAAAAATCCTTTTCAAGGAAAAGGGGATGATGTGATCCCCAATAGCCCCAACATGAAGCCGAAAATGCGCACTCCGAGCGTGTTCAAGTTAAGTCATACTCCGCTCGATCCGGCTAAGTTGTCAAATTTACGCACTCTCTGCAAAATGCCTATTTGTGGAGCTGCGTCTGGAGTTAGAAGAACCACAAGTACTACTTTAAAAGATATTTTCAAGATCTTCAACTTTGTAGTTTGTGATAAGTCGAGATTCCAAAAGAAAGAGGGTAAAAATGACCCGATAATGCAACAACGTTTATACTCGTGTGGAATTTTGACCAAGATCATGCATGGAGGCATGCAAGGTGGATACGGAGCACACATGCACGACCAATCCAGCCCATATTCAATCCATCAAGACAAGTCCGACTCTTTCCCTTCCGCTCCATAAAAGAAGCCCAAGTTGCATTAAATCAAGTCTCTTTCAACTCTTCGTATTTCCCGCTTTAATTAGTTGTCATGAATCAAGTTCCGCTCAACTCTACGTATTTCCCGTTTTAATTTAGTGTTTTTGCTATTAATTTCTTTTATTTAGGTTGAGTATTTCAGCCTATAAATAAGTCTTTTCCATCTCATATGTAAGTCAAGTTAAATGAAGTAAGTTAGCCTTTGTGCTTTCAAAGTTGTTGTTTGCTTTAAAAAAAAACCCGAATTCTAGGTGAGATGCTTAGTTTTCAAACATATAGGTGAGATGTTTAGGTGGTTCTAAGGTGAGAGGCCAAGGAACGAAGGTCGGAACCCCAAAGTGAGATTCCGAGGGTAGTTCGTTCGAGTTGAGGGATTCCCAAAGTGAGAGGCCGATGGAATTTGCTCTTCATATCCAAAAACACAAAATCCAAAAAAAAAAAAGAGTTTCATTTCACCGGTTCCTATGTGAGTGTGAACTAGTGCCGGTGGATCCTCGTGTTCGAATCGAGTTCGATGACATCATTTGGTATCAGAGCCTACGACACGTGTTCAACACATCTCTTGTCGGTATTGTTCATCTTCTTTCTTTCTATAAAAAAGTTAAAAAAAAGAAAGGAAAGTACGAGTTTCTTTATTTGGTTTGCGGAATTTGCAATTTATGACTCGAATTATTTGTTTGGTTGATTGTACGATTTTGCATACTCGAGTTAATTTTGTAATCGAGCGTGTTGTAAATTGTTGTACGGATCCGGAATGTTGAGACATTTAGAGAAAAGAACGGTTACGGAAGGATACGTTGGATGGGCTATTCGAGAGTATGACGATGGTTATCTTCGTTTGAGTGAAATGGAAGACGATCTTTGCAAGGCCGTCTATGAAGAACCACGAAGACGACGGAAGAGAAGAGAAGCCCGTCGCCGTGAAGAGGAAGCTCGTAAACAAGAGGAAGAAGACCGACGTTGCAAACGTCGTCGAGAAAAGGAGTCTAGAAAACAAGAAGAAGATCGACGATGTAGAGAGGTCGAAAAATGGATGAAAGAGGCGGCTTATTTTCCAACGAGCCGAGTTGAGAAAGCAACGGGCAAAACAAAGTACATATCACCGCCTATACCACCACCGAAGGCTGCTCCACTAGCCCAACCTCCTCGTCTACCGGATCCTGTGCCTCCACGACCACCTACTTCTCCACTAAACATCAACGAAAATGGAAACGGTGGTAATCGAACCGACCAACGTTTGGATAGGATTGAAGCCCAACTAGTTGAGATATCGTGAAGGTTGCCTCCCCTTCCCTTGAACCCGGATCGTAGTCAAGCATTTCGACATGATGACGGCGAAGTTGAGAGAGTTAGTTACCATGGTAATAAATCCGACAATCACTTTCCCAAGGATGGCATGACAGATTCGATGAAAAATCCTTTTCAAGGGAAAGGGGATGATGTGATCCCCAAGAGCCCCAACATGAAGCCGACAATGCTCACTCCGAGCATGGTCAAGTTAGGTCATATGTAACACCCCAAATTCACGGGACTTGGAGTGTCACATTGGGCTAGGATCTCACAATGGATCCTGACCCTAGACTGACAACAAGTTCACTGGATCTTACAGCAAGACGCAGGTAGATTAAAACCAAATACAATAAAAGCTGTATATGATACATCAAAAGAGTTTACAAACTCGGAGCCGAGTACAAAACATCAAACTACAACATCTGATAGAAAAGATCCCATATCCCCCGCATCCTAATGTATAGAAGTCCTCAGCTGGCCACACCATCTGTCTCACCCTACAGTCTTCCTAACCTGCAGATCATCTACAACACGGTATGAAACCGTTAGCTACAACAATGAATAGCATGAAGGTAATAGGACAACCACACATCAACATCTCATACATGCAATGCCACACACATTCATTTATTATCTTTCATTACGTTATCCCATTACTAATTCAACTTCTTTTGTAACACGAGGAACCTACAGAACCTTGTCCCTTTCCCCGTTAACACATGGGTTTGCATTGGGGGTGATCGTCACTCGTCCCCCCCCCCCCCATGTTACTGGCTTCCAGGCACCTCCTCCTAACCAGCAAGCGGAGACCGGTGGTTACCGTCCGTTATAATACACTTGGGCCAAATAAATGTAACAAATGGTCATCCTAGTCCGGTTTAGGTTATAAATGCACAATCATATGAACACACACAACCATCACAATCATACAATCCACAACTGCACGCTAAGTAAATCCTATGGACTTACCTAATATAATCGTAACATGTACCATGTCACAGTTTCCCCTTGGGGAAGTAATCAATGCCTGCAATAGCAAGGCACACACAATCACATACTGCAAAGGTTAGGAGACTCGTCTCACTAACCACAACCAACCTATATCTCAAATCTAAACCTCAGATCCTCAACACATCATAAATGCCTAAGGCATATGATAACACGATTTATGGCTTAGGTTTAAGTAATCATTTAGATAGATTTTTCACTCATTCATGCATGGTTTAGCATTAGTTCACGACGTATGCACTCAATTCACGTATTTTGTCGAGATAGACGTCTACACGGACTTTTGCATTGCTTTGTAGGTATTTTGGGAGATTTAGGAGCTTAATCGATACATTTGAGGATCGTTCATCAAGATGACACACCTTCGGACTCATTGGGATGCAAGCTAGAGGCTAAGGAAGACCCATGGGACCTTGTTGGTGCAAGCCATGCACCAAATCGTGACTCAATAATCCAAAGCAAGTTGAGGCACCAAAACCACGGTCACTGGCACTTCCACGGCCGTGGAAATGGACTGTGGTTTCTGCCAAACGGTTGTGACAGCTGTACCACGATTCTCATGGCCGATTCTTGCAAAGTTGTGTATAAAAAGTGGTCCTGCAAGGCTGAGAGGGGTATCAAATTTCAAAATCAAAATCCATAGTCTCCACCATACTCTCAACAAGAAGATTCTCTCAAGAGGAAGCTTGAAAGGGAGCTACCATTAGAGGAGGAGAAAAGCTCCATTGGAGAAGAAAAGAAGAGCATACACCATTAGCCTTTGATAGATTTTAGTGAAGAGTATCGGAATCGTTTTCTAGAGTTGTAAGAATCGATTAAACCTTCTTTTGAAGGATTGTGAGTCTTTCTAAATCTCGAATTCAGCTTCGTTTTCTTTGATTCACTTGTTTCTCCCTTTCTCTTCATTATCTTGCAACTGGATGCCATGAATTTATGTTTGATGATTTCGATTGTGATGATGTATGTTGTTGGCTAGATAGATGTGATTCTAGGGTAAGGAAAAGAGGGTATTGGCTAGGACTATGATAGGATGGACTTAGATTTGCCTTTGGATGATTCGTTAACTTGGACAGAGCCACTGTTGAAGTCCACGGTTTGTTCTTGTCAGTCCACGGCCGTGGAAGTAGATGAACAACCCTTGGTTTGCTTGGTTCGTTTGATTTGATGAGTCTAAGTTGTAGAATGTTAGAATGTTGAAATCCTAGTGTTTTTTGAGTTCAAACTATCCTAGGGTGACCTAGTGTTAGCAACTAAGTGTTTAGAAGAGACCTACCCGGTGATTCTTGCTCTTAGATATCAAAGATGACAAACTCTAGGTAGTAGTGAGCCTCACAAGCCGCTATTGGACTGAGTGTGCTAGGATAGGTGCCTAGAACTTGCCTTTCCGAGACTTACCCGGTAAAGAGAGGTTAGATCCCTAGGATACCATCCGGTTTGTGAAGAATTCCATTCCTTAGGCTCTTTGAGACTTACCCGGTGATGAGACCTTATGAACGGACTAGCGGACCATGAGACCTACCCGGTGATTGATCCCAATCTAGAAACACTCACTCCCAACACACTATAGTTGATCCAAGGAATGGTTAGATAGCTTGAGTCCAATGCCATAACCGGAATTTCCAACCCCTAGAATCCGCTCTTATCCTTTGATCTCATATCTCGTGTTTAGCTCGTTTGTTTGTGTTGATTTGTTAGCTTAGTTGATTGTTTACTTTACATGATTTGAGATCTTTGATTGATCACCATAAAAACCAAACCAAAAACATTGAGATTTTCATTTCTTTATTCTTTCTCCTTTCTTAGCCTAGATCTTCACTAAACTTAATCACTTATCGATTCAATATCACCTCAGTCTTTGTGTTCGACCTCGGAATACTATCCCTACTACAAAACGTCCCGTACACTGCGGGTTCGCTAGGAGTTAGGAGAAATATAACGAGTTATAAATTTAAGGCTTATTGCGCATATATTCCTAGACGTGACAAGCTTTTGCGTGCACACGTTCTTAGCGTAACAAAGTTTTTGGCGCCGTTGCCGGGAACTAGGTCTAGATTGAGTCATTATTTGTGATTGTTTATAGTGTAGGTCTTTCTTGTTGCTTTTGATCTCCTTTGGTTTGTGTCTTTGCTTTTCAGGACATCTCTACTCTTTAGGTGTATGCGAAGATCTCGTGGCAAGGATTTAGCTCCATTCGATCCCGAACCGGAGAAAACCCTTAGATCTAGATCCAAGAGCATTAGAAAGGGAAAAGAGATGGCCGGAAGAGATCTCCAAGCTGAGTTGGATGAGGCTTTAGAGCAAATTAGGATAACGGATGAAGCTTTGGAGAATGAAAGGAGACTTGCCAATGAAAGGCAAGAGGCAACTAGGAGGGAGATTGAAGAGATTAGGCAAGCTCTTGTGCAAAGAGAGCTTAACCGTCAACAACCTCCTCCACCTCCACCACAACCGCAGCCGGCGGTTAATATTCGGGTTGTGCCCATTGCTGTGGAAGAACCACAAACACTAGGGCAACGTATGGATCTGGCACAAAGAGCACACCGTCCGGGTGTGAACTTAGGAGATCCCGCAGCCCATGATTACGAGCTCCGCCCTCAAGTTCTACAAATGATCCGGCATAATCAATTTGGAGGGATGGAAGGAGAGTCTCCTCATCAACACTTGATGAGCTATGAGATCTTGATGGAGACTCTAAGAACGCCTAGATTGGAGAGCAACAACCATAAGCTTAGGGCTTTCTCTTTCTCACTTAAGGATAAAGCCTTGGCTTGGTATCAATCTATTCCACAAGGGCGGGTGAGTACTTGGGAGGAGATGACAACCGAGTTTTTGAAAAAGTTCTTCCCACCTTCCAAGACTACCGAGCTAAGAGGGAAGATCAATGCCTTCGTGATGAAGGATAGAGAGAGTTTATTTAAGTCTTGGGAGAGGTTCAAAGACCTTCTCCTAGATTGTCCATACCATGGTATACCGAAAATTGAGCTATTGGAGATCTACTTCAAAGGACTTGATGAAGATAGCCAATTCAAGCTTCAATCTCTTTCCGGTGGGACTTTCATGGAAAAGAATGTGGATGATGCTTGGGAGTTTGTAGAGAAACAAGCTTTAGTGATTGAGAAGTACTCCCATAGGAAGAGTGATGGGAGAAAGGCGGGAGCATATGAGGTGAGTGAAGTCACCATGAGCAATTTCAAGCTTGACGCCATCAACAAAGAGCTAAAGTCTTTGAGGGAGTTGTGTGCTACAACCTTGAAGAACCAAGCAACCCCTCAAGTGCAAGTGCAAGCGAACTTGTCTTCCAAGGAGGAAGATGTGAAATACATGGGAAGGGGCAACTACAACAACTATCAAGGCCAAAGGAACTTCAACAACAACCGGCAATTCAACAATTACCGGCCTAACCATAACCATCCCGGGTTTTCCTATTCTATCCCGGATGGAGCCTTGAACCCTCCCGCTTCCACAAGTGTAGCTCCACCACCAAAGGCTTCACAAGAACCTCCACCCGGATTTACTCAACCTCCAAAGGATAGAACCGAAATGATGTTTGAGCAATTGCTTGGAAGGTTGAGTGGTCTTGAGAGCACGATGACTTCTATTTCTAAGGCTCAAAAGGTTTTGGAAGCACAAGTGTTCCAAAAGGCGGGTGAAGCTCATAGAGATCCGGGAAAGCTTCCCGGAAGAACCGAAGACAACCCGAGAGGCCAAGTGTTGGCCATCACTACAAGGAGTGGACTGAGCATGAAGGATCCCTTGCCCAAGGAGAATACTAAGGGAAAGCAAGTGGTGATAGAAGAAGAAAAATTGCAAGAAGATGAAGGCAAGAACAAGGATGATGAGCCAACTTATGTGGCACCACCTCCATACAAGCCACCACTACCGTTTCCACAATCACGAGCAAGAGCTCGCTTAGACAAACAATTTGGTAAATTCCTTGAACTTATGTCTAAATTGCATATTAACATTCCGTTCATGGATGCTATCTTAGGAATGCCGGCATATGGCAAGTTTTTGAAGGAAATACTCTCCAACAAAAGGAAGTTGGAGGAGTATGGAGAAGTAAGGATGACAAAGAGGTCCTCGGAATTGATCCAAACGATGAAGGAGGAGATGCCTCCTAAGCTAAGAGATCTGGGATCTTTTTGTGTGCCAATCGGAGTGGGAGAAGTGAAGTATGAAGCCCTTTGTGATCTTGGAGCAAGTGTAAGCATCATACCGCTTGCACTTTGCAACAAGGTTGGGCTAGGAGAACCAAAACCGGTCAAGATGACCCTTTACATGGCGGACCATTCTATCACTCACCCGGTTGGGATATTGGAAGACATACCGGTGCAACTCGGGAAGTTCTATGTGCCGATTGATTTTGTTGTCTTGGACATTCCGGCGGACTATCCGGTTCCCATCATCTTGGGAAGACCTTTCTTGGCTACATCCGGATGCTTGGTGGATTGTAAAAATGGAATTCTCTCCTTCAACATTGGAGAAGAGAATATCAAGTTCAAGCTGTCCACAATGATGAAAGGGCCAACCCTTGATGAAGATGTATTCAACATAGTTGAGCAAGAGGAGTCTAGAGAAGTTGTGAGCTCGATCTTGATCAAGGATCCCTTGGAGAAGGTTCTTAGCTTAAGTTTGATGGAGGAAGGTGTTGAGGAGGCTTGCAATGAAGAGATCAAGGCCTTGGAAGCATTAGAAAAGGAGACAAGAGCTGAATTTGAAGTCCACAAAAGTATGCTGAGTTCTTGTAGGAACCACGGTCCTGAAGGGAGTTCCACGGCCGTGGAACTCTCTGGAATGCTCCGAACAACAAGCTTTGCAAGGTCCACGGCCGTGGATGTGCCAGGATCCGTGGATTTGCCCGTGGTTTCCCCAGAAGCAGCCCTTGTTGTTGATCAAGCTTCAAGGAGCCTTGGAGAGCCTTCATTTGCTTTGGATTCATCTCTACCAACGTTATTTGGATCGTCTCCACTCGATAAAGGTCCTCCTAAACTTGAACTCAAACCCCTCCCCTCTCATTTGAAGTATGCTTTTCTTGGAGATAATTCTACATATATATCCGGTGATTGTAAATGCATGCTTGAATGATGATGAACTTGCTAGGTTGTTGCATGAGCTAAGATTGCATAGGAAAGCCATTGACTATACTATTGATGACCTTGTTGGCATTAAGCCCTCTTTGTGCATGCATAAGATATTGATGGAAGATGACTATAAACCCTCTATTGAACATCAAAGAAGATTGAATCGTATAATGAAAGAGGTAGTCAAGAAAGAGATCATTAAGTTGCTAGATGCGGGAATCATCTACCCTATTTCGGATAGTAAGTGGGTTAGTCCCGTGCATGTGGTTCCTAAGAAGGGTGGGATGACCGTAGTGACTAATAAGAACAATGAACTAATCCCAACTAGGACGGTTACGGGATGGAGGATGTGTATTGACTATAGAAAGTTGAACATGGCCTCTAGGAAAGATCACTTCCCTCTCCCTTTCATTGACCAAATGCTAGAGAGGTTAGCTCAACATTCTCACTTTTGCTACTTAGATGACTATAGTGGATTCTTCCAAATCCCTATCCACCCCAATGACCAAGAGAAAACCACATTCACATGTCCTTGGGGTACATTTGCATATAGGAGGATGCCATTTGGGTTGTGTAATGCACCCGCCACCTTTCAAAGGTGTATGATGGCTATCTTTTCAGAGTATATTGAAAACATCACGGAAGTGTTTATGGATGATTTTTCTGTTTATGGATCTTCCTTTGATGATTGCTTAGCTAACTTGTCTCTAGTGCTAAAAAGATGTGAGGAGACTAATCTAGTCTTGAATTGGGAAAAATGCCACTTCATGGTAAGTGAAGGTATTGTGTTGGGACACTTGGTGTCCAACCGTGGCATTGAGGTTGATAGGGCCAAGATAGAGACGATAGAGAAGTTGCCACCACCTACCTCGGTGAAGGGGGTAAGGAGTTTTCTAGGGCATGCCGGTTTTTACCGGAGATTTATTAAAGATATCTCTAAGATTTCTAAGCCTCTTACTAACCTACTAATGAAAGATGTTGAGTTTGTTTTCTCCAAGGATTGCCTTGAGGCTTTTTGTAGGTTGAAGAACGCTTTGATCACCGCACCCATCATGCAACCTCCGGATTGGAGTTTACCATTTGAGATCATGTGTGACGCGAGTGATGTAGCCGTTGGGGCTGTTTTGGGACAAAGGAAAGATGGACGCACACATGCCATTTATTATGCTAGCAAGACGCTAGATGATGCCCAACTCAATTATGCTACCACCGAGAAAGAGTTGCTAGCGGTTGTGTATGCATTTGAGAAGTTCCGCTCATATCTTGTTGGAGCGAAGGTCATAGTGTATACGGATCATACTGCAATCCGTTATCTACTTACCAAGAAGGATGCCAAGCCTAGGTTGACTCGGTGGATCCTTCTTCTTCAAGAGTTTGATTTGGAAATCCGGGACAAGAAGGGGTCCGAAAACTCTGTGGCGGATCACATTAGTAGACTTCCACCATTGGAACTTGAGAGAGATGACATCCCGATTGATGACTCATTCCGGGATGAGCAATTACAAATGGTGGAGGAGTGCTTGTTCCAAGTGTCTAAAGGAAGTGAGCCATGGTATGCCGACATTGTGAACTATCTTGTGTGTGAGGAAGTGCCTCCCGGTTTGTCATATGCCCAAAGGAAGAAGTTCTTCAAAGATGTGAGGCACTACTATTGGAGTGAGCCGCTTTTGTTCAAAAGAGGGCCGGATGGAGTTTTTAGAAGATGCATACCGGAGGATGAAGTGGAGAGTGTGATCCGCCATTGTCATTCCTTGCCATGTTGAGGGCATGCTAGCTCCCACAAGACATGTGCGAAGGTGTTGCAATCGGGCTTCTTTTGGCCAAGTTTGTTCAAGGATGTGCAGAACTTTGTGGTAGCTTGTGATGCTTGCCAAAGGACGGGCAACATCTCAAGGAGGAATGAGATGCCCTTGAACAACATACAAGAAGTGGAGATATTTGATGTGTGGGGTGTGCACTTCATGGGACCATTCCCTTCTTCATGTGGCAACCTCTACATCTTATTGGCGGTGGACTATGTTTCGAGATGGGTGGAGGCAATCGCTTCTCCCACAAATGACGCCAAGGTAGTGGTGCGGTTCTTCAACCGAGTGATCTTTCCTAGGTTTGGAACACCAAGGGTGATCATAAGTGATGGAGGGAAGCACTTCACCAATAGGAATTTCGGGGCGCTTTTGGCTAAGTATGGGGTGACTCATAAGGTAGCAACACCTTACCATCCCCAAACTAGTGGCCAAGTGGAGATCTCCAACCGGGAGATAAAAGGGATACTTGAGAAGACGGTCTCTAGGACGAGAAAAGATTGGGCTATGAAGCTCGATGATGCCTTGTGGGCATATAGAACCGCTTTCAAGACACCAATTGGCACCACTCCCTACAAGCTAGTCTATGGCAAGTCTTGCCACCTTCCGGTAGAGATGGAGCATAGAGCATATTGGGCCATTAAGTGGTTAAATTTTGACCTCAAGGAGGCCGGAGAGAAGCGGTTGCTTGATATGAACGCCCTTGAGGAGATCCGGTTGGACGCCTATGAGAACGCTCGAATCTACAAGGAGAGGACCAAACGGTGGCATGACAAGCGCCTCATCCCGAAGGAGTTGAGTGAAGGCGACCTTGTCCTTCTCTTCAACTCGAGGATGCGGCTCTTTCCCGGAAAGCTAAAGTCGAGGTGGACCGGTCCTTATGTGGTGAAGAAGATCTTTCTCCATGGAGCGGTTGAGATAGGAGGGGAGCATTGTGGAGATTTTAAGGTGAATGGGCACCGGTTGAAGAAGTATATCCCGGGAGCTCCGGTGGACATGATTGCCCCACTTCACCTTGAGTGAGACGCCCCCGAGTTTGGTCAAGCTAATGACCTTAAAGAAGCGCTTGATGGGAGGCAACCCATTGGTAACGTTTTTCCCTTTTCGCTTTTGTTCTTGTTTTTGATTTTTGTGTGTTTGGTGTGCTTTGTGTGTGTGCTAGAGTCTTGGTAGCATGGAAGCCTTGCATGGCATGTGAATGGTGATGATGAATCCCTCATCAATTATGGGTGGAGCGGACGCGGAACTTGGACGGCTAGAGGTGCCTAGCGCGGGTCCCGACGCCTTGATGAACATGTAGAGCTCTCTACCATTGTTGATAGGATCATCCACCATCGATCCACTTGAGCAAATCCCAAATACCAAAGCAAACCATTTTTTTTTACATTGTGATAACCCTCTTTCACTCTTCTTTACTTCATTTACACATTGGGGACAATGTGTTTCTAAGTATGGGGTGGGGTTCCCATGATCTTTTGCATGATTAGCATCTAGGATAGTTTAATATTGTCACATGCTTCATCATGTCTTGCATTGTACATAGATATTTCGAAAAATCCACAAAAAATCAGAAAATTTAAAATTTTTTTTTTAGTGCTTCTAAACTTGGGAATGACCCTTATGATGAAATTGTTGTGAGGATCGGCTATGGATGGCCTTATGTGTTAAATTGATGAATGCATATGTGGACTTGAAGTACTTATCTTGAATCCCATGAATGATTTGTGATCATGATGCTTGCCTTGATTGGATTGAGTATTGAAAGTCGAAATTACATGCTAGTTCTTGCACATCATCTAGGAATGAATGAGGCAATTCATCTTTCTCTACTTCTCATCTTGATCATGATGTTTGAGCACCTCAATCGATATAAATTTTGACCTCTTTTGACCCATCCGGGAATAGGAGCATGTTAGTGTGTTGAGTGTGTGAAAAGCAAATGTGGGGTGAAGATATTGATGAAAGAATGTTATGAATGAAATGCTGAATTTGTTGTGAAAGTGTAGACAAAAATATAGGTTTGGGGACGTTGGTTTAAATGACGAGTAACTCGGCACCATTCACATAATCGGGTGTTTGTGCCTTGCCAATGTCAAATAAACCAACAGTCCTAACGAGATTTGGTATGTGTGCCCGGTGTGGATGCACCTCGAAAAATAGAAAAAGCCCGAGAACGGCTAATCACCAAGGTTTCGGCTTTTGTACACCAATGCAATTGTCTCAAAAATAAGTGAAAGAAAAGAAAAGAAAGAAAAGATGGAGAAAATATACACTTGTGGGAAATTGATCAAGGACAAAATTGTGGAGTTAGTTCCATTCCCGGATTAGCATCACATAGCCTAGAAAAATCCCCACCTAATCACAACGTTTCTTGGCCTTTTATCTCACAAGCCCTTATGACCTATTTGCATGTGTGTAAGACTTAGTAATCTAGATTGGATATGCTTTTGATCATCTTGACTTCTTCACTTTTACATTTCATGCATGCCTTCGAGTTAAGTACAATTGTCTTTCCGTGCAATCATTTATTTGATACATGATTGCTTGTCCATTGCCATGAAACATGACTATGAAGGTGATCCAATATTAGAAACACAACTCCAAAAAGATTTTGTCGTTTTTCTGCATGCATAAATCATGTCATCTCTTAGTCTATAGTTGGGACTTGCTTGGGGACGAGCAAACCTTAAGTATGGGGTATTTTTGATAACACGATTTATGGCTTAGGTTTAAGTAATCATTTAGATAGATTTTTCACTCATTCATGCATGGTTTAGCACTAGTTCACGACGTATGCACTCAATTCACGTATTTTGTCGAGATAGACGTCTACACGGACTTTTGCATTGCTTTGTAGGTATTTTGGGAGATTTAGGAGCTTAATCGATACATTTGAGGATCGTTCATCAAGATGACACACCTTCGGACTCATTGGGATGCAAGCTAGAGGCTAAGGAAGACCCATGGGACCTTGTTGGTGCAAGCCATGCACCAAATCGTGACTCAATAATCCAAAGCAAGCTGAGGCACCAAAACCACGGTCACTGGCACTTCCACGGCCGTGGAAATGGACCGTGGTTTCTGCCAAACGGTTGTGACAGCTGTACCACGATTCTCATGGCCGACTCTTGCAAAGTTGTGTATAAAAAGTGGTCCTGCAAGGCTGAGAGGGGTATCAAATTTCAAAATCAAAATCCACAGTCTCCACCATACTCTCAACAAGAAGATTCTCTCAAGAGGAAGCTTGAAAGGGAGCTACCATTGGAGGAGGAGAAAAGCTCCATTGGAGAAGAAAAGAAGAGCATACACCATTAGCCTTTGATAGATTTTAGTGAAGAGTATCGGAATCGTTTTCTAGAGTTGTAAGAATCGATTAAACCTTCTTTTGAAGGATTGTGAGTCTTTCTAAATCTCGAATTCAGCTTCGTTTTCTTTGATTCACTTGTTTCTCCCTTTCTCTTCATTATCTTGCAAATGGATGCCATGATTTTATGTTTGATGATTTCGATTGTGATGATGTATGTTGTTGGCTAGATAGATGTGATTCTAGGGTTAGGAAAAGAGGGTATTGGCTAGGACTATGATAGGATGGACTTAGATTTGCCTTTGGATGATTCGTTCACTTGGACAGAGCCACTGTTGAAGTCCACGGTTTGTTCTTGCCAGTCCACGGCCGTGGAAGTAGATGAACAACCCTTGGTTTGCTTGGTTCGTTTGATTTGATGAGTCTAAGTTGTAGAATGTTAGAATGTTGAAATCCTAGTGTTTTTTGAGTTCAAACTATCCTAGGGTGACCTAGTGTTAGCAACTAAGTGTTTAGAAGAGACCTACCCGGTGATTCTTGCTCTTAGATATCAAAGATGACAAACTCTAGGTAGTAGTGAGCCTCACAAGCCGCTATTGGACTGAGTGTGCTAGGATAGGTGCCTAGAACTTGCCTTTCCGAGACTTACCCGGTAAAGAGAGGTTAGATCCCTAGGATACCATCCGGTTTGGGTAGAATTCCATTCCTTAGGCTCTTTGAGACTTACCCGGTGATGAGACCTTATGAACGGACTAGCGGACCATGAGACCTACCCGGTGATTGATCCCAATCTAGAAACACTCACTCCCAACACACTATAGTTGATCCAAGGAATGGTTAGATAGCTTGAGTCCAATGCCATAACCGGAATTTCCAACCCCTAGAATCCGCTCTTATCCTTTGATCTCATATCTCGTGTTTAGCTCGTTTGTTTGTGTTGATTTGTTAGCTTAGTTGATTGTTTACTTTACATGATTTGAGATCTTTGATTGATCACCATAAAAACCAAACCAAAAACATTGAGATTTTCATTTCTTTATTCTTTCTCCTTTCTTAGCCTAGATCTTCACTAAACTTAATAACTTATCGATTCAATCTCACCTCAGTCTTTGTGTTCGACCTCGGAATACTATCCCTACTACAAAACGTCCCGTACACTGCGGGTTCGCTAGGAGTTAGGAGAAATATAACGAGTTATAAATTTAAGGCTTATTGCGCATATATTCCTAGACGTGACAAGCTTTTGCGTGCACACGTTCTTAGCGTAACAAAGTTTTTGGCGCCGTTGCCGGGGACTAGGTCTAGATTGAGTCATTATTTGTGATTGTTTATAGTGTAGGTCTTTCTTGTTGCTTTTGATCTCCTTTGGTTTGTGTCTTTGCTTTTCAGGACATCTCTACTCTTTAGGTGTATGCAAAGATCTCGTGGCAAGGATTTTGCTCCATTCGATCCCGAACCGGAGAAAACCCTTAGATCTAGATCCAAGAGCATTAGAAAGGGAAAAGAGATGGCCGGAAGAGATCTCCAAGCTGAGTTGGATGAGGCTTTAGAGCAAATTAGGATAACGGATGAAGCTTTGGAGAATGAAAGGAGACTTGCCAATGAAAGGCAAGAGGCAACTAGGAGGGAGATTGAAGAGATTAGGCAAGCTCTTGTGCAAAGAGAGCTTAACCGTCAACAACCACCTCCACCTCCACCACAACCGCAGCCGGCGGTTAATATTCGGGTTGTGCCCATTGCTGTGGAAGAACCACAAACACTAGGGCAACGTATGGATCTGGCACAAAGAGCACACCGTCCGGGTGTGAACTTAGGAGATCCCACAGCCCATGATTACGAGCTCCGCCCTCAAGTTCTACAAATGATCCGGCATAATCAATTTGGAGGGATGGAAGGAGAGTCTCCTCATCAACACTTGATGAGCTATGAGATCTTGATGGAGACTATAAGACCGCCTAGATTGGAGAGCAACAACCATAAGCTTAGGGCTTTCTCTTTCTCACTTAAGGATAAAGCCTTGGCTTGGTATCAATCTATTCCACAAGGGCGGGTGAGTACTTGGGAGGAGATGACAACCGAGTTTTTGAAAAAGTTCTTCCCTCCTTCCAAGACTACCGAGCTAAGAGGGAAGATCAATGCCTTCGTGATGAAGGATAGAGAGAGTTTATTCAAGTCTTGGGAGAGGTTCAAAGACCTTCTCCTAGATTGTCCATACCATGGTATACCGAAAATTGAGCTATTGGAGATCTACTTCAAAGGACTTGATGAAGATAGCCAATTCAAGCTTCAATCTCTTTCCGGTGGGACTTTCATGGAAAAGAATGTGGATGATGCTTGGGAGTTTGTAGAGAAACAAGCTTTAGTGATTGAGAAGTACTCCCATAGGAAGAGTGATGGGAGAAAGGCGGGAGCATATGAGGTGAGTGAAGTCACCATGAGCAATTTCAAGCTTGACGCCATCAACAACGAGCTAAAGTCTTTGAGGGAGTTGTGTGCTACAACCTTGAAGAACCAAGCAACCCCTCAAGTGCAAGTGCAAGCGAACTTGTCTTCCAAGGAGGAAGATGTGAACTACATGGGAAGGGGCAACTACAACAACTATCAAGGCCAAAGGAACTTCAACAACAACCGGCAATTCAACAATTACCGGCCTAACCATAACCATCCCGGGTTTTCCTATTCTAACCCGGATGGAGCCTTGAACCCTCCCGCTTCCACAAGTGTAGCTCCCCCACCAAAGGCTTCACAAGAACCTCCACCCGGATTTACTCAACCTCCAAAGGATAGAACCGAAATGATGTTTGAGCAATTGCTTGGAAGGTTGAGTGGTCTTGAGAGCACGGTGACTTCTATTTCTAAGGCTCAAAAGGTTTTGGAAGCACAAGTGTTCCAAAAGGCGGGTGAAGCTCATAGAGATCCGGGAAAGCTTCCCGGAAGAACCGAAGACAACCCGAGAGGCCAAGTGTTGGCCATCACTACAAGGAGTGGACTGAGCATGAAGGATCCCTTGCCCAAGGAGAATACTAAGGGAAAGCAAGTGGTGATAGAAGAAGAAAAATTGCAAGAAGATGGAGGCAATGCCATAACCGGAATTTCCAACCCCTAGAATCCGCTCTTATCCTTTGATCTCATATCTCGTGTTTAGCTCGTTTGTTTGTGTTGATTTGTTAGCTTAGTTGATTGTTTACTTTACAAGATTTGAGATCTTTGATTGATCACCATAAAAACCAAACCAAAAACATTGAGATTTTCATTTCTTTATTTCTTTCTCCTTTCTTAGCCTAGATCTTCACTAAACTTAATCACTTATCGATTCAATCTCACCTCAGTCTTTGTGTTCGACCTCGGAATACTATCCCTACTACAAAACGTCCCGTACACTGCGGGTTCGCTAGGAGTTAGGAGAAATATAACGAGTTATAAATTTAAGGCTTATTGCGCATCTATTCCTAGACGTGACAAGCTTTTGCGTGCACACGTTCTTAGCGTAACAGCATATCCTCAACATAATATCTCATCGTACTCGTACACATACTAAACCTTAAAGCCATAACTGATATCCATAACATCATCATGATCCTCAACTCATTTGGACACCTAGCATGCATCTAATCAGTATTCCTCAATCTCAAATTTAATCCTAATTTAATTAATTAACCTTTAATTAATTAATTAAATTTCACCAGAATAACATTTTGCCCGTAGGCCATTTCTAAACCCACTTGTTATCAGATTTCATCAAACAAACAACCCATAAACACCAGAATAATATAATGATCATAATGGAATTTCTAATTATCCATTTTGAAAAGCCTAAGGTCAATTTAGGTCAAATCGCAGTACGGAAAACGAATAAATTCATAACTTATTCGTTACTAACCCGATTGACGATTTGAAAGAAGATTCGGAATCACAACGACGCAAGCTATGCATGTACAACATCAAATTCACCAGAATCTGAGTGATGGAACTGTCAAGGTCACATATATGCTCGACCAGGTCCTTATCTGCTCAGAAATGCAAAAACTTGGTACCGATATGAAGAGAATGAAGAGAGGAATCCAGAATCTCAAACGGAATTGAAATCGGATTAGAAACGGAGAGTAGATCTGAGTTTGAAGTTTGGGAGAAATCAAAGCTTTTTTGAGGAAACGTGAAAGGAAATGAATTAATAAACGATTTTCCGCTATTTATAGTGAAATCGATAATTATTCTTTAGCGAAGTCGATAATTATCCTTTAACCGATTCAATGGTGGGTTGAACCACCTTCTCCAAACTTCTCGAAATTGGAACAATAAATCTTGAATATTGTAGGGATAATTATTCCACAATTGCCTCGAAAAATGTGTATTCCTAAGCCGTCTTTCTTATCCGTTAAGAAACGAAATAGCGACTCTTTTGACCATTTTGCCTTTCCATATTATTTCATATCTAGGACATGTCCGATGTCCTGATCATTTCTCTCACCTGCATTTTTATTTGTTGGAGCTCCCAAATGCTCCAAATAATACCGGAGGGTAAAAATAATTACCCGGGGAAAAAAGTAAAAATTTCACCATAAGCCCAAAATTACGCCAGGAACATAACGGTGGGACTTATACTCAACACTTACGCAATCTTCGGGAGTTATATGTCAATTACTATCACTGATTAAGTTAATCAACATTAATTAAAATTCAGAAATCCTAGCTATTACATCACACACCCCTTAAGAAAAAGTTTCTTCCCGAAACTTGAACAATTCCCAAATCCTCTCGGACCCATACGCCGAGGTATAAACACTCTCTCTATTGGAGGTATCACATCTCAATTCAAACGTATCAACCTATAACACTCTATAACCTCAAAACACAGTATGGAGGAATCACCAACTCCAGCAACAAGATCATAACGCTATCCAAAGGCATAGAGGAAAAATCATTTCTAGCCAACTACTAACCACGTCACAAGGCATGGAAGAAAGCCGTCTCCAACCAATTGTACTCGTAACACAACTATGTGGAGGAAAACCGTCTCCACTCACAGTATTTCCATCAATAATAGCATGGAGGAAAGAACCATCTCTAGCTAATCCTAAACATATTACAATAGCATGGAGGAAAGAACCATCTCCAGCTATACCTATATCGTGCTAGCAAACAAGATCTAACAAATCAAATGCACATATCAAACCTAGCACAAAAACACATCATATCACATAAGCACATAGCATATAAGCACTCACAAAAAAGGCACTAAGATCTACTCGTGGAACCTACGGGTGCCTCTAACTCTGCATAGACTTCTGGATAGTTCCTCTGGATACTATCCTCTGTCTCCCAAGTAGCCTCATCCGGTCCTTGTCTCGACCACTGTATCCTCATCATAGGAATATCCTTCGAATGCAGGCATCTCACACCTCTCTTTCTAGAACTGCAAAAGGTTGTTCTGTAAAAGTGTGGTCCGGTTCAACCACTAGATCATCATAATTCACAATGTGCCTCAAGTCTGGTATGTACTCCCTCAGCTGAGACACATGAAACATAAGGTGAACACTCTCTGACTTCGGTGGCAAAGCCAATCTATGCACTGCTCTCCAAACTCTATCCAGTATCTCGAAAGGACTGACATATCAGAGACTCAGCTTCCCCTTTATTCCAAAACGTCTAACGTCTCGCGTCAGAGTTACTCTAAACCAGACATGAGCTCTTACCCTAAACTCTAGAGGACGACGCCTCCTATCTGCATACAACTTCTGGCGACTCTGTGCATCCAGAATCCTCTCTTTGATAAGTGTTACTCGAGCCATATCATCCTGAATCTGTTTTGGCGCTATCCCACTGGTACTGCTAGACTCCTCCCAACATAAAGGTGTATGACACCTATGTCTACACAACGCCTCATAGGGGCCATCCCTATAGATGCATACCAATGGTGGTGGTCTAAGAACTCAACGAGTGGGAGATAAACAAATCGTCCTTGTTCCCAATCCATCCCACAAGCTCACAACATGTCCTCTACGATCTAGAGGGTTCTCTCAGACTGACTGCCTGTCTGAGGTAAAAATCAATCATGATATGTGGACGCGTTTCCCAAGCAGTCTGAATCCGATATCAAAACCTCAAAGTAAACTGCCTACTACAATCATAGTCGATCGTCCTCGGTACACTTATGGAGTCCCACCATCTGTCTAGTGTACTCCTTTGTTACTTCATTCACTGGCCACGTCTCTCTGTAGAGATGGAACGTGTTGCCTTTGTAAATCTGTTACTAATAATCTGGATAACACCATACTCTTACTGGGTCTCAATCCCATCACAAGTCCACAGAAAAGTCCTCTCACTTCCACTACAGCACTGGTAGTGGATGAGCTCATCTCCAGGTCAGTAACACTTTAACCTAATTTACTACTTCGTGGTACCTCTTATTCGTTCATGGATGTACTAAAGAAGGTGTACTGTAATCTTCTCCACTCGACTCCGCATAAGTGGTTATACTGACGCAGTTGCGGCGCCTCATACTCCTTCTGTTCTATTAAAGGACTGTGGTGTCTCGCCATGAGACATCCTTCCATCAAGTTCCCTCAGGGTTAGGCAAGTCCCCTGTTTTTGTTGGACCTCATCCAACAAACCAGGTAAAATCCCTAAACATGAAACTAACGTCCTTATCAGTAGTTTTAGGTCCAACTCTAACCAAGCTAGATCATTTTGAAACCGAGACTGTACAACAATTCCAACAATTGCCTTCTCTCGAGGCGTCTTCTTATTCAAGGCATCAGTGACCACATTCTCCTTGCCAAAATGGTACAAATCTCAAGGTCAGCGTCCTTGATCAACTCAAACCATCGACGTTGGTAGTTAGTCAACCTTTATTGCATAAAAATATGCTTCAACCTTCTATGATCTGTGAAACTCTGACACGGAATGTCACACAGGTATTGTCTTCAAATCTTGGAACTTGAACTACCACCACTAACTCGAAATCATGAGTCGGGCAGTTCTCCTCATACGTTCTCAGCACCGAAGTCACGTGATTCCTAAAATCTTCTGATTATCACCGAATAGAAGCAGAGGTCAAATGCTTCCTCTACTCTTCAGAGCTTCGACATATTACTTCAACCACACAATTATGGTGGTCTTCCTCAGAAGACTCGTAAATGGATGCACAATCACATAGAATCCTTCCTCAAAGCGTTGGTAGCAATTGGCTGGGCCGAGAACTCCTCATTCCCTTAACGTTCATCAGTATCATCCATAAGACTTCATACTTACTCCTCGTCACATCAATCATGATGCTACTGGCGGAACAACATGACCTTGAAGGTTACTTCTGGCATCTCAATTCACATTTAGGGAGCATAGCACACTGGCTTCTATCCCTCGGATTCTTCAAAACCGTCCTCAAATAACCGGTACGTGCCTCTCCGTTGTGAGAGTACACCAAACTTCATCAATAAGGTCTACCACCAACTGATCAAGGAAGTAGATGAAGACACTGTTCATCAACTCCTATAACGACTACTAGGATGTTCCTCAACTCAGGTAACAACACTACAACTCGTAGTGTCCATAACGGGTATGGAATGCTGTCCTACGCCCACGCTGCTCTCTCATCCTTAGCTGATGATATCCTAAGCATACAGAAATATTAAAAACACAATTACTTCTCTTAGTTGATCCAACAAGTCGTCCATACGTAGCAATGAATGTGCTAGGGCAAACGGAGCCCGTCTCAAACAACTCTTCAAATTGCTTCTTCAATTTCTAACAACTCAACAAGCCATATACCTCATAGGCCTTCTCCTAACCAATCTCGTACCATACTTTAACGCAATATCAAAGTCCTCACTCCGCTGAGGCGATAGATTAAAACGGTTCAGTAACACATCTATAAGATCATATAGCACTGGAATACTCTTCAGCGTGGAACTATCTCTTTCCTTCATGGCACAACATTTAAAAAAAACATCACCCTCTGGTGTTATCAACCTCGCTGCTCATACGGCACTAAAGACAACTCACCTCCTCAAAGGTCATAACATCGGAAAACCTCTACTTAGTCGATCTCAGTAGAGACTAAAATAGTCCTCCTACTGCTATCTAAACCAACATAATATCTATTCGTCCACCACACACATAAAGACCTTCTCATGCACCTAAGGCATGACAAAGAAATCTTCAAGCCATACACAAGTCCCTGAACAAAGGGAACAACCACATATCTCGCGGGTACCTAAGACCCGTAACTCGTAATCCTATAAAGGAAGATCTATCTTCTATTGTATCCACAGTTAACTATTAACACATGCATCGAAAGACAAGAGGTGCATAGTACTCACAACAAACAAAACTCCACTAGGTAAACCATTAACAAGATTGGTACCTGTAACAGCTAACACCCGAAGCTCTACTACATATCATTACTCAATCTCAGACCTATGCTCCTCAGGTATCACTGAGGTCATCGCCATATTCTCCACTTTCACTCTTTCTCAATCGGAAAGAGGAAGGTCTTGATGAGAAGAAAAACTACCTTGCTGATAGAAAGGGGCCAGATGGCCTAGTTCACCACAGGTGAAGCAAGCTATCGGTGCCATGGGGCACTCAGAGCGCACATGATCTGGATAACCACAGTTGAGACATATACGTTGATAACGTGATTTATGACATTAGTTTAGACATTTATTTAGATAGTTTTTCCCGTTATTCATGCACGGTTTGGCATTAGTTCTTGACATTTACGCTTAATTCATGCATATTTCTAGAAAAGAAGTCTACACGAGCTTTTGTCGGTTTTGTAGGTATTTCGGGGATCTTTTGGACATTAATCGATACACTCGAGAGTCAAGCCTCATGGTGGTACACATCCAAGGCTTTGAAGGAACATAATTGGAGCAATGAAGGACACAAGGACCCTTATTGGTGCAAGCAATGGAGCAACTCATGGCTAGACAATCATAACAAGCCCCTGTTGAAGAAAATCGACCCAACACTCAGGAAAATCGGACGATTTTTCTGTCTGGGTCGATTTTCTGGCTTTTGACAGCTTGTGCCACGTGTCCCACGATCTCTTTGTCTGGCCCTTGCTCTTGATGGAGAATATAAGTGGTCCTGCAGGCTGTGGCTAAAGGGGACCTTCCACATTCTCTCACAGGCACCTCATTCCATTGGAGGATAGACTTGGAGAAGAAGCAAACTCTCTCATTTGGGAGAAGAAGAAGAACACCAAAACTTAGAGTGAAAGTGAGTTTTTGATAGCTTTTGAGTGATTTTTATAGATTTTGGTTGAAGAACTCTTGGAAGGATTGTTAGAAACGTTTTAGAACTTCTTTTGAAGGGTTGTAACTCTTGCTTAAACTTATATTCAGCTGAGATTTCTTGTTTTTACTTGCTTATCTTTCATCATCTACCTATGAAAACCATGTATGCTTGTGTGATGATTTTAGATCTTGAAATGTATGTTATTGGCTAGTTTATTGTGATTCTGGAGTGATGGATTGATGGTTATTACTTGGGTGATGATGGTATGGACTTATATGTTAGTTTAGGATGATTTGTATGCACAAAACCTAACCCAGAAGGAAAAATCGACCTGTTCTTCAGGCAGATCGTCCGATTTTTGCTATGATTCACCCGATTTTTCTCTCTGTTGCTCTATAATTGATGAATCTGTATGTTAGGATGTTAGGTTATTGAAATCGTAGTGTTTGTTAAGCATAATATAGCTTAGGGTGACCTAATGCTAGCAAACTAAGTGAGGTAAGAGACCTATCCGGTGATTTCCGATCTTAGATACCTAAGATGATGAACTCTAGGTAGTAGTGAGCCTCATAAGCTGCTATTGGATTGAGTGTGCTAGGATTGTTGCTTGAGACTTGCCTTTTCCGAAACTTACCCGGTAAGGAGAGGTTTACCCCTTAAGTAGAGTCCGGTTTGTGAAGAATTCCCAACCTTAACCCCTTGAGACCTACCCGGTAATAGGAGTTTTGTGCGGGATTAGTGAAGCATGAGATTTATCCGGTAATTGCTTCCATTAGAGAAACACCCTTTCCCAACACCGCAGCCTTGTCCTTAGAATCTTTAGAAGCTTGAGTCCAATGCCATAACCGGAAATCTTGACCTCTAGAATCCACTTTTTTCTCTTTGATCACATATCTTGTGTTTGTGTTGCTTGTTTGTTTTGCTAGTTTGAGTTGTTAGTTTGATTTATTATCTTGCTTGATTTGTGATCTTTGCTTGATCACCACAAAAACCCAACAAAAAATATCATGATTTTCATTTCTTTATTTCTTTCTCTTTTCTTAGACTAGATTCGCACTATCTATGATCACTTGTTTGATTTGATTTCACCTTAGTCTTCGTGTTCGACCTCGGAATACTATCCTTGCTACAAAACGACCCATACACTGTGGGTTCGCTAGGAGTTAGGAAATCATATCGAGTTTATAAATTGTAAGACTTTTGTGCTATACATTTCTAGCGTAACAAGTTTTTGGCGCCGTTGCCGGGGACTAGGTCTAGATTGAATCATTTTGTGTGATTGTTTATAGGATGTTAGGTTATTGAAATCTTTCCCGGGTACTAGGTCTAGATTGAATGATTTTGCCGGGGACTAGGTCTATATTGAATCATTTTGTGCTATACGTCTCGGAAAAGGCAAGTCTCAAGCAACAATCCTAGCACACTCAATCCTATAGCAGCTTATGAGGCTCACTACTACCTAGAGTTCATCATCTTAGGTATCTAAGATCGGAAATCACCGGATAGGTCTCTTACCTCACTTAGTTTGCTAGCATTAGGTCACCCTAAGCTATATTATGCTTAACAAACACTACGATTTCAATAACCTAACATCCTAACATACAGATTTATCAATTATAGAGCAACAAAGAGAAAAATCGGATGAATCATAGCAAAAATCGGACGATCTGCCTGAAGAACAGGTCGATTTTTCCTTCTGGGTTAGGTTTTGTGCATACAAATCATCCTAAACTAACATATTAGTCCATTACATCATCACCCAAGCAATAACCATCAATCCATCACTCCAGAATCACAATAAACTAGCCAATAACATACATTTCAAGATCTAAAATCATCACACAAGCATACATGGTTTTCATAGGTAGATGATGAAAGATATGCAAGTAAAAACAAGAAATCTCAGCTGAATATAAGTTTAAGCAAGAGTTACAACCCTTCAAAAGAAGTTCCAAAACATTTCTAACAATCCTTCCAAGAGTTCTTCAACTAAAATCTCTAAAAATCACTCAAAAGCTATCAAAAACTCACTTTCACTCTAAGTTTTGGTGTTCTTCTTCTTCTCCCAAATGAGAGAGTTTTTCTTCTTCTCCAAGTCTATCCTCCAATGGAATGAGGTGTCTGTGGGAGAATGTGGAAGGTCCCCTTTAGCCACAGCCTGCAGGACCACTTATATTCTCCATCAAGAGCAAGGGCCGGACAAAGAGATCGTGGGACACGTGGCACAAGCTGTCAAAAGCCAGAAAATCGACCCAGACAGAAAAATCATCCAATTTTCCTGAGTGTTGGGTCGATTTTCTTCAACAGGGGCTTGTTATGATCGTCTAGCCATGAGTTGCTCCATTGCTTGCACCAATAAGGGTCCTTGTGTCCTTCATTGCTCCAATTATGTTCCTTCAAAGCCTTGGATGTGTACCACCATGAGGCTTGACCCTCGAGTGTATCGATTAATGTCTAAAAGATCCCCGAAATACCTACAAAACCGACAAAAGCTCGTGTAGACGTCTTTTCTAGAAATATGCATGAATTAAGCGTAAATGTCATGAACTAATGCCAAACCGTGCATGAATAATGGGAAAAACTATCTAAATGAATGCCTAAACTAACGTCATAAATCACGTTATTATACGTCTCATCCCTGCCACTAGTACGGGTGGCTCCTCTGCACTGCCCGGCCAGCTCAAAGGCTCTACCTTGAGCTCTTCTAGTATCCGTGGTACTCCTACCACGACCCTTACCTCTACTCAGCATGGGAACGGATCCCTAAGTAAAAGGATGATCTGGGACTCTCTGTTGTCCCCGCATATGCTGCTGAGGTATCTTCTGACCACCTCGCGTCACACTAGCAGAAGTAAAACCCTGTCGCGATGCCACTCCAGTTTGCTTACAGAATACAGCTCTATGACCCTGTTTGCCACAGGTAAAGCAAGTCACTGACTATCTTGGACACTGTGGTCGTATATGTCCAGGCTTCCCACAGTTGTAACAGGTCCTCGTCTCACCAGAAGTCCGTGTGAAACGAGAAGTACTCGGACGTCCATAAGTTGGGATGGGTTTGCAACCCGAAGATCCAACCTCGTCTTTCACTAATTCAACCCGTTGTTTCTTCTTTAATCTAGAAGCTTCAGTTGATCTTATAGATGTTGGTAAATCCAGTGTAGGTCTACCCGCTAAACACCAGAATAAACACCAGAATAATATAATGATCATAATGAAATTTCTAATTATCCATTTTGAAAAGCCTAAGGTCAAATCGCAGTACGAAAAACAAATAAATTCATAACTTATTCGTTACTAACCCGATTGACGATCTGAAAGAAGATTCGGAATCACAACGACGCAGGCTACGCATGTACAACATCAAATTCACCGGAATCAACGGAACTGTCCAGGTGACATATATGCTCGACCAGGTCCTTATCTGCTCGGAAATGCAAAAACTTGGTACCGATATGAAGAGAGGAATCCAGAAACTCAAACAGAATTGAAATCGGATTAGAAACGGAGAGTAGATCTGAGTTTGAAGTTTGAGAGAAATAAGAGCTTTCACGAGGAAACGTGAAAGGAAATGAATTAATAAACGATTTTCCGCTATTTATAATGAAATCGATAATTATCCTTTAGCGAAATCGATAATTATTCTCTAGCGAAGTCGATAATTATCCTTTAACCGATTCAATGGTGGGTTGAACCACCTTCTCCAAACTTCTCGAAATTGGAACAATAAATCTTGAATATTGTAGGGATAATTATTCCACAATTGCCTCGAAAAACGTGTATTCCTAAGCCGTCTTTCTTATCCGTTAAGAAACGAAATAGCGACTCTTTTGGCCATTTTGCCTTTCCATATTATTTCATATCTAGGACATGTCCGATGTCCTGATCATTTCTCTCACCTGCATTTTTATTTGTTGGAGCTCCCAAATGCTCCAAATAATCCCGGAGGGTAAAAATAATTACCCGTGGAAAAAAGTAAAAATTTCACCATAAACCCAAAATTACGCCAGGAACATAACGGTGGGACTTATACTCAACACTTACGCAATCTTCGGGAGTTATATGTCAATTACTATGACTGATTAAGTTAATCAACATTAATTAGAATTCAGAAATCCTAGCTATTACATCATACTCCGCTCGATCCGGCTAAGTTGCAAAATTTACGCACTCTCTGCAAAATGCCTATATGTGGAGCTGCGTCTGGAGTTAGAAGACCCACAAGTACTACTTTCAAAGGTATTTTCAAGATCTACAACTTTGTAGTTTATGATAAGTCGAGATTCTAAAAGGAAGAGGGTGAAAATGACCCGATAATGCAACAACGCTTATAGTTGTGTGGACTTTTGACCAAGATCATGCATGGAGGCATGCAAGGTGGTACGGAGCACACATGCACGACCAATCCAGCCCATATTCCATCCATCAAGACAATTCGGACTCTTTTCCTTCCGCGCCACAAAAGAAGCCCAAGTTGCATTAAATCAAGTCTCGTTCAACTCTTCGTATTTCCCGCTTTAATTAGTTGCCATAAATCAAGTCCCGCTTAACTCTTCATATTTTCCGTTTTAATTTAGTGTTTTTGCTATTATTTTATTGTATTTAGGTTGAGTTTTTCAGCCTATAAATAAGGCTTTTCCATCTCATATGTAAGTCAAGTTAAATGAAGTAAGTTAGCTTTTGTGCTTTCAAAGTTGTTGTTTTCTTTAAAACAAAACCCGAATTCTAGGTGAGATGCTTAGTTTTGAAACATATAGGTGAGATGCTTAGGTGGTTCTAAGGTGAGAGGCCAAGGAACGAAGGGTCGAACCCCAAAGTGAGATTCCGAGGGTAGTTCGTTCGAGTTGAGGGATTCCCAAAGTGAGAGGCCGAGAGAATTTGCTCTTCATATCCAAAAACATAAAATCCAATAAAAAAAGAGTTTCATTTCACCGGTTCCAATCCGAGTGTGAACTTGTGCCGGTGGATCCTCGTGTTCGAATCGAGTTTGATCACATCATACGGGGCTAGGACCTCGCAATGGGTCCTGACCCTAGCCTGACAACAAGTTCACCGAGTCTTACAACAAGACACAAATAAGTATAAAACAACATTTATAAAACTGAAGTATCAAGTATCATAAAACATACAAAACCCCACATCCGAGTACCAAACAATATCATCATATTGCTATACATCCCAAAAACCATAACATCATAGATGTACGGAAACTTTCGGCTGATCACTCATCCGGTTTCACTCTACAATCCTTCTGTCCTGCAAAACATCTACAACACAGTATAAACCGTTAACCAACAAACTACGAATTAGAATAACGGTAATAGCACATATAACACATAAGCACATTATACCACACAACATGCTCACACCCATAAACCATTTATATCTTTATTAAGTTATACCATTACTAATTCAACTTATTTTGTGACACGAGAAGCACCCAAAACCTCGATCCGTCCCCATCACCTAACAGATTTGGAACCGGTGTCAATCATCACTTCTTGTTGGCAAGGTCGCAAAGGAACTTTCCAGCCAGTGGCGGCCGCAGGATTTCGAAGGGGGGGGGGCGAAATTTTATTTTCGATAAATATATCTATGAAAATAAAATAGCGATAAAAACAAAGTCAGTATGTCATCTACTTACAACTTATTTTTTATTTTTTTAAAAAATGATGCCCTATATGCGCGTCTATAACCGCGCCTCTTTAGTTTTTTTTTCTTTCAAAAACGTTACACTATAGCCGCGGTCTAGGACCGCACCTCTATTTGTGCTGTCCTCGACAACGCGTTTTACAAATAATAGTGCGGTCTAAGACCACGCTTCTACTTCAAACAACAAATCTCGTGCATTTTGGTGAATTATTTCACTCCGAGCCTAAAACAGGAAATTCTTTTGAAGTTTCGTTTACTTCGGCAAAAGATTCAAAGCAACATTAAATATAACACAAGAATAGTAATATAAAATTTTTTTAATAAATCGTAGAAAATTTTTTCATAAACGAGAAGTCACGACCCATTTTAAAACGATTTTTTTCAATTTTTTTTTTGGAGGGTGGGGCGGCTGCCCCACCTTGCCCCCCCCAAGGGCCGCCCATGTTTCCAGCTATCCCATTTTGAGCTGGATAAGCTGTCATCACCCGATTATAATGCACTTGGGCCAATTAAACACATATGGTCATCCTAGTACAATTTAGGTGATCAATTACAATAACACACACACACACCACTATTACAATTATGCTAACTCATAGAAGTCAACTAAGTAAGTCCTACGGACTTGCTTGTCACAAGGTAATCACAATCACAATAATCACGGTTTCCCTGAGGAAACGATTAACTCTTGTAAAAACAAGGCACACAAATATCAATCACTATATATAGGCTAAGAGATTCCACCTCCTAGTCTCCAAAATCTCGCAAGATCATAACCATAACATAATCATCAATATCTCATCAATATCCTCAAAGACGCCTAAGGCGTTCATCACAATATATCATCCTCAATCTCACATACATACAACCTAGCATGCTCTCAAAACAAACCCTAAACACATGGGAAGGAATCAAACATACCAATACTTTGTATATCTTGAAAGAAGACGCACACGCGGGAAATGAAGAGGCGCGGGAGCGGTAATAAACCCTGGACGCCGTGACTGCAGTTGGAGACGTTGTGGGGCGGTGACACATCTGAAGCTGCGGGGGCGGCTAAGATGAGGTGCGGATGCGGATTCACTACAGAATCCTAAATTATTCACTTTGACAGTTTCTCTCCTCGACCTCTACTTCTCTTCAAAGGCACCAAAGGTAGTCTTTCCTTTCTCAACACATATATACATACACAAACGTCCATCATACACAATAACAAGATCAAAACCTTGTTGAATCTAATAAGAAGAAGAAGAAGAAGAAGAAGAGAGACTTATTCTCTCCTGTTGCTGAACCAAAATAGAACCAATCCTAGCTAGAAACCTCTCAATCATCCACAACAAGCATCATAAACGACATCATCATATTCATGATCAAACCCCAAAACTTGAAGAAGATCCAAAAAGAAATCAATGAAAGAAGCCAAGAGAAGAGAAAGAGAAGGAACGTGGGAGAGGAGAACAAAGGTGGGAAATGAATGGAAACCCTCACCGGCGGAGAAGGTAAGAAGCTTAAGAGGGAAAGAAAGAGAGTAGGGCGGCCAAAAAAGCTGCCCCTTACCCTGCAAAACCGCGACTGTGGCCAACAACTTCCGTGACCGCGGCGCCGTTGTTGTGGCCCTGCCTAGACGCTGTTGCGGGATCACAAGTGTAATATGGGTGTTACATCATATCCCCTATAAACAATTTTGTCCCAAAACTTGAATAACCCAAATCATCTCGGTCTCATACCTGAGGTAGAAAACACTCAATCTCAGGCTAACTTACTTCATTTAAAAGCATGGAGGAAAACCATCTCTAGCAATCATAATCACCACTCGATAACATAGAGTTAAAGCCATCTCCAGCAATCATTATCACCACTCGATAACATGGAGGTAAAACCATCTTCAACAATCATAATCACCACTTGATATCACGGAAGTAAAACCATCCCCAACCAAATCACAATCACAACTCAAAAGCATGGAGGTAAAACCATCTCCATCAATCGTAATCTAACTCTATAACATGGAGGTAGAACCATCTCCAGCTAACACTACAATCACATCTTAATAACATGGAGTTAAAACCATCTTCAACTATTATCACAACTCGTGCTAGCACAACAAGATCTAATAAGATCACACATCTCAATCTAGCATGAAAACAATAACACATATAAATCACATAAACACATAACTCACCAAGATAACACTAAGATCTACTCATCGATCCTACAGGTGTATCTATCTCGGCATAAAACTTTGGATAGTTCCTCTGGATACTATCCTCCGTCTTCCACGTGACCTCGTTGGGTCCCCGTCTAGACCACTGTGTCCTCATCATCGGAATGTTCTTCAAGCACAAGTGTCTCATATCTTGCTCTAGGACCGCAACTAGATGCTCAACAAATGTGTGGTCCAGCTCAACCACTAAATCCTCATAGTTGATAATGTGTCTTGGATCTAGTACATACTCCCTCAGCTGAGATACATGAAAAACGGGGTGAACACCCTCTAATCTCGGCGGCAAAGCAAGATGATATGCCACCTCTACGACTCCCTCTAGAATCTCAAAAGGTCCAACATATCGGGGACTCAACTTCCCCTTTATGCCGAAACGTCTGACGTCTCGTGTCAGTGACACCCTCAACTAGACATGAGCTCCAAATCTGAACTCTAGAGGCCGACACATCTTATCTTCATATGACTTTTGGTGGCTCTATGCAGCCAACATCCGCTCTCTAATCAATGCCACTCGGGATATATCATCCTGTATTTGATTGAGAGCTATACCACTAATACTTCTCTACTCACCCCAACATAAAGGCATCCGACATCCTTGCCCATACAATGCCTCATAAATGGCCATCTAGATCGATGCATGCCAGTTGTTATTATATAAAAGCTCAATCAATAGGAGGTGATTTGACCACACTTGACCCCAATCCCGTACACAGAATCTTAGCATGTCCTCTAAGGTCTAAATAGTCCTGTGTGACTGACCATATGTCTGAGGATGAAAAACTGTCGTAAAATGCAAACCGGTACCCAATGTAGCATGAATCTGCTGCCCAGACCTCGAGGTAAATTATTCATCCCGATTAGAGACGATAGTCCTCGGAACTCCATGGAGTCTCACTATCTGCCTAGTGAACTCCTCAGCCAAACAGCTCATTGACGATGTTTCCCTAATAGGGGTAACATGCAGTCTTCGTCAATCGGTCCACTATGACCCATATGGCATCAAAGCTCCTACTCGGTCTCAAACCGGTCATAAAATCCATGGAGATATCCTCCCCCTTCCACTACGGTACTGGTAGTGGATGGAGATCTCCTCCAGGTCTACAATGCTCTATCTTGACCTACTGACAGGTCGCTCACTAGGCCACAAACCGCGTCACGTCGGGATTTAGTCCGCCCTACCAAAATCAAGGCCTCACGTCCTGATGTGAAGAAGCGAGTAAGGGATTAATGAAGATATAAATACTCTAAAAGGGGGTTGAACAAACTATGGGAACTTTTTGCAATATCGGAATCAAGGCTTTGAAACTAATCTCAAGGCCTTGAAGTCGATCTCTGCGCTTAATGACAATACTGTTTCTCAAGGCTTTGAAGTGGATCTCAAGGCCTTGACTTCAAAACCAGCATAAAGTTGTTAGTCACAATAAAACGCGATATAAGGTGCGGAATTGAAATGATCGACACACGATATGTTTACGAAGTTTGGCCCTAACAGTCTACTCTCCGTCTAGGGTTTCCGACCCAAGGATTCTAACTATCTATTATCTTCTTGTTTTGAGTCCTAGATACAACTTAGAAGAACTTCCCTTCTTGTCTCAATGTAGCCTAAATGCTATGATCTAGTCAACTCTATTCTAGCAATAATAGCCTAGTCACTTCGCAGAGTAACACACTCGAGTATAACACTAATATGATATGCCAATGTAGCTTTTGTGTTTATCTCACTGTAACAAATAAACCTAAGTAAGTTCAAAGATGAAGATACACTTTTGGATCGATGAATATGTCTTGTATGGTCCCTTGTAGGCTTGGCTACTTCATCTTTAATCGATGTCTTCTTTTACAGTCTTCTATGAGGAACTTCTTCTAGCCGTTTTTTCTTAGCCATTGCAACGTCTTCCTTCTAAAAAATCCTATGTTTGTTGAGCGTGATCTTCGTATGTTGTTTGATAACTAGCCGTTGCAAATAAGATCTTCTTGTAGCCGAGATCTTCTCTTCAAATTTCTTCTCTTGATAGTCGTTTGATGTCTTCAAGTATATCTTCTTCGCAATCTTCTCCTCACAAACTTCTTTATAGCCATTTGATATCTTCATATTCGTTTGAGATCTTCTCTTCAAACGATATTCAGCCGAGATCTTCTCTTAAGATCTTCTCTTCAAACACCTATTTTTATCCAACAAGATCTTTGTAGTTGGTTGGCCATATAAGATCTTTTCTCCTAGATCTTATCGTTGGTTGGTTTGTTGTAGTAGGTCTTCGGCCGAAACCTTCAATTGTAATAGCATCCAAGACCTACATATGTTTTACAAAAAACCAAGACAAGCAATCTATAAATATAATCGATATAAAACCGCGTTTATATGTTTAGTCTTCCATCATTTAAATAAAACAATAAATATCAAAGGCGGAGTTATCAATCTCCCCTTGATGGAAGACAAAACAAATATCGTACCTACATTTAATGTTAGATATATGCATGCATAAAAACATTTCGAAAATAAATGAAGAATGCATAAATGTCGGATCGTATAATTTCTCCCCCTTTGTCTTTCAACAAGGGAGAAAAACCGTTAAAGCACGGGAGTTTAGAAATATTACAGACCCAAGATCAACAAAAACAAGTTTAAAAAACCAGCCCACAAACACAGTTCAAGGCTTTGATAGTAAAAACAAAGAAAATGTGAAGCGCATGAAAAGACCTTGACATCCAGTTTCAAGGCCTTGAAATCGATTTTAAGGCATTGAAATCTACTCTTGATAGTCTTCATAAAACTTGTTCCTCCATCTTGATTGGGAACTCCCTTGGGATCTATCCTTCACTACCTCATTGAGACGACGTTTTTTCACTTCCTTTCGATACTTTTTGATGACAACATACTCTTCGACTGTCAGAATAGTCTGTTCAACATGTGTTGGACTAAGAATAGGTTTGTTTTGCACACTCCTTTGACAGTTTAGCAACACATGAGCCACTTTTTCCCGTGTATGCTTAACAACATCTTCCGTTAATGGCATGATATTTCCTGTGGCAGTGAAGGTGAGAGCATTCAAGTAGAACATTTAGTTTATCTTAGCATGCACAACCAATAGCAACTCATGAGTTGCATCTAGCTTATCGGTCATGTGAGACTGAAAATCAATCATCTATATGCTTAGGTTGTCCAGTTATAACCCATCTAGTCTCTTTTCTCACACAGTAGGACTCTTAGATGAAGAGATCACAACCACGACTTTTTATTTTAATTTCCACTCTCCAACGAAAGTTTAACCGTTCAAAGCAGTTCTGGTCGATTTTCCCTGTCGCCAGCTGTTGATTCTCATTCAAGGTGTCGATGAAAAAATGAGAGAAGCTTTTGGGAAGGAAATTGCATACGGGAGTGCGGTGGCTCTGGTGGAGTTAAGGGTGTGAACACTGTGGTTGAGATTAAGATTTGACAAATAAACATCAAGACCAGTCATTACTTGATAGATCAACTCCAAAGTTTGATCCGTCAACAATTCCCTTGAATTTGTTCGGGGAATCACACATCGAACCAACAAAGTAAATATTATTTTGGCTTCTAGGGTTATATGACACCCCTAATCCGTAGGACTCGGAATGCCACGGGGCTAGGACCTCACAATGGGTCCTAACTCTAGCCTGACAACAAGTTCACTGGATCTAATAACAAGACACAAATAAATATAAAACAACCTTTATAAAATATAAACATCGAGTATCATAATACATACAAAACCCCACATCCAAGTATAAAGCGTCAACAACGTACACATAACACAACCCAAAAGCCTATACCACCCTAGATGTACGGAAGTCCTCGGCTGATCACTCCTCAAAATCACTCTGTAGACTTCCTAACCTGCAATGAATCTACAACACGATATGAAACCATTAGCTAACAATTCATATATAAGATCATGCATAAACACATATACATATCAAAATAACGATAAACACAAAGCATGCTATCACACCTTTCCCGTTTTATTATCTTTATAACGTCATACACTCAAACCATATTTATGATTGTGACACGAGTAGTATATCATTCTTGCCTCTAGGTACAACAACCATCTGGAGTGGAGTCTGGAACACACCCCCGTAGGCCATATGATATGGGGATGTAACATATATGGCCCGTATACCAGGTCTGGCATGACCTCAGAGAACCTCTCAAACTCCTTACAAGATGAAAGAGAAAGGTTATCACCACCCGCTTCAGGGGGGGGGGGCTAATCACGTCGGTAAATAATCAATATCGCATGCTATAAAGAACATAACAATCACCACTCATGCATACAATCTATATAGGAATACAGCTAAGTAAGTCCTACGGACTTATTTGAATCCAAATATCCACAACAATCGATCAACCTTGAATTCCCGTAGGAATAATCACCACACCTGATAAACAAGGCATAAACATCAATCATCAGAACACATGCTAGAATACTCTACTTCTAACCTCAAAGGTCCTCAAAGATCATAACTATTAATCCATAAAATAAACATCTCACACTTCCTCAAAGCTCTCAAGGTATAATCTAAACAACATTCCTTAATCTCAATTCTAATCTTAATTTAATTAATTAATTCACTTTCACCGGAATAACGGTTTGCCCGCATGTAGTTTTTGAACCCACCTGTCATCAAATCTCATCAAACAAACAAGCATAATGGAATTTCTAATTATCCATTTTGACAAGTCTAAGGTCAATTTAGGCGAAATTGCAAAACAGAAAACGAATAAATTCATAACTTATTCGTTACTAACATGATTGACAATCCGAAAGAAGATTCGAAATCACAACGACGCATGCTATGCTCGGACACTATCAAATTCACCGGAATCTGAGAAACGGAATCAGCCCAGTAGCATATATGCTTGACTAGATCATTAATTGCTCGGAAACGCAAAAACTCGGTGCCAAAATGAAGAGCAAGAAGAGAGGAATCCAAAACTCAAACGGATTTGAAATCGGATTAGAAATGGAGAGTAGATATGAGTTTGAAGGTTGGGAGAAATCAAAGCTTTTACATGGAAACGTTAAAGGAAATGAATTATAAACGATTTGCCGTTATTTATAGCGAATACGATAGTTAACCTTTAGCGAAGTCAATAATTATCCTTTCACCGATCCAATGGCGGGTTGAATCCCCTTTTCCAAACTTTCTCGAAATTGGAATATTTTAAGGATAATTAGTCCGCAACTGCCTCGGAAAATGCGTATTCCTAAGCCGTCTTTCTTAGCCGCTAAGAAACGAAATAGCGACTCTTTTGGCCGTTTTGCCTTTCCATGTTATTTCATATCTAGGTCATGTCCGTTGTTCTGATCATTTCTCTCAACTACTTTTTTTTATTAATTGAAGCTCCATAATTCTCAAATAACACCGGATGGTAAAAATAAATACCCGGGAAAAAAGTGAAAATTTCCCTATAAGTCTAAAATTACGCCAGTAACATAACGATGGGACTCATACTCATCACTTACACAATCTTCGCGAGTTATGTGTCAATTACTATCGATGATTAAGTTAATCAACATTAATCATTATTAATTAGGATTCAAAAACCCCAACTCTTACATCACACACCCCATAAGAAAAAGTTTCATCCCGAAAGTTTAGACAAACCCAAATCTTCTCACTCCCATATGCCGAGGTATAAACACTCACTCACGCGGGATGCATAACATCTCTAATAATCCTAAACTCATCCCAAAGGCACGTAGGTAGAACATCTCCCGCAATCTATACCTATCACAAAGGCACGGAGGCAGAACATCTCCAACAACTATAACCACACTAAAGTATGGTGGAAGAACATCTCCAGCAACTCACAACTCGATGGCATGGAGGAAGAACATCCCCAGCCACAGGAATCACAATGATGGAGGAAAAACATCTCCATCAAAACATAACGACAACATGGAGGAAGAACATCTCTAACAAAGAACACTATCACAACTCAAATTAGGGAGGAAAAAATCATCTCCAACTATCGTAATCTCACTCTATAACATGGAGGTAGAACCATCTCCAACTAGACTAGTGTTAGCATGAAATATTGCGATATTCTAGGAACTTATTTTGGTTGTTTTTCCCTCATTATTGTGTACATGGATGAAGTTTAGAAGCAAATGTTGGCTTGATCATATATATTGTCGATATGGAAGTCTACACTAGCTTTGTGTTGATTGTAGGTGAAAAGGAGCTAAATAGGAGCAATTAAGATAGAAAAGAGAGTAATCGATCATATTCGAGGATTAGGAACACATCAAGGAAGCTAAGGAAGAAGAATGTCACGACACAAAGGAAACCACAAGAGTTTTACACTTCCACGCCCTGAATTACGGCCGTAGAAGAGTCCACGCTCTAAACCACGGCCGTGGATCTTGACATCATGAGCGTGGAGCATTCCAGTAAGTTACACGGCCTAAAGTACGGTCGTGGAAGTCACAAGAGACCGTAACCCCTTTCCACGCTCTAACACGGTCGTGGAAACCCTTGAGACCGTGATTTAGGCGATCTTTTGACGAGTCTTTATTTGCCACGTTATTTACGTAATGGGCCGGAACGGTTATTCTTTCCCGTCTTATAAAAAGGTCGGAAAAGAGAGTTCCGGGGATCCCGCGCTTACTCTCGAAACACTCGCGTTTGATCCCGTTTAGACGCCTACGGACGCTGACGGCCGCTTACCTTGCTTGGAGCATTTTCGCCTAGGGTTGATTGAAGATCGCCGAAGGGTTAGCCTCTTTCTTAGGTTTTGATATTGAAGACATATTGACAACCTGTTCCTCATACTTACCTTAGATCATTGTGAGGTTTTGTGTTCTATATTCTAAATCCATTGATTAACGCTTCTTGTGTTCGGATGTGAGAATTGGTTTTGAAGTTTATTGAGTTTTCGAGGGTTTTAATCTTTCATTTTCTTTAAATTGAATATTGATATCATGACAATGATTGTTGGCTAAAACCCTTTAGCAATTCTAAGGTAAAGGGTTGATAGTTGTGGCTTAGATGATGATAGATTGATCGTAATTTGATTGGACCCTAAGAGTTAGAGAGATCTCGTCGACGAACCTTAATCACGGCCTGTTCTTGGGTTTCCACGGCCGTGGTTCTCAAGATCTTACCGTGATTCACCCTAGTTTACGAAATTTGCTTTTACTTTGATCCAAGGTTAAAGATTAGCTTTAATCTAGTCTTGGCTTGCCCTTTATTGTAGTAGTGAGACTCATCATCCTCTATTTCGGTTTCGAGTGTCACAACCTTAATCGTTTTAGTTTATCTTGATCTTTGGGTTACAAGTTTGGGTACTTGAGTTTAATTCTTGTCCATAGATCCTTTCTATACTACAGCCTCAACAACCTTTATAGAGAGTGTCTTTAGATAAGTCATATAAAGTCTTGGAACTTCACCGTACATTGCTTTACCTTAGCATACCTTTGCAACTCTTGACTCTGTCCTTAGTTCTTTAGTATATCTTGAATCGATTGCCACAATTTGATACCTGGATCTTTAGGGATGCTGTTTTCCCCAATATTTGCAAAGCTTTATACCTTATTTGCTTGACAACTTTAAATTGGATTTTGTTTCACCAAATCCCTGTGATCGATACTTTGGAATATTTGCTAATCTACGCCGATCCGTACACTGCGGGTTCGCTTGCTTTTATTCTAGTTTTATAAATTTAAGACGTGATTGCACGCACGTTTTAGGGCGAACAACTTTTTGGCGCCGTTGCCGGGGATTTGGTCAAGACCAAACTTCGGTTTTCGGTTGTCGAGCTTGGGAGCTTTGCTCTGTTTATTTGATATCTCTTGTGAGTGCTATATGCAGATTCTCTTAGGTATATGCGCAAGTCTAGATCCAACAAGGACCTCCTACCTTTTGATCCGGAACTTGAGAAAACTCTTAGGAAGAAAGCCAAGGAAAGAAAGATGGTTGACAATAAAGAGAGAGATTTACAAGCGGAGTTGGATGAATCTCAACGTCAACTTAAGTTGAGTGAGAAACTCGTATAGATGCGGAAACGAGTCATCAATTTCAAATTGATGAACTCAGGGCTATGATGTTGGACATGAAGTTGGAGTTGAATAATTCTTAGAAGAAGAAGAAGGTCAAGAAACCAACTAAATCCATTCGAGTGGAATCATCCGATGATGAGGAATTCGATTCGGATATGCCAGCACTAGAAGAGATTGATCCGACGATCAATCCAGTCCGGATTAATCCAACACCAGCCGCCATTCCTCGTGTCCTAGCTGGGGGTGCAAGTGCCGCTCGTGTAGATGAAGAGCCAAGAACTCTTGGCCAAAGGATGGATCCGATTCAACAAGCACGCCGTCTAGGTGTGAACTTTGATGTTGACGATATTCAGGGGTTTAGCTTTAACCCACAAGTTATTACCATCGTTCGCCAAAGCCAGTTTGGAGGAACGAGTGTTGAATCTCCACATCAACATTTACAGAATTTTGAGATTTTGATGAAGACAATGAAGCCAAAGAATGCAATCACCAACAATTACAAGATCAAGCCATTCTTCTTCTCCCTGAAAGGGAAGACTTTGTCTTGGTATCAAGCTTTTCCAAACGGAAGACTCAACACATGGGAGGATCTATCTTCGGAGTTCCTAACCAAGTTCTTTCCGCCATCCAAGACAGCGGAGTTGAGAGGTAAAATCAATGCTTTTTCTATGAGATCTAATGAAAGTTTTTTTCAGTCTTGGGAAAGATTTCAGGATTTACTATTGGATTGCCCACACCATGGCATTTCCAAATTGGAGTTGTTGGAGATATACTATAAGGGGCTGGATGTGGAAATACAATTCAAGCTCCAATCCCTTTCATGTGACACATTCATGGACATGAGGGCAGATGATGCTTGGGACTTCATTGAGAAGCAAGCCCGAGTCATTGATAAGTACTCTCACCGGAAGGCGGAAGCTAACCGAGTAGAGCAAGGAGCGAAGCTAACACAAGCTGCTCAAACTCAAATCTTTTCTCTCAACACCGAGATTAAAGAGTTGAAGGAAGTCATCAAAGCTAGCTTTCAAAAGCCTAACGAGCAAGATGTTGGTTATTTAGGAAACAACAATAACCATAATGGGAATGAGAACACCAATCGCAACAGCCGGAACAATAACCGGAACGAATGGAACAACAACAACCGGAACAATAATTGGAACAACAATAGGAATTCAAACAACAACAATTGGCGTTCCAACCAACAACAAAATTCCGGTCATTCTTATCCCAATTTAGGAAATTCACTAACTTCACCATCTTCTTCTTCCATTCCTTTGAAAAGCCAGGGGCAAACATCTAGTAGTGGAAGTACTTCGGGGAAAGAGAAGCCCGATCCCATGTTGCAAACGATCTTGGGAAAGCTTCAATGGCTCGAAAGTCACATTACTAAGGTTGATAAAGCTGAAAAGGTTTTAGAAAACCAAATGTTCAGCAATGCTGAGGAAGTTCCTAGAAATCATGGAAAACTTCCAGGAAAGACGGAGGATAACCCGAAAGGAAGGGAATTGACTATCACAACTAGGAGCGGAGGAACAACTACCGACCCGCAGCCTAAGTTTGTTGAAGTTTCCGTCGACAAGGAGAAGGAAATGGGGATGGAGAAGGAAGACATCTACATTCCTCCTCCAGCTTACAAACCTCCCCTACCATTCCCACAATCTAGAGCAACAGCGCGTCTAGACAAGCAATTCGGTAAGTTCATTGAACTCATGAGCAAACTGCATATTAATATACCTTTCATTGATGCAATTGTAGGTATGCCCACTTATGGGAAGTTCTTAAAGAAGATCCTCTCTAACAAGAGGAAGCTGGAAGACTTTGTAGAAGTCAAGATGAGTTCAGAATCGTCGAATCTCATCAAAACGATGGAGGAAAAGATGCTCCCAAAGCTGAAGGATCCGGGGTCATTTTGTGTTCCAATTGGAGTAAGAGATGTCACATATGATGCATTATGTGATTTAGGAGCAAACGTTAGCATCATTCCGCTTGCCTTATGCAGGAAGATCGGTTTAGGTGAACCTAAACCGGTGAAGATGACGTTATACATGGCGGGTCGATCCATAACTCGTCCTGTCGGTATCAGTAAGGACATCCCGGTCAAGCTTGGTAAGTTCTATGTTCCAATAGATTTTGTTGTGCTTGACATTCCTGCAGATAGTCCGGTCCCGATCATACTCGGAAGACCGTTTCTTGTAACATCCGGCTGTCTGGTGCATTGTAAGAATGCTAGAATTGCCTTCGACGTAGGAGAGGAGAAAGTAGAGTTTGTTCTTTCACCTTGATGAAAGAACCAACTCTTGGAGAAGATATGTTTAACATCCATGACGAAGAGGCATCTAGAGAGGAAGTAAGCTCGATTCTATTCAAGGATCCATTGCAAAAGGTGATCACTATGAGCATTATGGAGAAAGGAGAGGAAGAGGAATGCAATAAGGAAATTGAAGCTTTGGAGGAGCTAAAGGAAGTGCATGAAAAAGAGTTTGAAAAGCTCTACGATGGGTCAAAAAAGGTGAGGAATCACGGCCAGTCGTGCTATTCCACGGCCGTGGTTCCCACCAACATGACCGTAATCAGCTATTCAAAGGACTCCAGTAAGTTACACGGCCAAAACCACGGCCGTGGAACTATCAGAGGTGCTGTAATTGACTTCCACACCCAAAACCACGGCCGTGGAAGTAACAGTGGTGCCGTAATTTTGGGAAATTCCGAGAAAAATTACGTCCTCTCCACCAATGTTCTTGAGCGTTCTTCAACAACTTCTACACCCTTGGAGACTTCTAAGGAAGCATTGGAGACTCCAATAGTGATGGAATTGAAGCCGCTTCCTACGCATCTAAGGTACGCATTTCTAGGAACTAATTCTACTTTTTCGGTAATTGTTAGTTCCGATCTAAGTGAAGATGAACATAGTAAGCTTATGATTGTTCTAAGGAAACATAGGAAAGCCTTAGGTTACACTATAGAAGATCTAGTAGGAATTAAGCCTTCATTGTGTATGCATAAGATCCTAATGGAAGAAGACTTTAGACCTTCGCGACAACCTCAAAGATGGTTAAATCCGATCATGAAAGAGGTTGTGAAAAAGGAAAATTTTAAACTACTTGATACAGGTATCATCTACCCTATCTCCGATAGCAAGTGGGTGAGTCCCATACAAGTTGTTCCAAAGAAGGGAGGAATGACGGTTATCACCAATAAGAACAATGAGATCATTCCTACAAGGACCGTGACTGGATGGAGGATGTGCATTGATTACCGGAAGCCAAACAATGTAACTAGAAAGGATCACTTCCCATTACCCTTCATTGATCAAATGCTTGAAAGGTTAGCACAACACTCGCATTTTTGCTATCTTGACGGTTATAGTGGCTTCTTTTAGATTCCGATTCATCCGGACGATCAAGAGAAGACCACATTCACGTGCCCATGGGGTACGTTCGCTTATAGGAGAATGCTGTTCGGGCTTTGCAACGCCCCAGCTACCTTCCAAAGGTGCATGATGGCTATCTTCTTGGAGTACACAGAGGAGATCATGGAGGTTTTCATGGATGACTTTTCTGTTTATGGTTCCTCTTTCGATAATTGTCTCTCTAACCTTTCTCTGGTGCTACAAAGGTGTGAAGACACTAACCTAGTTCTTAATTGGGAGAAGTGTCAATTTATGGTGAAGGAAGGCATTTTACTCGGACACTTGATCTCTAGTAGGGGGATTGAGGTAGATAAAGCTAAGATAGAGACCATAGAAAAGCTCCCTCCTCCATCTTCGGTGAAGGGGATAAGAAGCTTTCTAGGACATGCTGGATTTTATAGACGTTTTATAAAGGATTTTTCTAAGATATCAAAACCGCTTACTAATCTATTGATGAAGGATGCAGTTTTTTTATTTCTCGCATGATTGTTTAGATGTGTTTCATAAGATTCGGGAAGCTCTAATCTCAGCCCCGATCATCCAACCTCCGGACTGGAATCTTTCATTCGACAAGATGCTGGTTAATTCATAGATGTGGAAATGGAATCTTTCATTCGAGGTTATGTGCGATGCAAGTGACGTAGCCATAGGAGCTGTGCTTGGGCAAAAGAAGGAAGGACGAACCCATTCTATCTATTACGCTAGCAAGAAGCTAGATGACGCACAACTTAACTACGCCACTACTGAAAAAGTATTTCTAGCTATTGTTTATGCCTTTGAAAAGTTTCGTTCTTATCTTGTAGGTGCAAAGGTGATTGTATACACGGATCATGTTGCGATCCGGTATTTACTTGCAAAGAAGGATGCGAAACCAAGGCTGATTAGATGGATTCTTCACCTGCAAGAATTCGATCTACAGATCCGTGACAAGAAGGGTTCGGAAAATTCTGTTGCGGATCATTTGAGTCGTCTACCACATCTAGAAGACGACAATCTACCTATAGATGACTCCTTTCCGGACGAGCATTTACACATCATAGAGGAGTGCATCGACAAGGTAACTAAAGGTAACAAACCATGGTTTGCTGATTTTGTTAACTATTTGGTTTGCTAGGAAATACCACCCGGACTATCCTATGCATAAAGGAAGAAGTTCTTTAAGGATGTTCGGGAATACTTTTGGAATGAACCTCTACTCTTCAAGAAAGGTCCTGACGGCACCATTCAAAGATGTGTGCCGGAGGACGAGATGCAAAGCGTCATCCGTCATTGTCATTCACTACCTTGTGGAGGACACGCTAGCTCGAACAAGACTAGCGCTAAGGTATTGCAATCTGGATTTTTTTGGCCTACTTTATTTAAAGATGTGCAAACCTTTGTTTCCTGCTGCGATGCTTGTCAAAGAACAGGGAACATATCTAGGAGAAACAAAATGCCTCTTAACAACATTTAGGAGGTAGAGATCTTTGACGTTTGGGAGTAGACTTCATGGGACCTTTCCCATCATCTTGTGGAAACCAATACATACTTCTAGCTGTAGATTATGTTTCGAGATGGGTGTAAGCAATTGCATCTCCAAGTAATGATGCCATGGTTGTGGTTAAGTTCTTTAATAGAACTATATTCCCAAGGTTTGGGACACCACGGACTATCATTAGTGATGGAGGCTCTCACTTCATTGCCCCACGATTCGAAGCTCTACTTGCTAAGTATGTGGTGACTCACAAGATCACCACCCCTTATCATCCACAAACGAGTGGACAAGTGGAGATTTTGAATAGGGAGATTCAAGGAATCCTAGAGAAAACAGTTTCGAAGACAAGGAAGGATTGACCTTTGAAACTAGATGACGCATTATGGGCATATAGGACTGCATACAAGACTCCCATAGGAACAACACCATACAACCTAGTGTATGGGAAGTCTTGTCACTTACCGGTGGAGCTGGAACATAAAGCGTATTGGGCGGTTAAGTGGTTGAGCTTAAGCATGAAGGAAGTGGGCGAGAAGCGCCTTTTGGACCTTAATGAGCTTGAAGAACTTCGCTTAAACACTTATGAGAATGCCAAGATCTATAAGGAGAGAGCGAAGCGTTGGCATGATAAGCATATCATTCCAAAGGACCTCAAAGAAGGAGATCAAGTTCTCCTCTTCAATTCGAGACGTTGGCTGTTTCCAGGTAAGCTTAAATCTCGTTGGACTGGACCTTATCTAATCAAACATGTTTTTCCCCATGGTGCAGTTGAAGTATGGGGTGAAAAGAGCGGAAGATTTAAGGTGAACGGTCAACGACTCAAGAAGTATACACCGGAGCTCCAAGCTGAGGAGTTTGCGCCTACCACAGTTGAATAGATACAAGTATGGTCTAGCTACATACCTAAAACAAGCGCTTCTTGGGAGGCAACCCAAGGTATTGCACTTATGCTTTTGTTTATCATTCTTAGATTAGATTAGTTTAGTCGTTTTTACTTTGTTTTTGCCCTTGATACCTCCCGGTATGTCGTGTTTTTGGATGTAGGAACAATGGGATGGGCAATGGAAAGGAAAAAGTTAGAAGGAATTGACGAAACTTGGATTTTGGCACATTACAAAGAGTTTCACGCCCTAAACCACGGTCGTGGAAGCTACAGTGACCGTAATTTGCAAAAATCTGAGAAAAATCACCAAAACCACGGTTCAGTACAAAACCACGGCCGTGGAACACCCCGAGTGACCGTGATTTTCCAAAAAATTTACGGTCACTATATAAACCACCTTCTTCACAAAAACAACACAAAACTTCCAAACCACGACCCCATTCCACGCCCTAAACGCCGAAACCACTCCCCCTCTCTCAAATCTTCGTTCGGAGTCCGATTCGGCCGATTCTTGAGCCTAAAGTGACGCAAATCAATCATCTACAAGATCCAATCAACAAATTAAGTGATTAATCTCAGCAGAAGACGGAATTTGGATTTTAAGAATCCAAAAACCTAGGTTTTCTTCTCTTTCTCTACTTTGTGATTTGGCTAAATTCTTGCAAGATTTTTAGGAGAACTAATTGGAATTGGATTGGAATTAGTCTAGGACTATTGCCTGCTGAATTTGGTGTGCATTAATTGAGATTTGAGCAAAACAGAGCCGAACCACGGTCTCTGGGCGAACCACGGCCGTGGATAATTGTAGAACAAGTCGTGATTTTCCTTCTGAGATGGATTTGTTTAGGCGTAAGTGAACTAGGAACAAGAAGAGGAAAGGAGACACTTCCTCTTCCTACCAAAATCCCCCTAGTGAGCCACCATCACCCCCACCTCCTAGAATTCCAACCATCCATGAGGATTACCTCGATGCCTTGGAAAGGATCGAGAAGAGAGCGGTCATAGGACCACGCTACTTAGTGCGTGAGGAGCTAGAGCCGCTGAATGTAGTGAATGACTTAACGTGGCTTCTAGATAGAGCCGGTCTGATCATCTTCTCCACTATTAGGGAAGATGCATACAAGGAGATCACTAAGGAGTTTGTGATTTCCTTTGAAAATAGTGCCATGGATAGGACAGTTTCTTTTAGGCTGATGGAGGAGAACTACGAGTTCTCAATCTTGCAGTTTGGAGCCTTCTTTGGGTTCCAAAAGACCTTCAATGGTCGGTTCCCTAGCGGTGTATACGCTAAGGACTTCTGGGAGGACATAGCCATGATCTATGCCAGCGAGGACCGCTGACAACCAGTTGACACCAAGGATAAGCTCATCTACCACTTAGCCTTGAAGATAGCCCATAAAGTCCTTTCTGAGTGCCTTTTCCCTAGGACCGAAACCCCTCAGAAGATTAAGACTGATGAGTTATTCCTTCTTTACTCTATGCTGCATGGTAGACCTGCTGACTGTGCTACCCTCTTAGCCTCCACCATGAGTAAGCTCAAGACCAAGAGAGCCGGTAACATTGGATATGGTGGTATGGTTACCCACATTGCTAGGCAGCTAGGGATAGATTCTTCTACATGTACTAGGATCGCAGCGAGACCTTTGGGTCTCAATAGCTTGATGACGAGGGGTATCATCTTCCCTAGGCATCGTGGTCCACCTACCTCCGGTATGCCTTGGGAGGAGAGAGGAGGTAGAGGCATCCCGTGGCTCCCTGAGTATTCCATTATGGCTGGACGCCATAATTTGAAGCAGACATTCGTTGGTATGCATGCGAATAAGTTAGTGGCACCTCCCTATGTCCCCGATGAGGTTCCGGCTGAAGATGTTGAGGAGGAGGTAGGAGGAGATGATGGTTTTGAGGGAGGAGGTGAGGAGCAGGACTTTGGCACTTTCCCGGATCAGCCGGCACACTTCTCTGACCCTCCTAGGCGTTCACCACAACCCGTTGGACGTTCAGGAGCCTCTTCCTTTCGCCGTGCTAGCGTGAGTGAGAGACCGACATGGATGGACGCTCCTCCCGCTTGGTACGGAGCACAACCAGAGTGGATGGGAGCTCCACCACCTTGGTATAGCAAGGCGCCAGCAGCACCGACTCCACAGGATGCACCGGCATGGTACGGCTAGCCACCGGCTTGGTATGAGCAGCTACCGGAGTGGGCTACCGACCTTTCTAGGCGAGTTGGTGACTTGGAGATCCATAGAGAGGCGCAGATGACTAGGAGCCGGGAGCATGACGAGATGTTGAGTGATATCTACCGCCAACAGTTTGGGCGGTACTACAGCCATGACTTCCGCCTATTTCCACCACCGCCACCTCCACAGTGATGAGCCATGAGGATTGACAGTTTTAGCCGCCCCAACACCGTTCTAGTGAGTTTATTTTTCTTTTCTTCTTTTCTTTATTTCTTTTTCGAACATTGAGGACAATGTATGTTCTAAGTATGGGGTGGGGTGTGACTATGTGTTGTAATAACTCTACTACATTTGCTTGCTTCTATCCATAACACTTTGCATGTTTCATTTTCATAGTCACATGTTTCATTATTGCATTGCATGAAAAAGTTTGAAAAACCCATAAAAATTTGAAAATTTTGGAAAATTTTGAAAGAGTTCTTGTGCTTCTAAGATTAGAGATGACTTCTATGATAGCTCTCACTTGTGGAATGAGTTTTTGATGACAATTGTATGCTTAAACGGAATAACGAATTGAAGAGGAATTGAATGTGTTTGTTTATCCTTTCTTGCAAGTTTCATAATGTGAAAGTTCTATCTAAATCATATTGGGAAATTGAAGTTGAAATCACATGATGAGTTCTTATACTTCTTTATGAAATAATTAAGGCAATTCGATTTTCTTTCTTCTTTCTTGGATCACTCAGCCCCACAAGAAAAGTAATTGCCTCCCTTACCTATCCGGAAATTTGGAGGAGTTGATATTTGGCATGTTTGAAGTGGGAGGGCCATGAAAGAAAAATTTTGCATTCAAAGAATAGAATTAATAGGTTTGGGGAAGTCAATCATGACGATGAGTAACTCGGCACCATTCACATAGCCGGGTGTTTGTGTCTTGCCAAAGTCGGATTGAGCGATATTCCTAACGAATTATGGTATGTGCATCAAGGGTTTGAGGCATCTCGAAATTGAGAAACGCCGATCTCCTAGGCTTCGGTTTTTGTGCACCTCTGTCCATCTTTCAAAAAGTAAAGTCGAAAAATAATGTGAAAAAGAAGAGAGCAAAGCTCAAAGTTGACTAGCGTTAATGTCCATCTCCTAGGCTTCGGATTTGAACCATTTTTATGGTTCAAACCCGTGCTACTAACCCTGATCTTGCTACCTTTGATCCAGAAATTGAGAGGACGCACATTTGGCAACGATGACAACAACAACTTCAACAAGAGATGGCTGACCGTACACTTCGTCAACTCACGCAGCCCACCTTGGCTCAAAACCTCCTTGCGGTCACTATACCGGCATTAGGGGAATGATTCAATTTTGAGCTCAAGCCGGGTCTCATTCACTTGCTTCCATCCTTCCATTGGCTAAGTGGTGAAGACCCTATCAAACACCTTGGGAAATTCCATACCGTGTGTATGAGCATGAAGCCGGCCAACATTACCGAAGAACAAATCAAGATGAGGGCATTCGGCTTCACACTCAAAGATTCCACGGATGATTGGTATTACCACCTTCCATCTGGGAGCATCGACACTTGGGAGAACCTTCACAAGGCGTTTTTGGAGAAATACTTCCCAGCCAAGAAGGCCAATAGCTTGAAGAAAGCTATAAGCAACGTCGAGCAAGAGGCGAACGAAACTCTCTACGAGTACTTCGAAAGGTTTGCACGCCTCCGATCCAGCTGTCCTTTCCACGGATATTCAACTCAAGATCTAGTCTTGTACTTGTACAATGGCTTGCTGGATAATGAAAGGAGAATCAAACAACAAATCAGCGTTCCTCAATGTCAAAATCAGAAAAGACAACAAACCAAAAGTAATCTAAGAAGATCTTACAAACTCCTTCGAAAGCCAACTCCAACTATGATTTCTTCCTTCCTTGAACTTCAACCTTCAAACTTCCTTCAACTCTTCCTTCAACTCTTCAGAAAATACTTCAGAAAATCCTTGATCCGAAGATGACTGAATTGTAGAAAATCCAATCCTTTATATAGGAGAATTATCTTCGAAAGATAAAATATCTTAAAAAGATAATTTCCCAGAAAATATATCCATAACTCTTAAAATAAATCAGCCAAATATAATATCTTTCTTCTAGAAATCCAACCAAAAGTATAAGATATCCTCCTTCCAAAAATAGAAGATCTTAGCCAAAAATAAAGATCTCGCCGGCGACAGGGTGTTCGCCTCGGTCGGTACGCTCCTCAAGATCACCTCGGTCGAGGTGATACTATAGTTGACCGAGGTGAATCTCAACATAATGTAAATCATCTCAAATCTGGTCCAAAATCAATCTTCTAAATCATTTCCATGCTTCCCGAGATCTTCTCTAAGCTCCATTATGTAGTTTCAATGACTCCTTACCTTCCTTAGCTCCATTTCGATGCAAAACGTTCCATTTTACCTACGATTACAACAAAACTAGGTGTAGACCTCGATTCCCGCAAAGGTAGACAAAACAACAATATAATCAAAGAATATAAATCCATACATGCAGATTTATGAAGATAAAACGTCTAAACCAATCCCAAAATATAGACTATAATACATGCTATCAAGAGCCTTGTGTAAGCCACTTTTCCTGGGTTTAACATCTTCCATATCGAGCAACCTTGGAGCAATGTGATGCATGGCACCTTCAAAGTCTCCAAAAAGTCCAAATCTACGGAATACCACATGCATAGTGGTTGATTGTGAAAGCCGTCTAACCAAGTTCCTATTGCTTTGAAGTTCTTGAACCAATTTGACGACAACCCTACTTGAGAAGAAATCTCAATATTTATTGCCGGAGGTGAGGGTTGTGCCGAATCTGAGGTGATGAGAACCGTTACATCTGTTGATGAGGTTGGGGAGGAGCTTCTTGTTTCTTTGCCTCCGATGATGAGGCGATACGGTTGGAGGTTCTCTTGGGTGCCATGCATGAGTGTTTGTGAGAGAGAGTTTGAAAACCGAAAGAGTAAAGTGCAAAGTGGGCTGTAAAAATTTTTGAGCAGAAGGAAAGAGGTGATAGGAAAGGAAGTGATGGCTGCTTTATAAAGGACATGTCAAATCAATTTAAGGCAAAACAAAATCTTGAGAATATCAAGACTTTGAAAGCGAAATTTGATTTGCATATCTTCTTTCATAAATCTCAACCAAATTTCAAAACCAATATTTGAATTTTGAAATCGAAATTTTGGTGAAAAATTTTGAAGTCATTCTAAAAATTCTTCTTTAAAATGATTTAATGATCAAACATCTAAAAAGATGAAAATCATAAATCCGATCCGGGTTTATCACTTTTGTCTTTAGAATCCGTTTCAAGAGCTTGTATTATCACATTTAGTGGGTATACCTTTGAGATCAAAATCAAGATCACGAAGTTGTGGAGCTATCTATAAAATTTGTTAACAACAAGCTCCAACATCTATGTATTGGGCTTCAACTGTGGATAGGGCGACAAAATTTTGCTTCTTGGAGTACCAACTTATTAGGGATGACCCTAAGAATTGGCAACATCCATAAGTGCTTTTTCTATCGACCTTATAGCTTGCAAAGCCTGCATTTGAATAGCCAACAAGGTGAAACGAGTAAAGACATGGATACCATAACCCTAGATCCTTAGTGCCATTAAGATGTCAAAATATCCTCTTCACAACTATCAAGTGTGACTCTTTAGGATCAACTTGAAATCTAGCACACATGCACACACTAAACATAATGTCAGGTTGACTAGCGGTTAGATATAACAATGAAACGATCATACCTCAATACTCCTTTTGTACGACACTATTACCATTCTTGTCTTGATCTAATGAAAGAGTAGAACTCATTGGAGTTTTTTGCTACCTTGGATTGATCCATTTTATATTTCTTGAGCAAATCCTTGGTATACTTGCTTTGTTTTAGAAAGATTCCTTTCTTGGCTTGAGTAACTTGTAGACCAAGAAAGAAATTCAACTCTTCCATTAAGCTCATTTTGAACTCTCTACACATAATATCTGAAAATTCCTTACATAGAGAATCACTAGTAGCACCAAATAATATATTGTCAACATAGATTTGTACTACTAATAAATCGTTGTCTCTAGTTTTGACGAACAATGTTTTGTCAATCAAATCTCTTTTAAAGTCATTTTCAGAAGATACTTGGACAATATTTCATACCAAGATCGAGAAGCTTATTTAAGACCATAAAGAGCTTTGTCCAATTTAAAAACATGATCCGGAAATTGATCATTTTCAAAACTAGGAGGTTGAGCAACGTAGACCTCTTCTTCTAACAAGCCATTAAGAAAATCACACTTAACATCCATTTGAAAAAAGCTTTATGTTCATGAAGGATGCAAATGCAAGTAGCATACGTATGACTTCTAACTTGGAAACCGGAGGAAAGGTCTCCTCATAATCAATACCTTCTTGGTTGTAGCCTTGAGCTACAAATCGTGCTTTGTTTTGATGACTATACCATGTTCATCCAACTTGTTTCGGAATACCCATTTGGTTCCTATGACGGATTGGTGCTTAGGTCTAGACATGAGGGTCCATACTTTGTTTCTCTCAAAATCATTTAGCTCATTTTGCATGGAAATGATCCAATCTAGTTCTTCAAGTGCATGAACATAGTTTTTGGCTTCTACAAGAGACACAAACGCAGAAAAAGCACATAAGTTGTTTACCCTAGATTGGGTTTGCACACATGCTTTTGGATCGGAGATCACGTTCTCTTGTTGATGGTATGAAGAATGTTCGAATTTTCTTCTCTTGGTGTGTGAAACGTATGAAGATTTTGGAGGCTCAATTGTTTGACTTGATTCAGGAACCATTATAGGTGATGGAATTACTATCATTTAGGATAATGTTTAGAGTCTTTTTATTGCATTTGCGTCGGTTTATGATACTAACTCCTTGGTCCAGAAGAGAAAGACTAAAAGAAGCAAAGGAAGGAGTTATAAGCACTTAGGAGTGAAGATCGTTCACGAAGCAAACCTTCTGTTGCCTCACCGCCCCAGCGGAGCCTTGTCACCGCGCCTGCTGGTGACATTTTAGTCCGGAGCGCTCCCTGCGTCTTCGTCAGCGCCAGCCACGAAGACGGTCACCGCCCCTACGTCAACCCCTGGCGCCCCTGCAGTGACTTGCCCTGAAGAAAGCGAAGACCAGCGCCCCGTCGCATTCCCCTGCGCCTCAACCTGGGAGTTGGAAGGTGAAGAGCCTGTGTCACCGCCCCTGCGTTGACATCGGGACGCCCCAGCGGCTTGACATCAGAAACGACAGGAAGTTGTAAGGTCTGACGTTTGGAGAGCATTGAAGAATCCGCCCTTGCGGAATTGCCTAGCCGCCCTTGCGGTCATGAAGAAGATCAAGCATTTTTGCCTTCACCGCCCCTTCGGAGCTGAAGGCCGCCCCTGCGGTTCAACGACAGAAGCTTTACTCCGGCTGTTTACACCACCTTTATGGCATTAAAGGTGGCTATTTTGGGCCGGTCATTTACTCCTATTTAGTGTTGTTTGCCACTTAGCGTGCGTGCAAATAAGATTTAAATTTATAAAACTAGAATCAAGCAAGCGAACCCGCAGTGTACGGATCGGCGTAGTAAAGCAAGAATTCCAGAATATCGAACACAGGGATTTGGGGGGAACAAATTCAGTTCGCAAATTGTCAAGCAAGTGAATGTAATAAGCGTTGCAAATATTGGGAAAACAGTAACCCTAAAGATCCAGATGTCTAATTGTGGCAATCGATTCAAGATATACTAAACAACTAAGGACAGAGTTAAGAGTTGCAAAGGTAAGCTAAGGTAAAGCAATGTACGGTGAAGTTCCAAGCTTTATATGACTTATCTAAAGACACTCTCTATCAAGGTTGTTGAGGCTTCAGTATAGAAAGGATCTAAAGACAAGAATTAATATCAAATACCCAAACTTGTAACCCAAGGATCAAGACTAACTAATCCGATTAAGGTTGTGACACTCGAAATTAAAGTAGCGGTTGTTGAGGCTTCACTACTACCTAGAAAAGGGCAAACCAAGACTAGATTAAAGCTAATCTTTAACCTTGGATCAAAGTAAAAGCAAAGTTCGTAAAGTAGAGTAAATCACGGGTAGTTCTTGAGTTCCACGGCCGTGGAAGCTCAAGAACATACCGTGATCTTGGTTCGTCGACGAGATCTCTCTAACTCTTAGGGTCCAATCAATTTACGATCGATCTATCATCATCTAACCCACAATTATTAACCCTTCACCTTAGAATTGCTAAAGGGTTTTAGCCAATAACCATTGTCATGATATCACAAATCAATTAAAGAAGAACGAAAGATAAAAACCTTCGAAAACTCATATATAACTCAAAGTCAATCTCAAATACGAAACACAAATCGAATTATTCAATAGATTCGGAATAGAACAGAAAACCTCACAATGATCCTAAGCAAACACGAAGAACGGGATGTCAATCCGTCTTTGATATCAAAACCATAGGAAAAAGAGCGCAACTTCCGCCACACAAAATCTTCCGAAATCCAAATTGCCGACGCTTCGGCTAGATCCTTCTTGAACTCTCCCAACAACCTTAAGCAAGGCTAAGCGATAAGCGTCGATGTCCAAAACTCTCTTTTCTGACCCTTTTATAAGAAAGGATAAAATAACCGTCCGGCCCATGTGCGTAAATGATGTGGAAATAATTGGCTCGTCAAAAGATCGTCTAAATCACGGTCTCAAGGGGTTCGACGACCGTGGTTTAGAGTGTGGAATTGGATTACGGTTCCATATGATTTCCACGACCGTACTTTATACCGTGTAACTTTCTGGAATACTCCACGTTCATGATGCCAAGATCCACGGCCGTGGTTTAGAGCGTGGACTTCTCTACGACCGTATTTTAGAGCGTGGAAGTGCAAATTGCTTGTGGTTTCCTTTGTGTCGTGCCATTCCTCATCCTAGCATCTCCTTTGACTTCTTTGATGTGTTCCTAATCCTTGGATGTGCTCAAATCTTCTCCTATCTCTCTCAAATGGTCCGGTTTTAGCTCTTATTCACCTATAATCAACACAAAGCTAATGTAGACCTCCATATCGAAAATGTAGACAAACTAGCTAACAAATGCTTCAATGCCTTATCAATGAACACTATAATGGATGAAAAACATTTAGAAAAAGTGCCTAGAATATCGCAATATTTCATGCTAACAAAATACCCCATACTTGCCACTTGCTTGTCCCCAAGCAAGGTCTTTTGAAAGCTTTAGAACATAAGTTAGGATGAAATATGCATGCAAACTCAAAAAACAAATCATATTTTAGGTAAATGTGCTTCTAGTCAATAGATCATTCTCAAACCTTGCTTCATTCATTCTTGAAACGCTCATATACATAACCAAAGAATGTAGAGGAAAGAAACATCATGAATTGATCAAACTTCAATGTAAACATCATAATCTTCAAGCATTATCAAAATCAAGCATAAGAAACTTCAATTTAGATCACCAAGCCAAATAACACTCTTTTGATCTTAAGGACTTCCAAATAAGGTCTAGAATGCGGAAGGGAGGGAAAGCTTATAAGGAGTGTGGTGTATGAATCCGGGAAAGTGGACAACTAACTCTTTTCTTTTTATTTCAATTTGCAACACCATCAACTTTGAGCTTTGCTCTCTTCTTTTCACATCATTTTTCGACTTTACTTTTGGAGTTATGGACAGCGATGCACAAAAACCGAAGCCTAGGAGATTGGCGTTTCTCAAATTTTGAGATGCCTCAAACCTTTGATGCACATACCATAATCCGTTAGGAGTATCGCTCAATCCAACTTTGGCAAGACACAAACACTCGGCTATGTGAATGGTGCCGAGTTACTCATCATCATGATTGACTTCCCCAAACCTATTATTTCTATTCTTTGAATGCAAACAATTGCTTTCATAGCCCTCCCACATCAAACATGCCAAAACATAACTCCTCCAAATTCCCGGATAGGTAAGGGAGGCAATTATTTCATTGAGAGGCTAAATGAACAAAAAAAGGAGAAAGAAAGGTCGAATTGCCTTAATCATTTCATAAAGAAGTATAAGAACTTATCATGTGATTTAAACTCCGATTTCTCAATATGATTTAGATAAAACTCTTCACATTATGAAACTTGCAAGAAAGGATAATCAACACATTCAATTCCTTTTCAATCCAATATTCGTTTAGGCATACAATTGTCATCAAAAACTTAATGCACAAGTAGTAATTATCATAGAAATCATCTCAATTCTTAGAAGCACAAAACCATTTAGAATTTTCAAAATTTTTCAACTTATGGGTTTTTCAAAAGCTTTTTCATGCAATGCAATAATGAAACGTGTGACAGTGAAATGAAACATGCAAAGTGTTCTCGAATCAAGGCAAGCAAAGTGAGTAGAGTTATTACAAACGATAGTCACACCCCACCCCATACTTGAGACAAACATTGTACCTAATGTTCAAAAAGAAATAAAGAAAAGAAAGAAAGAAAAATGAACTCACAAGATGGCGGTGGAGCGGCTAATACTGTCAATCATCCATGGTTATCACTGAGGTGGGGGCGGTGGTGGAAACGGGAAGAAGCCGGGGTCGAAGTTCCGCCCAAACTGCTGGCGGTAGATGTCTCTCATCATCCTATCATGCTCATCAGCTCGTGCATCCCTAGCGTCCTGCCGGATCTCCAAATCTCCTACTCTGTCGGAGAGGTCGGTAGCTGTAATATCCGGAATTTTCGTTCCGTTTAATTCCGAAGCAAATCGGACTTCGAGCCGTTGACGGTTCCCATTCTATTTAGTATTTCTTTCTTCACAAATTTTATCATTTTATGTAGAATTTAATTCACATAAAATGATAGAATTATATCAAACCCTAAGTCTTATAACTATTTATCATTTTATGTAGAATTTAATTCACATAAAATGATAGAATTATATCAAACCCTAATTCTTACAATTATTTATCATTTTATGTAGAATTTTTTTTTTGGTATTGATTTTATGTAGAATTTAATTCACATAAAATGATAGATTTATATCAAACCCTAATTCTTATAATTAATCCTTAACAACGACTTTAGACGAGAATGTGACAAAGCTGTGACGAGACCATGACAGAGCTGAGACGAGGTCATGATGAAGCCCGACAACTCTGTGACGAAGTCATGCATGGGCCTGACAAAGCCATGACGAGTTTTTAACGAGTTTTGACAACTCAGCCCACCTTAATTTTCACAACTCCAGCCCACTTCCTCCCTAAATTTTCAGCCAGACCTTACCCTGCTGCAGCCCGTCTGTATGGTGATTGTGCCGGCCCAACAACATATCCAGCCCTCCAGCCCAGCGAAAGTGAAGAGGAGAAGCCGGCCCTATCTCCTTGCCAGCCCTAGAGCACATCGATCCTTCCTGCAGATCACATGCTCCTTTGATGGACGTTACAAAGAAACCGTAACTTCCCACATTTTACGCCTTCCATTACTCCCTCATCTGATACGTTCCATCACCATCAGATCTCTCTTACGCACCTACCACATTTGCAGCAGACGAAGTAAGCAGCAGCAACGGTCTTCAACATCGATCTTCTGCACGTGGATCTCGCAAGCAACAAGCCATCCAAGATCTCTCTCCTTTGCACCACAGCAGCTCCGGCCTTATACTCCCCTCTGTGACAGGAGGCAAGCGAAGCCGGAGGCACTCCGTCCCTGCTGCACGTGAAGCTGTACACTCCCAAGCAGCCCCCTTCCCTGTCGTGCAATCGCCACCAACATCATAGGGACAGATCTCGCCTCTTCATACCAATAGATCTCTTGCAAGCGGCCTCTCCGCTTCTGTGCAACAACTGGCTCGACAACAACCTTGTGCAACATCCTATCTCCCTTCGAGTCTTGGAAATCGAATATGGTGGATACCCTTGCTTCCTTGCACTTCTTTCCACACCTTTTGTGTCTAATGAATGCTCTTCATGTCTCCTAATCATGCTCAGAACATCCATAGAAGAAACAGTGAAGATATAGGAGTTTGCTTAGTTTCCGGAAATGAAGAATAGTCAAATTCGGCCCCGGTTTTGGGTAGGTTAGACTCCACCATTACTGCTGATTTTCGGATATGTTTTAGTCGATATTGTATAGTATAACATACTAAAATTTGAGAGGAATCGGAACTACGGTTTGAGAGTTATGGGGTTCCAAAGTTGAAGCCTCATGCAGTTTTTATATAGGTGCTGAGTGTTGGGGAAAACAGCAAGTGATGTTGTTTTGTGAGATGGTTTTGAATAAGCTCTTGATCTCCGCTGGTCTTTAATTTAGGATATGATATAGTTGACATATTTTTGTAGAACATATTAAAATTTGAGAGGAATCCAGCGAGCGGTTTGGGAATTATGATTTTTCAAAGATTGAGTCGTAAGCAGTTTTTCTGTTGTGCTGAAATTCAGTTTTGTGAGATAGTTTTAAATAGTATTTTAATCTCCTTTGCGTCTGAATTTTGGATATATTATAGATAGGATTTTATAGTAGAACATATCAAAATTTGGGATAAATCCAGCAAGTAGTTTAGGAGTTATGATTTTTCAAAGTTAAGACAGTGTGCTGTTTGTTAAGTGTTGTAACCAACTTTAGAAATTTTTGTAGAAGTGATGCTTTAACAGTTTTAAGAAATTCTTTCTCCTATGAGTAGATGGGATATCATAGATGATCTAGGGAATTATTTCGAAATTTTTATAAGACTATTCGAATTTCATATTTGAAGCCGAAGTTGGACCTTAACGATCTTTCGGAAAATAAGAAGAATGTGTAAATTGCCAGTTTGTAACCAAACTCATCTTTACGAGTTAGAATATGACATTTTAGTCTCAAATAAGAGTTTAAACATAAATTATGAATTTTTAGAAGTTTCGGGACCAAGGGTAAAATAGTCATTTTACCGTAAATTAATATTGTAATCAATTATGTTCTATTAAGACCTACTATCTTAGAAGTCTTAGACTTCTAATCACCTAGGAAGTGTGCTGTCACACTTGCCTCCTTTGACAGGCCACTGAATTCCTATTGTACAGATTGATGTGCAAATTAGAAAGTCGAGATATGATTCAGGTAAGTCCACGGACTTACTTAGCTGACTTCTTGCATGTGTGTGATGTGTATGAGTGGTGTTTGTTAGTTAAGATAAATAACGAAACCGGAATAGGCCGACTTTAGTATATTGTATAATTGACCCAAGTGTATTATAACGGGACGTGACATCATCTGCTAGCTCTTGCCAGAGTCTAGGAGGTTCCCTACGACCAGCCCAGTCAGGTAGACGGTCAAATGCATTAGTACCATTCCGCGTTGGTAAACGGGACAGGGGCGAGGTTTGGAAATCCCTCGTGTCACAAAATAAGTATCATTAGTAATGACATATCACCTAATTAAAGATAATAAAAGGATTGATTGTGCATGTTGATTGTGTATGTTGTGTGTTTGTGCTTTTACCTTTATACTTATGCATAGAATGTTAGCTAACGGTTTTATACCGCTTGTAGATGCCTTGCAGGTTAAGACAATTGTAGAGAGATCCGGAGGAAATGGTCAGCCGGGTCCACGTACTCTTTTAGTTGGAGGCGAGGTTGTCTTATGTTCTTTATATACGTCGTTTTAGTACCATTGCTTTGTAAGGCTGATACATATCCTTCATGTATATATTGTTTAAAGTTTTCAAATGTTTCAATACTTTGGTGCCTTGTTGTAAGATCCTAGTAAAATTGTTGTCAAACTAAGGTCGGGACCCATTGTGAGGTCCTAACCAGTAGCTCCCCGAGTTCTGAGAATTTGGGGTGTTACAGTAGCCCGGTCCGGTAGCTGCGCATACCACCCCGGTGCCCGGTTGTACCAAGCTGGTGCATCCTGTGGGGCTGGTGCTGACGTTGGCTGTGCATACCATGTCGGTGGAGCTCCCATCCACTCCGGCTGTGATCTATACCAATCAAGAGGGGTATCCATCCATGTCGGCCTCTCACTCACGCTAGCACGGCGAGAGGAAGATGCTCCTGAAGGTCCAGCTGGTCGTGGCGAATGCCTCGGAGGGTCAGGGAAATGTGCCGGCTGATCCGGGAAAGTGCCAAAGTCATGCTCCTAACCTCCTCCTATCTCCTCCTCATCTGCCGCTGGTACCTCAATGTGGACGTAGGGAGGTGCTACTAACCTATTCGCATGCATAGCAGTGAATGTCTGCTTCCAATTATGGCGTCCAATCATAATGGAATACTCACGGAGCCATGGAACGCCTCTACCTCCTCTATCCTCCCATGGCATGGCAGTGGTAGGGGGACCTCTATGTCTAGGAAAGATCAAACCTCTAGTCATGAGACTCTGGAGACCCAACGGTCTCGCCGCTATCCTAGTGCAAGCAGAAAAGTCTATCCCCAACTGTCTAGCGATGTGGGTGACCATACCACCATATCCAATATTCCCGGCTCTCTTATTCTTGAGCTTACTCGTGGTGGAGGCTAGAAGGGTAGCACACTCAGCAGGTCTACCGTGCAACATAGCATAAAGGAAGAACAACTCATCTGTCTTAATCTTCTGAGGGGTCTCGGTCCTAGGGAAAAGACACTAAGAAAGTACTCTATGGGCTATCTTCAAGGCTAAGTGATAGATAAGCTTAGCCTTGGTGTCAGCTGGCTGCCAGCGGTCCTCGCTGGCATAGATCATAGCAATGTCCTCGCAGAATTCCTTAACATATACACCGCTAGGAAAACGACCATTGAAGGTCTCTTGGAACCCAAAGAAGGCTCCGAACTCTAAGATCGAGAACTCATAGTTCTCTTCCATCAGCCTAAAGGAAACTGTCCTATCCACATGGCTATGCTCAAAAGAGGTCACAAACTCTCGAGTAATCTCCTCATATGCGTCCTCCCTAATAGTGGAGAAGATGATCAAGCCGGCTCTATCTAAAAGCCATGTAAGGTCACTCACCATATTCAGTGGCTCTAACTCCTCAAGAACTAAGTAGCGTGGTCCTATGACCGCCCTCTTCTCGATCCTTTCTAAGGCATCGAGGTAATCCTCATGGATTTTTGGAATTCTAGGGGGTGGGGGTGATGGTGGCTCACTAGGAGGTACTTGGGAGGAGGAGGAAGCATCACCTTTCCTCTTCTTGCTTCTAGTAGAGATTCTCCTAATCAAATCCATTTCAGAGGCAAAATTACGGCCTATTCTACAGATTCCACAGCCGTGGTTTACCCAAAGGCCGTGATTCGGCTCTGAATTTCTCAAAACTCAATCAATTCACACCAAATTCACCAAGCAGCAGTCCTAGACTAATTCTAATCCAATTCCAATCAGTTCTCCTAAAAATTCTTGCAAAAATTGAGCCAAATCGACAAAGTAGAGAAAGAGAAGAAAAGCTAGGTTTTGGATTTTTAAAATCCAAATTCCGACTTCTTCAGGGATTGTTCGCTTGATTTGTTGATTGGATCTTGTAGATGGTTGAATTTGCTTTACTTTAGGCTCAAGAATCGTTCGAAACGATTACCGAACGAAAATTTGAGAGAGGAGAGATGGGTTCGGCGATTTGGGCGTGGAAGAAGGTCGTGGAATGGGAATTTTTGTGTGGCTTTTTGTGAAGAAGGTGGTTTATATAGTTCCCGTAAAATTTTTGGAAAATTACGGTCACTCGGGGTGTTCCACGGGCGTGGTTTTGGTGATTTTTCTCAGAATTTTGCAAATTACGGTCACTGTAGCTTTCACGACCGTGGTTTTAGGCGTGGAACTCTCTATAATGTGCCAAAATCCAAGTTTCGTCAATTTCCTTCAACTTTTTCTTTTCCCTTCCCTATTCCATTGCTCCTACATCCAAAAACACGAACATACCGGAAGGTATCGAAGGCAAAACAAAACAAAAACGTCTAAACTACTCTAATCTACGAATGATAACAAAAACATAAGTGCAATACCTTCGGTTGCCTCCCAAGAATCGCTTGTTTAAGGTCCGTAGCTAGACCTTACTTACACTTATTCGAGTACGGTAGGTGCGAACTCCTCATCTTGGAGTTCCGGTGAGTACTTCTTGAGTCGTTGGCTGTTCACCTTGAAGCTTCCGCCCTTTTCACCCCATACTTCAACTGCACCATGTGGACGTTTGATTAGATAAGGTCCGGTCCAACGAGATTTAAGCTTACCTGGAAAGAGACGAAGTCTTGAATTGAAGATGAGAACTTGATATCCTTCTTTAAGGTCTTTTGGAATGATATGCTTATCATGTCAACGCTTCGCTCTTTCTTTATAGATCTTGGCGTTTTCGTAGGCGTTTAAGCGAAGATCTTCAAGCTCGTTAAGGTCCAAGAGGCGCTTCTCGCCTCCCTCCTTTATGTTAAAGTTCAACCACTTTATTGCCCAATACGCCTTATGTTCCAACTCTACCGGCAAGTGACAAGACTTCCCATACACAAAGTTGTAGGGCATCGTACCTATGGGAGTCTTATATGTAGTCCGGTATGCCCATAATGCATCATCAAGTTTCAAAGACCAATCCTTCTTTGTCCTTGAAACCGTCTTCTCTAGGATTACTTTAATCTCCCGGTTTGAAATCTCCACTTGTCCACTTGTTTGTGGATGATAAGGGGTGGCGATCTTGTGAGTCACCCCATACTTAGCTAGTAGAGCTTCGAATCGTCGGACAATGAAGTGAGAGCCTCCATCACTAATGATAGTCCGTGGTGTCCCAAATCGCGGGAAAATGGTCTTGTTAAAGAACTTAACCACAACCATGGCATCGTTAGTAGGAGAGGCAATTGCTTCAACCCATCTCGAAACATAATCTACAGGTAGAAGTATGTATTGATTTCCACAAGATGATGGGAAAGGTCCCATGAAGTCAACTCCCCAAACGTCAAAGATCTCTACCTCCTGAATGTTGTTAAGAGGTATCTCGTTTCTCCTAGAGATTTTCCCTGTTCTTTGACAAGCATCGCAGCAGGAAACAAAGGTTTGCACATCTTTAAATAAAGTAGGCCAAAAGAATCCAAATTCCAATACCTTAGCGCTAGTCTTGTTCGAGCTAGCGTGTCCTCCACAAGGTAGTGAATGACAATGAAGGATGACGCTTTGCATCTCGTCTTCCGGAACACATTGTCGAATGATGTCGTCAGGACCTCTCTTAAAGAGGAGAGGTTCATTCGAAAAGTATTCCCGAATATCCTTAAAGAACTTCTTTCTTTGTGCATAGGATAATCCGGGTGGTAATTCCTGGCAAACCAAATAGTTAACAAAATCAGCAAACCATGGTTCATTACCTTTAGTGATCTCGTCGATGCACTCCTCTATGATATGTAAATGCTCGTCCGGAAAGGAGTCATCTATGGGTAGATTGTCGTCCTCTAGATGTGGTAGACGACTCAAATGATCCACAACAGAATTTTCCGAACCCTTCTTGTCACGGATCTCTAGATCGAATTCTTGTAGAAGAAGAATCCATCTAATTAGCCTTGGTTTCGCATCCTTCTTTGCAAGTAAATACCGGATCGCAACATGATCCGTGTATACAATCACCTTTGCACCTACAAGATAAGAACGAAACTTTTCAAATGCATATACAATTGCTAGAAACTCTTTCTCGGTAGTGGCGTAGTTAAGCTGCACTTCATCTAGCGTCTTGCTAGAATAGTAGATAGCATGGGTTCGTCCTTCCTTCTTTTGCCCAAGCACAAATCCTATAGCTACGTCACTTGCATCACACATAACCTCGAATGGAAGATTCCAATCCGGAGGTTGAATAATCGGGCCTGAGATTAGAGCTTCCCAAATCTTATTAAACGCATCTAAACACTCCTGCGAGAAATCAAAAACTGCATCTTTCATCAATAGATTAGTAAGCGGTTTTGATATCTTAGAGAAATCCTTTATAAAGCGTCTATAAAATCCAGCATGTCCTAGAAAGCTTCTTATCCCTTTCACTGAAGATGGAGGAGAGAGCTTTTCTATATTCTCTATCTTAGCCTTATCCACTTCAATCCCTCTACTAGAGATCAAGTGTCCTAATACAATGCCTTCTTTCACCATAAATTGACACTTTTCCCAATTAAGAACTAGGTTAGTGTCTTCACACCTTTGTAGCACAAGAGAAAGGTTAGAAAGACAATTATCGAAAGAGGAACCATAAACAGAAAAGTCATCCATGAAAACCTCCATGATTTCCTCTATGTACTCCGAGAAGATAGCCATCATGCACCTTTGAAAGGTGGCCGGGGCGTTGCAAAGCCCAAACGGCATTCTCCTATAAGCAAACGTACCCCACGGGCACGTGAATGTGGTCTTCTCTTGATCGTCCGGATGTATCGGGATCTTAAAGAAACCACTATAACCGTCAAGATAACAGAAATGTGAGTGTTGTGCTAACCTCTCAAGCATTTGGTCGATGAATGGTAGTGGGAAGTGATCCTTTCTCATTGCGTTTTTTAGCTTGCGGTAGTCTATACACATCCTCCATCCCGTCATGGTTCGTGTAGGAATGAGCTCATTATTCTTGTTGGTAATGACCGTCATTCCTCCCTTCTTTGGAACCACCTGTACGGGACTCACCCACTTGCTATCAGAGATAGGGTAGATGATACTTGCATCAAGTAGTTTAAGAATTTCCTTCTTGACAACCTCCTTCATGGTCGAATTTAACCGCCTTTGAGGTTGTCGCGAAGTTCTAAAATCTTCTTCCATTAGGATCTTATGCATACATAGTGAAGGCTTGATTCCTACTAGATCCTCTATAGTGTAACCTAAGGCTTTCCTATGTTTCATAAGAACAACCATAAGCTTACTATGTTCATCTATACTTAGATCGGAACTAACAATTACCGGAAAGTTAGAATTAGGTCCTAGAAATGTGTACCTTAGATGTGCGGGAAGTGGCTTCAATTCTATCACTATAGGACTCTCTAATGACTCTTGAGGAGTGTCCAATGCTTCCTTAAAAGTCTCTAAGGGTATAGAAGTTGTTGGAGAAGAATCAAGAGAAGTGGTAGAAAGAAAGTAATTGTCCTCAGATTTTCCCAAAATTACGGCTCCCCTTTTTCCTCCACGGCCGTGGTTTTGGGCGTGGAAGTCAATTATGGTGCCTCTGCTTGTTCCACGGCCGTGATTTTGGCCGTGTAACTTACTGGAGTCCTCTGAATAGCTGATTACGGTCATGTTGGTGGAAACCACGGCCGTGGAATAGCACGACTGACCGTGATTCCTCACGTTTTCTAACACATCGTAGAGTTTTTCAAACTCTTCTTCATACACTTTTTTTGCTTCTCTAAAGCTTCAATTTCCTCATTGCATTCCTCTTCTTCCCCTATGTCCATAATGCTCATAGTGATCACCTTTTGCAAGGGATCCTTGAAGAGAATCGAACTTACTTCCTCTCTAGATAGCTCTTTGTCATGGATGTTGAATATATCCTCTTCAAAAGCTGGTTCTTTCATCAAAGTGGAAGGAACGAACTCTACCTTTTCCTCTCCTATGTCGAAGGCGAGTCTAGCATTCTTGCAATCAACCATACAGCCGGATGTTGCAAGAAACGGTCTTCCGAGTATGATCGGGACCGGACTATCTGCAGGAATGTCAAGCACAACAAAATCTATTAGAACATAGAACTTACCAAGCTTAACCGGACGTCTTCAACTATGTCGACGGGACGAGTTATGGATCAATCCGCCATGTATAACGTCATCTTCACCGGTTTAGGTTCGCCTAAACCGATCTTCCTACATAAGGCAAGCGGAATGATGCTAACGCTTGCTCCTAAATCACATAATGCATCATATGTGACATCTCTCACTCCTATGGGAACACAAAATGACCCCGGATCCTTCAGCTTTGGGGGCATCTTTTCTTTCATCGTCTTAATGAGAGCCGATGAATCCGAACTCATCTTGACTTCTCCAAAATCCTCTAATTTCCTCTTGTTAGAGAGGATCTCCTTTAAGAACTTTCCATAAGCTAGCATACCTACGATTGCATCAATGAAAGGTATATTAATATGCAGTTTGCTCATGAGTTTAATAAACTTACCGAATTGTTTGTCTAGATGCGCTCTTGCTCTAGATTGTGGGAATGGTAGGGAAGGTTTGTAAGCTAGAGGAGGAATGTAGATGTCTTCCTTCTCCTTCCCCTTTTCCTTCTCTTTTTCGACGGGAACTTCCACAAACTTAGGTTGCGGGTCGGTGGTTGTTGCTCCGCTCCTAGTTGTGATAGTCATCACCCTCCCTTTTGGGTTATCCTCCATCTTTCCTAGAAGTTTTCCTTGATTCCTAGGAACTTCCTCAGCATTGCTAAACATTTGATTTTCTAAAACCTTTTGGGCTTTATCAACCTTAGTAATGTGACCCTCCAATCCTTGAAGCTTTCCCAAAATTGTTTCCAACATGGGATCGGGCTTCTCTTTCCCCGAAGTGCTTCCACTATTAGATGTTTGTCCCTGACTTTTCAAAGGAATAGAAGAAGAAGAAGGTCGAGTTAGTGAATTTCCTGAATTGGGATAAGAATTACCGGAGTTTTGTTGTTGGTTGGAACGCCAATTGTTGTTGTTTGAACCCCTATTGTTGTTACAATTGCTATTCCGGTTGTTGTTGTTGTTCCAATTATTCCGGTTGTTGTGATTTGTATTCTCACTCCCATTGTGGTTATTGTTGTTTCCTAAATAACCAACGTCTTGCTCCTTATGCTTTGGAAAGCTAGCCTTGATGACTTCTTCAATTCTTTAATCTCGGAGTTGAGAGAAAAGATTTGAGTTTGAGCAGCTTGTGTTAGCTTTGCTCCTTGCTCCACTCGATTTGCTTCTACCTTCCGGTGAGAATACTTCTCAATGACTCGGGCTTGCTTCTCAATGAAGTCTCAAGCGTCATCTTCCCTCATGTCCATGAATGTACCACATCAAAGGGATTGGAGCTTGAATTGTGTTTCCATATCCAGCCCCTTATAGTATATCTCCAATAGCTCCAATTTGGAAATGCAATGATGTGGGCAATCCAATAGTAAATCCTGAAATCTTTCCCAAGACTGGAACAAACTTTCATTAGATCTCATAGAAAATGCATTAATCTTACCTCTCAACTCCGCCGTCTTGGATGGCGGAAAAAATTGTGAGGAACTCCGAAGAAAGATCCTCCCATGTGTTGAGTCTTCCATTTGGAAGAGCTTGATACCAAGATAAAGCTTTCCCTTTCAAAGAGAAGAAGAATGGCTTGATCTTGTAATTGTTGGTAGTTGCATTCGTTGACTTCATTGTCTCCATCAAGATCTCAAAATTCTGTAAATGTTGATGTGGAGATTCAACTCGTTCCTCCAAACTGACTTTGGCGAACGGTGATAATTACTTGTGGGTTGAAGCTAAACCCCTGCATATCATCAGCATCAAAGTTCACACCTAGACGGCGTGGTTGCTGAATTGGATTCATCCTTTGGCCAAGAGTTCTTGGCTCTTCATCCACACGAGCGGCTCTCGCACCCCCAGCCGGGACACGATAATTGGCAGCCGGTCATGGATTATATTGATTCATATTGATTGTCGGATTAATGTCCTCTAGCGGTGGCATGGAAGAGTCGCTATCCTCATCGGATGAGTTGGTTCTAACCGATATTGCCGGTTTCCTCCTCTTCTTCTTCTTGGAATCGCTCAATTCCAGCCTCATTTGAAATATCATGTCCCTGAGCTCATCAATCTGCAATTGATGACGGTCCGATTCTTCCTTGCGAGTCTTTCTTTCTTTGAGCTTCTTCCTCAAAGTCTTCTCAAGTTCTTGATCAAGAGGTAAGAGGTCTTTGTTGTTCCTAGACCTGCGCATATACCTAAGGTAACCTGCAAATATCACTCGAAGGAGATATCAAATAACAAGGGCAAAGCTCCCAAGCTTGACAACCGATAACCGAATTCGGCCTAAACCAAATTCCCGGCAACGGCGCCAAAAACTTGTTCGCCACTTAGCATGCGTGCAAATAAGCTTTAAATTTATAAAACTAGAATCAAGCAAGCGAACCCGCAATGTACGGATCGCCGTAGTAAAGCAAGAATTCTAGAGTATCGAACACAGGGATTTGGGGGGAACAAATTCAGTTTGCAAATTGTCAAGCAAGTGAATGTAATAAGCTTTGCAAATATTGGGAAAACAACAACCCTAAAGAACTAAGGACAGAGTTAAGAGTTGCAAAGGTATGCTAAGGTAAAGCAATGTACGGTGAAGTTCCAATACTTTATATGACTTATCTAAAGACACTCTATATAAAGGTTGTTGAGGCTTTAGTACAGAAAGGATCTAAAGACAAGAATTAATATTAAATACCCAAACTTGTAACCCAAGGATCAAGACTAACTAAACCGATTAAGGTTGTGACACTCGAAATCGAAGTAGCGGTTTTTGAGGCTTCACTACTACCTAGAAAAGGGCAAACCTAGACTAGATTAAAGCTAATCTTTAACCTTGGATCAAAGTAAAAGCAAAGTTTGTAAACTAGGGTAAATCACGGGTAGTTCTTGAGTTCCACGGCCGTGGAAGCTCAAGAACAAACGTGATCTTGGTTCGTCGACGAGATCTCTCTAACTCTCAAGGTCCAATCAATTTACGATCGATCTATCATCATCTAAGCCACAATTACCCTTCACCTTAGAATTGCTAAAGGGTTTTAGCAAATAACCATTGTCATGATATCACAAATCAATTTAACAAGAATGAAAGATGAAAACCTTCGAAAACTCAAATATAACTCAAAGTCAATCTCCAATCCAAAACACAAATCGGAATATTCAATGGATTCGGAATAGAACACAAAACCTCACAATGATCCTAAGCAAACACGAAGAACGGGATGTCAACCCGTCTTCGATATCAAAACCCTAGGAAAAAAGGCGCAACTTCCGCCACACAAAATCTTCCGAAATCCAAATTGCCGGCGCTTCCGCTAGATCCTTCTCGAACTCTCCCAACAACCCTAAGCAAGGCTAAGCGATAAGCTTCGATGTCCGAAACTCTCTTTTCTGACCCTTTTATAAGAAATGATAAAATAACTGTCCGGCCCATGTGCGTAAATGATGTGGCAATAATTGGTTCGTCAAAAGATCGCCTAAATCACGGTCTCAAGGGGTTCCACGACCGTGGTTTAGAGCGTGGAATTGGATTACGGTTCCATATGATTTCCACGACCGTACTTTACACCGTGTAACTTTCTGGAATACTCCACATTCATGATGCCAAGATCCATGGCCGTGGTTTAGAGCGTGGACTTCTCTACTACTGTATTTTAGAGCGTGGAAGTGCAAATTGCTTGTGGTTTCCTGTTCGCCCCAACCGGTGTGTGCAAGCTTTAAATTTATAACCCAAGACGTAAGCTTAAAACAAGGATGCGAACCCGCAATGTACGGGTCAATCGTAGTAAAAGCAAGAAATTCCGGGGTGTCGATCTCAGGGACTTAGGTGAAACCTAAGCAAGTATAGGTAGTCTGTGTAATTACTAACCACAAAAGCGATTAAAGCAATCAAAGATGATAATATAGTCAATTAAGGAAAATATGTAATTCTAGGGATTAAAGCATCTAGTTGTGGTTCCAACTCAAGATCTCAAGATAAGCTGACAAAGCTGAGATTTTACAAAGGGAAGGTGTTACTAAAGTGGAATAGATCACTGGGTAAGTCTCACTACTCACTAATCCCAGACCATAACTCCTATTACCGGGTAAGTCTCAAGGAACTAAGGAAAAGAACTATAACCTCAAACTAACACGCCACCTAAGGGAATAGAATCAACCTTTACCGGGCTAGTCTCAGGCTAACTCATAAAGATGGGATGAAAGCACACTCAAACCCCAATAAAGGATAAACCTTTATTACCTACACTTATGATCATGGGTAAACAAACAAAGGAATTACCGGGTAAGTCTCATCCTAAGCTTGCATTGAACCAGGAAAGGTGTAATAAGAATAGGATTTGGAAAACTCTAACACTTAACTCTTAGTTTCGGATCATAATGAGTCACCTCGGTCAGACGAATTCCACCCCGACCGAGATGTTCATTGACTGAGCGAGATGTTCTAGGGTTAAGGATAAAGACTCGAGCTCTCAATATCCTACTGGAATTTAAGATTATTCTATCATTGTTTTTCCCACAACCTTAAGCCAATCACCCTAGAATCACACAAAGAAATTAGCCAATCATCATTATGAAAGCAATAATCCTATATAAGGGAAGAAGGTAAATAATTGAACACAAAAACCTTAAGAACAAGGCTTTAATAAATGAATCAATTGTAAAACAAACAAGCGTTCCTTGGATCACAATCCAATAAGACAATCAACAAGAAGGGAATCTAAGAGAATCTTACAAAACCCTTCACCAAAAGTTATAAAAGCTATCAACTTCCTTCCTTCAACCTTCCAAAAATCCTTCCCAACTGCTGGATGCTCTAAGCATGTATTTTCTGGTGATGCGCCGGTGCTGATTTGTGGAAAATCCAGCCCTTTATATAGGAAAACTACCCTCCTAAGATAAAATATCTTGAAAAATGTTTTCCTAATAAAATATATCTATCTCTCATAAATAAATCCCCAAAATATAAGATCTTCCTTCCAAAAATCCAGCCTAAAAATATAAGATCCTTCCTTCCAAAAATAAAATATCTCAGCCAAGAATAAAATATATCTCGCCGCGTCCAAGGTGTTCACCTCGGTCGGGACGCTCCTCTGGATCACCTCGATCGAGATGGTACTGTAGCTGACCGAGGTGGCTCTAAACTGAATGTGAAATCTCTTAAATCTGGTCCAAAGTGAATCTTTAATCCATTTCTATGCTTCCTGGATTCTTCCTTAAGCTCCTGAATGTAGCTCCAATGACTCCTTAGCTCCTTTAGCTCCATGTTGATGCAAAACGTGCCATTTTACCTACGATTACAACGAAACTTGGTGTAGACCTCGATTCCCGCAAAGGTAGATGAAACAACAATATAATCACATAATATACGTTCAAACATGCAGATTATTGAAGATAAAACGTCTAAACAGGTCCCAAAATATAGACTATAATTCATGCTATTAAAATACCCCATACTTAGCCCTTGTTTGTCCCCAAGCAAGTTCCAAATCTTAGATACAAGATAGAATGGTTTATAAGTCATAAAGATCAATATAAAGTATTTCAAAATATTTTAATGGTGTGCTCCGCTCATAGATCACTCTAAGAGAATGCTTCATGGAATTTAAAAATCAAAATATGATCAAAAAATTTTATAAATATAAGAAAGTTGTTCATCTTTGCATAAAATCATAGAATGCATAATAAATAATAATTATCGAAATTAATCATGTACAATCCAATTTAAACCACCAAGTCAATCAACAAGCTCGAGGTCTCAAGGTCTTTTCAAAAGAAGTCAAGAAACGTGTGAGGGTGGGATGTATATAGGGAATGTGGTGCTAGAATCCGGGAAAATGATCTTTACTTTACTTCCTTTGAACTTCAACATCTTCCACCAATAAACTTTGCTTATTTACTTTTTACTTTACTTTTTGGGATGCATGGACAAAGGTGCACAATAACCGAAGCCTAGGAGATCAACAATCATCAATTTCTCGAGATGCCTCAAACCCTTGATGCACATACCATGACCCGTTAGGAATATCGCTCAATCCAACTTTGGCAAGACACAAACACTCGGCTATGTGAATGGTGCCGAGTTACTCATCATCATGATTGACTTCCCCAAACCTATTTGTTTCTTTCTATCTTTCAGCCACATCTCAACTTTTCTTTCACTTGCTTTTCACTTGCTTGCTTCCAAATTCCCGGATAGGTAAATGGAGGCAAATATGTATATGAGGGGCTAAGCATGATCAAGAAGAAGAAGAGAAGAGAATGAATTGCCTTAATCATCCCAGGAAGAAAGTGAGAGAACTCATCATGTGGTGTCAACCTTCAAATTCAACATAATTTTGATAAAAACAAAGTATTAAACATGCCAAAATTTCAAACAAAGCATTTAGCAACTTAAACATATCATAAAACCTTTCAAACATATAAAAATTTCAAAACCAGTTAGCAAACAAAATCATCACTGAGGTCATATCCAGATAAGAAGCACAAAAATTATTTCGAAAACTGTTCCAGTTAAACCACCTCGGTCGAGATGTTCTAAGTCAACCGAGGTGCTGCACCTCGATTGATCAGAATCACTTCGGTCGAGGTCAATTAAAATTTTTTCAAACCAGTTTCTGACGTTTTTCTCAATCAAATAACCTGTATGCATGCATGTAATCTCAGATAAACACATAGAGCATAAAGAACATCATAAACATCCGAATCAAGTCATACAAGCATACATAATGTCAAGTAAATACATCCGCATACCCCATACTTGGGACACATTGTCCCAATGGGTCAAAATAAGTCTAAAGAAACATAGTACTCACCGGATAAAGCTGAGCTATATAATAAATAAAGAAAAGAAATCCGCAAGCTCTAATCCTCTAGTCCCGATCCGGTGGTGGTGATGGTGGCACGTACGGATACTGAGATGGGTCGAAAGGATAGGCCATGATATGCTGAAAATTAATCTCAGCCATCGTATGCTGGTAGTGTTGTCTCTCCTGCATCTCTCTAATGTCTAGGGATAAGGCGGCGTAGGAATCTATCATCTGATCCGTCAGATCATCGATCTGGCGGTGAGCGACTGGATCCCTCTACCTGCGTACCCTACGCTTGGTAGGTCGTGCTGGTGCTGCAGCTGGATCCTCCTCTGTCTCGTCGTCGTCCAGATCGACGACCGGCACACTAGTCCCAGCTGTATCCATACCTGTATCCATGGCAGCACCGCCATCCTCATCCTCATCCTCCTGCTCCTCAGCCTCCTCATCCTCATCCTGTCCCTGAGCTGCTGCATCTCTGGCATCCTCCATAAGCGGAATCCATGCGGTATGCCAGTAGTGCGGGTCATAAACAGAGAACTGAGCTGACCATCTAATACCCTGAGGTGCAGTCTGCTCCCAGGGCATCGCCACATACGGCGTAGTAAGTCCGCGAGGAACCAATATCCTCCTAGTGATCATCTCCTGCAGCCCGAGCGGCTTGGCAGCCGCCACCATAGTACACGCACTCAAGTCCATGTCCATGTAACTCGCATTGTGAGTCACTATCCCTCCGCAACAGATATCCCCCTTTGCCTTCGCCTTGATCATGTGCAAATCCTCCGCCAGCATAACTCAAAAATCCGGAACTCCTCCGGTGACCATACAGTAAAGACTCAGCAGCTCACCCTGTTTAATCTTCTGGGGCGTCTCAGTACGCGCCAAAAGAGTCTCGCTAAAGATCATGTGAGCAAGTCTAAAAGCTAGGTGGAAGATAATCCGCTCCCTGGAGTCTCCAGGTCTCCACCTATCAGCGTGCTCAACTACATGAGCTATATGTCCCCAAAACTCTCGAGCTACGGCTCGAGAAGGAAAATCAGCAACAGTGGGGGCCGGGAAGCCAAAGATATCCCTCCAGTGGTCCATAGGAACTAGATAGTTCCGGTTCATCAACCGGTACTTGATGGCGCGCTCAGTGGGCAAGTAAGTGACGAAGCTAACAAACTCTAGTGTCGGCTCAAGATAGGCTGGAGCTCTAATCTCAGTAAACTGCTCCAGCCCCACTACAAATATCATCCGCCTCAAATCATCATCTATGTGAAGGCAATCGAATGTAGAAATGTCCAGAAACCGTGGTGCAACAACTGGACGTGCCGCTATGCGGTCATAATCTACCCGGTGACGCTCATGGATCACCGGTATAGAGCGGCGTGAAAAAGAAGAAGGAGAAGGGGAGGATCTCTCTCTCAGAACCAACTGCCTGTCACAACTCATCTCTTTCTATCACTGTCAGACCACCTCGGTCACTTTGACAAATCTCAAGAACACCTCGGCCGAGGCACAGGGTGACTGGACCGAGGCGAAGTGTTGTGTGATCGTTTCTCTCAAAAATCCAATTCTTTTCCCCCAATATCACTACCAATTGTTCCTATGAGGTACTTAATCCTTTTTCTAGCACAATACAAGGGCAACCAAAGCCCAAATCGAATGAAATCAGTGGAAGAAGAGGGAGTTAGGGTTTTCGAATTTACCCCAGATTTGGTCGATTCGGTGCGTTCTTACTGTAGATTGTTGCTTGCAAATCGATCCTTTACCCTTTCCTTTGCAGTTTGGAAGCGAGAATCGTTTGAAAACGATCGCAAAACGAAGAAGCGAGATGAGATGTGCGCTGCGGTCGAGAAGGTGAGAGAGGGAAGAGAGAGAAATCAATCTCCCTTTTATACCCTTTTCTGGAACTGCTGTCACCTCGGTCGAGATGGTCTCGACTGGACCGAGGTGTACGGACCGAGGTGGATCTTCAGTAACCCTAGTCGCCTCGGTTGCTCAAGAATCATCTCGGTCGAGGTGTTGTGACAGCAACCGAGATGTGTCTCAGTCAAACTCCGTCTTCTCAAATTCTCGAACTTTTGTCCTTCCAGTGTTGCTCCTGGGTTGTATTCCTTCCTTAGATGTCACCTGTTGTCTGTCTAGGACACCAAAAACAAAGCAAAGTAAAGCAAAAGCAAACTATCTAAAGCTAGACTAGAAAAAGGGAAAAGAAAACAATACCTTGGGTTTCCTCCCAAGCATCGCTTGATTTAAGGTCGCTACCTGGACCGTACGGTATTCCTAAACAAGGTATAGTGGTACAACCTCCTCAACCGGGGCTTCCGGTTTGTATTTCTTAAGTCTATGACCATTGATCTTGAAGCTTCCACTTGTTTCTCCCCAAATCTCAACTGCACCATAAGGGAAAACATGTTTCACAACATAAGGTCCTGTCCATCTAGATTTCAACTTACGTGGAAAGAGGCGGAGGCGGGAGTTGAAGAGTAGAACTTAGTCTCCTTCTTTGAGCTCCTTAGGGATGATATGCTTGTCATGCCATTTCTTCGTCCTTTCTTTATAGATCTTGGCCTTCTCATAAGCATTCAAACGCAGCTCCTCCAGCTCATTGATATCCAACAACCGCTTCTCACCGGCTTCCTTGATGTCGAAGTTCAACCATTTGATTGTCCAATATGCCTTGTGTTCTAACTCAATGGGCAAATGACAAGACTTCCCATATACCAAATTATAAGGGGTGGTACCAATGGGAGTCTTGAATGCGGTCCTGTAAGCCCAAAGAGCGTCGTCCAACTTCATGGACCAATCCTTCCTCGTCCTAGAGACGGTCTTCTCCAAGATTGCTTTAATTTCTCTATTTGAGATCTCGACCTGTCCACTAGTTTGAGGGTGATAAGGGGTTGCTACCTTGTGGGTTACCCCATACTTCGATAAAAGTGCTTTGAACTTCCGGTTGATGAAATGTGTCCCTCCATCGCTGATGATGATGCGTGGGGTCCCAAAACGTGGAAAGATAGTCCTGTTAAAGAACTTCACAACCATCTTGGCGTCGTTAGTGGGAGAGGCAATGGCTTCAACCCATCTAGGGACGTAGTCGACAACTAGGAGGATGTAGAGGTTCCCTCCGGATGACGGAAAAAGTCCCATGAAATCTACCCCTCATATATCAAAGATCTCAACCTCCTTTATGTTATTGAGTGGCATCTCGTTCCTCCTAGATAAGTTCCCTGTTCTTTGGCATGTATCACAAGAGACAACAAACGATTGCACATCCTTAAATAATGTAGGCCAAAAGAAACTAGAACGTAATACCTTGGCGCACGTTTTGTGAGTTCTAGAATGCCCTCCACAAGGAAGTGAGTGACAATGCCGTATGATACTATTAACTTCATCTTCCGGAATGCATCTTCAAAGCATCCCATCCGGACCTCTCTTGAATAGCAGCGGTTCATCCCAGTAGTAATGGCGTACATCCTTGAAGAATTTCTTCCTTTGAGCATACGTCAATCCGGGTGGTATTTCCTGGCAAACAAGATAATTAATAATGTCAGCATACCAAGGTCCTTTATTATCAGAAATTTGGTGGATAGAGTGTTCCACCAACTGAGGATGAATGTCAGAAAAGGGAGTAAGAGGTTTTTTATTCTCAGTTGACATCATCTCGCTTTCGACCTCGGTCGAGGTACAAAGAGGGTGACTGAGATGTTCTTCAGTCAAGAACACCTCGCTTGGTCCAGAAGATGCCTCGGTCGAGGTACTGCAACTGGAACCGAAACTAGAGATCTTCTTCTCCTTGATTAGCTTTTCAATTTTAGCTCCTAGATCTTCTTCTAGCGCCTTTAAGCTCCGTATATCTGCATCACAAAAAGCATCTATACCTTCCTCCATTAAGCTAAAACTAATAACCTTTTCAAGTGGAACTTTAATAAGGATAGAGCTCACCAATTCTCTTGATTCTTCTTCATCATAGATGTTGAAGATATCATCTCCTACCTGCTCTCCCTTTATTGCCGCAAGTAATGCAAACTCCACTTCATCTCCGCCAATGTTGAATTTTAACTTGGCGTTCTTACAATCCACATTGCAACCCGAAGTTTCTAGAAATGGTCTCCCGAGAATGATAGGAATGTGATAATCTGCGGGAATGTCAAGTACAACAAAGTCTATAGGTAAATAGAAGTTACCTAACTTGACCGGATTGTCTTCCAAAATGCCCACGGGATGGGTAATGGAGCGATCCGCCATGTATAACCGTATCTTCACCGGCTTGGGTTCTCCAAGTCCGATCTTCACACATAGCTCCAGCAGAATGATGCTCACGCTGGCTCCTAGATCACACAATGCCTCACAAGTGACATCCCCAACTTGAATGGGAATGCAAAATGAGCCGGGATCTCTCAATTTGGGTGGCATCTTCTCCTTCATGATTTGAATAAGTTCCGAGGATTTAGATGTCATCCTTACTTCACCAAAATCTTCCAACTTCCTCTTCCTTGATATAATTTCTTTCAAGAACTTCCCATAGGCGGGCATCTGTAGAATAGCATCAAGGAAAGGGATATTAATGTGTAGTTTATTCATCAAGTCAAGGAACTTACCAAAATGCTTGTCTAGATGTGCTCTGGCCCTTGAGTGGGAGAATGGAAGTGGTGGTTTATATGCAGGAGGTGGAACATAAACTTCAGATTTCTCCTCCGCTTTCTGTGGCTCCACCTCGGTTGGCACCTCGGCCGAAGTATTCTTCGACTGTGCCTGGACCGAGGTTGTCTTCGTCTGTACTGGCATCGACCGAGGCACTGGATCTGCAGTCTTCAGTCCACTTCTCGTCGTTATTGCCATGATCTGTCCCTTAGGGTTGCTTTCCGTCCTTGCTGGAAGCTTCCCTGGATCTCTTGGCGCTTCATTCGCCTTGTTAAAGAATTGTTGTTCTAAGGCTTTTTGTGCCTTCAAAAATGAAGTCATGGATGTCTCCATAGAGTTGAGCTTGATCAAGATGGCTTCCAGCACCGCATCTTTCTTTTCCGGCTGGAAAGAACTTGATCCTTGCTCCAGGCTCTTCAATGGAGTAGAAGAAGAAGAAGAAGAAGAAGAAGAAGAAGAAGAAGAAGAAGAAGAAGAAAAAGAAGAGAGGAAAGGATTAGAAGAGTCACTCGAATTGGAGTTAGAGTAATGATTACCCAAATTTTGGTTGTTTGCCCTCCAATTATTGTTGTTGGATCCTCTATTGTTGTTGTAGTTGTTGTTTTGGGAACCATTGTTGTTGTTCCGGTACCCATTGTTGTTTCCCGAACCTTGATATCCTTCATCTTCTTTCTTTGTTTGAGCAACCAAAAGGTCTTTCAATTGCTTCACATCATTCTTCAAAGAGGTTAGTTGATCATTGTTTGGGTGAGCTTCTTGAAAGTTAACTCTTTTAACTCAACCTTCAGATCCTTGGTGGGAGTACTTCTCCATGTGCAAAGCTTGCTTTTCTATAAACTCCAAAGCTTCGTCTATCGGCATGTCCATGAACATGCCGGCGGATAGTAGTTGAAGGTTGAACTGGTGTTGCCGTCTAGTCCCTTGAAGTATATCTCCAACAACTATATCTTTGGAATCCAATGATGTGGGCAATCCAAAAGGATGTCTCTAAATCTCTCCCATGACTTGGACATGCTCTCCTTGTCCTTCATGATGAACGCATTAATCTTCCCTCTCATTTCAGCGGTTTTAGAGGGGGGAAAGAATTAGTCAAGAACTCCGTAGTCATCTCCTCCCAAGTATTGATTTTTTCGGGGGGAAGAGATTGATTCCAAGTAAGTGCCTTGTCTTTCAAAGAGAAATAGAAAGGCCTTAGCTTGTAATTGTTGTTTTCCAGCCTTGAAGGTCTCAAGGTCTCCATCAAGATCTCATAGTTCTGTAGATGTTGATGCGGAGATTCCCTCTCTATCCCTCCAAACTGGCATTGGCGAATCATGGAAAGAACTTGCGGTCGAAGCTCATAATCATGGTCCGCTGGATCACTTAGGTTGAGTCCTGGACGCCTCAGTTGCTGATTGGGGTCCATCCTTTGCCCTAGGATCTGTGGAATACCTGCAAAAAGAGCATCTCGGACTGGCATCCGAGGTGGGAGTATCTCGGCCGGGGCAGCTGGAGCTGGGTCTTGCCTCGGTCGAGGATCTGGGACTGGGTCTTGCCTCGGTCGAGGAGCTGGAGTTGGTCGAGGTAGATATTGGTCCCGTAAAGTCGCCATATCTGCTTTGATCGCTTATGTCCTTGCGCGAGTTTCTTCCTTTTCCAGTCGCAATTCTTCTTTGCTGAGGCGTAGTTGTTCCAATGCCTCCTTCAATTCGGCCTCAAGATCGCGATTCTCTTGATTGGCCATCTTCGCTTCTTTCAAGCGCCTTTTGTATGTCTTTTCTGGTTCGGGATCGTAAGGAACGATTTCCTTCCCAGCGTGGGTTCTTCGCCTAAACCTAAGAAAAAGAACCTGCGAAAGTCACTCAAGTAGAGTGATTAGTAGAAACAGGGGCAAGCGCCTCGAAAGATCACCGCAACCGGCTCGGTCTAGACCAAGTCCCCGGCAACGGCGCCAAAAACTTGTTCGCTCCAAACAGTGTGTGCAAGCTTTAAATTTATAACCCAAGACGTAAGCTTAAAACAAGGATGCGAACCCGCAGTGTACGGGTCAATCGTAGTAAAAGCAAGAAATTCCGGGGTGTCGATCTCAGGGACTTAGGTGAAACCTAAGCAAGTATAGGTAGTCTATGTAATTACTAACCACAAAAGCGATTAAAGCAATCAAAGATGATAATATAGTCAATTAAGGAAAATATGCAATTCTAGGGATTGAAGCATCTAGTTGTGGTTCCAACTCAAGATCTCAAGATAAGTTGACAAAGCTGAGATTTTACAAAGGGAAGGTGTTACTAAAGTGGAATAGATCACCGGGTAAGTCTCACTACTCACTAATCCCACACCATAACTCCTATTACCGGGTAAGTCTCAAGGAACTAAGGAAAAGAACTATAACCTCAAACTAACACGCCACCTAAGGGAATAGAATCAACCTTTACCGGGCTAGTCTCAGGCTAACTCACAAAGATGGGATGAAAGCACACTCAAACCCCAATAAAGGATAAACCTTTATTACCTACACTTATGATCATGGGTAAACAAACAAAGGAATTACCGGGTAAGTCTCATCCTAAGCTTGCATTGAACCAGAAAAGGTGTAATAAGAATAGAATTTGGCAAAATCTAACACTTAACTCTTAGTTTCGGATCACATAAGTCACCTCGGTCAGACGAATTCCACCCCGACCGAGATGTTCATCGACTGAGCGAGATGTTCTAGGGTTAAGGATAAAGACTCGAGCTTTCAGGATCCTACTGGATTTAAGATTATTCTATCATTGTTTTTCCCACAACCTTAAGCCGATCACCCTAGAATCACACAAAGAAATTAGCCAATCATCATTATGAAAGCAATAATCAAATATAAGGGAATAAGGTGAATAATTGAACACAAAAACCTTAAGAACAAGGCTTTAATAACTGAATCAATTATTAAACAAACAAGCGTTCCTTGGATCACAATCCAATAAGACAATCAACAAGAAGGGAATCTAAGAGAATCTTACAAAACCCTTCACCAAAAGCTATAAAAGCTATCAACTTCCTTCCTTCAACCTTCCAAAAATCCTTCCCAACTGCTGGATGCTCTAAGCATGTATTTTCCGGTGATGCGCCGGTGCTGATTTGTGGAAAATTCAGCCCTTTATATAGGAAAACTACCCTCCTAAGATAAAATATCTTGAAAAGATATTTTCCTAATAAAATATATCTATCTCTCATAAATAAATCCCCAAAATATATGATCTTCCTTCCAGAAATCCAGCCTAAAAATATAAGATCCTTCCTTCCAAAAATAAAAGATCTCAGCGAAGAATAAAATATATCTCGCCCGTCCAAGGTGTTCGCCTCGGTCGGGACGCTCCTCTGGATCACCTCGGTCGAGATGGTACTGTAGCTGACTGAGGTGGCTGTAAACTGAATGTGAAATCTCTCAAATCTGGTCCAAAGTGAATCTTTAATCCATTTCTATGCTTCCTGGATTCTTCCTTAAGCTCCTGAATGTAGCTCCAATGACTCCTTAGCTCCTTTAGCTCCATTTTGATGCAAAACGTGCCATTTACCTACGATTACAACGAAACTTGGTGTAAACCTCGATTCTCGCAAAGGTAGATGAAAAGACAATATAATCACATAATATACATTCAAACATACAAATTATTGAAGATAAAACGTCTAAACAGGTCCCAAAATATAGACTATAATTCATGCTATCATTTCCTTTATGTCGTGTCATTCCTCATCCTAGAATCTCCTTTGACTTCTTTGATGTGTTCCTAATCTTTGGATGTGCTCAAATCTTCTCTTATCTCTCTCAAATGGTCCGGTTTTAGCTCTTATTCACCTATAATCAACACAAAGCTAATGTAGACCTCCATATCAAAAATATAGACAAACTAGCTAACAAATGCTTCAATGCCTTATCAATGAACACTATAATGGATGAAAAACAATTAGAAAAAGAGCCTAGAATATCGCAATATTTCATGCTAACAAGTGTCTTTTGTAGTATAAATAGGCCTTGGTTGATTGCTAGAATCATCCAACTTGTTATCCATTATTTTCCACTTAGATTAAATTTTCACTTCCATTGTAATGAGTTGCTAACTTCCTTGCTACATTGGGTTGGTTCGAAGGTGCGTTGTTACTTTGGTTGTAAGTTTTCTTTAATATAAGTTTTCATTCAGTAATGCTTTGTGTTTCCTTGATCCCTATTGTCTAATTGCATATTTTACTATTACTTGAGATTGATCACCTTAGGTTCTAAAGTGCATGAAAATAACTAGGATTAATAGTTTCGGGTTCGGGTCTTTAATCTAGTAGTAAACTTTAAGTAATAACGGGTAGTAATTACTTAAAGAAAAGGAACACAAATATAAAGATAAGCTTAACGGTTTTAATCTTTTCTTTATAATCCTTAGTCTTTGTTTGAAAGCTAACTTGTTATTTGTTCTTGTAGGTTTACGGAACACTAACCTGTTAAGTTGTGTTGTTGTCGGTTGGCTCAATACATATATATCATCGAGACGGGAGATTACTTGAGAACTTGTAAAAGGAACTCACCAAAGTAGAAATTGCATGCTTAGAATCTACCTAATGTAGATTCACCCATTATTGTCTTACTTGTCGCGTTATTCGTTTTCATAAGTTTTTGTGCATCAATTTAACCAAAACCCCCCTTTTCTTACTCGTTTCTATAATCAATAATTGCATCCAATAAAACACCTTAACTCTCTTGGGTTCGACCCTTACTTAACCACTATACTTGTTTTAGTGCTAAGTCGGGATTTACTTTTGAATGGGTATAGATGACCATAGAAATACCTCTAGTCAAATTTTGGCGCCGTTGCTGGGGAGTTTAGTGTTTTATTGCTATTATTGATTATTGGTTTGAACCATTTTTATGGTTCAAACCCGTGCTACTAACCCCGATCTTGCTACCTTTGATCCAGAAATTGAGATGACGCACATCCGGCAACGAAGACAACAACAACTTCAACAAGAGATGGCTGACCGTACACTTCGTCAACTCACGCAGCCAACCTTGACTCAAAACCCCCTTGCGGTCACTATACCGGCATTAGGGGAAGGATTCAATTTTGAGCTCAAGCCGGGTCTCATTCACTTGCTTCCATCCTTCCATGGGCTAAGTGGTGAAGACCCTATCAAACACCTTGGGAAATTCCATACCGTGTGTATGAGCATGAAGCCGGCCAACATTACCGAAGAACAAATCAAGATGAGGGCATTCGGCTTCACACTCAAAGATTCCACGGATGATTGATATTAACACATTCCATCCGGGAGCATCGACACTTGGGAGAACCTTCACAAGGCGTTTTTGGAGAAATACTTCCCAGCCAAGAAGGCCAATAACTTGAAGAAAGCTATAAGCAACGTCGAGCAAGAGGCGAACGAAACACTCTACAAGTACTTCGAAAGGTTTGCACGCCTTCGATCCAGCTGTCCTTTCCACGGATATTCAACTCAAGATCTAGTCTTGTACTTGCACAATGGCTTGCTAGATAATGAAAGGAGGATCGTCGATGCGGCTTGCGGAGGTAATATTCATAACTCTACTCCTGACCTTGCTTTGGAAAAGATACAAGAACTAGCGGAAGGAACTCGGAACTTTGGAAGAACCCCGTCCAAGAAAGGAGTTCATGCTGTGAATACCGGGAAGAGTGAGATCTCCACTGAGCTCGCAGAGCTGAAGGAAATGGTGAAGAGACTAACGCTTATGGGAACCCCACAACAGCTCAAAGCTTGTTGAGTATGTGCTAACCAATACCATCTAACGGACATGTGTCCACAAGTCCAGGATGACGATGTTGAGGAGAACGCAATGGGTTATGGACAGCCACAGCAGCAAAGGCCCAAGAACGATCCCTATGCACAGAACTTCATGTAAAACTGGCGTGACCAACAAAACTTTCGTTGGAGGGATCAACAAAGCCAACAATAACAGCCCCGTCAAGGTAAGTATCAAACAACTTAAGATATGTTGCAGGTTTTGACTAGACACTTTGCTACTCATGTCCAAACAACAGAATCCAGGATCAAGAACCTTGAAAAACAGGTTGGGCAAATGGCGGAAGCCATTTCAAGGACCGAATCTAGACTTTCCGGAGGATTGCCTTCCCAGACATTTATAAGCCCTAAGGAGAATGTTAGTGCCCTAACATTAAGGAGTGGGAAGCAAATCCAACAAAAACCAGCAAAAGAATCACAAAACAAACCTTCTGTCGATTCTACCGCACCCACAGCCGCCCCTGCGGCTGCAACTGCGCCCAGCACAGAGCAGACGTCTCCCCTGCGGCTGGATGTCCCCGCCCCTGCGGTGACAACCCCTGAGCCACCCCTGCGCATACAAGCTGACGCCTTTGCGGAAAACACAACAGAAGGTTCTACTGAGAAGGATTCTTACATCCGGCCTAACTTCCTGCCACTATACTCTGAGAAACCACCAGCTCCTTTTCCTGAAGTTGTGAAGGAGAGAAGAATCATTGAGGACAAAGACCTCTTTGAGACTTTCTCCAAATGCGAGGTAAACATTCCCCTCCTTAAGTTGGTGAAAAGTATTCCTAAGTATGCTCGTTTCTTGAAGGAACTTTGCACTATCAAGAGGAACCAGAAGCTGAAGGGGAAACAAAAATTGCAAGTAAGTGAGCATGTGTCGGCTGTTTTCCAACGGAGAATGTCCAAGAAGTGCAGCGATCCGGGCATGGTAAGCATTCCTTGTGTTATAGGGGAGACCCGCTTTGATAAAGTAATGCTTGATCTTGGTGCTTCTATCAATGTTTTACTATATTCGATTTACAAATCACTTTGTCTTGGGCCATTAATGGAAACTAGAATTGTAGTACAACTTGCTGATAGATCTAATGTGTACCCAAAAGGGAGAATTGAAGATGTCTTAGTAATGGTAGACAACCTAATATTTTGTGTTGATTTCTTTGTAATGGATATAGAAAATGATTCACATGTTACGCCCATTCTCTTAGGTAGGCCATTTCTGAAAACTACTAGGACAAAAATTGATTATGTTAGTGGCAAATTGACCATGGAGTTTGATGGAGAAGTAGTAGAATTTGACATCTATGATGCAATGAGATTTCCTAGTGATGATCATTCTCTATGTGCTATTGACATTGTTGAACCTTTTGTGCAAGATGTTTTTGATAACTCTGATGTTGATGAATTGAAAAATGTAATTGAGCATGACATTGATGGGTTTAAAGCAGATTATGTATCAAACAACTGAAGATATATTGCAGGTTTTGACTAAACACTTTGCTACTCATGTCCAAACAACAGAATCCAGGATCAAGAACCCTGAAAAACAGGTTGGGCAAATGGCGGAAGCCATTTCAAGGACCGAATCTAGACTTTCCGGAGGATTGCCTTCCTAGACATTTATAAGCCCTAAGGAGAATGTTAGTGCCCTAACATTAAGGAGCGGGAAGCAAATCCAACAAAAACCAGCAAAAGAATCACAAAACAAACCTTCTGTCGATTCTACCGCACCCACAGCCGCCCCTGCGGCTGCAACTGCGCCCAGCACAGAGCAGACGTCGCCCCTACGGTTGGATGTCCCCGCCCCTGCGGTGACAACCCTTGAGCCGCCTCTGCGCATACAAGCTGACGCCCTTGCGGAAAACACAACAGAAGGTTTTCCTTGACCATGGAGTTTGATTCACATGCTGGGCCCATTCTGTTAGGTAGGCCATTCTGTTAGGTAGGCCATTTCTGAAAGCTGTTAGGACAAAAATTGATTATATTAGTTGCAAATTGACCATGGAGTTTGATGGAGAAGTAGTGGAATTTGACATCTATGATGCAATGAGATTTCCTAGTGATGATCATTCTCTATGTGCTATTGACATTGTTGAACCTTTTGTGCAAGATGTTTTTGATAACTCTGATATTGATGAATTGAAAAATGTAATTGAGCATGACATTGATGGGTTTAAAGCAGATTATTAACATCCAGCATGAAAGAGGTCCTAGCCCTATTAGAGGGGCATAAAAGGCTACCTATCTCCAATTTGGCCATTGGGCCCACTTTACTAACCCCAAGCGAGAAGCTTGTTCTGTCTATAGTGTAGACACCAGAAATAAAATTGAAGGACCTTCCATCACACCTCAAGTACGTTTTCCTTGGCAAACACAATACCTTGTCGGTGATCATCTCAAATAAGTTGACTACCGGTCAAGAAGACAAGTTGGAAAAAGTGCTAAGAGAGGACAAGACGGCCCTTGGATGGACCATTGCGGACATCAAAGGGATAAGCCCTTCAACTTGCATGCATAGGATCTTACTTGAGGATGAAGCCAAACCCTCTAGGCAACCTCAACGGAGGTTAAATCCGCTAATGATGGATGTGGTCAAGAAGGAAGTGTTGAAGCTCCTCCAAGCAGATATGATTTTCCCTATCTCGTATAGCACTTGCGTTAGTCCAACCCAAGTGGTTCCAAAGAAAGGAGGCATCACCATGGTGGAAAATCAACATGGAGAGATGGTCCCGAGCAAAACACAAACTGAATGGAGAGTTTGCATTGACTACCGCAAGCTCAACAAGGTAACGCGAAAAGACCATTTCCCATTACCTTTTATTGATCAAATGTTGGAACGTCTTGCAGGTCATCAGTACTACTGTTCCCTTGATGGATATTCGGGCTATTTCCAAATATCCATCGCACCAGAAGATCAAGAAAAGACGATGTTCACTTACCCATTTGGCACTTTTGCGTACCGCAGAATGCCATTTGGACTTTGCAACGCACCTGACACCTTCCAACGGTGCATGATAAGTATTTTCTCCGAATACATAGAAAATTTCATTGAAGTCTTCATGGATGATTTTACCGTCCATGGAGACAACTTTGACGCATGTTTGGGACATTTGAAACTTGTTCTTGAAAAATGTGTTGAAACCAATTTGGTTCTTAATTCGGAAAAATGTCATTTCATGGTCGAATAAGGAATTGTGCTAGGACATGTAATATCCTCAAAAGGGTTAGAGGTAGATAGGGCAAAGGTTGATGCAATTCAAAATTTACCTTATCCTACTAATGTTCGGGAAATCCGATCTTTTCTTGGTCATGCAGGTTTCTACCGACATTTCATCAAAGACTTCTCAAAGATCTCGGCACCCCTATGTGAATTTTTAAGAAAGACGTCACCTTCATAGTAGATGAAAATTGCAAGAAAGCTTTCGACACTTTGAAGGCATGTCTTACCACCGCACCGATCATCCGTTCTCTGGATTGGGAAAAACCTTTCGAAATCATGTGTGACGCCAGTGATTATGCCGTTGGAGCAGTCTTAGGACAAAAAGACGGACGGGCTTCACATATGATCCATTATGCGTCTATGACACTCAATGGAGCACAAAGGAATTACTCTACCACCGAGAAAGAGATGTTAGCGGTGGTTTTTGCCCTTGAGAAATTCAAGCAATACCTACTTGGGGTAAAGGTAGTTATCTTCACTGACCATGCAGCTCTCAGGTACCTCATGGCGAAAAAGGAAGCAAAACCACGATTGATTCGATGGGTGCTCCTAAGTGAGTTTAATCTAGAAATACGGGACAAAAAGGGGGCCGAGAACCTGGTGGTCGATCATTTGAGCAGGCTAGTAGAAAAAGAGGAGGATTCGGGAAAAAGAAGAGAGATAGCTGGAAGCTTTCCAGATGATACATTTTACACAACTCTCTGTTGTGTAACCGCCCCCGCGCCTCACACCAGCCGCCCCTGCAGCCAGCCGCTCCTGCAGCTCAGTCTAGGCGCCCCTGCGGAATTGTTGACAGAGGTTTGTCTTAAGCTCCAGTCTTTTTAAACCTTGGTTTGCAGACATTGTGAACTTTATTGTCAGGAAGGAATACCCTCCGGATTTCACTAAGGCACAACGAGAGAAGGTAAAAGCTGAAGCTCGACACCACGTTTGGGACGATCCTTACCTTTGGAAGCATTGTAGTGACCAAGTAATTCGTCGTTGCATTCCAGACAATTAGGTACAATCCGTCCTAACCTTCTGTCATTTTGAAGCATGTGGGGGCACTTTGGGGCAAACAAAACTGCAAGAAAATTTTGGATGCCGGTTTCTTTTGGCCACATATTTTTCGAGGCGCTTTTGCATTTTGCAAAGTGTGTGATAGATGCCAAAGGGTAGGAAACCTTTCATGGAGACATGAAATGCCCCAATCCTCTCTTATATTTTGCGAAATATTTGACGTTTGGGGGATTGATTTCATGGGGCCGTTTCCTACTTCATTCGGGCACACATATATTTTGCTTGCGATGGACTATGTTTCCAAGTGGGTGGAAGCAAAGGCCACCAAAACTGATGATTTAAAAGTGGTTGCAACTTTTATTAAGGAAAATATCTTTGCAAGATTTGGAATTCTAAAAGCCTTCAGTGATAGAGGTACCCATTTCTGCAAAACAAGACGATAACGGCTCTCCTTAAGAAGTATCATGTCCACCAACGAGTGTCAACAACTTATCATCCACAAACAAATGGCCAAGCAAAGGTATCTAACCGGGAAATAAAAACCATCCTTGAAAGACGGTCTCTCTCGGACGAAAGGATTGGAGTGCAAGGCTAAATGACGCCCTATGGGCATATCGGACAGCCTATAAAACTCCTATCGGGATGTCTCCTTTTAGGCTCGTGTTTGGGAAAGCTTGCCACCTACCAGTGGAACTAGAACACAAAGCCTGGTGGGCAGTAAAGAAGTGCAACATGAACATAGAGGAAGTGGGAGAATTCCGGAAGCTCCGGTTGCAAGAGTTGGAGGAACTGAGGTTAGATACATATGACCATGCCACCACAAACAAAGAAAAGACTAAAGCATGGGTCGACCGAAACATTCTCAGAAAGGACTTCAAGGTAGGTAATAAGGTACTTCTCTTTCAATCACGTTTGAAACTTTTTACAGGTAAGCTGCGTTCGAGATGGACAGGGCCGTTCGTGGTAGCCGAAGTATACCCTCACGGAGCTGTAGATCTTTATGATCCCCAAACGCACAAGGTGTTCAAGGTAAACGGACAACGGCTAAAGCCTTACCTTGAGGGAGTCAAGAACGATCCGATTGACGAGATGGTACTGGAGGAAGCACAGTCAGAGAAGTAGAGATCTTATGCCGAGCCAACGACGTAAAACAAAGGCGCTTCTCGGGAGACAATCCGAAGGAATAAGAAGAGGAGCCTCTGTCAAGAAAACCGCCCCTGCGGTGACACCCATGCCCAGCACCGCCCCCGGCGCTGGGCCTGCGCCTGAAACATGCTAGTCACCGCCCCCGCGGTGACATACCTACGCCCCTGCGGCGGCCATCCTTGACACACATCCTCGGCGCCGCCCCCGGCCTTGAGCCTGCGTGGCCCCCTCCCTTGTCACCGCACCCGCGGCAACAAGCTCCCGCCCCTGCGGGTTTACACAAAAAAGAAAAAAAAATAAAAATTGCAAAAGCATTCCCTACACCTACTCCACCCACCCACTCTCTATCTCCTCACCAACCACATCCCCCTCGCATTTACCCTCTCAAACCCTTGCAACGCCCCTGTGCCCCACCAAAGCCACTCACAATCCACCCTACGACGCCCCTGCGCCACCTCCGACGAATGCCAAACACTTGCGACGCCCCTACGCCACCCTCACCAGCTCCACCTTTCTCCCTCCAAACTCTCTCACCTTACTACACACTTCATCACCAACCACCACCAAAATCCACCCCTACTCCACCTCCGGCGACGCTTATACCAGCAAGAAGTCACTGGAACGGCCACAGCATCACCACCTTCGTCGCTCCACAGAATTCGCCCTCTGCACTTCTCCCGCCCCTGTGCCTGCAAGCTCCCAAAACTGCGCCTTGCCGCCCCTGCGCTTGCTACAGCCGCCCCTGCGGATAACACAAGAGAGGGTTTGTTTTCGCTCAAGTTTTTGAAAATTTCTGATCCTTTGCTCAATTACATACCAGAATGGAGCAACAAAGGAAATACAAAATGACCAAAGCCGAGAAAGAGAGGTATAGGATCGTACAGGATCGAGTTGTGTACGCAACTCAATTCTTGCACGTTCCCACATTGGAGAAGCTTGGCATGCTAGAGAGCATGCAATCCTTTTTGGCGAATGCTGGGCTCGGAGATTTCCTACAAAGGAGTGCTCCAACATATCCCAAGCTCAGCAGACAGTTCATCTCCACCTTCACAATGGAGAAAGAAGATCATGTGTGTATTGGACTCACCTTCAAGTTCAATAAGGTAAAATACACACTTGATTACAACGATCTACAGGAGGCCTTCGGGGTGACTCTAAACCCCTCCGCAAACTAGTGGGATCCAGTCCCTACCCCGGACCTGTGTGAGTTTTAGGAGGCAGCTATCGGGTCAGAGTTCCATGCTGGGGGTGAGTACTCCAACAAACTCACTCACCCTAGCTTGAGGCTCATCTCCAAGATCCTCATGAGTGTCTTATGTGGACACAAAGAGGAAAACAAGGTCGCCCTTAAGGACCTCCCACTAATCTACTCCTGCCTTCCGATGAGCGAGAAGGTGATGGATTGGCCGTCCCTCTTCCTTGCCGCTTTGAAGCGGATTAGGAGGAACGAGCCGAGGGACATTTTCGGCGGTGTGGTGATCTCCTTGATCGCCTCACAGGTGATGGACCTGTCCGAGCTAGAGGACGGGCTGGAGGCTCCTCTTTACACTGAGGGGATGCTTAGGAGGTGCAAGCTCCTCCGGCGGGATAGGGAGAACCTATTTTGGATCTCCCTTGCAGATGGGAGCCACCTCACCTACCTCCCTCGACCTTTACCTTTAGGAGGATGAGCTCTCTGAACTCTACATTCCGGCAGATCCCTTCATGCCGAGGAGGCCGCTAGTGGCCATTGTGGAGAGGCATGTTGCGAGCTCCAGCCGGGCTCATCAGGAGGAGAACCTACCCATCCCAGATGACGAGGAGATGCCTAATGCAACACTAGAGGAGGATCCGACCCTTGCGAGCCTTCAGGCTCAGATGGCGGCTATGACCACCTAGCACCGGACATGGCAGTCCGATTACCAGCGGACTATGCTGGAGTAGCAACAGAGCTGGCAGACCAGCTTTGCCGCCTCCATGACCTCCCACTTCGACCAGCGGCAGGAGGCTTGGCCCAACAACAACAGATAGAGGCTCAACAACTGGCTTGGCAAGCCAGCTTTGAGACTGATAGCATGAATTATAGTCTATATTTTGGGACTTGTTTAGACGTTTTATCTTCAATAATCTGCATGTTTGGATGTATATTATGTGATTATATTGTCGTTTCATCTACCTTTGCGGGAATCGAGGTCTACACCAAGTTTCGTTGTAATCGTAGGTAAAATGGCACGTTTTGCATCAAAATGGAGCAAAAGGAGCTAAGGAGTCATAGGAGTTACATTCAGGAGCTTAAGGAAGAATCCAGGAAGCATGGAAATGATTAAAGATTTACTTTGGACCAGATTTGAGAGATTTTACATTCAGTTGTGATTCACCTCGGTCAGCTACAGTACCATCTCGACCGAGGTGATTTAGAGGAGCTGACTCGACCGAGGCGAACACCTTGGACGCGGCGAGATATATTTCATTTGGCTGAGATCTTTTATTTTTGGAAAGAGGATCTTATATTTTTAGGCTGGATTCCTGGAAGGAAGAAGATAATTTAGCCCATATATTTTACCTATTTTTATGGGAAAAGATCTTTCTAAGATATCTTATCTTTGGAGGGTAATTTTCCTATAAAAAGGGTTGGATTTTCCACAAATTGAATCGTGCTATAACACCGACAGTGCTTAGACATCCGTTTTACCCCACTACTACTGGGAGATTTGAAGAACCTTTTTGAAGGTTGAAGGAAGAAAGTTGATAGCTTTTATAGCTTTTGTGAAGGGTTTTGTAAGACTTTCTTAGATTCCCTTCTTTATTGATTGTCTTATTGGATTGTGATCCAAGGAACGCTTGTTATTTGATAATTGATTCAGTTATTGAAGCCTTTCTCTTAAGGTTTTCTTGTTCAATTATTCTCTTTCTTCCCATATATTTGATTATTGCTTTTATTATGATGATTGGCTAATTTCTTTGTGTGATTCTAGGGTGATTGGCTGAAGGTTGTGGGAAAAACAATGATAGAATAATCTTAAATCACAGTAGGACCCTGAAAGTTCGAGTCTTTATCATTAACCCTAGAACATCTCGCTCAGTCGATGAACATCTCGGCCGGGGTGGAATTCGTCTGACCGAGGTGACCTTTCTGATCCGAAACTGAGAGTTAAGTATTAGAGTTTGCCAAATCCTATTCTTATTACACCTTTCTTGGTTCAATGCAAGCCTAGGATGAGACTTACCCGGTAATTCCTTTATTTGTTTACCTAAGATCATAAGTATAGGTAATAAAGGTTAATCCTTTATTGGGGTTTGAGTGTGCTTTCATTCCATCTTTGTGAGTTAGCCTCAGACTTACCCGGTAAAGGTTGATTCTATTCCCTTAGGTGGTGTGTTAGTTTGAGGTTATAGTTCTTTTCCTTAATTCCTTGAGACTTACCCGGTAATAGGAGTTATGGTTTTGGATTAGTGAGTAGTGAGACTTACCCGGTGATCTATTCCACTTTAGTAACATCTTCCCTTTGCAAAAATCTCAACTTTGTTCGCTTATCTTTAGATCTTGAGTTAGAACCACAACTAGATGCTTTAATCCCTATAATTGCATATTTCCTTAATTGACTTTTTATCATCTTTGACTGTTTTAATCGCTTTTGTGGTTAGTAGTTGCATTGACAACCTATACCTGCTTTGTTTCACTAAGTCCCTGTGAACGACCCTTGGAATTTCTTGCTTTTTACTACGATTGACCCGTACACTGCGGGTTCGCATCCTTGTTTTAAGCTTACATCAAGGGTTATGAATTTAAAGCTTGCACACACCGTTTGGAGCGAACAAGTTTTTGGCGCCGTTGCCGGGGATTTGGTCTAGACCGAGCCGGTTGCGGTTTGCTTTTGGGGCGCTTGCCCCTGTTTCTACTAACCACTCTACTTGAGTGACTTTTGCCGGTTCGTTTTCTTAGGTTTATGCGAAGTACCTGTGCTGGGAAGGAAATCGTTCCTTACGATCCCGAACCAGAAAAGACATACAAAAGACGCTTGAAAGAAACGAAGATGGCCAACCAAGACAATCGCGATCTTGAGGCCGAATTGAAGGAGGCGTTAGAACAACTACGGCTCAGCAAGGAAGAGCTGAGACTGGAAAAGGAGGATACTCGCACAAGGACTGAGGCGATCGAAGCAGATATGGAGGCTTTACGAGACCAGTATCTACCTCGACCGAACCCAGATCCTCGACCGAGGCATGACCCTATTCTAGATCCTCGACCGACGTAGAATCCAGTACTTATCGCCCCGGCCGAGATACTTCCACCTCGGATGCCAGTCCGAGACATTCTTTTTGCAGGTATTCCACAAACCCTAGGGCAGAGGATGGACCCTAATCAACAACTAAGGCGTCCAGGAGTCAACCTAGGTGATCCAGCGGACCATGATTATGAGCTTCGACCGCAAGTTCTTTCCATGATTCGCCAATGCCAGTTTGGAGGGCCGGAGAGGGAATCTCCGCATCAACATCTACAAAACTATGAGATCTTGATGGAGACCTTGAGACCTTCAAGGCTGGAAAACAACAACTACAAGCTAAGGCCTTTCTTTTTTTCTTTGAAAGATAGAGCTCTTACTTGGTATCAATCTCTTCCTCTAGGAAAAATCAATACTTGGGAGGAGATGACGACGGAATTCTTGACTAAATTCTTTCCCCCCTCTAAAACCGCTGAAATGAGAGGGAAGATTAATGCATTCATCATGAAGGACAAGGAGAGCTTGTCCAAGTCATGGGAGAGATTTAAAGACGTTCTTTTGGATTGCCCATATCATGGGATTCCAAAGATAGAGTTGTTGGAGATATACTTCAAGGGACTGGACGGAAACACCCAGTTCAACCTTCAACTACTATCCGCCGGCACGTTCATGGACATGCCGATTGACAAATCTTGGGAGTTCATAGAGAAGCAAGCTTTGCACATGGAGAAATACTCCCACCAAGGAGCTGAATGTGGAGTTAAAAGAGTCAACTTTCAAGATGCTCCACCTAACAATGATCAACTCACTTCTTTGAAGAATGATGTGAAACAAATGAAGGAACTCTTAGTTGCTCAAACCAAGAAGGAAGATCAAGGATCAAGGAACAACAATGGATACCGTAACAACAACAATGGTTCACGGAACAACAACTACAACAACAATAGAGGATCCAACAGCAATAATTGGAGGGCAAACTACCAAAATTCGGGTAACCCTTATTCTAACTCCAATTTAAATTATTCCTCTAATCCTTTCCTCTCTTCTTCTTCTTCTTCTACTCCATTAAAGAGTCAGGAGCAAGGATCGAGTTCATCCCAGCCGGAAAAGAAAGATGCGGTGCTGGAGGCCATCTTGATCAAGCTCAACTCTATGGAGACATCAATGACTTCATTTTCGAAGGCACAAAAAGCCTTAGAACAATAATTCTTTAACAAGGCGAATGAAGCGCCAAGAGATCCAGGGAAGCTTCCAGCAAGGACGGAAAGCAACCCTAAGGGTCAGATTATGGCAATAACGACGAGGAGTGGATTGAAGACTGCAGATCCAATGCCTCGGTCGATGCCAGTGCAGACGAAGACCACCTCGGTCCAGGTGCAATCGAAGAACACTTCGGCCGAGATGACAACCGAGGTGGAGCCACAGAAAGCGGAGGAGAAAACTGAAGTTTATATTCCACCTCCTGCATATAAACCACCACTTCCGTTCCCCCAGTCAAGGGCCAGAGCACATCTAGACAAGCATTTTGGTAAGTTTCTTGACTTAATGAATAAACTACACATTAATATCCCTTTCCTTGATGCTATTCTAGGGATGACCGCCTATGGGAAGTTCTTGAAAGAGATTCTATCAAGGAAGAGGAAGTTAGTGGACTTTGGTGAAGTAAGGATGACATCTAAATCCTCGGAGCTCATTCAAATAATGAAGGAGAAGATGCCACCAAGTTGAGAGATCTCGGCTCATTTTGCATTCCCATTCAAGTTGGGGATGTCACTTGTGAAGCCCTATGTGATCTAGGAGCTAGCGTGAGCATCATTCCGCTGGAATTATGTGTTAAGATCGGACTTGGAGAGCCCAAGCCGGTGAAGATACGGTTATACATGGTGGACCGGTCCATTACCCATCCCGTGGGCATCTTGGAAGACGTTCCGGTCAAGTTAGGTAACTTCTATTTACCTATAGACTTTGTTGTACTTGATATTGCCGCAGATTATCCCGTTCCTATCATTCTCGGGAGGCCATTTCTAGCAACTTCGGGTTGCAATGTGGATTGTAAGAATGCCAAGCTAAAATTCAACATTGGCGGAGATGAAGTGGAGTTTGCATTACTTGCGGCTATGAAGGGAGAGCAGCTAGGAGATGATATCTTCAACATCTATGATGAAGAAGAATCAAGAGAATTGGTGAGCTCTATCCTTATTAAAGATCCACTTGAAAAAGTTATTAGCTTTAGCTTAATGGAGGAAGGTATATATGCTTCTTGTGATGCAGATATACGGAGCTTAAAGGCACTAGAAGAAGATCCAAGAGCTAAAATTGAAAGACTAATCCAGGAGAAGAAGATCTCCAGCTTCGGTTCCAGTTGTAGTACCTCGACCGAGGCACTTCCTGGACCAAGAGAGGTGACTGAAGAACATCTCGGTCAGCCTCTCTGGACCTCGACCGAGGTCGAAAGGGAGATGATGTCAACTGAGACTTCTGAAAGTCTAGTTTCTCAATCTACTCCACTAATAGGAGGAAGCAAGGATCCCCCTCAGAAAGCACCCCCAGTTGTGGAGCTTAAACAACTCCCAAGTCACTTGAGGTATGTCTTTCTTGGACCGGATTCTACTTATCCCGTTATTTTTTGTGTTTCCCTCTCCGAATCTGAATTATCTAAACTAATGCATGTCCTGAGGAAGCATCAAAAGGCTTTGGGTTATACTATTGATGATCTTATTGGCATTAATCCTTCTTTTTGCATGCATAGAATACTAATGGAGGACGATCATAAGACTTCACGGGAACCTCAAAGACGGTTAAATCCGATCATGAAAGAGGTTGTGAAGAAAGAAATTCTTAAGTTGTTGGATGCAGGTATCATATTTCCTATCTCGGACAGCAAGTGGGTTAGCCCAGTACATGTAGTTCCGAAGAAAGGAGGGATGACCGTTATGACGAATAAGAACAACGAGTTAATCCCAACTAGGACCGTCACGGGCTGGAGGGTTTGCATTGATTACAGGAAGCTGAACGTGGCCACTCGGAATGACCATTTTCCACTTCCCTTCATTGATCAAATGCTCGAACGGTTAGCCCAGCATTCACACTTTTGCTATTTAGACGGCTATAGTGGTTTCTTCCAAATCCCTATCCATTCGGATGATCAAGAGAAGACCACTTTCACTTGTCCATGGGGGACATTCGCTTATAGGAGGATGCCATTTGGATTATGCAATGCACCCGCTACCTTCCAACGATGCATGATGGCGATCTTTTTCGAGTATATAGAGGAGATCATGGAGGTATTTATGGATGATTTTTCAGTATATGGTTACTCTTTTGATAATTGCCTATCTAACCTTTCTCTAGTGTTACAAACATGTGAAGACACTAATCTTGTCTTGAATTGGGAGAAGTGTGACTTTATGGTTAATGAAGGCATTGTGCAAGGACACCTCGTTTCTAATCGAGGTATTGAGGTCGATCGCGCTAAGATCGAGACCATTGAGAAACTCCCTCCCCCTTGTTCTGTTAAAGGTGTGAGGAGTTTTCTCGGGCATGCAGGATTCTACAGGAGATTCATTAAGGACTTCTCGAAGATTTCTAAACCTCTAACTAACCTCTTGAATAAAGATGTTGTTTTTGAGTTTTCGCAGGAGTGTCTTGATGCATTCTACAGGATTAAGAAAGCGTTGATCTCCGCTCCCATTATCCAGCCTCTGGATTGGACCTTGCTTTGAGATCATGTGTGATGCTAGTGATGTGGCAGTAGGAGCGGTGCTTGGACAAAAGAAGGATGGCCGGACCACCGCCATTGACTACGCTAGCAAGACGCTAGATGAAGCCCAGCGTAACTACGCCACCACCGAGAAGGAGCTATTGGCAGTTGTATATGCTTTCGAGAAGTTTCGTTCTTACTTAGTAGGGGCGAAAGTCATTGTCTACACCGACCATGCAGCCATTCCTTACTTGCTTGCTAAGAAGGATGTCAAGTCACGCCTTATTCGATGGATTCTCTTGCTTCAAGAGTTTGACCTAGAGATCCGCGATAAGAAGGGATCCGAAAATTCTGTTGCGGATCACCTCAGCCGGCTACCTTCCTCTTCACACGAGAAGGACGACCCACCCATAGACGATTCATTCCCCGATGAGCACTTGCACTTGTTGGAGCGTTTGATAGACTTACTTATCTCACCCCATGATGAAGGTGAAGTATGGGGTGAGGATACCTCCCATCATGCTTAGAGATGCCGAACGGTCCAGCTAGCGACCTTAAATCAAGCGCTTCTTGGGAGGCAACCCAAGGTATTGCTTTCTTTTCCCTTTTTCTATTCTAGCTTTAGATAGTTTGCTTTTGCTTTGCTTTGTTTTATTTTTGGCGTCCTAGACAAACAACAGGTGACATCTAAGGAAGGAATACAACCCAGGAGCACAACTGGAAGGACAGAAGTTCGAGAATTTGAGAAGACGGAGTTTGACTAAGACACATCTCGGTTGCTGTCACAGCACCTCGACCGAAATGATTCTTGAGCAACCGAGGCGACTAGGGTTTCTGAAGATCCACCACGATCCATACACCTCGTTCAAGTCGAGACCATCTCGACCGAGGTGACAGCAGTTCCAGAAAAGGGTATAAAAGGGGGCTGAAATTTCTCTCTCCTCCTCTACTTCCCTTCTCGACCGCGGCGCACTTCTCACCTTGTTCCTTCGTTCTTCGCTCGTTTTCGACGATTCTTGCTTCTAAAATGAGAGGAAAGGGTAGAGGATTGCATTGCAAGCGCAAATCTGCAGCAAAAACGAACCAAATCGATTGAATTTAGGTAAAATCCGAAAAAACCCTAACCTTCCTCTTCTCCACTGTTTCCTTTCGATTTGGGCTTTTGTTGCCCTTGCATTTGCTGAGAAAAGGATTAAGTACCCCATAGGAACCTTTGGTAGTGATTTTGGGGGAAAAGAACTGGATTTTTGAGGGAATCGATCGAGCAGTGTTTCGCCTCGGTCCAGTGGGCCTGTGCCTCGGCCGAGGTGTTCTACAGAGTTGTCAAGGCAACCGAGGTGATCTGACAGGTTGCAGAAAATGAGTTCTGACAGGCAGTTGGTCCTGAGGGACAGATCTTCTCCTTCTCCTTCTTCTTCCTCCCGTCGTACTAGACCGGTAATCCACGAGCGACACCAGGTCGATTATGACCGCATAGCAGCACGTCCAGTGGTTGCACCACGTTTTTTGGACCTCTCTGCATTTGACTGCCTCCATGTTGATGAGGACTTGAGGCGTATGATATCTGCTGTGGGGCTAGAGCAGTTCACAGAGATTAGAGCTTCGGCCTACTTAGAGCCGACCTTGGAGTTTGTCAGTTCCGTCACTTACTTGCCCACCGAGTGCGCCATCAAGTACCGGTTGATGAACCGGAATTATCTAGTTCCCTTGGACCACTGGCGGGACATCTTTGGCTTCCCGGTCCCTACTGTTGCTGATTTTCCTTCTCGAGCTGTAGCTCGAGAGTTCTAGGGACAGATTGCTCATGTGGTTGAGCACGCAGACAGATGGAGACTTGAAGATTCCAGGGAGAAGATTATATTCCATCTGACATTTAGACTAGCTCACAGGATTTTCAATGAGACTCTTCTGGCGCGTACTGAGACGCCCCAAAAGATCAGGCAGGGTGAGCTTCAAAGTCTGTATTGCATGGTGACTAAAGGAGTCCCAGATTTTGGATTGATGCTGGCAGAGGATCTGCATAGGATAAAGGCGAAGGCCAAGGGCGACATCTGCTACGGAGGGATAGTGACTCATGTAGCGAGTTACATGGATTTGGATCTTAGTGCTTGTACCATGGTGGTGGCTGCCAAGCCGCTCGGACTTCAGGAGATGATCACTCGGACGATACTGGTTCCCTGAGGACTTACTATGCCATATGTGGCGATGCCATGGGAGCAGACTGCGCCTTAGGGCATTAGATGGTCAACACAGTTCTCCGTGTATGATCCGCATTACTGGCAGACTGCATGGATTCCGCTGATGGAGGACGCTAGAGAGGCAGCAGCTTAGAGACCAGCTGAGGAGGATGAGGCAGAGGATGAGGAGGATGATGTTGATGAGGATGGCGGTGTTGCTATGGACACGGGCACGGATACAGCTGGGACTAGTGTGCCGGTCATTGATTTAGATGACGATGAGACTGAGGAGGAGCCGGTTGTAGCACCAGCACGTCCTGCTAGGCGTAGGGTACGCAGGCAGAGGGATCCACTTGCTCACCGTCGGATCGATGATCTGACGGAACAGATGATAGATTCCTATACTGCCATGTCCTTGGAGATCATAGAAATGCAGGAGAGACTACACTACCAGCATGTGATGGCTGAGATTCAGTTTCAACATGTCATGGGCTATCCTTTCGACCCATCTCAGCACCCGTACGTGCCACCACCACCACCACCGGATCGTGATTATTGAGAGCTTGCAGGATTTTCTTTCTTTATTTATTATGCAGCTCAACTTTGTCCGGTGAGTACTTTGTTTCTCTAGACTTATTTTGACCCATTGGGACAATGTGTCCCAAGTATGGGGTATTTGATGTATTATTTGACTTTTTTGTGGATGAATGACTTGACTCTATCGGATATTTATGTTTTATTTTGCTTTATGTGCTTATCTGAGATTTACATGCATGCATACAGGTTATTTGATTGAGAAAAACGTCAAAAACTGGTTTGAAAAAAAAACTTTTATGACCTCGACCGAAGTGATTCTGGCCAAACGAGGTACTTCACCTCGGTTGACTAGAACATCTCGACCGAGGCGTTTTAACTGAAAAGAATTTCAAAACGATTTTTGTGCTTCTTATCTGGATAGGACCTCAGTGATGATTTTGTTTGCTGACTGGTTTTGAAATCTCTATATGTTTGAAAGGTTTTATGATATGTTTAAGTTGCTAAATGCTTTGTTTGAAATTTGTGGCATGTTTAATACTTTGTTTTTATCAAAATTATGTTGAATTTGAAGGTTGACACCACATTATGAGTTCTCTCACTTTCTTCCTGGGAAGACCAAGGCAATTCATTCTTTTCTCTCTTCTTCTTCTTGATCATGCTTAGCCCCTCATATACATATTTGCCTCCCTTTACCTGTCCGGGAATTTGGAAGCAAGCAAAGTGAAAATCAAGTGAAAGAAAAGTTGAGATGTGGCTGAAAGTTAGAAAGAAACATATAGGTTTGGGGAAGTCAATCATGATGATGAGTAACTCGGCACCATTCACATAGTCGGGTGTTTGTGTCTTGCCAAAGTCGGATTGAGCGATATTCCTAACGGGTCATGGTATGTGCATCAAGGGTTTGAAGCATCTCGAGAAATTGAAAAATTGCTGATTTCCTAGGCTTCGGTTATTGTGCACCTCTGTCCATGCATCCCAAAAAGTAAAGTAAAAAAAAAGTAAATAAGCAAAGCTTATTGGTGGAAGATGTGAAATTCAAAGAAAGTGAAGTGAAGATCCTTTTTCCGGATTCTAGCACCACATTCTCTATATACATCCCACCCTCACACGTTTCTTGACCTTCTCTTGGAAAGCCCTTGAGACCTCAAGCTTGTTGATTGACTTGGTGGTTAAAACTGGATTATACATGATTAATTTCGATGATTATGATTTATTATGCATTCTATGATTTTATGCAAAGATGAACAACTTTCTTATATTTATAAAATGTTTTTATCATATTTTGATTTTAAATTCCATGAAGCATTCTCTTAGAGTGATCTATGATTGTAGCACACCATTAAAATGTTTAGAAGAACTTTTTCATTGATCTTTATGAGTTATAATCCATTCTATCTTGTATTTTATATGCGGAACTTGCTTGGGGACAAGCAAGGGCTAAGTATGGGGTATTTTGATAGCATGAATTATAGTCTATATTTTGGGACTAGCTTAGACGTTTTATCTTCAATAATCTGCATGTTTGGATGTATATTATGTGATTATATTGTCGTTTCATCTACCTTTGCGGGAATCGAGGTCTACACCAAGTTTCGTGGTAATCGTAGGTAAAATGGCACGTTTTGCATCAAAATGGAGCAAAAGGAGCTAAGGAGTCATAGGAGCTACATTCAGGAGCTTAAGGAAGAATCCAGGAAGCATGGAAATGATTAAAGATTTACTTTGGACCAGATTTGAGAGATTTCACATTCAGTTGTGATTCACCTCGGTCAGCTACAGTACCATCTCGACCGAGGTGATCCAGAGGAGCTGACTCGACCGAGGCGAACACCTTGGACGCGGCGAGAGATATATTTTATTTGGCTGAGATCTTTTATTTTTGGAAAGAAGATCTTATATTTTTAGGTTGGATTCCTGGAAGGAAGAAGATAATTTAGCCCATATATTTTACCTATTTTTATGGAAAAAGATCTTTCTAAGATATCTTATCTTTGGAGGGTAATTTTCCTATAAAAAGGGTTGGATTTTCCACAAATTGAATCGTGCTATAACACCGACAGTGCTTAGACAGCCGTTTTACCCCACTACTGCTAGGATATTTGAAGAACCTTTTTGAAGGTTGAAGGAAGATTGAAGGAAGAAAATTGATAGCTTTTATAGCTTTTGTGAAGGGTTTTGTAAGACTTTCTTAGATTCCCTTCTTTGTTGATTGTCTTATTGGATTGTGATCCAAGAAACGCTTGTTATTTGATAATTGATTCAGTTATTGAAGCCTTTCTCTTAAGATTTTCTTGTTCAATTATTCTCTTTCTTCCCATATATTTGATTATTTCTTTCATGATGATCATGCTAATTTCTTTGTGTGATTCTAGGGTGATTGGCTGAAGGTTGTGGGAAAAACAATGATAGAATAATCTTAAATCACAGTAGGACCCTGAAAGTTCGAGTCTTTATCCTTAACCCTAAAACATCTCGCTCAATCGATGAACATCTCGGCCGGGGTGGAATTCGTCTGACTGAGGTGACCTTTCTGATCCGAAACTGAGAGTTAAGTATTAGAGTTTGCCAAATCCTATTCTTATTACACCTTTCCTGGTTCAATGCAAGCCTAGGATGAGACTTACCCAGTAATTCCTTTGTTTGTTTACCTAAGATCATAAGTATAGGTAATAAAGGTTTATCCTTTATTGTGGTTTGAGTGTGCTTTCATTCCATCTTTGTGAGTTAGCCTGAGACTTACCCGGTAAAGGTTGATTCTATTCCCTTAGGTGGTGTGTTAGTTTGAAGTTATAGTTCTTTTCCTTAATTCCTTGAGACTTACCCGGTAATAGGAGTTATGGTTTTGGATTAGTGAGTAGTGAGACTTACATGGTGATCTATTCCACTTTAGTAACATATTCCCTTTGCAAAAATCTCAGCTTTGTCCGCTTATCTTTAGATCTTGAGTTGGAACCACAACTAGATGCTTTAATCCCTAGAATTGCATATTTTCTTAATTGACTTTTTATCATCTTTGACTGTTTTAATCGCTTTTGTGGTTAGTAGTTGCATTGACAACCTATACCTGCTTTGTTTCACTAAGTCCTTGTGATCGACCCTTGGAATTTCTTGCTTTTTACTACGATTGACCCGTACACTACGGGTTCGCATCCTTGTTTTAAGCTTACATCTAGGGTCATAAATTTAAAGCTTGCACACACCATTTGGAGTCAACAGAGACCTCGTTTGGCCGTCGGATGACAACTCAACAGGACCGCATAGATGACATCTACCGCCGGCAAGAGCACTTCTTCCTCCATTTTCCTTACCCACCGGAGGAGGGTCCGGGTGGTCTATCTGGACCACCCCACTGAGTGGTATACTTCTCTTCCCTTTCCCACATTTATCTTTGACTCATTTCCACTTTGAGGGTAAAGTGATCTTCAAGTATGGGGGAGGGAATTATCATTACTTGTACAGTTTCATTTGAGTTTTTGAGTTGTTTTGATTTGTCTTGCATTTGAATTCAGATTGAAATTCACAAAAAAAAAAAAAAGGAAAGAAAAAGCCAAAGAAAATGAAAAAAATGCATGAAAATCTTTGGATAAACCGAAATCCCGAAAGGGCAGTTTAGGCAAAAAGAAGGTAGTCCGACCAGCCTTTGGTTGGTGTAAAAATTGGACTTGAGGGATGTGAGTTCAAAGTGAGATTATCAAAGAAAAGAAGAAGAGTGGCAAGGTGAAAACCCGAAAGGGCACCTTGGCAAAATGAGCGACACCGAGTGAAGGTTTCCCTTCCGGAGCTTGGCGACATAAGAAGGGGATTCATAAGGAGGTTGTCCGGGTAGGCCACTCTTGGAGCAATAAGGATGGTAGTTTCTCACATTTTTCTCACATTTCCTCTCTTCTCCTTCTTTCTTTCTTGGTTTTTCTTTTGTTTTCAATATCTTTTCTGCTTGCTCATGCTTCCTGAGGCCTTTGAGTTTAGTTGTTGTCATTTGTTTTACTCGGGAGGAGTAAAAGGTCTAAGTATGGGGGAGTTTGATAGGTGATGGAATCACTATCATTTAGGATAATTTTTAGAGTCTTTTTATTGCATTTGTGTCGGTTTATGTTACTAACTCCTTGGTCCAAAAGAGGAAGACTAAAAGAAGCAAAGGAAGGAGTTATAAGCACTTATGAGTGAAGATCGTTCACGAAGCAAACCTTCTGTTGCCTCACCGCCCCAACGGAGCCTTGTCACCGCCCTTGCGGGTGACATTTTACTCCGGAGCGCTCCCTGCGTCTTCGCCAGCGCCAGCCACGAAGACGGTCACCGCCCCTGCGTCAACCCCTAGCGCCCCTGCGGTGACTTGCCCTAAAGAAAGCAAAGACCAGTGCCCCGGCGCATTCCCCTGCGCCTCAACCTGGAAGCTGGAAGGTGAAGAGCCTGTGTCACCGCCCCTGCGTTGACATCGGGACGCCCCGGCGGCTTGACATCAAAAACGGCAGGAAGTTGTAAGGTCTGACGTTTGGAGAGCATTGAAGAATCCGCCCCTGCGGAATTGCCTAGCCGCCCCTGCGGTCATGAAGAAGATCAAGCGCTTTTCCCTTCACCGCCCCTACGGAGCTGAAGGCCGCCCCTGCGGTTCAACGACAGAAGCTTTACTCCGGTTGTTTACACCACCTTTATGGCATTAAAGGTGGGTATTTTGGGCCGGTCATTTACTCTTATTTAGTGTCCTTTGTAGTATAAATAGGCCTTGGTTGATTGCTAGAATCATCCAACTTGTTATCCATTATTTTCCACTTAGATTAAATTTTCACTTCCATTGTAATAAGTTGCTAACTCCCTTGCTACATTGGGTTGGTTCGAAGCTGCGTTGTTACTTTGGTTGTAAGTTTTCTTTAATATAAGTTTTCATTCAGTAATGCTTTGTGTTTCCTTGATCTCTATTGTCTAATTGCATGTTTTACTATTACTTGAGATTGATCACCTTAGGTTCAAAAGTGCATGCAAATAACTAGGATTAATAGGTTCCGGGTTCGGGTCTTTAATCTAGTAGTAAACTTTAAGTAATAACGGGTTGTAATTACTTAAAGAAAAGGAACACAAATATAAAGATAAGCTTAACGGTTTTAATCTTTTCTTTATATCCCTTAGTCTTTATTTGAAAGCTAACTTGTTATTTGTTCTTGTAGGTTTACAGAACACTAACCTGTTAAGTTGTGTTGATACCGGTTGGCTCAACACATATATATGATCGATACAGAAGATTACTTGAGAACTTGTAAAAGGAACTCACCAAAGTAGAAATTGTATGCTTAGAATCAACCTAGTGTAGATTCACCCATTATTGTCTTACTTGTCGCGTTATTCGTTTTCATAGGTTTTTGTGCATCAATTTAACCAAAACCCCCCCTTTTGTTACTCGTTTCTATAATCAATAATTGCATCCAATAAAACACCTTAACTCTCTTGGGTTCGACCCTTACTTAACCACTATACTTGTTGTAGTGCTAAGTCGGGATTTACTTTTGATTGGGTATAGACGACCATAGAAATACCTCTAGTCAAACCACCGAAGTTACAACCTTGTTTCCGATGTCAAGGCTTTGAAGTTAGATTTCAAGGCCTGGAAAATGATTTCAGCACTATTGTTGTTGGTCATTTCAAGGTCTTGAAGGTGCGTTTCAAGGTCTTGAGATTTTTCTTCGGTGTCCTGAATTTGTTCTTGCATCTTCTTAGCATGAGCCTTAGGATCTTCTTCTTCATCAGAGTTTTGATCTCCATGTCGATTCATATCAAGATAAAACTATTACTCAAAGTACCATCATTGCTTTCGTCAAAAATTATATGAATACTTTCCTCCACAATTTTGGTACGTTTGTTTTAAACCCGATAAGCTTTACTATTTGCAGCATATCCTATAAAGGTAGCTTCATCACTACGTGCATTAAGTTTTCCAAGGTTGTCTTTGCCATTATTATGGACAAAGCACGTACATCCAAAGGGTTTGAAATATAATATATTAGGTTTTCGTCCTTTAAAGAATTCGTAAGGAGTCTTTTTCAAGATAGGGCGAATAAAACATCTATTTAAGATGTAGTTGTAACACCCCAAGCTCTGGGAACTTGAAGCGCTACGGGCTAGGACCGCACAATGGGTCCCGACCCTCAGATTAGTAACAGCACAACGGATCTTACAACAAGGCACAGACGAATGAAAACCAAAACTCAATATAAAACCAAAGGTTTGAATAAAAGAAAGCATAATGACTTGTAGTCGAGTTCAAAACAAAAAAGGAAACAACAACGTAAACATAAATCCAATCCCGTCCTATAATTTATGGGAACCCCAACTGACGACATCATCCGGATCACTCAGAAGCATCCTGAACCTGAGGAACACCTACAACAACGGTATAAACCGTTAGCTAACATTCTAGATATCGGAGAGAACGTAAAGGAACAAACACACATAAGGTAAAGTAAACATATAGCATGTTTGCACACAACCGGTTATTATCTTTCTTCAAATTATCCATTACTAATTCAACTTCTTTTGTCACTCGAGAATCTTCCAAAACTCGCCTCCGCTTCTGTCTACCAATAGGAATAGATCAGTACTATCCGCTACCTACGGGCTTGGGTTGCAAAAGCACATTCTAGTCTCCTAAAGAACTAGACAAGTGGTCACCGCCCGATTATCATACACTTGGGTCAGTTAAGGTTATAAAGGGTGAATCCTATTCCAGTTATCCATTATAAACATGATAAATAACACAAACAACACAAACAAGCCAAAACACTCAAACCAATACACGGAATGAAGCTAAGTAAGTCCAAGGGACTTACCTCACTCGAAGGAACACTCAACATACAACACAAACTCAAATAACGGCTCAGTTTCCCTCAGGAAAGGAGTAAGAAAATCCTGTTCACACAAGCAACACGAATCAGGAACGAAACACTTGCTAGAAGTCTATAACTTCTAGTCTCAATAATCTCTAAGAGATCTCCACAAGCTAAGGGTTCAACCCTAGTCTTACTGCATACTCAGGGAACAAGGAACATCCATGAGAATCAAGGAAAGGAATGAGGAAAGCAAGGAAGGAAGCAACTCACAAGAACGAGAGTCACTATAGGAAGAACCGCAAGGGCGGCGGAGCAAGACGGAGGGGAGGCTTACCGCGAGGGCGGGTGTGTATAGGTGCGGGGGTGGTGCACTGGCAGAAGACGCTGTCGGGGTTTCTTCTCGACAGAAACTCTCAGCAAGGGATCCAAATCTCGAACCTTTGATCCAACCACGTCAAATCTCAACCAAAAGAGCCTAAGAACAGCAACATATCAACAGTGGAACGCTCCACAAGAATCAAGGCTCAAGCTTGAACCTTGGAGAAGAAGAAAAGGGAAGAACGAAGAAGAAAAACGAAACATATGAGAAAGGCATGCAATAGCTACATGAACGTGATGAAGAAGAACTTAGAGGAGAAGACTTACATGTTCAGTAAGATCACAAGAAGCAAGGGAGACGGCTGCAACTTTAGGGTTGAAGAAGACGTAAGCGAAAAACGGGAAAAGGATGAAAGACGGGAATATGTAGAGGCGGGCTAGAAAGATAGATGGAAAGGACGTCTAGGGTTAAAAAGAAGATAAGGAAACCGGCCGTAAGCGAAAAACGGGAAAAGGATGAAAGACGGGTGTGTACAGGGGCGGATTACCTCAGCCGCAGGGGCGGCCCATTGTCCCGCGGGGAAGGTGACAAGCTCCAAGGCCGCTGGGTCAGCCTTCTTCACCGCAGGAGCGGTGAAGGTAAAAACTGGGATCTTAGATCAAATCCCCCTAAAAAGATGTTTCGTCCCAAAACTTGCAAAAACCCGAACGATCACATATAACACACAAAACTGAAAAGAACCCATATACTCCCACTCGGGGAACGTAATTCAAAACGTCACAAAAAGCGTACACAATGCAACGAAGGAAAAACTGAAACAAAACGACTACGCTAAATGTACATCCAGTCCAGCGTAAAACTCTGGATAGTTCCTCTGGATACTATCCTCTGTCTCCTAAGTTGCCTCATCAGCTCCTCGCATCGACCACTGAATCATCATTATCAGTATGTCCTTAACACGCAAGCGTCTCGTACTATGCTCTAAGACAACCACCGGGTGCTCTACGAACGTGTGGTCTGGCTCGATCACTAGATCCTCTTGACTGATGATGTGTCTCGGGTCTGGTATGTACTCCCGTAGCTGAGACACATGGAAGACTGGGTGAACACCCTCGACTCTCGGTGGAAAAGCAAGTTTGTATGCTGCCTCTCCAACTCGCTCAAGAATCTCGAACGGTATAACATATCTCGGACTCAGCTTCCCCTTGACGCCGAAACGTCTGGCACCTCGTGTCGGAGATACTCTCAACCAAACCTGAGCTCCGACTCTAAAGTCCAGAGGTCGGCGCCTCTTATCTGCATAAGACTTTTGTCGACTCTACGTTGCTAACATCCGCTCGCAGATCACTGGTACTCGAGCCATGTCATCCTGTATCTGCTCAGGTGATACTCCCCTAGCACTACTCGGATCATCCCAACACAACGGTGTACGGAATCTCTATCCGTATAAAGCCTCATAAGGAGCCATCCTGATTGATACGTGTCAACTGTTGTTATACGAAAACTCCACTAAGGGAAGGTGATTTGGCCACACTTATCCCCAATCTAACACGCAGGCTCTCAACATGTCCTCCAAAGTCTGGATGGTCCGCTCGGACTAACCATTATTCTGAGGATGATAAGCAGTCATGAACTACAGGTTCATACCTAGGGCGGCATGAACCTGCTGCCAGAACCTCGATGTGAACCGTCCATCTCTATCAAAGACTATAGTCCTAGGTACTCCATGAAGTCTCACTATCTGTCTAGTGAACTCCTCTGCCAATCAACTCACCGACCACGTTTCCTTGATCGGAATGAAACATGCGGTCTTCGTCAATCGATCTACTATGACCCAAATAGCATTGAAGCCTCGACTAGGTCTCAAACCGGTAACAAAATCCATAGAGATGTCCTCCCACTTCCATTGAGGGACGGGAAGTGGGTGTAGCTCGCCTCTTGGTCTATGATACTCGATCTTGACTTGCTAACAGGTCGCACACTGAGCTACATATCTCGTGACGTCTGGCTTCAGACCTCCCCACCAGAAAGAGCGTTTGATATCATGGTACATCTTACTCGTGTCAAGGTGCACTGAGAAGGTGAAGAGTGAGCCTCCTGAAGGATCCTTTGTCTCAACTCTCGATCTAAAGGCACACAAATACGCTCTTGACGTCTCAAGATCCCATCAGCACCAACTGCAAACTACGGTGCCTCTGCTCGAGACATCCGGTCTCGGATCTGCGTCAAAGTTGGGCAACTCTCCTGTTTCTGCCGGATCTCGGCCAACAGATCAGTAACTATCTCCAAGGTAGACAACTGGTTGTCGTAATCCGGGAAGTGGATATCCATCTCTAGCCATGCAAGATCTCGCTGTAATTGTGGCTGAGTTGTCAGCCTAGCGATCGCCATCTCCCGCGGAGTCTTCCTACTAAGGGCGTCAGCTACTACGTTTGCCTTCCCCGGGTTGTATAAGATCTCAAGGTCGAAGTCCTTGATCAACTCCAACCATCTGCACTGGCGGTTATTCAACTTCCATTGAGTGAATATGTACTTCGGACTCTTATGGTCTGTAAATATCTAACACGTAGCTCCGTACAAATAATGTCTCCAAATCTTCAAAGCAAGAACCACAGCAACCAAATCAAGGTCATGGGTAGGGTACTTCTCTTCGTACGTCTTCAGTTGTCTAGACGCGTAAGCAATCATCCTACCCCTCTACATCAGAACACATCCCAAGCCCAGCTTGGATGCGTTGCTTTAAACCACAAAGTCCTCAATTTCCTTTGGCTTAGCTAGGATAGGAGTAGAGGTCAACCTCTTCTTCAGCTCCTTAAAGCTCTGCAGGCACGGCTCGGACCATACAAACCTCATAGACTTCCTCAACAAGGAAGTGAGAGGTCGGTCAATAACTGAAAAGCCCTCAACAAAACGCCGGTAGTAGCCCATCAATCCTAAGAAGCTGCGTACCTCCTTGACGTTCTTAGGTGGCCCCCAAGATGCTATTGACTAGATATTCGCCGGATCTACCTTGACCCCTTCAGCTGAAACGATGTGACGAAGGAATGCTACCTCAAACATTCAAAACTCGCACTTAGAGAGCTTGGCGTAAAGCTCTCTTTCTTGTAAGACCTGAAGAACGATCCTCAAGTGTCCTGCATGCTCTTCTCTATTGCAAGAGTATACCAGAATGTCATCTATGAAGACAACTACAAACTGGTCTAGGAAGTCGATGAAGATGTTGTTCATCAACTCCATGAAGACTGCGGGCGCATTCGTAAGCCCGAATGGCACCACTACAAACTCGTAGTGGCCATACCTAGTCTTAAATGACGTCTTGGCTATGTCCTGCTCTCTCACCCTCAACTGGTGATATCCAGATCTCAGATTGATCCTCGAAAACACTGAAGCTCCATGCAACTGATTCAAAAGATCGTCGATACGGGGAAATGAGTACTTGTTCTTGATCATCACCTTGCTCAGCTCTCAATAGTCGATACATAACCTCATTGACCCGTCTTTCTTCCTGACGAAGAGGACTAGTGCGCCCCAAGGAGATACACTAGGGCGGATGAAGCCCTTCTCTGCTAACTCCTCGAGCTACTTCTTCAACTCAAGCATCTCGATAGGCGCCAAACGATAAGGAGCTTTAAAGATCGGTCTCGTACTAGGATCTAGCTCAATGCCAAAGTCTACCCTCCTCTATGGAGGTAAACGTGATGGCTCTCCAAAGACGTCAGCAAACTCGCAAGTTACTAGAATCTCCTCCAAAGCTTGACTCGTACTATCCTTCATGGCGTAGCACCAAAAAGCCTTGCAACCCTGACTGATAAGTCTCGCAGCACGCACTACATTGATGACTATACCAGTCTTCCCAAGATCCCATCCTCGGAAGATCTCAACATGGCCCGCATCTGTAGTTACCGTCACAGCCCTCTTGCCAATGTCTAGAACTGCTCGATGTCGATCCATCTATTCCAAACCCAGAATAACTTCTTCATGTACTAAGTACATAATGAAGAAGTCAGTTGGCCAATCGCGACCTCCCAATCTAATAGGGCAATTGCGAACCTCTCGTGTACCTCGAATCTTACCCCTATCGGGTAATCCTATAATTAAGGGTCTACCTTCTACGGTAACTAAGGTCAATCTATCTACACATGCATCAGATATAAAAGAATGCATAGCACCGGTATCGAAAAGAACTTTGACAAGAAAACCATTAATATAAATAGTACCTGTGTTCGTTGGCGTTGTCGGCTCTACAACACTCCTCAACTCATACACTTTGGTTGATGCATCTCTGGTGTCTGCATATCCACCAACACGTCCTCTACCTCTCCCTTGTCCCGCAATGGAGCCGTGAGGAGCAATAAAACCAGAAACTCTCTATTATTGTTGTTGATACTGTGATCTCTGTCCACCTCCTACAACACTAGCATGTGAAGAACCCTGTTGTGATAACGCCTTGCCCTAACGGCAAAACGCAGCTTTGTATCCGGGCTTGCCACAAAAAAGAAAGTAATTGTTGGCTTCTTGCAATCAGCTCGGATGTGTCCTGCACCTCCATAATTATGACACTGCCGTCCTTTGTCAAAACTCTGTTGGAAACCAATACGTCACACCATCTGACTACGCCCAAATCCAGCTGCTCCAGCTCCAGCACTGGCTGATCCAGTCTTCTGTCTCTTCTCAGGAGCTCCTGTCTAAGAAACTCTCCTCTGACCCAGTCGGTCTTTCTTATAGGCAGAAGCCCTATCCTGATAGTCCGTCAAAGAATCACAACAGAAACCAGCAAGATAAGGGCGTGTCGACTCTCTCAGTCTCCGAGAGAAAAGGTAAATATGTTGATCCTTAGGTGGTGCAGACGGACCCAGCAAAGACAACTCATCCTGAAACTTGCTGACGATCTCGGCAATAGGCAAATCCTCGAATCCAACCTCAAGGAAATCCTGAAGACGGTCTCTTCTCATAGTTGCAGGGCAGTAGCGATCTCTGATCACCGTCTTCATCTACTCATAATTGGTGACCTTACTGCGAGTTGTCCTCCACCAAGAATGAGTCTGATCCTTCAGCAACATCGGTGTTATGTCGACCCGACTTCCCTTTGGGCAACCGATAGCCTCCATAGTAGAATCCAGCTATCCTAGCCACTGCTCCATCTCCAATCCAGTCTTTCCCATGAAAGTGGGAACCTTCAGCTGGTCGAAAGCATTCAACCAACTATCTAGTTTCAGCTCTCTTGCCTCAGCCGGCGCTCTAACAACCTCAGCAACTCTAGTAGGCGGGGCAACAACCTGTGTAACTCTCTGCGAAACCTCAACTAATCTCGCAGGAACTGGCGGCACAGGTGTTGGTCCTCCAGTCTTGATATCCTCCTCAACTCTCTGCACATAGTCGCGATATGCAGAAGCTCCTATAAGCACTCGACCGGACTCCGTCGATGGAGCTCTCTTTGCTCCGGACCTAGCAGCGGTCCCCTTCCCAGCCTCAGGAACAACACTCTCAGCGACTTCCTCAACAAACGCATAAGCTATAGGTGGATCAGCAGGTGGGGCCTAGCCCCGATCTCTAGCTAGTGGAGGTCTTCTTGCACGTCCTCGTCCACGGACGGAAGGTGGAAGTGGTGGTCGACTCCTTCCTTGCCTTATAGCAGCGGTAGCTCTAGTGCGTGTCATCTGCTATAAGGATAGATATATAAGACTATATATAGGTATAAGGCCACGCTACAGCTACACCAGAAATCCAAGAAAAAACACATATAAAGGCCAACATATAAGAAACTACACTGTTGAGATCCACGGAGGTAGTGGTGGTCGGCCGTACATCTATCCCAGACCGACAAGTTTAAAACAAAACCCCCTTTTGAAAACGTTAGACCCCTTGTGGGTTCTATTTATTTCCATCCGACCTTTAGAAGATTTTCAGTGTCATTGTTGTCAACCTAGAGCTCTAATACCATATTATAACACCCCAAGTTCTGGAAACTCGAAGCGCGCTAGGACCGCACAATGGGTCCCGACCCTCAAAGTAGCAACTGCACAACGGATATTACAACAAGGCACAAACGAATGAAAACCAAAACTCAATATAAAACCAGAGGTTTGAACAAAAGAAAGCGTAAAGACTTGCAGCCGAGTTCAAAACAAAAAGGGAAACAACAACGTAAGCATAAACCTAATCTCGTCCTATAATGTATGGAAACCCCAGCTGACCACACCATTCGGATCACTCAGCAGCATTCTGAACCTGCGGAACATCTACAACAACGGTATAAACCGTTAGCTAACATTCTAGATATCGGAGAGAACGTAAACGCACAAACACACATAAGGAAAATTAAACATATAGCATGCTCTCACACAACCGGTTATTAACTTTCTTCAAGTTATTCATTACTAATTCAACTTCTTTTGTCACACGAGAATCTCCCGAAACTCGCCTCCGCTTCCGTCTACCAATAGGAATAGATCAGTACTATCCGTTACCTACGGGTCTGGGTTGCAAGAACACATTCCTGTCTCCTAAAAAACTAGACAAGTGGTCACCGCCCGGTTATCATACACTTTGTCCAATTAAGGTAATAAAGGGTGAATCTTATTCCGGTTATCCGTTATAAACATGATAAATAACATAAATAAGCCAAAACACTCAAACCAATATACGGAATTAAGTTAAGTAAGTCCAAGGGACTTACCTCATTCGAAGGAACACTCAACACACTACACACACTCAGGTAATGGCTTAGTTGCCCTCAGGAAAGGATAAAGGAAAGGATAATCACACAAGCATCACGAATCAGGAATAAAATGGTTGCTAGAAGTTTTTAACTTCTAGTCTCAATGATTTCTAAGTGATCTCCACAAGCTAAGGGCTCAACCCTAGTCTTACAGCATACTCAGGGGACAAGGAACATCCATAAGAATCAAAGAAAGGAATGAAGAAAGTAAGGAAGGAAGAAACTCACAAGAATGAGAGTCACTACAGGAAGAACCGTAGGGGCGGCGGACCAAGGCGCAAGGGTGGCTTGCCGCGGGGCGGGTGTGTACAGGCGTGGGGGCGGTGCATTGGCAAAAGACGCTGTCGAGGTTTCTTCTCAACAGAAACTCTCAGCAAGGGATCCAAAGCTCGAACCTTTGATCCAACCACGTCAAGACTCAACTAAAAGAGTTTGAGAACAGCAACACATCAATAACGGAACGCTCCACAAGAATCAAGGCTCAAGCTTGGTCCTTGGAGAAGAAGAAAAGGGAAGAACAAAGAAGAAAAACGAAACATAAGAGAAAGGCATGCAACAGCTACATGAACGTGATGAAGAAGAACTTAGAGGAGAAGACTTATATGTTCAGTAAGATCACAGGAAGTAAGGGAGACGGCTGCAACTTCAGGGTTGAAGAAGACGTAAGCGAAAAACGGGAAAAAGGATGAAAGATGGGAATATATAGAGTGGGCTGGAAAGATAAATGGAAAGGACGTCTAGGGTTAGAAAGAATATAAGGAAACCGACCCTTAAGATAGAAGATCGGATATTCTATCTATGGAAGGAAGATAAAACGAACGAAAACAGATCGGGTGCGATCTGCAGCAAATCCGTAGGGGCGGATTGCCTCAGCCGCAGGGGCGGTCCATTGTCACCGCAGGGGCGGTGAAGGTAAAAATTGGGATCTTCCAGTAGTTAGTTGTGTTAACAACCTCGGCCCAAAAACTTTTTGGCAAACTATTTTTTAAAAAGCATAGTCCTAGACGTATCCTCTAAGGTGCGGTTCTTACGTTCCACAATCCCATTTTGTTGAGGTGTTCTAGGAGCTGAAAAGTTGTGTGAAATACCATATTTAGCACAAAACAAATCAAACTTAAGTTTGTCAAATTCTCTACCATGATCACTTCGAATAGAAATGATAGGTAGGTTATTCAAAGTTTGCAACTCCTTATAAAGTCTTAGAAACTCATACAAAGCTTCAGATTTTTCTCGTAGAAATGAGATCCATGTAAAACGAGATTAATCATCCACAATGACAAGAATGTATTGTTTTCCCTTGGGAGATTTGACACGGATAGGACCACATAAATCCATATGTAAAAGTTCAATGGGTCGAGAAGAACTTACAACCTTCTTTGGTTTGAATGAACCTCTTGTTTGTTTACCTTGTGTACAAGCCTTACATAGTTCATCAACCTTGAAGTTTAGGTTTGGTAATCCATGTACCAAATCCTTTGAAATAAGTTTCTTCATCGTATGCATGCTTATGTGACCAAGTCGTCTATGCCAAAGCCTTGGATCGTCCGTCAAGGCCTTGAGACATGTTAATCTTGCTCTTGAAACTTGGTTAGTGCTCATAGAATATACATTGTTGCAGAGAGGAGTAGTAAGCACGACATCACCAAATAATTTATTTTGAACTTGAAAATTTTTTGAATTAAAGATCACATTGTTACCTTTGTCACAAATTTGAGAGATGTTAAGCAGATTATATTTGAGACCATCAACAAGATAAACATCATCAATGAAGTTAGATGAATTATAACCCGTTTTACTTATACCAATGATGTTACACTTCCCTTTATCGCCAAGAGTAATGGTTCTAGATGATTGCTTCTTTAAATATGAAAATAGTGAACTTTTTTCACTCATAAGTCTTGAGCAACCACTATCTAATATCCATTTATGCTCCTTAACCTTAGTGATATCCTACAAAACAACAAAAGTCAACCTTTCCGGGTAGACCAAATGGCATATTTTGGTTCATACTCAGTTTGGACCATATTTGGTGGTCTAGTCCCTTTAGGAACCCAAATTTGCTTAACATGTTCTCTTAGACATAAAGGATAAGTGTTTCTTATGATGTAGGGATCATTTCTTCTATATGGGTAGGTTGATTTTACATGCCCCTTTTTACAACAATAGAAACATGTGGGTGCACGTGAACTTCCTTTAGCTTTAACAAAGCGGTAATCGTTTTTCTTGGAAAATTCTTGTTATAACCAATACCACTCTTGTTAAGAGAGGATTTTTGTTCACCCATCATTCTTTCGAGATTAGCTTTAGAACGAGTGAGTTGAATAAATGCAGCCTTTTGTTCTCTACACATCACAGTTAGTTCAATCTTCTCTTTCTCTAGATTAGTATAATCTTGATGTAGAGAAGAGAGATTTTCCTTAGGAATCGCATTTTCCGATTTCAAGGTCTTGATATTGTCATCAAGGTCTAACTTTTCAATGTTGAGATTTTCAACTTCCAGAGACATTTCACTTACTCGTTTCTCTTGTTTAATTAGCCTTCTCTTAGAGACTTATTCCAATTCTATCTTCTTATCACTTATGATAATGTCTTTAAGGAATTTTTCAACCTCTTGACTAGGTTGAGACATTAGGGTTCTTACCACTCCTTCTACGTAGAAGTTGGGATCTTCTTCTTGATTTGCCATCAAGCATAGGTTTTCTTGATCATTTTCATCATCCGATTCATTTGTAGAGCCTAAGTCGCTCAAGGATGCTACCATAGCCTTCTTCTTTTGATAATTCTTTCGATCATTGTTCCTCTTCTTTGGTGGACAATCTTTTACAAGATTATCTGCTTCACCACATTCAAAACAAGTTAGTACTTTAGTTTTTTATTAGGGTTAGAAAACTTACCTTTGGGTCTTGATGTTCGTGGATATTATTTGTTTGCAAATTGCTTCTTCATTTGTAGAATTCTTGCAAAATCTCTTGAAATTAATTCAAAAGGATCTTCCTCTTCATCATCACTTTCTTCATCATCCTCTGATGTGACATTATCCCTTTTGGATCTTAAGGCAAGATTCTTTGCATTTGAAGAGGGCTCTCCATCTTCTTCACCAAGAACCACTTCGTGACTGATTAGCTTTCCAAGTAGATCATCGAGAGGCAATGTTGAGAGATTTTGAGCTTCCTCAATGGCGGTCACTTTTGGTCCCCACTTAGTTGTAGGAAAACTCCTTAGAACTTTCTTTACTTTTTCTTCATTTGTGAAGACATTTCCAAGTGAGTCAAGATTATTCACAATCTCAGTGAATCTTGTGAAAATCTCCTTGACCATCTCATTTGAAGTCATCTTGAATAACTCGTATTGCCTAAGGAAGATGCTCATCTTTGTCTCCTTGACTTGACTTGTTCCTTCATACGTTACTATTAACTTGTCCCATATATCCTTTTCACTTTTGCACGATGAGACACGATTAAATTCATTAGCATCCAATCCACAATAGAGCAAGTTCATGGCTTTGTAGTTTTTAGACACAATATCCAAGTCTGTTTGAGTCTTTATTTCATTTAATTACTAAGTATGTGTGTTGGCACCATATGGTATGGCGCTTGTTGAGTTGTTGGAGATGAAGAGGCAACTCAAGGAGTTAGCTGAGAAGGGCTTCATACGCCCTAGCGTTTCCCCATGAGGCGCGCCAATACTCTTCGTGCGGAAGAAGGACGAATCGATGAGGCTGTGCATCGAATACCGAGAGTTGAACATGATGACCATCAAAAACAAGTACCCGTTATCCCATATTGACAACTTGCTGGATCAGTTGTAGGAAGCTTATGTGTTCTCCCGTGTAGATCTGAGGTCCGTATATCACCAACTGATGGTGCGAGAGCAGGATGTCCTGATCATTTCGCATCTGCCTCGGAATTGGAATAATAAATCTGGAATATTGTAGGGATAATTATTCTGCAACTGCCTCGAAAAACGTATATTCCTAAGCCGTCTTTCTTAGCCGCTAAGAAACGAAATAGCGACTCTTTTGGTCGTTTTGACCCTTTCCATGTTATTTCATATCTAGGACATATCAGATGTTCTGATCATTTCTTTCAACTGCATTTTTATTAAATGAAGCTCTCAAATGCTTCAAATAACACCGTAGGGTAAAAATAATTATCTGGGGGAAAAAGTGAAAAATTCCCCATAAGTCCAAAATTACACTAGGAACATAACGGTGGGACTCATACTCATCAATTACGCACTCTTCGCGAGTTTATGTGTCAATTACTAGGAGTGAGCACAAATCCCGGTTAATCCCATCCCGTCCCGGTGCTATCCCAATCCCGTCCCGATCCCGACGGGACATGGAAAAAAAATGTGTATCGAATCCCATGAAAAACTTACGGGAAGGGACGCGGGACGGATACTGTCCATCCCTGTTAATCCCATCCCGTCCCGTATATATATAAATAATATCTACAAAATTATAATTTTATATTGATAAAAGTTATGAAACACTAAAACAATAGTAAACTATATCAATATATTTATTACATAGATTAAAAAGAGAGAAAGAATAATGTAAGTATATGTCTAATTGTCTTATAAAATACTAACACCGTAGTATATTATATCGGTAATTCGATATCAAGATTTTTTTATCGTTTGTCTTTAAACATGAGAGAATACAATTACAAATGTTGAATAAAATGAGCGAATAATTCTTGCGTGAATGTTGTTGGCGGTACAATTATAGGTCGAGTAAAAGTTAATCAATTACTATCGATGATTAAGTTAACCAACATTAATCATCATTAATTAGGATTTGAAAATCCTAGCTCTTACAATCAAAACCTATACTTTGTTGTTTAAAATGATGTTGACAACATCACAAACAAATTTGTGGTGCTTGAATGTTGTTGGCGGTACAATTATTGCCAACAATGGGAAATAACATGAAACAAAAATAAAGGAGAAGAAAAAGAAGAAAATGAACAAAGATAATTGAATATATGCATACATCGTGTAAGGATGAATCAAAATACGCAAACAATATAGGTCGAGTAAAAATTAATCAATAAAAACTGAAAACCTAACAACAAAGCAATTCAAAAGCTCTTAATTCAAATAAAATAAAATCGAAAAGAAGAACATATAAATACATTAGATTGATTTTATAAAATCAAACCTTATTAGCAACTGATGAATCAATTAGATGAATGAAACTTATGCAAATTAAGAATGAAATTCCATAAAGCATCATTAATGGTGCGTGTAAAAGCTATGATGCACGGACACTTCTAGAAGGTGGGGTGTCCCGTGTCCCGCCGTGTCGGACACGGGACCCAATAGGACACGCTTCAAGCACGGTCAAATATGACCCGACACGATCAAGGCACTTTTAAGAGGTAGGACAGGGGCATGACACGTCTAGAATACCGATTGTGTCCCGTCAAGACACGATCAACGAAAGTTTACCTTTTGTAAAGCTAAAAGAAAGAAATTTATTTTTTTAAAAAACAAGTAAAACTGATTTACTGTAATATATTTTCTTCTCTCACATTTTTTCCGAGTAAATCTAGCCCCACATGGCTACCTGTGAGAATGTGGTTGCCAGAAGCAGGACACACTGAAATGTTGAAATGTTGAAATGTTGTTGTTGTGCTGACCAACTCTTCTCTCCATTCTTCTTATGATTTCATAAATTAATTTTGAATCTTTGATTACTAATTTATTGCGTAATATTTCTTTGTTGAATGTCAAGTGCATTATTCTAATTCTTCACTTTTTCTAATTTACAAATTTTTATTATTGTTTTCCTTGGTTGATCATGTTGTTCGGTTGTTATTGATTTACAAATTGGATGGTTCGTTCTTCAATTTTGAAAATAAGGGGGGTGTATTCAATCTAGATTTTTAAAGATTTTGATTGATTTTTAATAATCCGTAGAATTTGCTAATTTTGTGGGATATTTAATTCTATATAGAGTTAATACAGATTTTGTCAAGTTTTGTCAGATTAAAGCTGGATGAAAATATTAAGAAATAATTATTCATTGACCACCCTTGGCCACTATCTTGTAGTTGCTTACGGTCTTCCTCCGGAACCCGGTCAAGATAAGTAGGCTCGTGTTTTGTTTATGGCTTGAATTTTTGAAATATGGGTGGTTAAATTGTTATTTGTTGTGTTAAATTACGGATACTCGAAAACAAAGAATGCCGAACCCTAACTGTCGAGGTTTATGAACTGGAATGGAACAACGTCACTTCCTTCATCTACACTCAAGACGAAAACGAAGAATCCAAAACCTTAAATGTTGGGGTCGCAATTTTAAGGCCTAGTTGGCTCGATGGCGCTAATTACTTGGGGCGAAGAGAGGTGGATGAATTCGTCTGCAATGTTTGGGAGAAAGCAGATTTCATTCAATACTATGAGGATGTTGTGACTCGTCGCCCTACTCATTAGGAATTTTACACTAGTAGGCAAGCTCATGTCATGACTTTTGAGGTCGGTGTTGTTCTCAATATATGATTCCAATCGGCAAGCTCCATCTTATTGCTTTGATCGAAGCTTCAATATCGGCCATCAGGTTAGTGGAGACCTTGATTTTGCGAGTATTATGGGTCACTTTGGGTTACTGTCCAAGCTGAAGTCATTGAACAATCATTTGGTGAGGAGCACATGTGCTTTAGGACTCTTCAGTGTTTCACCGCTGCCACTCTTGAACACGGAATGAACCCGCCCATCTCACCCAAGCCAGAGTGGCGCAAACTCTTGGATGAGATGGTTGTATTTGCAACAAAGGAGTATCGATATGTTTTGTTCAAAGAACCCCGGTTTGTGGAGTACTTCCGCTTGCCCACACCTGAGTTGGAATATGGTAGGATGAACATTGGAAGCCGACCCTCAAACAGATAACCAAGTGGAGGAATCGAGTCTCTTCGTGCAATCCCATGGATCTTTGCATGGACCTAGACACGGTTCCACCTTCCCGTGTGGCTTGGATTTGGAGTAGCATTTAGGCACGGAATCGATAAGGACATCAAGAAACTCGCCATGTTGTAGGAGATGTATAATCAATGGCCATTCTTTAGGATTACCATTGATTTGTTTGAAATGGTGTTTGCCAAGAGTGATCCCAACATTGCTGCTCTCTACGAGAAGCTGCTCGTCTCCAAAGATCTGTGGGTGTTTGGTAGACAAGATTTGATTCTATTTGAAGCTGATTACTTTGCGAGAAAGAACTAACCTCCAACGATGCACCGATCCCAAGTACTCGAAAACGCTCGAAAACGTTAATTTGGCCGTTAGGGTTCTTTAGTGTTGTAGTTTGGCATGGAAATCTTATGTGTTGGGAGAAGACTTCTTTAGGGTGTAGGTATTTATACTAGTAATAAGAAAATCCTACAAAATCAATGAAATAATTGATTCTTTTAAATCAACAAACTTTTGAATATTATAGGAATTTGATGAAAAATTTAAAATCCTAATTGAAAACGAAAACATTTATATGGACTTTTTAAAAATCTATATTGAATACCCATAGACTTTTAAACTCCACAAAAATCCTGTAAAATCTTAATTGAATACACCCCCTGAGTATGTTTATTTGAGATTGTAAAACTAAATATTTTTATGTCTATGTTTTGTAAGATTGAAAATGTTTGTTTCTAAGCTTTTGTTTCGGTTATTTTGTTGTCATGTTAATACTTTTATCTACTCGTATATGATTGAGTTTTTCATATATATGTATCTCATTATGATATATGAATTCTACATTTCAAAAGCTTTAAAATTATATATTATTTGTTTTCCTCGCCGTGTCCCCATTTCATATGCTTTTGAGGATTGTCGCTTCCCCGTTTCTCTCCATGTCCATTTCCCGTTTCTCTCCGTGTCATATATATGTATCTCATTGGTGATTATTAATCAATTTCGTATTTTAGATCGGTTATCCATCAAATTTTGTCTCTTATCAATTTCCTTTAAAAGAAAAAGAGGACCAAACATACGGGTCTTGTCGACTAAAATTGTCTACATGCCCCATCCACCTCGGGACCAAACATATGGGCATTGTCGACCAAGATTGCCTACAAGCCCCATCACCTCCTTCTGCAGGACTATTGTTTATACTAATTCAAATCCCTTCCCCAGTTCCCCCTTCACTATCCTCTCTCTCATCTCTCGGTCAATGTTTGACAGGTGAGCCTTGCCAGTTGACCATTTAACGAGCTTCAAAGCTACGGAAAGATGGAAATGCTTATCCAGGTCGAAGCTTTTTTGCTTTGAAACTGTTTGTCATCCTAGACTTCTAATATGTGGAAGGAGCTCCCGCAATGGAGGGGGAAGCTAACCTTTTTGGCCCCACAAGTGAACGCAAGGAACACTAACCTTATCCCGTCGAGCATCAAGGAGAGCCCTGTAAGAGCCTGGGTCTTCGAGAGATCCCGCACCTGCGCCTCAGCTGAGACGCAATTGTGTTGCTTTGTTGGAGCTGCAGTGGGCCGCCCCTACACCCTGGTTGGCCGCCCCTGCGGTTCTGTGAGCCGCCCCCAGTGGCCAGGCTAGCCGCCTCTGCGGTTTGTGGTGTGCTGCAGCCGTCTTCTTTGACCAAAGCTTTGCTTTTGACCCCTCTCTCCTTTATAAGCTTCTCTTTTCTTTCCCTTCTGATGAGGGTTTGGTATCTTCATCTCATCTCTCTCTCCCTCACGATCTTCTTCCTCTCTTCTCTCTTGGATCACCTTGGTTGATCTTTGTTGAGTTTTTGAGTTTTGGTGAGAGATCTTGCCTAGCTTTGCTTGGCTTTGTTGTTGTTTGAGGTTGATGAGCCTTATGAGCCAACTTGAGGTATTGATGGTGGTTGTGTTGTTCTCTTGGAGAGCTTGTTGGTAAGCTTCCATGGTTTCTCATCTTTCTTTCTTCTTTTCTCCCTTTCCTTACCTTGGTTTAGCTTTCCTTTGGTTTGAATCTTGATTCAGCCACGTTTTGGCTTGCGTTGATACATATATATGTATGTGATATGTGTATGTTGTTGCTGGAGTGAAGAAGAGTGGAGAATCGAATAAAGGAGTAAAGAAGGAGCTGAAGTGGTGTGTCTCTGCACACCAGCCGCCCCTGCGCCATCTCTGGACCGCTCCTGCGTCAGCAGTGAGCCGCCCCTGCGCCATCCCTTAGTCGCCCCTGCGGCCACCTACACTAGCTTGGTGTTGCACTTGGTTCTGCAGGTGTATGTTGCTTCTAGGCCTTTCTTAGGATGCCTTTGTTCCCCCCTTTCCTAGTATGAGTATATAGGATCATGCTAGATGTGTGAGGATGTGTTTGGTTGAGGTTATGATCGGTTTATGCCTTGTACGGCTTTAAGGACTTAAGTTGATGTCGTTTGAGGTTGTGAGGTTGAGTATGATCCTCATGGATCCCTTTGGGTCTAGGTGTGACCCCTTTGATGAATATGGGTTGATATATCTTTATGCCTTGTTGTTAGACACTGCTCCTCTCTCAGGATTGGAGGTTGTTGTGGATGAGCTGTGTACGAGGTTGAGGTAAGTCCGTAGGACTTACTTAGCTATCATCCCTATATTGGGTGTTTGCATGAGTTGTGTGTGCTTTATATGTTTGCTATGATAGCATGAGTTGTCGTTTTTATCGACCTATGTTCTATTGATTGCCCCATATGCGTGGCTGTGATAACCTTTCCCTTTCATCCCGCCGTGGAGTCTGGGAGGTTCTCTTGAGTTAGGCCATACCTAGTATACGGGGAGGGCACAACCCACTCCCATAGGGTACACGGGTTGTGTGACCGATTCCACTTCAGATGGTTGTCAAGCTTAGAGGCGAGGATGTATCGGTCCTCGTGTCACATACTTTCACTTATGTATATATATACGGTTTTTGAGTGAATGGCTGTTATATAAAGATAATAAATGGGTAAATGTGTGATAGCATGCTGATGTGTTTATCTTTCATGATTGGGTTTGTGCTTATGCATTACCTCATATATGTGTGGTTAACTAACGGTTTCATACCGTGTTGTAGTTGTTTACAAGTTAGGCGATGTTGAGTGATCTGGCAGGGTGACAGGCCGAGGACTCTCGTACATTAGGTGGTTAGTTTGGGATGTTTACCTTTCCTCTCATGCGTGAGGATGATGTCTTGTTTTCCCTCCTGTGTGAGGATGTTGTTTATACTCGGCTATGTTGTCTTTCTCTTTTGAGATGTACTGTTTATACAGTTTTATGTATTTGTTTTATATCTGTCAGTGTCATGTTGTAAGGTCCAGTGAACTTGTTGTAAGGCAAGAGTCGGGATCCATTGTGAGATCCTAGCGCAATGTGGCATTAGAGTCCCGCGGATTCGGGGTGTTACAAACCCCTTCTCAGTAACTCCTCCTTCCCTTATTAAACTTATACGTTTCAATTTGAATATCGATTCCTCCTTCCCAATTAATATACTCTGATATTAATATTCATATATTTAGATTTTCCCTAGTTCATAACTCCCTTTATATTTTCTTACTAAAACTGAAGTTTCTGTTTTCAAATCTTCAGTAAACAAAAACTGAATTTGCTTATCTTACACCATGTTTTTTCTCATCAATTCATTGGACAAGTTATAGGTTTGAGTGTATACTTTATGAAATTGGGTGCATTTTCGTTAATTGTGATACTATTCGTTTATATTGTGATAAAAATAACAGATAAAATGCAGTCAAATAATTTGATGCCTAAGCGCATATTGTACCGATAAAGAGAGACGTCCAACAACAAAGATAATAGTTTGTTTCTAAAATCCAAAGAAATTGTCTCAATTGTTGATCATATTCTGGAAGACGCCTTAGTTACACCTCCTTCGGTCCCAAGAACTATGACCAATAAAGCATTACTTGAAGAGATCATAAATGGTTCAATAATGACCAAAGATGGCATAATCAAGGATGACGGATGTATATACTCCGATGACGACTTCTAGGTAATAAATGTTTCAAAAGCCTTTATTGGTTTGAGTGTGCCAGACCTCTTGCTTGAGTGAGCTTGACCTAAGACTTCCCCGGTGAAGGTTAGTTCTATTCCCTTAGGTTTATTGGTTGGTTTGAGTTTATGTTCCGTTCCTTATATCCTTGAGACTTACCCGGTAATAAGATCTTTGATTTGGGATAGTTGGTTTGTGATACCTACCCCGTGATCATTCCCACCTTAGAAACACCATTTCTTAGCGATCCAACCTTGTCCTAGTTTTTAGAAGTCTTGAATCAAAAACCACAACCGGATACCTTGATTTTTAGAATCTACATTGTCTGATTATCTTACTACTCATCTTTATTGCTTTTGTCTATTTCACTCTTGAGTACCAGCGGTGATCTATTCTATTTTTGATTTATCACCATATTGACCACCATATTGATTTCACCTCAGTCCCTAAGATCAACCTTGGAATATTTGCTTTTACTGCAACTTGATCCTTACACTACGGGTTCGCTTATTTGCTTTGACTTTTATTACAAGTATAAATTTAAGATTATATTCGTTCATTATTTACACACGTTTGAGAGCGAACAGCTTCAGCAGCGGCGTAAGAGGAGCCTAAGCCACAAACTCACCAGACACCTGCCTCCCAACCACAAATTAACCACTGAGGTAATCGCTAGCAAAAGACAGTGGCAACCGAAGAACCCTCACACACAAAGCGTCTAAGATATGTTGCCCTTAACTCTACCGCAAGAAGTACCTTTGGGAAATGACTTATTGCATTTTAATTCAAAATTAATATCAACAACGGGGGTTGGTTCATGAAAGGTATTACAAAGCTTAGAAGGGGGAGGCTTGTAGGGATGTTTAGCCTCTAACACCTTCAAAGCCTCCTTACTATAATGAGCAACTCCAAAAACACAAAACCTTAACAACGGCCATAAAATGCCCATCTGAAACCTTGCGGAGACATTGCTTGATACTAGGGTTTCTCTCTGAACCATCTCTATCACCTAAGCCACCCTCAACCATCCCAAAAGGCCTATGCTCCGAAGTGTCTTACAAGGCCTGCAAAAGACTCGAAACACCCCCAACCTCTCCCCATGTAGACAAGGCTTGTAAAATACATTGATGTTGTATCGACTTTCTACTTCCCGATCTTTTGTCTCGCCTGATCAAAGGCTTGAACACCTACAAAGTGCACCGAGGAAGTAAAAACAACATAACCCAAGCAGCTACACAGCCGAGCTCAACAACCACCTCAGGAGAGCACCCAACAACGCTTGAGAGAAGCTAAGATGACAACTATGAGGGATGTTTTTCATAGTAGTAATAGGAACACGCATAACCCTCTCAAATGGATCTGCATGAAATACCATACTCTCATCGCCAACCACAACTTGATCTCCACCAATCAGCCTCGAGATACCCACAATGTATCCACCATCCTCAACAAAAGAAGAAACAAAACCATCGGGGTGACGACATTCATGACTCAAAGCATGAAGACCCATACATCGGCCACACAACCACATCCTGAGAACAACAAACACCTCCACAAACGTCACGAAAACATCAAAATTACACTCAAGGATGCCCCGAACCTCATTCTTGCGTACAACAGCAAAGAGATGTTGCCTTTTTAGATGACTTACCAGGCAATAGAAACCTCTACTTCCCTCCCTCCCTACCATCACCACACCCATGAAAAGATCTAATCGGACAATGAAGGAAGTCATTGCCCTCCGTCATCATAAGGGACCTTAGCTCAACAAAGAAATTTTTTTTGGGACATATTAACAAACACTTGACAACATCCTTCCCTGTATCCCAAAACTGAAATTCCTACACTTAATAATAAAAAAATCTCTTGCATATTGGTCCCATATCGCCGACCAAATCTCCTGCAATTGTAACGAAGGAGGTGCTTATCTACTTCTAGTTCCCACCTGCTCCGAGATTCTTCTCCACAGAAACGAGCTTTTCTTCTCCGTCTTGTGGGCAATCCGATCTAGTATTAGCCATTGAATTAGACTCTCAATTGCATAAACATATCCCTGTCACAAAGTTCAAAGTTCCTTCTTAATTCTCATCAGAAGAAACAAGTTATCAACCGTAACCTAATTCTTCACATATGCGAGAGGGGAAATGAAAGACACACTAGGCCAAATATTGATTCAGCGTCCACAAAATTGCTCACATTCTAGGCCTATTGAGTACATTGTGCGAATGAGCTGATGTTGCTTCTCAAAAGGCTGGAAAATCTGTTGCGGTTTATTCTAGACTTTCCTCTTTGTACCTTTGTCGAAACTAGACTCGATTGAAGAAAGCAAAATGCCAAAACTAGGCTCGATGGAGAATAACCACCAAATTATGCAAAAGAGAAAACTTATAAATTCAATCGATTTAAGAACACAAACAACATATATCAAATAAAAACTAAAATCTAACATCCACTATTCGATATGATACATTTGATCAATAAAGACCGTAAACCGGACAAATTAAAGTTATTCATCCGCAAATATTGAATAAAATTCAGAATTAAGAGAAACAAAAGATAGAACACATTAACTAGATCTAATTTACAAAGTAAACCTTATTATCAACTATAAAATCTAGGGGTGGGCATAAATCCCGCTTAATCCCGTCCCGTCCCGTATCCCATCCCGATCCCGGCGGGATTTGGAAAAAAAATGTGTATCCCGTCCCGTCCCGCAAAAAAATTGCGGGACGGGACGCGGGACGAAGACTTCCCATCCCGGTTAATCCCGTCCCGTCCCGCATATATATATAAATAATATTTTTATATTTTTATAAATATTATATAGATAAATAATATACATAATTATAATTTTTAAAAATATTTTTTTATTATTAAAATTATTAGATCGATGATTTTTCATCATTCATTCACTCATTCTTTACTACTCATTCGGTTGGATCTAAAATACTAGAGTTTTTTTTATCTCCCTTGATTTAGTCCGTTTGCCGCCTTGCTCTGGTCCGTTCCATCGACACCCTTGCTCTAGTCGGTTCCATCGCCCATGTATTTGTGGATTACCACAATTGTAGTCAATAGTTAAATAAATATAATTTTCATTAAATTATCTGTTGTTATTTTTGAATGTGAGTCGGTAAGACATTTTGATGTAACTTGAATTTGTTTTCAATGTATAAACTACTAATGTAGGCGTCGTGAATCGATAATTCGGTATCAAGTTTTTTCCACGATCATTTATGTCTTTAAACACGAGAGAAAACAAGTATACATATTAAATATAATCGGTGCGTAATTTTTGCGGGATTTGTCCCGTCCCGTCCCGTCCCACATGGGACAGGGCCCGCGCGGGACAAAGAAAAAATGTCATAAATCCCGTCCCGTCCCGTCCCGCAAATAACTTGCGGGACGGGACGCGGGACGACCCCTATCCCGTCCCGTCCCGTCCCATGCCCACCCCTAATAAAAGCGACTTGATGAATGAATTTTCGAAGCAAACTAGTATAATACCCGCACCTTGTGCGGGTTTTGAAAAAAATAATAAAGAATATTGTGAAATAGGTTTGTTACGTGCTTTTGTTTTTGTACACTTTTCTAATCTAATCGACTTACCAATATTACTTTATTAAGGATAAATTTATTAAATGAGATTATACTATGGACATACTTAATAGAATAATAATATTATTATATATATAACAATATTTTTCTTTTATTCCGATTATGTAATAGGTTTTTTACGTGCTTTTGTTTTATTATTTTAATAATAAAAGATTTTATGGTTTAAAAATAGTGTAAAAAATAAAGATTTATTGGCTTTAATTGTGGGAGCTCAATTTTAAAAATCTTGCGTCCACAGCGCGCCACGTCATCAACTTGTGCTCTGTTTTAGTAAGTATAATAGATTTGGTTTCTATAAAATTATTATTTTAATAATAAAAGATTTTATGGTTTAAAAATAGTGTAAAAATAAAGATTTATTGGCTTTAATTGTGGGAGCTCAATTTTAAAAATCCTGCGTTCAAAACTCGCCACGTCATCAACTTGTGCTCTGTTTTAGTAAGTATAATAGATTCAATAGATCATGACAAATTTTTCCGGCATTTAAAGAGAGAAAAAAAACAGAGAAAAAGGGTGGAAGAAAGAAGAGGAGAAAAAGAAAGAAGTTTTTACAGGGTTATTTTGTAAAAATTAAAAATTTAGATTGGATCGATTATCTTATCAAATTTTTTCAAAAAATAATATGTTGACCTTGAAAATCTATATACTATACGAAAGCATGTGTCACCCTCACGTTCGTTTGGTCCACGTGTCGTTGAAATTAAAGCCAACACATCTCTTTTTTTAAAATCTATTGAAATTATATTTTGTTCTATTACCATTAAAATAAAATAAAATAATTTCTACTTAAATTAAATATAACGTTTACCATTTGACAACTTTTATTTTAAAAACACATTTTAATCACAAATTTTATTTAAATAATATTTTACTTTTATTATAATCTCATTCTTTTACTTTAATTTTGAATTTGAATTTTGATCGCAAGTAATAATTTACAAAAACATGTCATGAAACAAAATGGCATAAATTTTATTTTTTAATTTAAGAAGGAAAAATATAATATAAAATAATATAGTGAGATATAAAAGGGTATTTTTCCCAATTTCATAAAATTTTATAAAAAATTTTTCTTTGGAAAACCAGTCCGGAAGATTCCTTTTGCAGAGGTCCTTCCATAACCGGACGATTACCTTCTTAAGCCTTCTAAAACCTTCCTTGCTCGAATTCGTATAACTATTGTTCGACGCTTCATCAAACCTCCCAGATTCTCGATTCGTTTCTCTCCCTTATGGCCGCTAATTTCCGTTTACAGCTCTCCGCCGCTCTCACCGTCCACTGATCGCCTGAAAACAATCCAATCTTACTGACATGCATCCTTTCTGTTGCGTGTCTCCTGTCTCCGATCGGAATCGGGTATCATCTCCGGCTACCTTCTCCCCTCCTCCTCCTCCTACATCCTCCATCTCGTCCCAGGCTGCCCCTCGGCCTAACTGCCTCAGCCTCCCCGGCACCAATCGATCCGCGGCCGAAGGGATCATGAAGCTCTCTACTAAAGAGGACTGCACCAATCAACTTCAGTTGCCGTCCGTTGACCTCAGGGAGGTCAAGATCAACGATATTGTTGGGAATGGGATTTGCGGTATTCTCTATAAGTGGGTCAATTATGGCAAAGGCTGGAGGCCGAGGTGGTTTGTGCTGCAAGATGGTGTTTTATCCTATTATAAGATTCATGGTCCTGATAAGATTATTACTAGCAAGGAGACCGAGAAAGGCTGCAAAGTTATTGGTGAGGAGTCATTTCGGAAGATTTCTAAGCAGAAGAACACCAATTCTCAGCATCGTCGCAAGCCCTTTGGTGAAATTCATCTTAAGGTTTTCAGCTTAAATTCCCCTTTTGTAGCACATTTTAGCTTTAAAGAGCTGGTTCTATCCGATCCTTGGGTGATAAAATCTTATAACAATTTTGGCTTTTTAGACAGGTTAGCTTTGTGAAATAGATTGTTTGAAAGCCTTCAGTAGCCTAATTCTAAACTTTTCAGACTAAGCTAGGAGATATAGGTCAATCAATCAGATTGCAAGGGCCACTCTAACTTGACAGATGGCTAAGGTACTGCATGACGTATTTTCCATGTTTGAAAATTTAAGAGCAGAAGTCAGCTTGAAGGATTTGCTTCACTTGCATGCATAAGCCTTTTACTTGAAAGTATTGGGCAAAGCCAGCCTAGTCTAACAGAGTTATTAAAACCAAGATGCATTTTCCATGGGGTTTTCCCGGTTTCTTATTTTTCCATTGGTAACTTTTGTAGGTTTCGACAATCAAGGAGAGCAGATCAGATGACAAGAGATTTTCCATTTTCACTGGAACAAAGAGGCTATATTTAAGAGCAGAGAGTCGAGAAGATAGAGCAGCATGGGTGGATGCATTGCAAGCTGTGAAGGACATGTTTCCACGGATTTCCAACAGTGAGTTGATGACATCAGTACAGGTTGTTGTTTCAACTGAAAAGTTAAGGCAACGTCTACAGGAAGAGGGTGTCAGCGAGGCGGCAATTCAGGACAGCGAGCAAATCATGAGGAATGAGTTTGCAGCACTACAAGACCAGCTTATGTTGCTCAAGCAGAAGCAATGGCAGCTCATAGATACTCTGCGGCATTTAGAGGTACATGAACTGATCAGAAAAACCTCTTCAACTAGAGTTCATAATTATTCCTAGTCTCTCTGCCATAGGAGTAATCACTTGGGGGCACTTACATGAATAGATCCATTGGTTCTCAATTAATCTTCATTCTTTTTACAGAACAGTGCTTTGGTGTTTTGTGAATGAGTATCTGACAAATATATATTCATTATTAATAACTGTCCATTTTTCCGTTGTCATACTGGAACTTCCACTATGAACTGAGTGGAAGTATAGTTACCTACATTGTTTTAATCCATGTGGGAGATAGCAATATCCTTCTTGTTTATTGTTAGTCGTGCAAAGAGCCCTGTGATATCTCCATTATGTTTTGCTGAACCCAATTACAGTTCTATAAACTTCAAATAATATTTTGGCTATATAATGGTAAATATATCAAGTCTCTGATGTTTCTTGTATCAGTTGTCTGGACTTTGATACTTTTTCTGGTGGTCGGAGATTGCTAATTTGGTCGCCCCTTTGTCAAATTTCGTTTGTTTTGGAAATATAGCATTCTGAGTTGTTGGACACAAGTCCACATGGGTGCAGACACTAAATGTTTATTTCCTGTGTCCAGTTTTATGGTCAATGAGCTGTAATCTCTATAATGATTATTGAGTAGACGGATCCCCATTATGCAAATTAGAATTGAAGTTCTTTATTAGAAGTCAGACAGCCAAGGTTTTGTAGTCTCTGAAGTAGTAGACAAAACCCTAATATAATCAAGATTCTAGGCATGCAAAAAACGTATTAATTTTTCTATTAATCCGTGACTTGGATGATGTAATGAATCACCAAATCTGAGTAGTCCTTCTAAGTACATTCTCCCCTACACCAGAGTTAATCCAAATACCTTAGTGGGATAATACAAACATCTTGCAAAAATAATAGTGTATGACTTCCTTGTTTCACCTTTATATCAAAGGAAATCTTAGGTCTTGTCAACGTTTAGCCTTTCTAAAGTGGATGACTATCCAAAGTCAAAATTGAGGAACTATTCTAGCCATTGAGTTACTTGATTTGCCTTTCAAACCTATTCAAAGTAAACAGAAAGGAAGTAATGGCTTATTGGTATGTAAAAGGAATATCTCTCAGGTGCAAATGGCATCTCCTTTTATATGTAAAGGGGCCAGCAGTGTAGGATCAGAATTGTCGCACCTTCTATATGTAAAGGGGCCAACAGTGTCGGATTAGAATTGTCACAATCTGTTGATGGAAGTTGTACAAATTAGGGAGATGAAACCCTAAAGAAAGCCCAAGGCCCAACCGTTGCCCAAACCGCCGGTCACATGAACACACAGGTGTGTCTTGTAGCTAGCCTACATGGCCTACCCCAAACTTCATCGATGTGCTCAAGATGAGTTCCTATAGCTAAGTGAACGCTCACAAATACTCAATGTCGTAACTCAAACTAGCTTAGCTCACTAGCTCACATTAGCGACGATCATTGAGTATTTGAACCTTTGTATTCGTTCGCCAAATCTTGTTGGAAGGCCATCAAACTTTACAACAATATTCTCGGGCTAATTATAAGCTCATTCGAATCATGTCCTCTGATCTAAAGTGGATCAAAATCCGAAAGTATTGGACATCAAGAGTCCAGTGCAAACTTGACACTGTTGTAGACAAGGCGTGACAATTCAAGACAATGTGCTGACAAGGTTAGCGCCGCTTACCAGTGCAAGCCTATTTGAAGCGCCGGCCATGGCATCTCATGACATTGTCAAGCGATGCGCACAACATTCACTAAACAACTTTTGACACAACATGCTAATGTCATGACAAGGCTCAAGTGGTGCCAACGGCATGCACCATGCCATCCTAAATAAGCCATGATAGAGTCTTGACAAGTTCGTGGCAAGCCTACGATAGCCTAGCCAGTGGCACCTTTGGCCCGCAATGGTTCGATTGCCTTGTCCCCTTGTAACTTTAGATGCTCTTAGTGCCGGCCACTTGGGCATGCCTCCTGCATTCCAGACCTTCGTGAAACACATGTGAGCATCTCTTTGCAGTTATTCTCTACGGTTACTGAATGGCCATGGATACTCGACACAAATCTCAAACACTAAAGAGGCAAGAGTTACAGGGTGTGCTATTATAGTATTGAGTGACTCATTTAAAACACTCAAAAAAGAGGGAAAAGATGCGGACACTGTTGTATTTATTACTAATTTATGTTAAATCAGCCTTAAATGTCTATTTAAGAAACCAAATCATTACTCAGTTTGGTAATTATATTACTGTTGGTGTACTCTCCTTTTACTGTTCCATCTGATTTTGCATTTATAAGTAGAGGGTAGACCTATTTTAAAATAACTGCGCTGAAAAGACTGAACAGATCGATCTCCTTACATGCTTCTTTTATGTTATGAAAGTCTTCATATAGTGATGCACATAAAATTTTCTGTCTTAAAGACACACAGACCTGCTCTGGATACTTCTAAATTGACTGTGTGTTTCTTTTGTAGACAGAAAAGGTTGATTTAGAGAACACGGTTGTTGATGAGAGTCAGAAACAGTCAAAAGAGCATGGTGCTTCTTCTTCTAGCTCCAAGCAAAACAAAGACAGTAGTAAAATCATTAGAATTTATTATCTTATTCTTCCGCATGTTACTGGTAGTTATTATCGTAATTTTTATAACTTCTTATCCTAGTCTTTAGGAGGTCTATGCCTTGTTTTCTTGGAAAAATAACATAAAATAAGTAGGCAAATTTTGTATAGGTAAAAAATAATACAATTTATATTTTGTGTTTTGTGGATTGCAGTATGAATTGGTATATGGCGTTGGATTCTAGTATTGTGACCCAATTAATAAATTTATCTGTTTGGTCTGGTTATAATGTCATGTTTTTCAATTCTTTTTAACCTAGGCATGACAAACTTACTAGAATTTAGTTTTGCGAATCAGTTCTAGCTTATTAATCTACTTAATTAACTCTGTTGGAACAACATTTCTCGTAACATTTCTCCATCTATCACTAACATTTGTAGAAGTTAATATTAAGTTTGTCCAAGTCTTATTGCTCTTGAATTATTGTAAGTTGAATAGCACAAGCAATTATTTGTTAGACATTCAGATGGATTTCAATTTATTTCAATTCATTAAAGATATATAATGTCAGTTTTTATCCAGCCAATTAGTTGCCAAGCAATTGTCTAGTAAACGGTTGTTGTATTTTGAAGATCTCATTATAAAGATTGTGAAATGGACCTAACCTAATATTAACTGTTGGGTATCTTTGGTAGATAAACTTGTAATTAAAAGAAAAGGCCTTTATTAGGGTGATAATGTTTTGATAAGGATGCCTTATTTCACAAATGAATGTTTCCCAAACAAGGCTTTTATGTATTCCACAATGTCAGTTTGTGCTTTGTTATTCAGCTTTTGGTTGGACACTGGTTTGTAAATGTAATATCTTATGCCGTTCACTATGTTTTCATGGCTAGCTAATTATATTTGTGGACATTTATTTGAGAATCTTAATGTGATTCACTTTTCATAGCGTATCTTAATTTTTCTAATAAAAAAACTTGGGAGTAGGCAGTCTCTTAAAACCCATGATTATTGACTGTTGTCATGGTTTAGTTATGTGTTATGTTACTTGCATTTTGCTACACTTTTCTTGCCTTATACTACACCAGCTCCATCTTTATCATTGTGCTCCTGCTTCCTTTCTGCAGCGGAAGCTACTGGAAGTGATTCTGATGAAGATATTGAAAGAGTTGATGCTGCAGAGGAAGAGTCAGATGAAGGAGAAAACACTTTCTTTGATACTCGTGGTTTTCTTTCGTCAGGTTCTTTGAGGAGTAGTGTATCTGATTTGAGGATGTCATCCTTTTCTTCTGATGAGGACTTGCATTCTCTTATATCTGATGATGATGTTGATCCATCCATCAAATCTGCCGGAGTTATTTTTCCTTATGTTAAGCGTCGTAAGAAATTGCCCGATCCTGTTGAAAAGGAGAAGGGAGTTAGTCTTTGGTCAATGATAAAGGATAACATTGGGAAAGATCTCACAAAAGTTTGTCTCCCTGTGTACTTCAATGAACCTCTCTCATCTCTGCAGAAGTGTTTTGAGGAATTGGAATATTCATATCTTCTTGATCGAGCCAATGAATGGGGTAAAAAGGTAAGACATTTGAGATTTGGTGGAAGCTTCTTAATAAACTTAACATAATGACCCCCTTTTTTACTATATGATTGTAATGATTCATAACACGTATTTAAAGTAAGTCCACTGCCATTCCTTTATGAGATTTTTGTGGAAGCTTCTTTTTAAAAGGTAAGACATTGGTAGAGAAGTCTTTCTGACCTCTATGTTTTTTCCTTACAGCAGTGGTTTTAAACCATTGTTTATATTAAATTTCTTACAAAAGTTGGTACTTTTTGCTAAAAACCAAGCTTTGGTTGCTTACTGCAAAACTCATTAGAAACCAAATAAAGCACATATACTATAATATTTTGCATTTGTTTAGTATTGACAAGTATAAATAAAGATGCAGTTTAAAACTAACATTAAGAAATCACTGCTGTGTAGAAAATGAGAGTAGTTAAAATAAGGTGGAAGAGAGAGAATTGAAAATTAGAGTTAAAAAAACACTGATGTACATTCTCAACTGGCAACATTGGTAGATATGATCTTATCTTAGTTTTAGTTGTCTAAGAAACATTTGAACAGTACAGTTTAGGAGTGTTTCATTCGGCCTCAATATATGAAAATGCAGTAATGGGCCCTTTAAGCTGTATTTATTAATGCTTAGTATAACATGGTTTATTAAAAAATAATGATTTTCTACATAAGGGGTCCATCAAGGATTCATCAGGGAGCATTACAATATTGTCAAATGTTCTTCCCCAGAAATTAATTGTTTGGGTTTTACTGAAAAATTTTCAGGGCAACAGCCTTATGAGAATCCTTAATGTGGCTGCTTTTGCCGTCTCTGGATATGCTTCAACAGAAGGAAGGACTTGCAAGCCCTTCAATCCATTGTTGGGAGAGACATATGAAGCTGATTTTCCTGATAAAGGTCTTCGCTTTTTCTCAGAAAAGGTTTTTGTTCTCATGCTTACTAGGCTTATTATGCTGATCTAATTTCCTTGTAACAATGCCTAGATTGCTTGTCCAGCTGGTTCTCTTTTTGGGGGGTATGTGGGATGGGGGTTGCGGTTGACTTGTGATCCCTTCTAATTAACTGATCAATTTGCACAAAGGAAATGTTAATGAAAATTAGCTCCAGATTTGATAAATGACAAAAAAAACATCGAACAGGAGGATGTCTTCCATCCTTTTGCAAGAAAAAAGAAAAGGAGTGGATGAAGTGCTAAATGTGCATATCATATTAGTAAATAAATGTAGTCCTGAGCTTAATGCGCGAAAACAATGAGAGATTACCTCAAGGAGTCCTAAAAAGGGTGATAATGGAAGTGGGACTCCTACTGGTAATGAGAAGCTTAAAAAATGAAGCCCATTTCTTTGAAATCCCACTGTAGTAATGCCAATAAAAATGGAAAACGAAAAACCCAAAGTAGAAGAAGCTGGAGGGGATATGTACTTGCCAAAGTATCACACTTCGTCGCGCTGCTGTACTTAGCTTTCTGACACATCTTAGCAGATCCATATCTTTGAAACGCCGGAAAATTGTGTAGTTATGTTGTTTCATATACTTTGTTGATAACAAAGTGATCCCTTTCTGTGTCAGGTCAGTCATCATCCTATGATTGTTGCCTGTCACTGTGAGGGCACTGGGTGGAGATTATGGGGAGACAGCAACTTAAAAAGTAAATTTTGGGGCCGCTCAATACAACTTGATCCTGTTGGTGTTTTGACATTGGAATTTGATGATGGCGAGGTTTTCCAGTGGAGTAAGGTGGTTCTCAAATGACGATTCTGTAGTTCTCCTTCTGCCTCTTTCATGTTTATGAATTTTTATCTTGCAGGTAACAACATCAATATACAACCTCATACTAGGAAAATTGTATTGTGAGCATTATGGTACAATGCGTATTCAGGGAAACCGTGACTACAGCTGCAAGTTGAAATTTAAAGAGCAGTCTATTATTGATCGAACTCCTCATCAGGTACCGCTTTCATCCCTTAAATCAAATTCTAAGCAGAAAGATTGCAGGCTGCCAGCTCTTTGAAATGATTTCGATGCGTAAGTGAACTAAAACCAAACTTAGGGAAAATAAACCTATGAATAAAACTGAATTCAGAGAGTTGAAACGTATGAATAAAACCTTAATAGGGACATCTGGCTTATTCTTGAAGATACACTAGATTGTTTGACTAGATGTTTGTTCCATGGACACTTTGAGGAGCCACATATATACCAGATTACAACTGCTGTGCAGGTACAAGGTGTAATACAAGATAAACATGGAAAGACAATGGCTACTCTGTTTGGAAAATGGGATGAGAGCATGCATTATGTAAATGGAGATTACGGGGAAAAGGGAAAAGGAAGCGACACCTTAGTGAGTCATTGCTTGTGGAAGCGAAGCAAACCACCTAAGTTCCCTACTAGATACAACCTCACTCGCTTTGCCATCACATTGAATGAGCTTACTCCTGGATTAAAGGTAATTATTCATTTTATTATCCTAGCCCACCTATTTAAAATTTGAAGTTTGAATTTTGTTTTCTTGTTGTAGGAGAAGTTACCACCCACAGACTCGAGGCTTAGGCCAGACCAAAGATACCTAGAAAATGGGGAGTTTGAAAAGGCAAACGCTGAGAAGTTGCGTCTAGAGCAGAGGCAGCGGCAGGTGATTCATACAAATTTTTGTTTATTTCTTCTAATGAACATTTCTCCTTGTCCTGGTGCAATTATTCTCTGCTGAACAGCTGCTGAAACAGAAACCTTGCTAAATCAAAATGTGCTTATTGATGTCATATGAGGATGTATTGCAGGCCAGGAGAATGCAAGAAAGGGGATGGAAGCCACGGTGGTTTGCCATGGACAAACAAACCGATACATACCGGTACGCTGGTGGTTACTGGGAAGCCAGGGAGAGAGGATACTGGGAGTCCTGCCCTGACATATTTGGCCACTTTCCAGCTGAGACGTTGGACTGAGTAATGTAATGTAACCTTTAGACGATGTCGATAGGAATATTCCATTAATGTGCAGCTTAGATGTATGTAATGTAATGTAATCTTTGGACGATAAATTTTTACTTCTTTTTTCTTTATGAAAATAACAAAAGAATTTATATTCCATTAATGTGCAGCTTAGATGTATCTAACAGTCTCTCTGTCTAGGGTTTCTCGTAGGATCTACCTATCTATTATTATCAGTTTTAAAGAGTCCTAGATTAACATAAGCGAAATACCCTTTTTCTCGCACATTAGCCAATACTACGATTTAGTTTTAACTCTTAATCTAGCTATAATAGCCTAGCTATTTCGCAGAGTAGCACACTCGAGTATAACACTTTCCAGATAGCTCTCTTGTTTCTCTCTCTCAAAGGAAGTACGTTTTTGTAATCAAAGAAGAAGAAAAACGTTTGGAATGAATGAAGATGCTTTGGATCGCTTGAAAACTTAGAGGTTCCCGTGTAAGATCGATGTTGTTCTCTTCAATTAACATCTTCATTTATAGTCTTCAATGGAGAAGTTTCTAGCCGTTGAGAAGATGACTATTGTTGATGTTTCTTCTTCTCCATAGAAATTGGTGTATGTTGAGATGAGATGACCGTTGTTGATTTTCCTTATCTTCTTCATATCCTTAACGCACGTTGATTCTTTTTCTCCGTAATCTTCTCTTGAAAAACGTTCTTGAAGATCTTGTCATTCAAGCTCCGAGATCTTCAAGTTTGTTGAGAATCTTTGGCTGAAGATCTTCGAGATCTTTTAAAGATCCGTTGGGAAGAGATCTTCAAACTTGCGTTTGATTTGGTTAAGACCGAATCTTCTTGTTGGTCCAGATCTCCTTGATATCTTCTTGTTAAATCTTCTTGGAAGATCTTCTCTTGATCCTTTGTAGATTTGATTGTTTGAGATTGATTTGAATTCCTTCCGGCCGTCATATCCTTTGAATCTTGTTTTACGACTTTGACTTTGATCCCTTGAAATGGTTTTCAAGGCCTTTGTGTTGAACTTTTAAAATGCTTTTCAATTTGTGCGCTTGTCCTTTGTATTGGTTTTCAAGGCTGCCTTTTATCCCTTGAAATGCTTTCCAAGGCCTGTATACATTTGTCAAACACAAAACCAAACCAAGCAATCTAGAAATAAAATTGATATTTGTTAGTATAGAAATCGCTCATTTGTGTTAAGTCTTCCATAATCACATATGCATATATATAATCAAGGTGGAGTTTTCAATCTCCCCCTTGATGGAAGACAACACAAATACCGTACCTACATTTAAAGCGATGCATATATAATAATATCAAAACCTAAAATGCAGAATGCAGAAATATATCGAAATTTCGGATCACATAATCTCTCCCCCTTTGTCTTTTAATAAGGGAGAAAAATAGTTAGAGCACAGGAGTTCAAACCGATTACAAACCCCTAAAAAGTATTTCCAAAAAACCACAAAAAATTGAAAACGGAAGTCCCTCAAACATAAGTCAAGACCATGAAATCAAAACCCAGGGGTTTTGAAATCGATGTCAAGGCCTTGATATCCATTTCAAGGTTGTGATGCACTACTCATGGTACCATTTTGGATCCATACTTCCTTTCCCGCGGATTTCATCGAGGCACTTCTTTTTCCAGCGTGCATGAGCGTTTTTCAAGTCGATGTTTTTGTAGTACTCATCCACCCGCCGTTGATATTTCGTGTTCTTGTATTTCTTCACTAGACTAAATTCCTCAATCTAGAGTATATTTGGATCCTCAGGTGCAGGTTGGCGAATCGGGCGATCTTTCATAATCTTGTAACAGTGGTTCATGACTTCTTCAGCCTATTTCGTAGTCGCTTTGGCGTCGTCCTCAGTTAAGGGCTTAAGACTACTCGTAGATGTTAAGGAGAGGGCATTCACGTGAAACATTTGATTGATCTTCTAGTTTAGTATGGCCAGCAGATCCTGTGATTCATCTAACTTATCTGTGATCTCGGATCTGAAAGTCAACATCTCCCTTCTCAGTGAATCTAGACCAACCTCAACTGGGTCAAGTCTCTATGCTGTAGAAAACGACCAAGTGCTTTGTTCTTTCAGGACCCATTCTCCAGACTGCGTCTTCTCAATCCCTATGTTGTCAAAGAAATATTCATCGAGTTCTCCAGCAACATAGTGTTGTTCCTCATCAGCCAAATCAACATAGAAATAACAAAATATTTTTGGAAGCAGATTGACATAAGGAAGAGGGGTATCACTAGGGATGTTTATCATGTGGAGCATGTGATTCAGGATGATACTAGGGAGATCAACATCAAGGGCATTTAACACGTGATACAAAAAGGTGAACAATTGATTTGTCAATACATCCCGATTTTTAACTCGTGTGACAATACATCTCACAATAGCGGCACACACAATTCTGGCCTCGAGAGTCAGAGAGGTCAAAGTGGGTTGTGGTGGAGAGTTGGGTAGAAGAAATTGTTCTATGGCCAAGCTAACATTTCTGGCGTTGTGGGGATGGTCAAAAGAATTGAAGGTAGGAAGCCCTAAAACCTGAGCAATAACCAGAGAGGAAATAGCGATAGTCTTACCTTTGACCACATACTCAAGAATTAACTCTCCTCGTTCTCTTCTGGCCGTAAGATTGACGAAGAATAGCCTTGTCAACCTTAGGTATGCAACTTCCCCTGGATTGAGGATCTTCCATATGGAGCACCCTCGTAGCATAGTGATGTAGGGGAAACCGAGAGACAGAAAGAGTTCCAGGTCCACCAACTCACACATGCAAAGATTTCGGTCCTTGAATCCATCAATCCATTTGCCAACGACGGTGTGGCTATTGAACCAGTTCGAGGGAAGTCCAATCCTTGTGCAGATATCAAAATCTTTCATGGGAGACGAAGATTCAGAGGCGGAGGAGAGATGTACAACCTTGTGGCGTTTGGTAACCGATGACAATGCCTCATCAATTGATGTTTTCTTTGAAGCCATGGAGAACGTTTGAGAGAGAAGTTGAAAGGGTTTTGGAAGATGAAAGAGTAAAGCAGATGAGCTTGCACAACGAGTTGAAGCGGAAGGAGTTAAAGAAGGGAGAGAAGTGATATATAAGGGAAGAAGTCACATCAATTTCGGTTTAATGAGATCTTGAAAGAATCAATATCTTGGGAAACCGATTTTGATTAGAATTCTTGCCCATAAATTTTGTAACCACTTTTCAAAATTTCTTTGAATTTGAATATAAGAACGTTTGAAATCATTATAAAAATCCTTCTTTAAAATAATTTAGAGATCAAAATATCTAAAAGATATTAACCCCTAAATAGATCCGTGATTTTCAATATGACCCTTGAATTCCGTTTCAAGGCCCTTGATTCATTTCAAAACCCTTGAAATTGAAGAGTGGGCTGCATTCGAAGGAGGCAATAAAACGATTTACTCCCCCTAAGTTGATGCTTCTTTGTTCAGCATACCAAGCTCTAATCTAATAAAATTGAAATGATCTTCAGGTAGAGGCTTAGTAAATATATCTGCAAGCTACAAGTTAGTTTATATAAAAGATATCGAAACATCACCTTTCTCAACATGATCACGTATGAAGTGATGCCTCATATCGATATGCTTTGTTCTTGAATGCTGCACAAGATTTCTAGTAATTGAAATAACAGTAGTATTGTCACATTTAATCGGGATACCTTTTTAGATCAAAGCCAAGATCACGAAGTTGTTGAGCTATCCATAGAATTTGTGCACACCAGGCTCCTGCAGCTATGTATTCTACCTCAGCTGTGGATAGGGAGACCGAGTTTTGTTTCTTGGAGTGTCACCTGATTAGGGATGACCCTAAGAATTGGCAACATCTAGAAGTACTCTTTCGGTCGACCTTATAACATGCAAAGTCAGCATTTGAACAACCAACGAGGTGAAACGAGCTTTGTCGTGGGTACCATAACCCTAAATCCTTAGTGCCATTGAGATACCTAAATATCCTTTTCACAGCTCGATACTCCTTTTGTACACCACTTTTACCGTCCTTGTCGTGATCAAGTGAAAGTATGGAACTCAAAGGAGTTTTTGCTACCTTGGATTGATCCATTTTATACTTCTTAAGCAAGTCCTTGATATACTTGCTTTGATTGAAAAATATTCATTTCGTTACTTGTGTAACTTGAAGTCCAAGAAAGAAATTCAACTCTCCCATTAAGCTCATTTCAAATTCCCTACACATAATATCTGAAAATTCCTTGCATAGAGAATCGTTAGTAGCACCGAATAATATATCATCAATATAGATTTGTACTACTAATCTATCATTGCCTCTAGTTTTGATAAATAAAGTTTTTTCAATCAAACCTCTTTTGAAATCATTTTCAAGGAGATACTTGGACAATCTTTCATACCAAGCTCGAGGAGCTTTCTTAAAACTATAAAGATCTTTGTCCAGTTTAAAAACATGATCCGAAAATTCATGATTTTCAAAACCAGGAGGTTGAGCAACATAGACTTCTTCGTCTAAGAAGTCACTTAGAAAAGAACATTTTACATCCATTTGAAATAACTTTATGCTCATGAAAGATGCAAAATCAAGTAGCATACGTATGGCTTCTAACCTAGCAACCGGAGCAAAAGTCTTCTCATAATCAATACCTTCTTCTTGGTTATAGCCTTGAGCTACAAGTCGTGCTTTGTTTCGAATGACCTTTCCACTTTCATCTAACTTTGAAAAACCCATTTTGTGTCAATGACGGATTGGTGCTGCGGTCTAGACGTGAGGGTCCAAACTTTGTTTCTCTCAAACTCATTAAGTTCATTTTGCATCGCCATGATCCAATCGGGTTCTTGAAGAGATTGAACATAGTTCTTGGGCTCAATAAGAGACACTAACACCGAGAATGCACATAGGTTGTTAACCCTAGATCGAGTCTGAACTCTTGCGTTTGGATCTGAGATTACATTCTTTGGTGGATGGTATGAAGAGTGTTGAAACTTCCTCCTTTGGTAAGATGGAAAGGATCCTGAAGATTGGGGCTCATTTGCTCGACTAGATTCAGGTACTGCTGAAGTATTGCCCTTGGATCCTATATCAAGGTCTTGAAGAGTGTTCTGACATCACAGTTTTCTGTTTCAAGGTCTTGAAGATGCGTTTCAAGTTCTTGAGATTGTTCTCCGGTATCTTGAATCATTTCTTGCATATTTTTTCGTGAACTTTAGGATCTTCTTCTTTATCAGAATTGTGATTTCCATGTTTATTTAGATTAAGATGTGCAAAACTTTCACTCAAAGTACCATCATTTCTTTCATCAAATATAACATGAATACTTTCCTCAACGATTTTGGTACGTCTATTATAAACACGATAAGCTTTGCTATTTGAAGCATATCCAATGAATATTGCTTCGTCACTGCGCGCATCAAATTTACAAAGGTTGTCTTTGTCATTGTTATGGACAAAGCACGTACATACAAAGGGTTTAAATAGGAAATATTAGGTTTTCTTCCCTTAAAGAGTTCGTAAGGAGTCTTTTAAAATAGGGCGGATTAAACATCTATTCAAGATGTAGTTAGCACTATTGGCTGCTTCAGCCCAAAAACTTTTTGGCAAACTATTTTTCTAAAAGCATGGTCCTAGACATGTCCTATAGGGCGCGTGTTCGCTCAAAAAGGTGTGCGTCAAAGTCTTAATATTTATATCTAGAACTTAAAAGCAAAGCGAACCCGCAGTGTACGGATCGGCTGTAGACAGGTAAGAATTCCAGAGTCGAACTCAAGGATTTGGTGAGAAAATTTCCAAATTCAATTATCTAGCGAAAGTATAAAAGCTTTTGTGATATGATAAAGAGAGAAATGATTCCAAGGATTCAAGTATCTGATTTAGGCTTTCGATTCAAGACACTTCTATAGGTATAGGACAGAATTTATATTGCCAAGATTAATTGTTCAAAGGTAGGATTCGTACGATGAGGTTCCGAAACCTATATGACTAATCTATAGGTTCTCTCTATAAGGGTTGTTGAGGCTGCAATATAGAAAGATCTAAAGACAAGAATTATACTCAAACTAACTATCTAAAACTCCAGGATATGACTCTCCAAAGTATGAATAGAAAGCACATTTAAAATCTTAATAAAGGATGTTGAGTCTCTTTATTACCCGAATCTCGCAATTTTAATCTATTAAATGTAGAAACAGGTTTGAAGTGTATTCAAACATTCAATTAGAGGGTAAAAAGGTTAATCAAGATTGGGATTTAGGCAAGGATTAGTTTTGATTAAAGATTGATTCAATTAAAGTTCGTCAGAAGGATAAATCGCCCTGTTCATAAGCAAAATCGGCCGATTTTCCTCAAGAACAACCCGATTTTCCTGTTTGTCGCAAAACTAAAATCCAAATTTTCAGGGTCCTAATGTTTGAATGAGTTCAGTCTATCATCATCTAAGCCTTAATCATCAACTATTCTCCCCAGAATCACAAGGTTTTTAGCCAACCATTTTCAAAATCGAATCAAATTAATTATTGAAGAAGATATCGCAAAGAAACCAAATCTTGAACGAAAAAATTCTATAACTTTCGAATCTGTAAAACAATCGTCAAATATGTTCAATGTATCTCTTAACAACTCAATTTCGTGTTCACAAACCACAAACAAGACAATGGAACAAAGAGATCTCACAATCAAAGATCAAGAATGACTTTCCGGCAAAAGCTCTTCAATCTCTCTCCAAGAATCGTTGATTTCTCTAAAACGTGTAAAGATTATCTGGTGCGACCTCCTCGTCTTCCTTCGTAGGGTTCTCTTCTATAGTTTCTTGCAGATGGGCTGTTTGGCAAAACTCCCATCTAGTCCAAATTAATTGGGCTTTATGTCGTCTTTTCATTTGGCCGAATCGTGAAGAAAATCGACCCAGTCGATTTTGGTGCAAAACCGTTCGATTTCAATGTGTGAAAATCGTCCGATTTATGTGTACATTAGAACGATTTTCTTCAACAGAAAGTGTTCTTCCTTTGGTTCGTCTTCTATGCTTCTCCTTTGCAATCCCTTAGCCTTTTGTGTTCCTTCTAAGACTTCTTTAGCTTCCTTAACATCCTTAGATGCCTCTTGCTCCATTTTTTTCTTCCAATTCAACTCTATTTACCTGCAATTTATCAAAATCTCGTGTAGACCTCTATTTCCGACAATTGATTGAATAGAACATAAAAGGTATGCAAAATCCCTCTAAATGCAAGGTAAATAGAGATAATGTGCTGCAATATGCATGAATATGATGATACATAATTCATGTCATCAAAATACCCCATACTTGCCTCTTGTTTGTCCCTAAGCAAGACTCAATTTCAGAATATAAGATGTCATGGATTATGCATGTATGGAACTTAAAAACTTTTCTTTTGGTAGTGCTCCTTTTCATTGGATCGCTCTCAAAGTGATATTTCAAGGCGTAAAAGAGGCAAAACATGTATCAATGATAACTATAAAATGAACAAACTCCCTTTTCTTTCTTGAAGGCATAAATAAAGAATATGATAAAGGTGTAGAGGCAATCAAATTCAAACAAATCTAAGCCATTAAGTCTTAAACACATGCATAAAAGTCTCAAGGTCTTCTAATCAAAGAAAAGGTTCAAGAAACGTATTAAGGGAAGGAGTTCTTTTTGGCGATTGTGGTGCTAATCCGGGAAATAGGAACACATAACACCTTCAAGAATTTTCTTCACCGCACATGCTTCGCATGTAGAAAGCTTTGCTTTCATTATACTTTACTTTTTGAGAGTATGGACAGCGGTGCACAAAAACCGAAGCCTAGGAGATCGGCGTTTCTCAATTTCGAGATGCCTCAAACCCTTGATGCACATACCATATCCCGTTAGGACTTGTCGTTCAATCGGACTTTGGCAAGACACAAACACCCGGCTATGTGAATGGTGCCGAGTTACTCATCCTCATGTTCAACGTCCCCAAACTTATGAAATTTTTGCACTTTTTCAATACATTTTCCTTGGCTCTCCCACATCAAACATGCCTTTTTCAATCACCTTTTTTTTGGCTCTCCCACATCAAACATGCCTTTTTCAATCACCTATCCTAATTCCCGGATGGTAAGAGGAGGGTTACATATTTCATTGAGGAGCTAGCATGATCAAGATATGAGAAAAGAAAAGAAGTGAATTGCCTTAGTCATCCTTAAATGGTGTAAAAGAACTTGCAATATAGCTTCGACTATTATTTCATTCTCTCATCAAAACAACTAAATCATATAACTTATTCGTGTATTCAAGTAACAAAAGCAATTTCATTCATGCTATAATCAAGATCTCAACACAACTAAGCATCTTTTTACCTATCCATATACACAATTTTCATCATAGAGGTCATTTCCATATAAGAAGCACTTAAAATTCTTGAAAATTCATAGGTTTTGGAAAAGTTCATGCAAATGCGAGTGTCATAATAGAAAGCAAGCCGTGCAAGAGTTATTACAAGCTAAATTGTCAAGAGTAGTGGAAAGTACATAGAGTGCTAGAATGAAACATAAGGTATTGTAAGTACCCCCACCCCATACTTGACATCCACATTGTCCCCAATGTGAAAATCAAGCATAAGAAGGAGAAAAATACTTACAATGTAAAAGAAGCGGAAGCTCAATCCTCTGTCGGTGGTGGAGGTGGTGGATATGGATACATCGGTGCAGAGGGATCGTAGAAGTGGCCGAACTGGTGGTAGTACATGTCCCTCATCTGGCCATCATAGGATGAATGCCTAGCGTCCGTCTCCTCCCTGTAGTTCCTGAACTGTGTGTTCAGGGTGTCATAATCGGTGCGGAGGACACGGTAGTCGGTGCTGAGGCTCTGGAAGCTAGTGACTAGCTCCCTGAAGTGGCGTGGAGCTCGGCGTCCTCGTCTAGGGCCTGGAGCATGTGCATAAGAGTGTCGAGGTGGCTGCATGTCATCCTCCGTCTCCTCATCCTGCCTACTAGTCCTGCTCGGTCCTGCTCCATGAGTGTTAGTGTCCATGGCATCCGTAGCATGCCCGCTGTGGGTATCACTCTCAAACTCGAGCATGGTCTCCTGTCTTCCATCCTCATCCTCCTCTGAGTCACCTGCATCATCATCATAGTAAGTAGGAGGTGAGAACTCCTCAAGCATCGCCTCAAAGGTCTCCTTCCAGTTCCTCTTATTCCGAATGGTGTATTCGGATTTCCATATGATCTCGGACGGCTTCTTCTTCGGATCCCTATGCCATGGCATCGGCACATGAAGAGTTCCTCTCCCTCGAGGAATCAAGACCTGTCGAACCACCAACCTCTGTGAGCCTAAAGGAAGGGCACTCTCAGCTAGAGTGCATCCCGAGAAGTCATAACCTAGAGTCCTAGCCACATGAGTGACCAAGCCTCCTGCACATATGTCACCCTTGGCTTTGTTGGCTATCTTTCCTAGATAGTCAGCAAGCATGGTGGAGATGTCGGGAGTGGTGGTGGATGTCATGCAGTAGAGGATGAAAAGCTCATCAGCCTTGAGCTTCTGCGGAGTCTCAGTCCGGGCAAACAAACTCTCACTGAGTATCCTATGCACTACCTTGAAGGAAAGGTTGTACATGCTTGTCTCCTTGGAGTTTCCGGGTCTCCACTTATCCCCTCCGTACTCTCCTACGGAAATAGCCTCCCAAAAATCACTAGCATTGAGGCCTCTAGCAAATGTGCCTGCATCTGAATAAGAAAAGCCAAACAAGTCGCCAAAAGCATCAATAGACAAAGTGTGGTCTTGGCTCATGAGGCGGAAAGTGACCATCCTTTCCCTAGGATTGTGCTCAAACGTGCTAAGGAATTCTAGGGTGATCTCCCTATAAGCATCTTCCCTGATCGTAGCAAACTGTCTCAACCCTGCTCTATCAAGCATCATATCAACATCCTCTCGAACATATAACGAATCTAAGTCATCAAGTACAATGTAGCGAGGAGGGGTGAATGGGCGATCTATAATGCGTTCATAGCGTTTCTTATGCTTGGATAGGGGAGGGGGAAGCTTAGGGATGTTAGTAGGTGGTGGTGGAGGTGGGGCAGGGGCTTTGGAAGAAGATCCCTTCTTCTTCCCCGTGTTTCTAGTTATCCTCTTGACAAGATCCATTTTAAGTCCTAAAAATCGACCTGTTCTTCACAAAAATCGACCGATTTTTCTGGGCTGGGTCGATTTTTATCTCGATTTCAACGATTCTCACAATTCTGTAAAGTTCTGTTCAATCTATCACCACACACAGTTCTCTACAATGACCCTAAGCAAATTCCTCTATCAATTCCAACAACAAAGCACTTTCTAGGCAACTTCGATTTCAAGTGAGAAAACTTAGGTTTTGGAAAGAAAAACCTGAATTCCTTATGGAGCAGTCGATTGCCGTGCGTGTTGTTGTTAGATCCGTGTTCCTTGTTGAAATTGCTTCAGTTTGGAGCCAAGAATCTCTTGAAATGGTTAAGGAATGAGGATTTGAGGGTGTGGCGATTTTTCGGCGTTCTTGAGAGAGGGGAATCGAGAGTTGGAGATGTGTGAATGAAGAAGATCGAGTGTGAAGTCCTTATATAGGGTCGACAATTTCTGAAGAAAATCGGCCGATTTTTCCGGTCGATTTATTTGTCGGGGCGATTTTTCTTTCTGACTGAAAAAATCGGACGATTTATTTTGGCAGGTCGATCTCCAGGTCGATTTTTGTTTCTGTTGAGAAAAATCGAATTGCTCTGTTACTGAATCGGACGATCTTCTTATGGTAGGTCGATTTCCTTCCTTGTTTTTCTTGAATCTCGAAGATATAACTTAATTGTGCTCCATTCTCCGTGAATCTCTTACATTTGAACCTAGTTTCCTGCGATTAATGGCACGACAAACCAAGAGTGCATCGAGGAACATATAAAAACGAAAAAAAACGAAGAAACAAAGCAATTAATCTATTCTAACTAAGTGAGGGAAAGAAGGGAAAACTATACTATCATTGGGTTGCCTCCCAAGAAGCGCTTTATTTATCGTCTTTAGCTGGACGGTGTATGATGTTGTGTTCAATGGAGGAGGATAGGAGCTATCTCCTCGACCGGAGCCTCCGGTGTGTATTTCTTCAACCGTTGGCCATTAACCTTAAAACTTCCGCTTTGTTCACCCCATACTTCAACTGCACCATGGGGGAAAATTCTTTTAATCACAAAAGGTCCTGTCCAACGGGATTTGAGCTTACCTGGAAATAGGCGCAGCCTTGAGTTGAATAGGAGGACTTGGTCCCCTTCCTTCAAGTCTTTCGGGATGATGTGCTTGTCATGCCAGCGCTTTTTCCGTTCCTTGTAAATCTTTGCGTTCTCATACGCGTTCAGTCGGAGCTCATCTAGCTCATTGATGTCTAAGAGCCGTTTCTCTCCGGCTTCTTTCATGTCGAAGTTGAGCCACTTGATAGCCCAATAAGCTTGGTGTTCTAGCTCTACAGGAAGATGACATGATTTACATTAAACGAGATTATAGGGAGTCGTACCTATTGGTGTTTTGAATGTTGTCCTGTATGCCCATAGTGCATCGTCAAGCTTCATTGACCAATCTTTCCTCGTTTTAGAGACGGTCTTCTCTAAAATCCCTTTTATCTCTCTATTGGATATCTCGACTTGTCCGCTGGTTTGCGGATGGTAAGGTGTAGCTATCTTATGGGTCACCCCATACTTAGCTAATAGAGTCTCGAATCGACGGGCTGTGAAATGCGTTCCTCCGTCACTAATGATGGTTCGGGGAGTTCCGAACCTTGGGAAGATCGTTTTGTTGAGAAACTTCACCACTACCATTGCATCATTAGTAGGGGAAGCGATTGCCTCCACCCATCTTGAGACATAGTCTACGGCAAGAAGTATATACTGGTTGCCGCATGAAGATGGGAAAGGTCCCATAAAGTCGATGCCCCATACATCAAAGATCTCTACTTCTTGTATGTTGTTGAGAGGCATCTCATTCCTCCTGGATATATTACCTGTCCTTTGACAAGCATCACAAGAAACAACAAACTTTTGCACATCCTTGAAAAGTGTAGGCCAATAAAAGCCGGAGCGAAGTATCTTAGCACAAGTCTTGTGGGAACTAGCGTGTCCGCCACATGGTAGAGAATGGCAGTGTCGGATGACACTATCTATCTCATCTTCGGGAATACATCTCCTGTAGATGCCATCTGGACCTCTTTTGAATAGAAGAGGTTCGTTCCAATAAAAATGCCGGACGTCTCTCAAGAACTTCTTCTTTTGAGCATATGAAAGTCCGGGTGGAATCTCCTGACAAACAAGGTAATTTACAATGTCAGCAAACCATGGGTCATTACCTTGTGATATGTGTTGAAGACACTCTTCAATCTCGTGCAGCTGCTCGTCAGGGAAGGAGTCGTTTATCGGAAGCTCATCCGACTCGCCGGTGAGTTGCGGAAGACGACTAAGGTGATCGGCGACAGAGTTCTCCGATCCTTTCTTATCACGGATCTCTAAATCAAACTCTTGTAAGAGTAGGATCCATCGTAGAAGCCTTGGCTTCGCATCCTTCTTCGTGAATAAGTATCGGATTGCGGAGTGGTCCGTATAGACTATCACTTTCGCACCTACAAGATAGGAACGAAATTTCTCAAATGCATATACTACGGCTAAAAGTTCCTTTTCCGTAGTTGCGTAGTTGTATTGAGCCTCATCTAGCGTTTTGCTAGCGTAGTAGATGGCATGAGTGCGACCATCTTTCTTCTGTCCAAGAACGGCTCCTATAGCGACATCGCTTGCGTCGCACATGACCTCGAAAGGAAGAGTCCAATCGGGTGGTTGAATGATTGGTGCCGAAATCAAAGCTTCTTTGATCCTGCAAAAAGCATTTAAGCAATCTTTCGAAAATTCGAAAGTCGCATCTTTCATCAAAAGATTAGTCAAAGGTTTTGAAATCTTAGAAAAATCCTTTATGAATCTTCTATAGAAGCCTGCATGTCCTAAGAAGCTTCTAATTCCTTTTACCGATGAAGGGGGAGGTAGCTTCTCAATGGTTTCTATCTTTGATCTATCTACCTCTATTCCCCTTTGTGACACTAAGTGACCTAACACAATTCCTTCGGTGACCATGAAATGACACTTTTCCCAATTTAAGACTAAGTTAGTGTCCTCACATCTTTTAAGAACTAGTGAAAGGTTATAGAGACAGTTATCAAAGGAAGAACCATATACCGAAAAGTCGTCCATGAAGACTTCCATGATATTCTCTACATATTCGGAGAAGATTGCCATCATACACCTTTGGAAGGTGGCTGGAGCGTTGCATAAACCGAATGGCATTCTTCTATAAGCGAACGTACCCCATGGGCACGTAAAGGTTGTCTTCTCTTGATCATCCGGATGAATTGGTATCTGAAAGAAACCGCTATATCCATCTAAATAACAAAAGTAGGCATGTTGGGCTAACCTTTCCAACATTTGATCGATGAAAGGAAGGGGGAAGTGGTCCTTCCTCGTGGCCACGTTCAGTTTGCGATAGTCGATGCACATTCGCCACCCTGTAACTGTCCGTGTGGGGATGAGTTCGTTGTTCTTGTTGGCAACAACGGTAATGCCTCCTTTCTTGGGTACTACTTGTACCGGACTCACCCATTTGCTATCGGAAATAGGGAAGATGATACCTGCATCAAGTAGCTTAAGGATTTCTTTCTTCACGACCTCCTTCATTGCCGGGTTTAACCGTCTTTGAGGTTGGCGTGAAGGTTTGTAATCCTCTTCCATTAATATTTTGTGCATACATAGAGAAGGCTTTATTCCTACTAAATCATCAATGGTGTAACCTAGTGCTCTCCTATGTTGCTTCAAAACATGCATGAGTTTCTCTAATTCATCATCATTCAAATTTGCATTGACTATAACTGGGTATGTGGAATTAGTGCCAAGAAATGCGTACCTTAAATGCGTGGGAAGTTGCTTCAATTCTAACGATGGAGGTACCTTGGTTGGTGATGAATCGTGACTTTCGGATGTTGTGGGGGAGGTCTCTATAGGTGTGGGTACTTCATCATTAGATTCGGAAGCGGCTACGGTGAAGTCCGGAGAATCCATAGAATCACTCAGTGAATCGACCCCCTCTGTAATAAATCGGTCGATCTTCTGCACGATTTTTCTTTCTGTTGGAAAAAATCGTGCTTCCTCTTTATGAATCGGGCGATTTATTGTCGTCAGGTCGATTTTAGTTTCTGTTGGAAAAAATCGTGCTACCTCTTCATGAATCGGACGATTTATTTTTGACAGGTCGATTTTCTTCGCAGTTTCCGGAGTCCACTCTAGCTCTTCAATTTTTGCTTCTAGCTCTTCCTCCACAGCATTTAATGCTTTCACATCCTCATTGCAGTCATGTTCTACCCCTTCATCCATGATGCTCATGCTAAGAACCTTTTGAAGAGGGTCTTTCATCAAGATCGAACTTACTATCTCTCTAGACTCTTCTTCCTCAACAATTTCAAAAACGTCATCTTTCAAGGCTGGCTCCTTGATTAAGGAAGATAATATGAACTCTATCTTTTCTTCACCGATGTGGAAGGATAGCTGGCCGTTCTTGCAATCTACCATGCATCCAGATGTGGCGAGGAATGGTCTCCCAAGGATGATGGGAACCGGGTAATCTGCAGGTATGTCAAGAACGACAAAATCTATAGGTATGTAAAACTTACCTAGCTTTACCGGAATGTCTTCTAATATTCCCACCGGCTTAGTGGTAGAACGATCAGCCATGTAGAGTGTGATCTTCACCGGTCTAGGCTCTCCTAGACCAACTGCCTTGCATAGAGCTAGAGGTATGATACTCACACTTGCTCCAAGGTCACAAAGAGCATCATAGGTAGCTTCTCCCAAAGTGATGGGTATGCAAAAGGATCCTTAATCGTGGAGCTTGGGTGGCATATTCTCCGTCATAGTCTTGATGAGTTCGGATGACTCCATACTCATCTTGACTTCTCCTATATCTTCCAACTTCCTCTTGTTGGAGAGGATCTCCTTGAGGAATTTCCCGTAAGCCGGCATACCTAAAATCACATCTATAAAAGGTATGTTAATATGGAGCTTACTCATAAGTTCAACAAACTTACCGAAATGTTTATCTAGGCGTGCTCGCGCTCTAGATTGAGGAAAAGGTAGAGGTGGTTTGTAAGTGGGAGGAGGAACATAGACTTCTTCCTTCTCTTTTGCCTCTCCTTCTTTTGTGGAGGTATCAACTACTTTAGGTTGAGGGTCGGCGGTTGTCTTCCCGCTCCTAGTAGTTATAGCCATAACCCTTCCCTTTGGGTTATCTTCTGTCTTTCCGGGAAGCTTCCCTTGATCTCTTGGAACTTCTCCGGCCTTGTTGAATACTTGGTTTTCTAAAGCTTTGTGAGCTTTGTCAACCGAAGTTATGTAACTCTCCAATCCTTGTAGCTTGCTTAGGATCGTTTCTAGCATGGGATCGGGTTTGTTTGATCCGCTTGATTGTTCCTAGCTTGTAGAAGGAGTAGAAGAAGATGGAGGTGTTAGAGCCTTTTCAGCATATGAGTAAGGATTACCTGAACCTTGCTGATTTGACCTCCAATTGTTGTTATTCGAGTTCCTGCTGTTGTTGCTGTTCCAATTGGAGTTTCAGTTGTTATTGTTGTTGTTGCTCCAATTGGAATTCCGGTTATCATTCCTTTGATTGTTGTCTCGCCCCATGTAGTTGGCTTCTTGCTCTTTAGTCTTTTGAAGACTCGTTTTGAGCACTTCCCTCAATTCTTTGATGTCATCTTTGAGGGAGAATATTTGTGTTTGAGCCGCTTGATTCAACTTGGCTCCCGGATCGCCTTGATTCCGGCTACTTGATTCCACCTTCCGGTGGGAATACTTCTCAATCACTTGGGCTTGCTTCTCAATAAAGTCCCAAGCATCATCCTCTCTCATATCCATGAATGTGCCGCAAGATAGAGATTGGAGGTTGAATTGTGTCTCCACATCCAACCCTTTGTAGTAGATCTCCAATAATTCCAGCTTGGAAATGCCATGGTGTGGGCAATCCAACAAGAGATCTTGAAACCTTTCCCAGGATTGAAACAAGCTTCCGTTAGGTTTCATAGAAAAAGCATTTATTTTACCTCTCAATTCCGCCGTTTTGGATGGCGGAAAGAACTTGGTGAGGAATTCCGAAGACAATTCCTCCCATATAGCTAACTTCGCAGCTGGAAGTGTTTGGTACCAAGCTAGAGCTTTGTCCTTCAAAGAGAAGAAGAACGGCTTGATCTTGTAGTTGCTTGTAGTAGCCTTCTTCGGCTTCATAGTCTCCATGAGAATCTCAAAATTCTGCAAGTGTTGATGCGGAGATTCGGTACTTGCTCCGCCATATTGACTTTGGCGAACCATAGTAATGACTTGTGGTGAGAAGCTAAACTCCTTGATGTCTTCAGCTCCGAAATCCACACCTAGACGGCGCGGTTGCTGAATTGGATCCATCCGTTGCCCCAAAGTTCGGGGTCTATCTTCGTTATTGGCAGCTCTAACATTCCTAGTCGTGATGCGAGGGACGACCTTAGGTGTTGGAGTGTTTCGGTTAGGACGAAGTGACGGATCAATCTCTTCAAGTTCCGGCATATCCGGATCAATCTCATCATCATCGGATGAGTCATTCTGAATGGATTTGGTTGGTGTCCTGACTTTCTTCTTCTTCTTGGAGTCGTTCAACTCCAACTTCATGTCCAACATCATAGCTCTTAGTTCATCAATCTGAAATTGATGACTTATTTCAGCTTCCTTTCGAGCCTTCTCACTCAGCTGGAGTTGGCGTTGAGCTTCGTTCAGTTCAGCCTTGTAGTTTCTCTCATCGTTTTCAGCCATTTTCTTTTCCTTCAACTTTTTCCTTAAAGTTCTTTCTAATTCGGGATCGAAAGGAATTAGATCTTTAGTGGATCTAGTCCTTCGCATATACCTAAAGAACCTGCGAAGATCACTCAAGTAGACAATTCAAATCACAAGAGCAAGAGCTCTCAAGCTAGACAACCGAAAACAGGATTCGATCTAGACCAAATCCCCGGCAACGGCGCCAAAAACTTGTTCGCTCAAAAAGGTGTGCGTCAAAGTCTTAATATTTATATCTAGAACTTAAAAGCAAAGCGAACCCGCAGTGTACGGATCGGCTGTAGACAGGTAAGAATTCCAGAGTCGAACTCAGGGATTTGGTGAGAAAATTTCCAAATTCAATTATCTAGCGAAAGTATAAAAGCTTTTGTGATATGATAAAGAGAGAAATGATTCCAAGGATTCAAGTATCCGATTTAGGCTTTCGATTCAAGACACTTCTATAGGTATAGGACAAAATTTATATTGCCAAGATTAATTGTTCAAAGGTAGGATTCGTACGATGAGGTTCCGAAACCTATATGACTAATCTATAGGTTCTCTCTATAAGGGTTGTTGAGGCTGCAATATAGAAAGATCTAAAGACAAGAATTATACTCAAACTAACTATCTAAAACTCCAGGATATGACTCTCCAAAGTATGAATAGAAAGCACATTTAAAATCTTAATAAAGGATGTTGAGTCTCTTTATTACCCGAATCTCGCAATTTTAATCTATTAAATGTAGAAACAGGTTTGAAGTGTATTCAAACATTCAATTAGAGGGTAAAAAGGTTAATCAAGATTGGGATTTAGGCAAGGATTAGTTTTGATTAAAGATTGATTCAATTAAAGTTCGTCAGAAGGATAAATCGCCCTGTTCATAAGCAAAATCGGCCGATTTTCCTCAAGAACAGCCCGATTTTCCTGTTTGTCGCAAAACTAAAATCCAAATTCTCAGGGTCCTAATGTTTGAATGAGTTCAGTCTATCATCATCTAAGCCTTAATCATCAACTATTCTCCCCAGAATCACAAGGTTTTTAGCCAACCATTTTCAAAATCGAATCAAATTAATTATTGAAGAAGATATCGCAAAGAAACCAAATCTTGAACGAAAAAATTCTATAACTTTCGAATCTGTAAAACAATCGTCAAATCTGTTCAATGTATCTCTTAACAACTCAATTTCGTGTTCACAAACCACAAACAAGACAATGGAACAAAGAGATCTCACAATCAAAGATCAAGAATGACTTTCTGGCAAAAGCTCTTCAATCTCTCTCCAAGAATCGTTGATTTCTCTAAAACGTGTAAAGATTATCTGATGTGACCTCCTCGTCTTCCTTCGTAGGGTTCTCTTCTATAGTTTCTTGCAGATGGGCTGTTTGGCAAAACTCCCATCTAGTCCAAATTAATTGGACTTTATGTCGTCTTTTTATTTGGCCGAATCGTGAAGAAAATCGACCCAGTCGATTTTGGTGCAAAACCGTTCGATTTCAATGTGTGAAAATCGTCCGATTTATGTGTACATTAGAACGATTTTCTTCAACAGAAAGTGTTCTTCCTTTGGTTCGTCTTCTATGCTTCTCCTTTGCAATCCCTTAGCCTTTTGTGTTCCTTCTAAGACTTCTTTAGCTTCCTTAACATCCTTAGATGCCTCTTGCTCCATTTTTTTCTTCCAATTCAACTCTATTTACCTGCAATTTATCAAAATCTCGTGTAGACCTCTATTTCCGACAATTGATTGAATAGAACATAAAAGGTATGCAAAATCCCTCTAAATGCAAGGTAAATAGAGATAATGTGCTGCAATATGCATGAATATGATGATACATAATTCATGTCATCAGCGCGGTTCTTACATTCCACAACCTCGTTTTGTTTAGGAGTTCTAGGAGGTGAGAAGTGGTGTGAAATACCATATTTTGCACAAAACAAATCAAACTTTAGTTGATTAAATTCTCTACCATGATCACTTCTTATCGAAACAATAGGTAGGTTTTTCAAATTTTGCAACTCCTTACATAATTTTGAAAACTCAAACAAGGCTTCAGATTTTTCCCGTAAGAATTAGATCCGTGTAAAACGAGAAAAATCATCCACAATGACAAGGATGTACTATTTACCATTGGGAGATTTGACACGCATAGGACCACATAGATCCATATGTAAAAGTTCATGTAACACCCCAAGTTCTTGGAACTCGGGGAGCTACTGGTTAGGACCTCACAATGGGTCCCGACCTTGGTTTAACAACAACTTTACTAGGATCTTACAACAAGGCACAAATGTAATTAAAACAATTTCCAAAACATAATATTTTTAATGGTATGAAAGTACACATGTGACAGCCTTACAAACATATATAAAGATACATAACATGCATGACGTATGGAAGACTCCCCCGTCCCCATCTAATGAGTACGTGGACCCGGCTGACCATCCGTCCCGAATCTCTCTGCAACTATTTATCTCTACAGATCTACAACACGGATAAATCGTTAGCTAACAATCCAAATATAAGCAGAAAAAGGATAGCACAAACACAAACAAGGTAACATAAACAATCATCATGCTGGCACACAAACCGGTTATTATCTAGTAGTTAAGTGATTCACCTTATTCCATTTTACACTTGTGGCACCAGAATCTTAAGAGTTCCCGCCTCCGTTCCTTATCCAACTGGGTGTAGGTCTAGCTTACCTCCGCCGGTAGCATCACTACAAACCGAGTGTGGACTAGTCCCTAAAGAAACCCCCAGCGCCCTCAAGGTAACTGAGTAGAATGCCACCGCCCGTTACTCTTAGGCCAAGGTATAGGTCGGTATATAAATATTACTAAAATATAACTATAAGCATCTCATTCACACACCACTATCATTATTCATACTCATATCTAGAAGTCAACTAAGTAAGCCCAAAGGACTTACCTGAATTCAAACATAATCTCGTTATCTCGACTCGGTCTATAACCGCAGGAACTCAACCGCCTATTATAAAAGGCAAGTGGATCAATAATATATCCCACTTAATTAGAAGTCTCTGACTTCTAAGATATTTAACTCTATCATCAGCTAAATTACCAAAATACCCTTATACGGATAAATGACTGTTTTACCCCTGGTCCCGAAACTTTATAAAATTCCATAAAAAAGTTCCAAACTATTCTTTGGAACTCAAAACCATACTACAACTCTCAAAGGAAAGTTTGTTAAAGATTTTGAAGAGTTAACTACATTCTCGACTTTCGTAAAAAGTCGTCAAGGTCCGACTTTGGCTTAAGATATGAGAACCCAATAAAAATATAAAAAGTCTAACAAAAATCTATAAGTCTTTTATGCTATGCAATCTATCCATAGCAGTCAGAATTTCCCAAAAATACATAATAATCACTTCTACACAAATTCTCAAAGTCAGTTCCTAAACTAGAAATTCAGACTTAGCCAAAAACTGAGTATTTCTTAACTGCTCAGTCAGTCCACTTTGGACCTTCATAAATCTAAATCCAACCGTTGGATCAACCCCAACGTTTGATACACCACACTATGCATGACACTCTATAACTTATTAAAACCTTAACGGTGGATTATGTTTCTAAGGTATCCAAACTTAAGCTCAAACATGACTGCACAACCCAGATAATTCCAACACTCAACAATTTCAGCAACATCCAGAAAACTGTTTAAGGTCTCAAATTCAAAAATTCATAACTCCTAAACCACTTGCTGGATTCATCCCAATTTTTAATATGTTCCCTTATAATATGCCAACTATATCATATCCAAAATTCAAGTCAAACAGAGATCAAACTCTTATTCAAAACTATCTCTCAAAACAGCATCACATGTTGTTTTTCCCAACACTCAGCACAGTTATAAAAACTGTGTGAGGAGCCAACTTTGAGACACCATAACTCTCAAACCGTAGCATGGATTCCTCTAAAATTTTAGTATGATCTACTATACTATATCAACTATAACTTGTCAAAAATTCAAGTCTAACAGAAGTCAATAACCCCTCCAAATTTATTCCACAAAACTGCATCTCAAGCAAATTTCCTCAAACTCAGCACACTAAAAAAAAACTACATGAATAGCCAACTTCGGGATACTATAACTCTCACACCATAACTCCGATTGTTCCAAAATTTTAGTATGATATACTATGCAACACTGTCTATGACATAGCCGAATTCTAGCCAAAAAGGAAGAGTCTAACTCACCCAAAATTGGACCCGAAGTTGACTGCTCGTCAATGTTGGAAAGCTGGAAAAGATGTAACAGCTCCTTGTAGTTGTTTCTTTGGCTGCAATGTATGGGTTCTAGGATGACTTAGCAGCAACTAAGCATATAAATAAATGGAGGGAAGGAAGAGCATGTCATACTCACTACGAATCTCGACAAGGAGGGAGGAGAGTGTTACTCGAGCCTGTTGTCGCTTGGAAGAGGAGAGCCATGTGCCCAGGTCTCCCCAGAAGGCACACCAGTGGTAGGTAAGGGCGCAACCACGGCCAGGGCAGGACGGTGAGATCGCGGACTGCTACACTCGTTGCTGCGTGCTGGCGTGGACAAAGGGAGAAAGATCGATCTGTGGGTTGCCGGTTGATGGACTCCATGACATGAAGCGCGAAGGAACATGAGTGTAGACCCCGGCTGTTGGCTTGACAAGACCTCGAGCAGTGGTCGAGCCCATCTGCCAGTTGGAGTCGTTGTCTTCGGCCGGCACAAACGAAGCTTCTCTTCTCGCGTAAGGAATGGTTTTGCCAGCGCCTCTATGGCCTTCCTTCATTGCTGGCGCAGGGAGAGGCTTCGCCGACGCCCTTAGTGGTTGTTGCGTGCGAGGTAGGTACAGTAGGAGGTTACCAAGGGGCGGGCTAGGGTTTACGGGAGATGAGGGACGCCTCACGTACGAAGGAAGAAGCACGGCTGGCGTCTCCACTGGGATGGCGTCTCCACTGGGAAGCAAGCTAGACGGGCCCAATTGTGTGGTGTGTGGCATGGGCTGAAGCAAGGCCCGACTGCCATAATATAAATGGGCTGGAGAAGATCAAGGTGCAAGATAAAAAAAAAAGGCTGGAATATAAGGCCTTGTCAAGGCTTGTCCTAAGCTTGTCGGTGACGTTGTCATGGTCTCGTCATGGTCTTGTCAAAACTCGTCAAATGACCTAGATATATATATATAACTAGGGTTTGGTGTATTTTTCATTATTTTATGTGGTTATAACTTACATAAAATGATAAAATTAATTCTATTCATAAAGTTAGGTATCTTAAAGAGGTCAACGGTCTCTAAAACTCGGTTTGACTCGGAATTAATCGGAAATAAATTTTTCGGTTATTACAGTTCAATGGGTCGAGAAGAAGTTACTACCTTCTTTGGTTTGAATGAACCTCTTGTTTGTTTACCTTGTTTACAAGCCTTACATAGTTCATCTACCTTGAAGTTTAAGTTTGGCAAACCACGTACCAAATCCTTTGAAAGTAACTTCTTCATTGTATGCATGCTTACATGACCAAGTCTTCTATGCCAAAGCCTTGGATCGTTAGTCAAGGCCTTGGAGACACTTTAGATTACTTCCTGAAACTTGGGGTTAGTATTCATAGAATAAACATTGTTGCATCTAGGAGCTGTAAGAACAACATCACCCGATATCTTGTCTTGAACTTCACATTTTTCTGAATAAAAAATCACCTTGTTGCCTTTATCACATATTTGAGAGATACTAAGCAAATTATATACTTCAAAGCGTCAACAAGATAGACATCATCAATGAAGTTAGATGAATTATAAACAATTTTACCAATGCCAATAATGTTACACTTTCCTTTATCACAAGCGTAATGGTTCCAAATGATTGCTTCTTTAGATCCGAGAACAATGAGCTTTTTCCACTCATATGTCGTGAGCAACCACTATCTAATTTCCATTTATGCTCCTTTACCTTGGTGATATCTTGCAAAACAGCAAACATCAACCTTCCGGGTCGACCAAATGACATATTTTGGTTCATATTCAGGCTCAATCATGTTTGTTAGTCTAGTACCTTTAGGAACCCATATTTGCTTAACTTGTTTCCTTAGACATAGAGGATAAGTGTTTCTAATGATGTAAGGATCATTTCTTCAATATGGACATGTTGATTAAACATGACTCTTTTTACAACAATAGAAACATGTGGGCATATGAATACTTCCTTTAGCTTTGACAAAATTTGTAGTCGTTTTTCTAGGAAAACTAACATAATAGCCTATACCATTTTTGTGAAGAGATGATTGTTGCTCACCCATCATCCTTTCGAGGCTAGCTTTCGAACGAGTGAATTGAATAAGTGCAGCCTTCTGGTCTTGACACGTCACAATTAGATCAACCTTTTCTTTCTCTAGATCGATATATTGTCGATGGAGAGAATAGAGATTGTCCTTGAGAATTGCATATTCTGATTCCAAGGCCTTGATATTGATATCAAGGTCTAACTTTTCAGTATTAAGATTTTCAATTTTCAGAGACATATCACTTAATCATTTCTCTTGTTTGAAAAGCTTTTCTCTTAAGGAACTTATCCTTATCCTATGTTCTTTATCACATATGATTATGTCTTTAAGAAATTGTTTAAGTTCAGATTCGGATTGAGACATAATTGTACTTACCACGTTATCAACATAGTGATTTGGATCTTCTTCATAATCGGCCATAAGACAAAGGTTTACTTTCTCTTTTTCGTTTTCAGATTCATTTGTGGAATCTGAATCACTCCATGAAGCTATCTTCTTTCTATCATTCTTTCTAAAGTTGTTCCTCTTCTTTTGTGGGTAGTCCTTTACGAGATGATCTGTCTCACCACATTCAAAACAAGTCAAAACTTTAGTTTTCTTGTTAGAGTTAGAAAACTTACCTTAAGGTCTTGATGTTCGCGGATATTCTTTATTGTTTGCAAACTGCTTCTTCAATTGAATAATCTTCGCAAGACCCCTAGATATCAAGGCAAACGGATCTTCCTTATCTTCATCATCACTATCTTCCTCCTCTAATGGTATCTCATCCTTCTTAAATCTTAGAGCCAGGTTCTTTGTGTTGGATGGGAGCTCTCCATCTTCTTCACCAAGAACCATCTTGTGAGTGATGAGCTTTCCAAGAAGGTCGTCAAGAGGAAGTGTTGTGAGATTTTGAGCTTGTTCGACTATAGTCACCTTTGGTCCCCACTTGGCTTTAGGCAGGCTTCTTAGAACCTTCCTTACTTTTTCTTCGTCTGTGAACACCTTCCCAAGTGAGTCTAGGTTGTTCACGATCTCGGTGAATCTTGTGAACATTTCTTTGACTGATTCATTTGAGTTAATCTTGAATAACTCATATTGTCTAAGGAAGATGCTTATCTTGGTTTCCTTGACTTGACTTGACTTGTTCCTTTGTATGTGACAACAAGTTTGTCCCATATTTCTTTTGCACTCTTGCATGATGAGACACGGTTGAATTCATTTGCATCCAATCCACAGTAGAGCAAGTTCATGGCCTTGTAGTTCTTTAAAACACTATCCAAATCGGTTTGTGTGAAGTCAGCTTCCTTCTTTGCGACTTGGACTCCTTCAACCGTGGTGGTTGGGATTTTAGGGCCATTTTGAATAATGCTCCATAGTTCCATGTCCTGATCAATAACAAATATTTGCATTAGTGCTCTCCAATGGGCAAAGTTGTTGCCGCAGAAGAGTGGTGGTCGAGATGTGGATCTTCCTTGAGCAAATCCTCCATCACCTATAGAGTTCGTGATTAGTCTCACTAATGGTTAAATCAATATACGTGAGTCTAGCTCTGATATCAATTGAAGAATCGTAAGGTGAATATAAAGGATATAAATACTCTAGAAGGAGGTTGAATAGAGTATGTGAACTTTTTTGCATAAACCTATCTCAAGGCTTGTTCGCCCCTAAAGGTGTGTGCAAATAAGCTTTAAATTTATAAAACTAGAATCAAGCAGCGAACCCGCAGTGTACGGATCGATGTAGTTAAGCAAGAATTCCAAAGTATCGAACACAAGGATTTGGGTGGGAACAAATTCAATTGCAGATTATCAAGCGAGTAAATATGAGAGTTTTGCAAATATTGGGAAAACAACAATCCTAAAGATCCAAGTATCCAGCTGTGGCAATCGATTCAAGATATACTAATGATATAAAGACAGAGTTGAGATATGCAAAGGTATGCTAATGTAAGGTAATCGTACGGTGAAGTTCCAAAAACCTTATATGACTCACCTACAAGGCACTCTCTATACAGGTTGTTGAGGCTTCAATATAGAAAGGTTCTAAAGGCAAGAATTAATGTCAAATACCCAAACTTGTAATCCAAGGATCAAGACTAACTTAACCGATTGAGGTTGTGACACTCACAATCGAGGTAGAGGTTGTTGAGGCTTCACTACCACCTAGAAAATACAAGTCTAAACTAAGTTAAAGCAAATCTTTAACTTTGGATTAAAGTAAAAGCAGGTTCGTAAACTTAAGGGAAATTACGGTTGGATCTTGAGATTCCACGGTCGTGGAACTCAAGAACAACCCGTAATTTAGGGTTCGTCGACGATTCTCTCTAACTCTCAGGGTCTAATCTGTTCACGATCGATCTATCATCATCTAAGCCACAACTATCAAACCTTCACCTTAGAATTGTTAAGGGTTTTTAGCCAATAACAGTCATGTTGATATCAATTCAAGAATTAAAAGATTGAAAGATGAAAACTTCCGAAAACTTTCAATAAACTCCAAACTAATCTCAAAGTCACAATCAAGAACAAATGTTGTCAATAGATTTAGAATAAAGCAAACAATCACAATCTTAGGAAAGAAGGAAGAACGGGATGTCAATCCGTCTTCTAAATCAAACCTAAACAAGAAGAGTAGTCTTCTTGCAACAATCTTCCAACAACTTCGATCTTCCGCCAATCCGGAGATCTCAACAACAATCTCCACCAAAAGTACGAGATTAGGGCAAATCCCAACACGAACTTTGATCTCCAACGAGATGTAAATGCCTCCAAACGAGAGTTGTGCCGCTAAGCGATGGCGCAAGCCAAGGTCTAAAGCGAAGTCGCAAAAGTGCGTCTAAGCGGGGGTCTATGCGTTCCTAAGCGGTGATAGCGGATATGACGGAATCTTGCTTCGTCCATCTTTTTATAGGGCAAGATAAAATATCGGCCCGGCCCAATCTTCAAAAGATCGTGGCTTCAAAATGTGGCGAAAAAGATCGCCAAGATCACGGTCGTGGAAGTTTCCACGACCGTAATTTAGAGCGTGGAATGTGTCACGGTTTAAACCATATATTCCACGACCGTAATAGTTACTGTAATGCATCACGCCTCTCTTTGTAAGGTTCCACGGCCGTGGAACTGAACGTGGTTTGTAATACGGCCGTATTTTAGAGCGTGGTTTAGGGCAAGAACGTGATTCTTCCCTAGCCTCGTGCATTCCTCAAGTTGAACTCCAATTTGCTCCTAAGAATGCCCTTAATCCATGGACATACTCAATCAACTCTTCTTTGCTCGATTCCGTTCGGAAATAGCTCTTAAGTACCTATAATCAACATAGAACTAGTGTAGACATCCATATCGACAATATAGGCAAACTAGCTCACTAATGTAATAATGCTTAATCAAAGACTATCAATATGAATCAAATACGCTTAGAAAACGTGCCTAAAGTATCACAATATTTCATGCTAACAAATAACCCCATACTTGCAACTTGCTTGTCCCTAAGCAAGGTCTTTCAAAAGCTTTTAAAATAAGAGTTAGGATGAAATATGCGTACCTTCTTTTGGATGAATGTGCTTTCTAAAGAATAGATCATTCTCAAACCTTGCTTCAATCGTTTATCAAACTTTCATACACTTAATCAAAGAGTAAAAAGCAAAGAAAATTCATGAATTAATCAAACTTCTAAACAAGCATCATAACCTTCAAACATTATCAAAATCAATCATAAGAAACTTCAATTTAGATCACCAAGTCATATAACCTTCTTTTGATCTTAAGGACTTCCAAAGAAAAGGTCTAGAATATGGAAGGGAAGGGAAAACTTTAGAGGAATGTGGTGCATGAATCCGGGAAAGTGGACAACTACCTTCTTCTTCTTTTGCGGTTTCCGCAACACTTCAACTTAGAGCTTCGCTCTTCTTCCTTTCATTTTTCGACTTTACTTTTGGAGTTATGGATAGAGGTGCACAAAAACCGAAGCCTAGGAGATTGGCGTTTCTCAATTTTCATGAGATGCCTCAAACCCTTAGCGCACATACCATAATCCGCTAGGAATATCGCTCAATCCGACTTTGGCAAGACACAAACACCCGGCTATGTGAATGGTGCCGAGTTACTCATCGTCATGATTGACTTCCCCAAACCTACAACTTCTTTCTATTCTTTTGATTGCAAATAATTGCTCTCATGGCCCTCCCACATCAAACATGCCTTTTTCATTCACTTCTCAAAATTCCCGGATAGGAAAAGGAGGCTAATATTTCAATGAGGAGCTAAAATGATCAAAAGAAAGAAGAAAGAAAAATCGAATTGCCTTAATCATCTCAACAAGAAGTATAAGAACTCATAGTGTGATTTCAACTTCAATTTCTCAACATGATTTAGGTAACATTCTTCACATTATGAAACTTGCAAAAGAGGTAAAATTCATTCATTCAAATTCTTTTCAATTCACAATTCTTTTAAGTATGCAATTGTCATCAAACTCAATTCACAAGTAGTGATTATCATGGAAATCATCTCGTTCATTAGAAGCACAAAATTCTCAAAATTTTTCAATTTTTATGGGTTTTTTTTCAAGTTCTTTTTCATGCAATGCAATAATGAAACGTGAAACACATAATGAACATGCAATGATAGTCTCGAATAAAAGCAAACATAGTGAGTAGAGTTATTACAAACTTTTAGTACATCCCACCCCATACTTAGGACGAGCATTGTCCCTAATGTTCAAAAGAAAGAAAGAAAAGAAAAGAAAAGAAAAAGAAACTCACAAAGTGGCGGTGAAATGTCTAAAGCGAACGGTCATGCATCAAATCACTGAGGTGCCGGCGGAGGCGGGAATGGAGAGAAGCTAGGATCATAGAACCGCCCAAACTGCTGGCGGTAGACGTCCCTCATCATGTGGTCGAGGTCGTCTAAGCGTCCGTCTCTAGCATCGGCTCTGATCTCCAACGCTCCTACTCTCTCTGAAAGTCCGGTAGCCCAATCCGGCATCTGCTCGTACCATCCCGGGGCCTGACTATACCATGCTGGAGCGTCGGATGGTGCTGGTGCTGGTGGTGGTGCTGTTGGCTGCTCTGTGGACCAAGGAGAAGGAACGCCATACCATGTGGGAGGTGTGGTCATCCACGTAGGCCTCTCACTCACGCTAGCGCGGCGAGAAGACGAGCCTGAGGCTCTAGCTGGACGTGGAGAGCGTCTAGGTACATCTGGGGCCGCCTCCGGCTGATCCGGAAACGTGCCAAACTCCTGCTCGGCTCCTCCTCCACTCTCAAACTGATCTCCCATATCCTCCTCCTCGACAACCGGTGGTGGGACATAAGGGGGAGCTACTATCCTGTTCGCATGCATAGCAGCGAACGTCTCCTTCCAATTATGGCGTCCCGCCATAATGGAGTACTCCGGCAGCCACTCTATACCCCTACCCGTCCTACTCTCCCAAGGCATGCCCGCATAAGGCGGACCTCTATGTGTGGGGAAGATGAGACCCCTAACCATGAAGGCATGGAGTCCTAAAGGTACGGCCGGTATGCGGGTGCAAGCAGAAAAATCAACACCCAAGCTCCTAGCAATGTGGGTAACTATCCCACCATATCCTATGTTACCCTTCTTCTTGTTCTTGAGCTTGCTCATCGTAGCAGCCAAGAGAGTGGCACAATCAGCACGGCGTCCATAAAGCATGGAGTAAAGCAAGAACAGCTCATCCGTCTTGATCTTTTGGGGCGTCTCCGTCCTAGGAAAGAGACACTCCGAAAGAACACGGTGAGCTATCTTCAAGGCTAGATGGTACATCAATCTAGCCTTGGTATCAACGGGTTGCCAACGGTCCTCGTTGGCGTAAATCATCACAACCTCTTTCCAAAAGTCTTTGGCGTAAACGCCACTAGGAAATCGACCATTAAAGGTCTCATGAAACCCGAAAATGGTCCCAAACTCACGGATACTCAAATGGTAGTCTCTCTTCATGAGGCGGAAAGAGACGGTCCTATCTACATGGCTGTGCTCGAAAGACGTCACAACCTCCCGTGTAATCTCCTCATAAGCGTCTTCTCGGATAGCCGAGAAGACAACTAGTCCGGCTCTATCCAAGAGCCAAGTAAGATCCTCCACAATGTTGAGAGGAGCTAGATCCTCCAGCAACAAGTACCTAGGGCCAATCACTGGCCTCTCCTTGATCCTATCGAGTGCATCTAGATGATCGTCGTGTATGGTCGGGACTCTAGGGTGAGGGGGTGAAGATGGAGGTGAAGGTGAGGATGGAGGTGAAGGAGAAGAGGGTGGTGGTGCCCTAGAGGATGAGGAGGAGGAGGGATTACCCTTCCTCTTCTTATTCTGACCATTCTTTTTCTCTTTTATCCTCCCCGAAACTCTTCTCACAAAATCCATTCTGCTCAAAATTACGGTCTGTTCTTCAGAAACCACGGCCGTAATTCTCCCAGAGACCGTGATTCGTCTCAAAAAATCACAAATCTCAGCAAATCAGCAATCAATCACCACAACAGGCAGTCCTAGTCTAATTTCTTCCAATCTCAATAAGTTCTTCCTAAAAATCTCTAACAAAAACGAACCAAATTGGAAAGAATCAAGAAGAGAGAAAAAACCTATTTTCGGATTGAAAAATCCAAATTGTGCGTTCGTTGGTGAATTTCCGCTTGATTCGTCGCTTGGATCTTGTTTGTGGTTGAATTTGCTTCAGTTTAGGAAGAAGAATCGTTGAAAACGATTAGGAAACGAGGATTTGAGAGAGGGTCGTGGATTTTCGGCAATTAGGTCGTGGAAAGAGGGGTTTGGGGTGGTTTTTGTGAAGAATGTGGCTTATATAGTCACAGGCAAAATTTTTGAAAATCACGGTCTGTCGGGGTGTTCCACGGCCGTGGAAGTGTACGGAACCGTGGTTTTGGTGATTTTTCAAAGGCTTTTGGAAATTACGGGCACTGTAGCTATGACGACCGTAATTTAGACCGTGGAACCCTCTATAAAGCTACAAAGTCCAAATTTTGTCACTTTTCTTCGACATTATCCTTCCCTTTCCCTTTCCATCGTTCCTAGATCCAAAAACACGAACATACCGGAAGAAATCGAGGCGAAAACAAAGCAAAAAAAACGTCTATACTAAGCTAATCTATGAATCGAAAATGAAAACAAGAATGCAATACCTTGGGTGCCTCCCAAGAAGCGCTTTGTTTAAGGTCCGTAGCTAGACCAATCTCGCACTTATTCGAGTGCGGTAGGCGCGAACTCCTCAGCTTGGAGTTCCGGCGTATACTTCTTGAATCGTTGGCCGTTCACCTTAAAACTTCCGCTCGCTTCACCCCATACTTCAACTGCACCATGGGGGAAAATACGCTTAATTAGAAAAGGTCCGGTCCAACGAGATTTAAGCTTACCTGGAAAGAGACGAAGTTTGGAATTGAAGAGGAGAACTTGATCTCGTTCTTTGAAGTTCTTTGGAATGATATGCTTATCATGCCAACGTTTTGCTCTCTCTTTGTAGATCTTGGCGTTTTCATAAGCGTTCAAGCGGAGTTCATCCAGCTCATTAAGGTCTAGGAGACGCTTCTCTCCCGCTTCCTTCATGCCGAAATTCAGCCACTTGATAGCTCAAAACGCTTTGTGCTCCAACTCTACCGGCAAGTGACAAGACTTCCCATACACAAGGTTGTATGGTGTGGTTCCTATGGGAGTCTTGTACGCAGTCCGGTACGCCCATAATGCATCATCAAGCTTCAAGGACCAATCCTTCCTAGTCCTTGAAACCGTCTTCTCTAGAATTCCTTTGATTTCCCTATTTGAGATCTCAACTTGTCCACTTGTTGTGGATGATAAGGGGTGGCGACCTTGTCAGTAACCCCATACTTAGCTAGAAGAGCTTCAAAGCGACGGGTTATGAAGTGAGAACCTCCATCACTAATGATCGTCCTTGGCGTCCCAAATCGCGGGAAGATGGTCTTGTTGAAGAACTTAACCACCACCATGGCATCATTTGTGGGAGAGGCAATTGCTTCCACCCATCTAGAAACGTAGTCTACCGCCAACGGTATGTATTGGTTTCCACAAGAAGATGGGAATGGTCCCATGAAATCAACTCCCCAAACGTCGAAAATCTCCACCTCTTGGATGTTGTTGAGGGGCATCTCATTCCTTCTAGAGATATTGCTTGTTCTTTGACAAGCATCGCAGCAAGAAACAAAGGATTGCACATCTCTAAATAAAGTAGGCCAAAAGAATCCAGATTGCAATACCTTTGCGCTAGTCTTGTTCGAACTAGCGTGTCCTCCACAAGGTAGTGAATGACAATGACAGATGACACTTTGCATCTCATCTTCCGGCACACATCGCCGAATGATGCCATCCGGACCTCTCTTAAAGAGGAGAGGCTCGTTCCAATAGTATTCCCGAACGTCCTTAAAGAACTTCTTCCTTTGTGCGTAGGATAGTCCGGGTGGTATCTCCTGACAAACCAAATAGTTAACAAAATCATCAAACCATGGTTCGTTACCTTTGGAGATCACTTTGATGCACTCCTCTATGATGTGTAGGTGTTCGTCCGGAAAGGAGTCATCAATGGGTAGATGGTCGTCCTCTAGATGTGTTAGGCGACTCAAATGATCCGCAACAAAATTTTCTGAACCTTTCTTGTCGCGGATCTCAAGATCGAATTCTTGTAGGAGAAGAATCCATCTAATTAGCCTTGGCTTCGCATCTTTCTTCGCAAGGAGGTACCGGATCGCAGCATGATCCGTGTAGACAATCACCTTTGCTCCTACAAGATAAGAGCGAAACTTGTCAATAGCATAAACAATGGCTAAAAACTCTTTCTCGGTAGTGGCGTAGTTGAGCTGCGCTTCATCTAGCGTCTTGCTAGCATAGTATATGGCGTGGGTTCGCCCTTCCTTTCGTTGTCCAAGAACAGCTCCAATAGCTACGTCACTAGCATCGCACATAATCTCAAAGGGAAGAGTCCAATCCGGAGGTTGGATGATGGGTGCTGAAATTAGAGCTTGCCGAATGGTGTTAAACGCATCCAAACATTCCTGTGAAAACTCAAAAACTGCATCCTTCATCAATAGATTAGTGAGAGGTTTTGATATCTTAGAAAAGTCCTTAATGAAACGTCTATAAAATCCAGCATGTCCTAGGAAACTTCTTATCCCTTTCACCGAAATTGGGGGAGGAAGTTTCTCTATGGTCTCTATCTTAGCCTTGTCTACCTCTATCCCTCTACTAGAGACTAAGTGGCCTAATACGATTCCTTCCCTAACCATGAATTGACATTTTTCTTAATTAAGAACTAGGTTGGTGTCTTCACATCTTTGCAAAACAAGAGAAAGGTTAGAAAGGCAATCGTTAAAAGAGGAACCGTATACGGAGAAGTCGTCCATGAAGACTTCCATGATTTCCTCTACGTATTCGGAGAAGATGGCCATCATGCACCGTTGGAAGGTGGCTGGGGCGTTGCAAAGCCCGAACGGCATTCTCCTATAAGCAAACGTACCCCACGGGCACGTGAATGTGGTCTTCTCCTGATCGTCCGGATGTATCGGAATCTGAAAGAAACCACTATAACCGTCAAGGTAGCAAAAATGTGAATGTTGTGCTAACCTTTCAAGCATTTGATCAATGAATGGCAATGGGAAGTGATCCTTCCGCGTTGCATTGTTGAGCTTGCGGTAGTCTATGCACATCCGCCATCCAGTCACGGTTCGGGTAGGAATGAGTTCGTTGTTCTTGTTGGTGATGACCGTCATTCCTCCCTTCTTCGGAACTACTTGAACCGGACTTACCCACTTACTATCGGAAATAGGGTAGATGATACCTGCATCAAGAAGTTTAAGAATTTCCTTCTTGACAACCTCCTTCATGGTCGGATTCAACCGCCTTTGAGGTTGTCTTGAAGTTCTAAAGTCTTCCTCCGTTAGTATCTTATGCATGCATAGGGAGGGTTTAATTCCTACTAAGTCCTCTATAGTGTAGCCTAAGGCTTTCCTATGTTTCCTAAGGACAATCATGAGCTGTTCATGTTCATCTATGCTTAGATCGGAACTAACAATAACCGGAAAGGTAGAATTAGATCCTAGAAAAGCGTACCTTAGATGAGTAGGAAGTGGTTTGAGTTCCATTGCTTTCGGAGCTTCCAACGATCCTTGAGGAGCATCCGATGTCTCCTTAGAAGTTTCTAAGGGTGTTGAGTGTGTTGGAGAAGAATCAGAAGAAGTTGAAGAAATGTCTCGATCATTCTCTTCCACGGCCAAAATTAGGGGTGAATCATGTCCTCCACGGCCGTGGTTTAGGGCGTGGAAGGGAAATACGGTTGTCACATCTTCTCCACGACCGTATAACTCCCTGGAGTGGAGGACGGTTTTGGTTGTGAAATCCACGGTCGTGGAATACAGGGTATGACCGTGGATTCTAACGTTCTCAGCCTCATCGTGGAGTTTCTCAAACTCCTCTTCATGCATCTCTTCTTGTGCTTCTAAAGCTTCAATTGCCTCATTGCACTCTTCCTCTTCCCCTACATTGGTTAGACTCATAGTGATAACCTTTTGTAAAGGATCGTTAAAAAGAATCGCACTTACCTCCTCCTTAGATAAACCTTCTTCATCTTGGACATCGTAAATATCCTCATCGAAGATTGGCTCCTTCACTAGAGTGGAAAGAACGAACTCTACTTTCTCTTCTCCTATATCAAAAGCGAGTCTCCCATTCTTCCAATCGACTATGCAGCCGGAAGTTGCAAGAAACGGTCTTCCGAGTATGATCGGAACCGGACTATCTGCAGGAATGTCAAGCACGACAAAATCAATGGGGACAAAGAATTTACCTAGCTTGACCGGGACGTCTTCTACAATACCGACGGGGCGAGTGATGGATCGATCCGCCATGTATAACGTCATCTTCACCGGTTTAGGGTCGCCTAAACCAATCTTCCTACACAATGCAAGTGGTTTGATGCTCACACTTGCTCCTAAGTCACATAAAGCGTCATATGTGACATCTCCCACTCCAATGGGAATGCAAAATGACCCCGGATCCTTCAATTTTGGGGGCATTTTCTCCTTCATGGTCTTGATGAGATCCGAAGAATCCGAACTCATCTTGACCTCACCGAAGTCTTCTAGCTTCCTCTTGTTAGAGAGGAGCTCCTTCAAGAACTTGCCATAAGCCGGCATACCTACAATAGCATCAATAAATGGTATATTAATATGCAGCTTGCTCATGAGTTCTATGAACTTACCGAATTGTAAATCTAGGCGCGCTCGCGCTCTAGATTGAGGGAATGGTAGGGGAGGTTTGTAAGCTGGAGGAGGAACGTAGACGTCTTCCTTCTCCTTCCCCTTCTCCTTGTCCTTCTCTACGGGGACTTCAACGAACGTAGGCTGCGGATCGGTAGTAGTCACTCCGCTCCTAGTCGTAATCGCCATCACCCTTCCCTTAGGGTTGTCCTCCGTCTTTCCTGGAAGTTTCCCTTGATTCCTAGGAACTTCCTCCGCGTGGTTGAACATTTGGTTTTCTAAAACCTTTTGAGCTTTATCAACCTTAGAGACTTGATCATCAACCTTGATGAGGCGGTTCTCCAACCCTTGAAGCTTTCCCAAAATCGTCTCCAATATGGGATCGGGCTTCTCCTTTCCTGAAGTGTTTCCTCCATTTGATGTTTGCCCCTGGCTTTTCAAAGGAGTAGAGGAAGAGGAAGGTGGAGTTAGTGAATTAGAATTGGAAGGATAAGAGTTACCGGAATTTTGTTGATTGGAGCGCCAATTGTTGTTACTCGAACCCCTATTGTTGTTCCAATTGTTGTTCCGGTTGTTGTTGTTTCCATTCCAATTGTTACTCCGGTTGTTGTTCCGGTTATTGTTATCGCCGCCATTGTTGTTGCCCAAATAACCAACATCCTTCCCTTGTTGCTTTGGGAAGTTGGTCTTGATAGCCTCCTTCAACTCTTTGATCTCATTGTTGAGGGAGAAAATCTGATTTTTAGCTTCATGTGTGAGCTTTGCTCCTTGCTCCACACGATTTCCCTCCACTTTCCGGTGAGAATATTTCTCTATGACTCTTGCTTGCTTCTCAATGAAGTCCCAAGCGTCATCTTCTCTCATGTCCATGAACGTTCCACATGAGAGGGATTGGAGGTTGAATTGCGTTCCCGCATCCAGCCCCTTGTAGTAAATCTCCAGCAAGGCAAGCTTGGATATGCCATGATGAGGACAATCCAAGAGCAAATCCTGAAACCTTTCCCAAGATTGAAACAAACTTTCGTTAGGTCTCATGGAAAAAGCATTAATCTTACCTCTAAGTTCCGCCGTTTTGGAAGGCGGAAAGAATTTGGTGAGGAACTCCGCGGAAAGGTCTTCCCACGTATCTAGTTTCCCACTAGGAAGAGCTTGGTACCAAGACAACGCTTTCCCCTTCAAAGAGAAGAAGAAGGGCTTGAGCTTGTAACTGTTGGTAGTAGCATTCTTCGGTCTCATCGTCTCCATCATACACTCAAAGTTTTGCAAGTGTTGGTGTGGAGATTCAGCGCTTGTCCCGCCAAATTGGTTTTGGCGAACAAGAGTAATGACTTGAGGGTTGAAACTAAACCCTTGTACATCTTCAGCATCAAAATTCACGCCCAAGCGGCGTGGTTGTTGCGTTGGATCCATCCGCTGGCCAAGAGTTCTTGGCTCATCGTCCACACGCTCGATCCTTGCGTTCCTGGGTGGAACACGGCGGTTAGCAGCTCCTTGTGGATGAAAAGAATTCGCATTGATCATGGGATCAATTTCTTCTAGCGGTGGCATGGAAGAATCACTATCATCAGCGGATGAGTGACTTCTTCTTCTAGATCTTGATCCCCTCCTTGAGGATTTCTTGCTTCCTTTATTCTTAAGGTCGCTTAACTCTATCCTCATTTGGAACATCGTATCTTGTAGTTTGCTAACTTCAGATTGATGACGATCCATTTCATCCCGGCGGAGATTCTCGTTCCATTGGAGTTGAGCTTCCTTCTCCGCCAACTCTGCTTGAAGATCACGTTCGTGTTCTTCAGCCATCTTCTTTTCCTTGCGCTTTTGCCTTAAAGTTTTCTCTAACTCTTGATCAAGAGGTAAGAGATCTTCGGTGTTCCTAGACCTGCGCATGCACTCAAAGTAATATCAAATAACGAGAGCAAGCTCCCAAGCTTGACAACCGGCTACCGAATTCGGCCGAAACCAAATCCCCGGCAACGGCGCCAAAAACTTGTTCGCCCCTAAAGTTGTGTGCAAATAAGCTTTAAATTTATAAAACTAGAATCAAGCAGCGAACCCGCAGTGTACGGATCGATGTAGTTAAGCAAGAATTCCAGAGTATCGAACACAGGGATTTGGGTGGGAACAAATTCAATTGCAGATTATCATGCGAGTAAATATGAGAGTTTTGCAAATATTGGGAAAACAACAATCCTAAAGATCCAAGTATCCATTTGTGGAAATCGATTCAAGATATACTAATGATATAAAGACAGAGTTGAGATATGCAAAGGTATGCTAATGTAAGGTAATCGTACGGTGAAGTTCCAAAAACCTTATATGACTCACCTACAAGGCACTCTCTATACAGGTTGTTGAGGCTTCAATATAGAAAGGTTCTAAAGGCAAGAATTAATGTCAAATACCCAAACTTGTAATCCAAGGATCAAGACTAACTTAACCGATTGAGGTTGTGACACTCACAATCGAGGTAGAGGTTGTTGAGGCTTCACTACCACCTAGAAAAGACAAGTCTAAACTAAGTTAAAGCAAATCTTTAACTTTGGATTAAAGTAAAAGCAGGTTCGTAAACTTAAGGGAAATTACGGTTGGATCTTGAGATTCCACGGTCGTGGAACTCAAGAACAACCCGTAATTTAGGGTTCGTCGACGATTCTCTCTAACTCTCAGGGTCTAATCTGTTCACGATCGATCTATCATCATCTAAGCAACAACTATCAACCATTCACCTTAGAATTGTTAAGGGTTTTTAGCCAATAACAGTCATGTTGATATCAATTCAAGAATTAAAAGATTGAAAGATGAAAACTTCCGAAAACTTTCAATAAACTCCAAACTAATCTCAAAGTCACAATCAAGAACAAATGTTGTCAATAGATTTAGAATAAAGCAAACAATCACAATCTTAGGAAAGAAGGAAGAACGGGATGTCAATCCGTCTTCTAAATCAAACCTAAACAAGAAGAGTAGTCTTCTTGCAACAATCTTCCAACAACTTCGATCTTCCGCCAATCCGGAGATCTCAACAACAATCTCCACCAAAAGTGCGAGATTAGGGCAAATCCCAACACGAACTTTGATCTCCAACGAGATGTAAATGCCTCCAAACGAGAGTTGTGCCGCTAAGCGATGGCGCAAGCCAAGGTCTAAAGCGAAGTCGCAAAAGTGCGTCTAAGCGGGGGTCTATGCGTTCCTAAGCGGTGATAGCGGATATGACGGAATCTTGCTTCGTCCATCTTTTTATAGGGCAAGATAAAATATCGGCCCGACCCAATCTTCAAAAGATCGTGGCTTCAAAATGTGGCGAAAAAGATCGCCAAGATCACGGTCGTGGAAGTTTCCACGACCGTAATTTAGAGCGTGGAATGTGTCACGGTTTGAACCATATATTCCACGACCGTAATAGTTACTGGAATGCATCACGCCTCTCTTTGCAAGGTTCCACGGCCGTGGAACTGAACGTGGTTTGTAATACGGCCGTATTTTAGAGCGTGGTTTAGGGCAAGAACGTGATTCTTCCCTAGCCTCGTGCATTCCTCAAGTTGAACTCCAATTTGCTCCTAAGAATGCCCTTAATCCATGGACATACTCAATCAACTCTTCTTTGCTCGATTCCGTTCGGAAATAGCTCTTAAGTACCTATAATCAACATAGAACTAGTGTAAACATCCATATCGACAATATAGGCAAACTAGCTCACTAATGTAATAATGCTTAATCAAAGACTATCAATATGAATCAAATACGCTTAGAAAACGTGCCTAAAGTATCACAATATTTCATGCTAACAAGGCTTTGAAACTGATTTCAAAGGTCTTGATGTTGATCTGCGCTTTTTGTGACACAACTGGTTTTCAAGGGCTTTGCAAGTGATTTCAAGGGCCTTGACTTTGTAAACCTACAAAGCAATGTTAGTCACGATATAGCAAGATATGATGCGGAAATGAAAAGATCGACACGGTGATATGTTTACAAAGTTTGGCTCTAACAACCTACTCTCCGTCCTAGGGTTTACCCGTAGGATTTAACTATCTATTATCAGCTTCAAAGAGTCCTAGATACAACCTAGAAGAAATATCCTTCTTCTCTCACAATAGCCAATGCTACGATCTAGTTCCAACTCTAAATCTAGATATAATAGCCTAGTTACCTCGCAGAGTAGCACACACTCGAGTATAACACTTTCTAGATATACCAATGAAGCTCTCTTGTTTTTCTCTTTCAAAGGAAGTACGCTTTCGTAATCAAAGAGGAAGAAAAACATTTGGAACAAATGAAGATGCTTTGGATCGCTTGAAGACTGATGTTCCCGTGTAGATCGATGTTGTTCTCTTCAATCGACATCTTCATTTATAGTCTTCAATGGAGAAGTCTTCTAGCCGTTAAGAAGATGACCGTTGTTGATGTTTCTTCTTTTCCATAGAAAACGGTGTATGTTGAGATGAGATAGCCGTTGTAGATTTTCCTTATCTTCTTCATCTCCTTAACACACATTGATTCTTCTTTTCCGTATTCTTCTCTTGAAAAACGTTGTTAAAGATCTTGTCGTTCAAGCTCCGAGATCTTCAAGTTTATTGAGAATCTTTGTCTGAAGATCTTCGAGATCTTTTTAAGGTCCGTTGGGAAGAGAACTTCAAACTTGCATTTGATTTGGTTAAGACCGAATCTTCTTGTTGGTCGAGATCTCCTTGATATCTTCTTGTTAAATATTCTTGGAAGATCTTCTCTTGATCCTTGGTAGATTTGGTTGTTTGAGATTGATTTGAATTCCTTCCAGCCGTCATATCTTTTGAATCTTGTTTTACAGCTTTGTCTTTGATCCCTTGAAATGGTTATAAGGCCTCCGTGTTGAACCTTTGAAATGCTTTCCAATATTTGCGCTTGTCCTTTGTGTTGGTTTTCAAGGCTGCCTTTTATCCCTTGAAATGTTTTCGAAGGCCTGTATATATTTGACAAACAAAAAACCAAACCAAACAATTTAGAAATAAAATCGATATTTGTTAGTATAGAAACTGCTCATTTGTGTTAAGTCTTCCATCATCACATATGCACATATATATATAATTGAGGTGGTGTTTTCAATATCTTACTAAAACAAAACACACTTAGACCACATGTCAACGCCTAAGACATGCCACCTACGATTTTTTTGTTAATAATTACAGTTATGTCATCTTATAATTACCACATTGCCACTATTCCGTATTAAATTTACATCAGTATTAAAATAAATTACACATCAGCATGCCACCTAATCATAATAAATGCGAGTCCATACTAAATTATATAACAATTATAACAAATTAGATTTTTTATAATAGATTAATCAGATTCATAATATTTTTGTTTGTTTGACCGAATCTACACACATCTATAGCGAATCAAAATCTTTATAAAGATTTTTAAAAGCAAGTTAGCTGTTATAGAAAATTAAAATATTCGATAAATATGTCATCAGATATTTACAGATTTGTCAAATTTTATTTTTATAACATAATTCTGTAAGCATTAATAAATAGTTAGCAACACCACATCATGTCCAAAACATGTTACGTAAGAAATTTTTGGACAAATTTACGGATTTACCATGATATTACAAATCAAATTTTAAAAATAAAAAATCATAAGATATTGATAACAAACAAGATTTTGAAAGTGTTAACAAACCATGTTTTATAATTATTTTCCGTAAATCTATTATACATATTAAAACAAAGCACAAAATTGTTGACGTGGCGCGACGTGGAAGTAGTATTTCAAAATGGAGCTCCCACAATTAACGCCAATAAATCTTTTGTTTTTAAACTATTTTTTAAGTCAAATAATCTTCTGTTATTAAATTAACTATTTTATTGGAACGATTCACGATATTTTTATTGTTGGAACGGTTATATTCTTTGGGACAACTTTTCTAAAAAAAGCAATGAACTTGAGAACTATTAAAAACAAATTTTCTGTTACTGGATTCTCTATTCTAAAGATTTTAATCAACTTCGTTTTTTATTTATTTTTTAAACAAAAAATTTTAAAATTAAACAAAATTTCTATAAATACATTACTAAAGCATTATACATTGACGCTGACGTGACGCGTTGTGGGATCAGTATTTCAAAATAGAGTTGTCACAATTAACGCCAACAAATCTTTTATTTTTAAATTCAATAATTTTTTTACCCTTTCTCTTGGGGAAAAATTGTTAAACAATTTTTTCGTCAAATCTTAATCCTCCATTCACACAATCTCATTCCCAACTAATATCTTCAGCTTCAATCCATTAGAACACTTCCATTGATGAGGCCTAAAAGTTGATAATCCATGGCCGTTTGCACCTTACAGTCTCCCATGTCGAGCACTTTTTTGTTTTCCGCCCCCCCTCAAATGGCAGAAAACCCCTCTCTCTCACCTTCATCCCTTCAATCTCAAACACACCTCTCTCTCATCCATGTCCTCCACAAAACCCACCAAATTTTACCCCAAATGCTCCGCAAAGCCACCTTCAAACCTGAATTCCAACTCATATACCCGAAATAAAGACCCGAATCTGCTCAAATTTGTCGTCGACACAGTTCTCAGCGCAATAAAAAAAAGCTTGCGCTGGTGCTAATTTTGACGGGTTTGTTACTAGGATCCGACCTGAATTCAGCTTGGGCAGCTTTAGGCGGGCTAGTTGGCAGACGAGCTTTATCGTCGTCGCTTTCTCCTTCTAGAATCTACTCATCGGGAAGGGTGAGCTCGACGTTTTCCTATACGACGCCGTATTACGTTCCATCACCGTTTGGTGGTGGGTTTTATGCAGCTCCAGTATTCGGTTTTGGGCTTCGAGCCGGGTTGAGCTTCGTGTTCTTATTGGCGGGATTTGCTGCTTTCATGTTGGTTTCTGGGATCCTCTCTGATTGTTCTAAGGGAAGTGTTTTGACCGCCACTGACAAGACCACGTTTCTTAAGCTTCAGGTTAGAATACTTGCTTTTGTAATTTCTTATTTGGCCCTAGCTTTGTATTGGATTTGAAAGTTTGATCAATTGGTGAAATGTCCGGTCTGTAATGTCTGGTATGAAAATCCGGTATGAAAACAGAAAATATAAAGGCAAATAAAATAAAATAAAAAACAAATTCAGTAATTAAAATTAAAACTTACATAACAAACATCAAATATTCTTTCTTTTTTAATAGAAGGGTTAATTAGTTTTACCTACCATTAAATGAAAGTGGTAAAAAATTATGGGGTATATTTACTAAACACAAAACTTAAAAAAGGCTTGTAGGCCAAATTCTCTGAAAAATTTGTTGTTTAATAAAATGATGGTTTGAAAATATTTCTATTTTTTTTTTTGTGGGAAGGAGAGTCAGTGTTATCCGGCACATCTAGTCGCGCTTTATTATTAATGAAAAAAGGGCTATGTAGTCCTCAAGAGGGGGATAGCCCGACCCCTAACATCATGGTTAAGCAATAAAAAAATTACCCTCGGGAGGGTCAGACAATACATGATAACCAATAGGATAATTAAAAGCCATAGAGGCTAGCGTGTCCGCAATGTTATTAGCCTCGCGGAGGATGTGACGGAACTGGACATTTCAGTCCCTTTTCAATAAGTCTTGACACCCGATTGTCAAACTAGCAAGGGGATGACACCGGGGCATGTTCTTAGCAAGTAAGATGGTTACAATTTGCGCATCCGTTTCCACTTCCACGTCCTTATAACAACACTTCCAAGCCAAAAAGAGTCCTTGTAGTACTCCCCACAGCTCCGCCATGGGAACCGTACAAATACCAATGTTCATGACAAAACCCCGTTGCCAATCCCCATTATGATACCTAATAATGCCGGCCGCAGCTGCATGGCCATCGTCTCTAAAAGCTCCATCCGAGTTAACTTTAATAGCTTCCACTCTTGGCTTCTCCCAACTAACGAAAGTGGTACTCCTCTCAATCTTTGGTCGCTTTATCATCTGGTGTCCCCTTGCAATGTTGTATTCCTTGGTCTTATTGTACACGTACATATGCTTGTCTCCCATGAATTATTCATCTTGAACACCAACGCATTTCTCTATTTTCATATCCACTACAAACACATCACGCCAAAGACAAGAATTATCGAACATAATAGTAGAGCATACATTAACTCGAAACCAGGTGTTAAAGTGAGTCCTCTAGAAGTCATGGTTTAGCCTCGTAGCGTGTAAATCCCTCCATAGTCCTGACGATGCCAGGAAGTCTATAAACAAGTGGCTACTTGTCTCCTCCTTTGTTTTCCAATAAGGGCACCAAGTCTCAATTGTGAGGTGTTGTCTCTTCCTCTCAACGTTTGTCAAAACACCGCCCTTCATCAACTTCCAGATAAAGGTTCGTACTCTCTCAAGGACGTTGAGCATCCACATAGTCTTGAAGAGCACTCTATCGGCGGACTCTTCTGAACTAGGGTTCACAAGCAATTGGTAGGCAATGTTAACCAAAAATTTTCCGCCCATCGAGAGTCTCCAAATGAGTTTGTTCTCGAAATCCAAATCACGAGCTTTATCTGCCGACCACCTACTGTCAGTGACTGGGCTTACAACATCAAGTTTCAGGCATGTATTCAAGTCCAGTACATGCGATATAGCGTCCCATTTCTAGCCAAAATATTTATCCCACAACTCTATAACAGTAGAGGATCTGGCATCTTCACCAAGGGTTGATGTACATATCGTAGATAGAGGGTAGTCCATGAGCCATATATCCGTCCAGAACTTTAAGGTTTGTTCATTGCCAAGGGCCCAACGGCCGCCTTTCGCCACGACTTCCCTCAAACCTTGGACTATACTCATCCATGTATGTGATAGAGCAGCATGGGGTCTACGGTTGGGTCTAAGATACTTCGATCTCAACATTTCAATCTAGAGGTTTCCATCCTCATTAATGTACCTCCACCCTAGCTTAGCAATCAAAGCTAAGTTGAAGCTATACATGTTTTTGATACCTAGTCCACCATATTGCTTCGGTTTACATATCTCCCTCCAGGCTACTATATGTAACTTCTTAGAGTGATCAGTGTCACCCCAAAGAAAGGATCGGCAAATCTTCTCAATCTCATTGTAGGTGGATTTTGGGATTATGGTCGATGACATGGTGTACATGGGTATAGATGTGAGAACCGACTTGGTGAGGGTAAATCTACCGGGGAAGCTGAGGTGATTCCATCTCCATCCACTCAATCTACTTTTGATCTTATCAAGAAGGGAAGTGAATGTTAATCGGGAGACCCATTTTTGGAGGAGAGGCATCCCTAGGTAGTGACCTAGGTTTTCCGTCACTGAGATGCCACTAACCTCGCTGATTCTTTCCTTCAGATCAGAATTGTACATTCGGAGAAACGAAAATACTTGACTTGGTTAGGCTGATACGCTGTCCCGATACACCACAGAACCTCTCGAGACAATTCTTGATCTTAATAATCTGAGTAGAGGAAGGTTCGGCAAAGTGGGATATATCATCCGCAAAGAACAAGTGAGAAAGGGGAGGGCCTCCTCGAGAAAGGAAGATAGGTTTCCAATCCCCTTCCTCCACTGCTTCCGGAATCATGTGGCTCAGACGCTCAATGCATAACACAAAGAGATAGGGGGATAGCGGGTCTCCTTGTCTTAGACCTTGTTCCGGCTTGAATTTCTTTGTTAACTCCCCCATTCCATAGAAGTTGCATGCTCGTGGTCTTGATGCACTCCCTTATCAGCTCAACCCAATTGGAGGGAAATCCAGCCACTTTTAGGGTATCCTTAACGAAGTCTCATCTCAATCTATCGTATGCTTTCTCGAGATCGAGTTTTAGGATCATCCACGTCTTCCTTGTCTTCTTCCTTCTCATAGAGTGGATAATTTCCTGCATAAGGACGATATTATCCTGTATGAGTCGCCCTGGTATGAAGCTCCCTTGTGTTGGACCTATCAAGGACTTTAGAGCATCTTGCATTCGTTGAACCAATACTTTGGATAGGATTTTGTAATTCACATTGCAAAGAGCAATAGGTCAGAATTGATAAATCAGTTCCGGCTTCCCAACTTTGGCAATCAAGCTAATAATGGTCTCATTCTTGCGGGTAGAGATCTTTCTTGAAGCAAATGTATACCTAACTTCGTCAGTCACAGTATTCCCCACCACTTGCCAACATTTTTGATAAAAAGATTGGTTGAAAGCAATCCGCTCCCGGGCTCTTATAGGCACCTGTAATACCCGAAAATTTTAAACTCCGTCTAATACCGGATCAAACCGAATTCCGATCTGCCCACCTAAATTCTTTTAATTAAGAATAAAACGATGTTAAATTCTATCAATTTATATGATCTGGATTTACATAAAATGATAACTTATGATAGCTTATATAATTCAGTAAATAATTTCGTAAATAATCCCGTAATTATTTTCCGTATCTTAACAATTCAGGGGAAATAACTCTTCTTTCAGCCTTGGTTTAATTGATGAGTTGGCCCATTGGACCCGGCCCAAAAACAACTACAGCCAGCCCAATGTTTCTAACCCTTCTCTTAAACCTAGTTAACTCTAACCTAATCAGCTTAACCCTAATCTAATCAACCCCTAAACACTACCCTTACCCTTGTGTGACGACACGCCGCTTCAAACTACAGTAGTGACTTCCGAAGCCCAAAACTACGAGCCCGACAGTGACCCCGCAGCCACCAGGATTGCCGTCCGCCGGTTCTGCCGACCACCAGGTGAGTCGTTGCCCCTGCCACCTCGTCCCTCCCTCTCTATTCTCAGATCTCACCAGTCGGAACCACTGATTGTAGTCGCACAGCAACAAGACGAGACGCCGGAGAAGTGCCGCAGTGGTGCCGATCGACACCGCAACGAAGGTCTCCAAGCACGGCAGTGGTGAGTCGTCCGCCCCTTCTTACCCTCTCCTTCACTTCGATTCTCCTGTGGTAAACCACCCTCTCCTTCTCTTCGTTTCTCCTTTGTTAAACCAGACAATTTATCCTTCAGTGTTCGCTGCAGTAGTACTCGGCCAGAGGAGCGGTGCAACGGTAGAGCACAAGCGAGCCAGCTTCGGTCCCTCTGCGACCGCCACCTTGCAGTTCCGAACCGGGTTGTTGTTCCTCTTCGAGTGGGTAACGAGTGGGCTGGACGGTGAGTTTAATCCGTACTCAATACCGTATGTGTAAGCATGTGTATTGTATGTGTGGGAGATAGATTATAGGAATGCAGTGTATGTCGATATGTACATATAGATGAATAGAGTGGAGAAATGGGTATATATATATATATATATATATATATAT
>BSUD01000001.1:53764272-53804906 GCA_033239045.1 Fagopyrum esculentum
ATATGTATATATATATATACATATATATATATATACATATATATATATATATATATATATATATATATATATATATGTATATATACATACATGTATAAGAGTAGAGTAGTAACCGGGAAGGGGGGAATGGTGTCCTCTTGGACGAGTTGGTTTGGGATCTAACCTTATAACCTCTAGTAATTATCCTCGAAAAACAGTATATGAGAACAAGTTCTAAAAAAAATATGAAAATTTAATGTTAGACTTTTGAGAGTTCCGGGATCAGGGATAAAATAATCTTTTACCTTAAGAGTGGGTATTTTCGTAATTCTCCTCATGAAATAGTATTTCTTAGAAGTTGTAACTTCTCAGAATTTGGGACATGATTTTGATCCACATGCCCTGTGTAATAGGCATTTGAGTTTCTACGGTTGCAGACCGAGTTGGGACATTTGAGAGTTGTGATTTGATTCAGGTAAGTCCTTGCGACTTACTTAGCTAGTTTCTGGATGTTAGTTGGGTGATAATAGTGGTGTGTGTGCAATGTGTGTTATAATAATAACTTGTTAGGACGACTGTTGTTTATGTTTTAAGGCCCAAGTGTATGTATAACGGGCCGTGACATCACTGCCCAGCTCTGACAGGAGACTGGAAGGTTCTCTATACCCAGACCATACAGGTACAAGGTGAGATGCATCGGATCCATTCCTGATGGTTACACGGGGGCGGAGGCGAGGTTTGGGAATCCGTCGTGTCACAAAATAAGTATCATTAGTAAGAGTGAATGACTAAAATGAAGATAACAAATGGATTGTTTGAAAGCATGATGAGTGTTTACTTTTGCTATGTGTATGTGTGCTATTATTATTCTTCAAATGTTTAGATAGCTAGCTAATGGTTTTGTTGTGTTTTTAGATTTACCGCAGGTTAGAGCAGCAGTTGAGTGATCCGGAAGTAGTGGTCAGCCGGGTCTCCGTACTCCTTAGAGTGGTGGTTGGGTTGTTTCTTTGTTGTCCTTTCCTTTTGTTAAGACAATTAGTCTTTTCCGTTGTTTAAGTACTATAGGCTGTTAGACGTTGCATTCATTCCTTTAAAATTACTATTTCATAACTTTCGGTTTTTCTTATTTGTGTCTTGTTGCAAGATCCTAGTAATATTGTTGTTAAACTAAGGTCGAGACCCATTGTGAGGTCCTAACCAGTAACGTCTCGAGTTTTGACAATTCGGGGTGTTACAACATGGTATCAGAGCTCTAGGTTAGCAACAATGGCACTTGAAATCTTCTAAAAGAACGAATAAGTACTTGAACAAAACCAGAAAGGGATCTGAGTTTTAAAAAAAAGAATTTTGGTTTTCAAATGCATGCATAGTCTGGTTAGGAATAGAAAAGTACGGATGACCACCACTACTACCACGGATCTCAGTATGATTAGTTTGAACTTTTGGTTTTACTTTAGTTGGACTTATCAGCTAGTTTATAACTATAGTTTTTACCACTCGCGCAGATGGCACGTACTAGAGCTACGCTAGCTACTGATCGAGGTAGAGGTCGTCCACCTCTCCCTCCAGCTGGACAGGGTAGGGGTGATAGGACTCCTGTCGTTAGAGGACGCGGCCGTGGAGGTAGACCTCCATTAGCACGAGGTCGAGGTCGATCTCCTTGAGAGGATCCAACAGCAGTGATCATGTCAGATGCTGGAGTGGAGGAGGTGGCTGAGAGTTTGATTCCTGAGGTTAGGAATGAGACCGCTGCTAGGTCTGGAGCACTGGGAGCACGTTCGAATGAGTCTGGACATGTATCTATTGGAGCGTCTGAGTACAGAGAGTACATAGCATACGTCGAGCGTATGGAGGAGGCTGCCAGAGCAAATAGACTTACCCAAGTACCACCAGTACCGGCTAGGTCAGTTCAGGTGACACAAGGAGTGCCTCAAGTGCCGGCCGCACCTGAGAGGAGAGTGGAGGCTGACAAAGCTCCTGCTGGGTCTAGAGCACCGAGACCGGATGAGTGGTTGAAGGCTTTCAACTCTCAGAAATTCCCCTCATTCAGTGGAGAGATAGGGTTAGAGGTAGAGCACTAGATTGGACACGTAGAGACTGCACTAGAGGCGATACGTTGTCCTGAGGATCGATAGGTGGAGTTGGTGCAGACATGTTTCACAGAGGATGCTCATTCCTGTGGCGGACCATTCGTAGCCGAGTCACCGGTTGGGAGCAGATGAGGAGCACTGTTAGAGACAAATACTGAATTGCCTCGTTGAGTAGGGAGAGGTTTCAGGACTTCATTGAGGTGGGATTTGAGGACATTCCGATTGCTGATGCCGTCAAGAAGTTCCATAAGGAGCTGACACTACTTGGACTAGCTGCACCTCTAAAGGAGCAGCATGAGTATCTCTTTTCACGGAGATTGAGGGAGAGCACTCGTTCCTATTTGGCAGGATTTCGCTATGAGTCTCTGTCAGACTATCAAGATAGGGCTTCTGCATATGAGAGGGATAGACCAGTCCAGAGGAGAGCTGCTCAGTCAGATAGGCCGGATAAGCGGCAAAGGACAATTTATGCTAGTGGCAGTACAGGAGTAGCTGTTTTTGGACGGGGATAGACTCAGGGGAGACATAGTCATACCGCTACAGTTCAGACTCCAACTGGGGGTTCACAGTGTCACAACTGTAGTGGCTATGGACACATCCGGTCGAACTGCACGAAGCCGTTAGTGACTTGCTTTCAGTGCGGCAAGGTTGGACACAGAGCTGTATTTTTCCGCCAGGGCAAGGATCCATCTCAACAGGGTTCCTCCCCTGTCGGGCTACTAGGGAGTGTACAGAGGCAGCCACAACACCGAGCTCCGAGTCAACAACAACAGTACCGAGCCCCAGGTCAGCAGTAGTCTTATAAAGCTCCAGGACACCCATCTTCACAAAGCTCTATGCAGGGATCAGGTCGGGGCAGAGGACGTGGCAGTGTAGCTGATACCAAAGGAGCTCAGGCACAGGTGTTTGAGTTGAGGAGTGCTGATCAGCCAGAGGCACCGAGTGCCACAGGTACGATACAGATCCATGACTTACCCGTACGAGTTTTGTTTGATACGGGTGCTACGCACTCCTTCATATCTGATGCTTGCGTAGATAGGTTGTCCTTAGCTATTGTAGAGGGGATACCTTTTATGATAGGATTACCTGACGGGAGTAAGGTCAGAGGGACCCGAGAGATCTATGGATATCCCATTTGCATGGGAGATCGAGATTGGCTAGTAGGTTTTCTAGTTATGCCCTTAGCTCATGAGGATGTGATTTTGGGGATAGATTTGATGACGAGACATGGAGCAGTCTTGGACATTGGTAGGAGGACAATGATTGTTGCCACTGAGGCGGGTCATAGAGTGATATTCCGATGTTGGGACCTCGGAAAGTCCAGCACAATTATCAGCGCATTGAGAGCAGCGAGACTGATAGCATAGGGTTGTGAGGCCTTCTGGTGTTCGCCATGAAGGAACGCAAGAGCCTGACAGTAGAGGAGATACCCGTTGCATGCGAGTTTGCAGAGGTGTTCAGTGATGACCTGCCAGGACTACGCCCACAAAGGAGCGTTGACTTCAACATTGAGTTAGAGCCGGGCACGAGACCGATCTCGAAGGCCCCGTACCGTATGGCACCGATAGAACTGCTTAAGTTGAAGAAGCAGTTAGAGTTGATTAAGGACTTCGACCTTGAGATTCTCTACCACCCCGGAAAGGCGAATGTAGTAGCTGACACTTTGAGCCGGAAGACGCCTCGGGAGAGGGCGATAGCCCGGTTGACGGTACAACCACAGTTGCAAAGGGATTTGGCTTATTTACAGATAGAGATACAGTTTCCCGATACAGATAGTCAGTTGGCTACTTTGGAGTTACTTCCTGATCTGTTGGATGAGATTCAACAGAAGCAGGAGACTTGCCCGACTTTGACCAGGATCCGGGACAGGATGTCTCGAGATGAGGCACCACAGTTCACTATTGGTGCTGATGGAGTGATGAGACGTCGAAACACCTGTGTGTACCATCAGACAGTGAGTTCAGACAGAGGATACTAGGTGAGGCTCATGCTACCCCATACTCAGTACATCCTAGAGCAAGTAAGATGTACAAGGATGTGAGACGGTCCTTCTGGTGGGGTGGTTTGAAGCCCGACGTGGCTCGGTATGTAGCTCAGTGTGCGACCTGCCAGCAGGTCAAGATTGAGCATCGTAGGTCCGGAGGAGAGCTCCACCTACTTTCAGTACCACAGTGGAAGTGAGAGGATATATCGATGGATTTGCAAAGTGGTAGACCGTCTGACGAAGATGGACGTTATTTGGAAAGTGGTAGACCGTCTGACGAAGACCGCACATTTTATTCCGATTAAGGAAATGTGGCCGGTAAGTCGTCTAGCTGAGGAGTTCACCAGACACATTGTGAGACTCCATGGAGTACCGAGGACTATCGTCTCCGACATAGATGGACGTTTTACCTCAAGATTTTGGCAGCATGTGCATATTGCTTTGGGGACGAGTCTCCACTTTACTACTGCTTACCACCCACAAACTGACGGTCAGTTTGAGAGGACCATCCAGACATTAGAGGACATGCTGCGGGCTTGTGTCCTAGATTGGGGACAGGTATGGCCAGATCATCTTCCACTGGTAGAGTTTTCGTATAATAACAGCTGGCACGCGTCTATTGGGATGGCCCCTTATGAGGCTTTATGATAACACGGTTTATGGTTTAAGTTTAGGTAATCATTTAGATAGATTTTTCACTCATTCATGCATGGTTTAGCACTAGTTCACGATGTTTGCACTCAATTCACGTATTTTGTCGAGATAGACGTCTACACGGACTTTTGCGTTGCTTTGTAGGTATTTTGGGAGATTTAGGAGCTTAATCGATACATTTGAGGATCGTTCATCAAGATGACACACCTTCGGACTCATTGGGATGCAAGCTAGAGGCTAAGGAAGACCCATGGGACCTTGTTGGTGCAAGTCATGCACCAAATCGTGACTCAATGATCCAAAGTAAGCTGAGGCACCAAAACCACGGTCATTGGCACTTCCACGGGCGTGGAACCTGACCGTGGTTTTTGCCAAACGGTTGTGACAGCTGTGCCACGAACTCATGGCCGACTCTAGCAAAGTTGTAGTATAAAAGTGGTCCTGCAAGGCTGAGAGAATGATCCAATCATCCATCTCCCAACATACACTCTCACTACCATTCTCTCCCAGACTCTCAACAAGAAGATTCTCTCAATAGGAAGCTTGGAAGAGAGCTACCATTGGAGGAGGAGAAAAGCTCCATTGGAGAAGAAGAGAAGAAGATACCATTGTTAACCTTTGATAGATTTTAGAGTGAAGATTATCGGAATCGTTTTCTAGGGTTGTAAGAATCGATTAAACCTTCTTTTGAAGGGCTGTGAGTCTTTCTAATCTCATATTCAGCTTGGTTTTACTTGTTTCACTTGTTCATCTCTTTCTCTTCATTATCTTGCAAATGGATGCCATGATTTTATGTTTGATGATTTCGATTGTGATGATGTATGTTGTTGGCTAAATAGATGCGATTCTAGGGTAAGGAAAGGAGGGTTATGGCTGGACTATGATAGGATGGACTTAGAATTGCCTTTGGATGATTCGTTTACTTGAACGGAGCCACTGTTGGAGTCCACGGTTTGTTCTTGCTAGTCCACGGCCGTGGAAGTAGATGAACAGCCCGTGGTTTGCCTGATTTGTTTGGTTTGATGAGTCTAAGTTCTAGAATGTTAGAATGTTGAAATCCTAGTGTTTGTTGAGTTAAATCTATCCTAGGGTGACCTAGTGTTAGCAACTAAGTGTTTAGAAGAGACCTCCCGGTGATTCTTGCTCCTAGATATCAAAGATGACAAACTCTAGGTAGTAGTGAGCCTCACAAGCCGCTATTGGACTGAGTGTGCTAGGATAGGTGTTTAGGACTTTCCTTTCCGAGAATTACCCGGTAAAGAGAGGTTGGATCCCTAGATATCCATCCGGTTTGTGTAGAATTCCTATCCTTAGGCTCTTTGAGACTTACCCGGTGATGAGACCTTAGGAACGGACTAGTGGACCATGAGACCTACCCGGTGATTGATCCAAAATCTAGAAACACTCACTCCCAACATATTATAGTTGATCCAAGGAATGATTAGATAGCTTGAGTCCAATGCTATAACCGGAATTTTCAACCCCTAGAATCCGCTTTTCTCTCTTTGACTTCGCATCTTGTGCTTAGATTGTTTGCTTGTGTTGATTTGTTAGCTTAGTTGATTTGCTTATTTTGCATGATTTGTGATCTTTGATTGATCACCATAAAAACCAAACCAAAAACATAGAGATTTTCATTAGTTTATTTCTTTCTCTTTTCTTAACCTAGATCTTCACTAAACTTAGTTATTAATCGATTCAATCTCACCTCAGTCTTTGTGTTCGACCTCGGAATACTATCCCTACTACAAACGTCCCGTACACTGCGGGTTCACCAGGAGTTAGGAGAAATATATCGAGTTTATAAATTGTAAAGCTTTTGCGTGCACACATCCTTAGCGTAACACTTTGTACGGGCGGAGATGTCGCACGCCATTATGTTGGGATGAGCCTAGCAGAGCTGATGGAGTAGCTCCAGATCGGATACAGGATGACATCGCTCGGATTGCCTTGGTCCGGGAGCGGATGTTAGCAGCGCAGAGTCGTCAGAAGTCCTACACCGACAAAAGGGGTCGACCCTTAGAGTTTAGGGTGGGTGCTCAGGTGTGGTTGAGAGTGTCACCGACGAGGGGAGTCCGGCGTTTCGGCATTAGGGGAAGTTGAGTCCCCGTTATGTCGGACCTTTTGAGATCCTGGAGAAAGTTGGAGAGGTTGCATACAGATTAGCACTACCGCCGAGACTAGAGGGTGTCCATCCGGTCTTCCATGTATCTCAGTTGAGAGATTACATCCCGGATCCGAGACACGTCATCAGCCATGAGGATCTGATAGTTGAGCCCAACCATACATTTATAGAGTACCCAGTAGTTGTCAAACTAAGGTCGGGACCCATTGTGAGGTCCTAACCAGTAACGTCCCGAGTTCTGAGAATTCGGGGTATTACAACACCCATGCTTTTGACGGCCTTCTAGACCTCCATCGGATTTATGGGTTTATTCAACTTAGTCCAAGCTTCAGGCTCAACTTCAGAGAAGCAGTAAGTATCTAGAGAGCAATCCTCCACCGGAGGGGCATCCGTAAGAATATAGAGATTCCGCAAATAACCCGCTACAAAAAGCTCCAGAGCCTTACGATCCTCTTCCTACTTATCCTGATCAATGAATAGTCCTTCTATCTTATTGCGTTGTCGCCGTATTATAGTCGAGGTATGGAAGAATCTCGTGTTTCTTTCACCAAAATAAAGCCATAGCTCTCTTAATTTTTGGAACCAAAGGAGCTCTTCTTGTTGAAGGACTGCATCCAAGTGAGTTGTAGTGTCAATTTCTTCAGCGAGAAGGGAAGTCGAGGTAGTGTAGCTCAGGTTGCTTTGTATAGTAGCCAACTTCTTCATGAGCTCCTCTTTCCTGTGATTTATGTCTCCAAAAACAATTCTATTCCAAGTTAGAAGTTTAAGGGTGTGTTTGGCACGCTAGTAACACTAGTGTTTTCTAGTGTTACTGAGTGTTTTCTAAGTTAACGAGTGTTTGGCACTGATAATAACACTAGTGATAAGTGTTTGTTGGTCCATTTTTGAAACTGCCCCTCCCGCAAGGGTTTGTGGGTTACACTAGTGTTCCGTTGTTGTAAAAGACTTTTTTGCCCTTAAATTTAAACCAAACTTACAATATTACCAACTATATATTCACAAATTTCTTTTCATTCATCCGCCATTCTCACCCATCTGTGCGAAACCCTAGCCCGAAATCGTTGAGTGTTCTTGCGACCTGCCTCTTCGTACTGCAATCGAAATCCAAGGTAAGCTATCATTCTCTCGTTTTTGTTTGATTCCATCGTCTGTTTGTCGTCCTGCATCTACAAACTATATCCCGACGAACTGCATTTGCGACCTGCATCTACAAACCCTATCCCGAATGTTCATTGCTTCTGTAGCTAAATTGTCTCGAACTGAACTGCATTTTCAGTATTTGTCAAGTGTTCATTGCTGACTCATATTTTTGGAGTGTTCATTGCTTCTGTCAAATGTATCTTGTCGAGTGTTCATTGCTTCTGTAGAATATTGTGAACTGTGTATTTGTGACCTGTTGAACTGTTAATTGCTTCTCTAATTACAATTGTGATAGGTAACATAAGTGAACTGGGTATTTTGCTTGAACTATTCTTGCGACCTGCTGCTCCCAATTGTGATAGTTAATTACAATTGAGAGGTTGCAATGTGATAGCTATGACATTGTTGTTCTTGCGACCTTTTGTATCTAATTACAGTTGAGGTTGAATTTGTTTGTATAAAGACCTGCTGCTCCCAATTTGTTAGTATGAAGAGCATATTAGTCGAGTGATAGCCAAATAAAATTGGAACTGAGATTGGAACTAAGTTGAGGTTGAATTTGTTTGTATAAAGACCTGCTGCTCCCAATTTGTTAGTATGAAGAGCATATTAGTCGAGTGATAGCCAAATAAAATTGGAACTGAGATTGGAACTAAGTTGAGGTTGAATTTGTTTGTATATTTTGAGTGTTAGCTAATGTGAATTGTGATTATATGTCATTGCATCTAATGTGAACTGAGATATGGATATATAGAGCATATTATAGTCGAGTGCTAGCTAATGTGAACAGAGATATGGATATATAAGAGCATATTAGTCGAGTGTTTTTAGCTAATTAAAATATAACTAATGTGAACTGAGATATGGATATGTATAGATGCAAAACTAAAATATGGATATATTATAAGCATATTAGTCGAGTGTTAGAACTGCTGGTTCCATTTATATTTTGAGTTGCTGCTCCCATGTTGATCTACTGCTTCCATTGTTGCTCCTAAGTTGATCTTCATAGCTAATTTGATAGCTAATAAAAATAGAACTGAGATATGTAAATAGAGAATTTAATGATGATGAAGTAAATAACTAATGTGATTTGTTATTGTTGATATACTCATTTGTTATTGTTTGTAACTTGTAACTTGTAGATGGATGATAATAATGTTTCGCAAACTCGAACTAGGGGTCCAAATTTTCTTTGGATATTTGAACTAGTAAGAGTTCTAGTGTCAATTTTAAATCAATTTCAAAAGAAAAATGGGAGAAAGCAAGCTTACAATTGAAAGAAGATAACGTCTACATTTATTAGTAAGACTGGGAAGGATGGTGTTAATGAATTTTGTCGAAACAAATTCAAATCAATGAAAAAGGAATACAAGGCCTGGAATATGCTTAGGAATTCCGAGACCGGTCTAGGATGGGATGAGAAGACGCGAATGATTACGGCTTCAAATGAATGGTGGGAGAGGAAGATAAAGGTAAGTTCATAATTTTATAATTCCTATCTTATATCTTCTTGAAAAAATGTGAGTACATGTTGTCTAACTTGATGTGCTTTTAATGTATTGTAGGAAGATCCAAATTGTAAGAAGTATAAGAACAAGGGGATGGATGTGGAGTATGAGGAATTATTGATATCACTGTTTGCTGGTAATGTAGCTACGGGTCGTCTTGCTACTTCATCTGGTATGATTCGTGAGGCAATTCCAGTCTGTATCTCGCTTGCAGCTGATGAAGAAACAATTTTAAGTGAAGATGACGGTGAAGGTGGTGATTTTTTCAGCAATTTTGTTGGCACTACAAATGAATGTGGAGGTTCTACAAATGTAGATGATGAGCCATTTCAATTTACAAAACCACCACCGGTAAGTAAGGGTAATAAAGATAAGTGTACGATGAAGAGGAAAAGAAGACAATCAGTTGGGTCTTCCAAGTTGGAAGCCTTTTTGGAACGTTCACAAGAGAACAGTGACAGATTGATATCAGTACTCCAGGAAGAGGTAAATTCCAAGGCAAGAGATGAGGAGAGAGTGACTCAAAGAGGGTTGGATGTTGTTAAAAGGATGGTCCAGAATAACTTGGTTGAGAACGGAAGTCCATTGTGGTGTTACATCATTTCGAAGACTAACATTAGGAAGGATATGAATATACTACTCAACCTGGATACTGATGAGGAAAGGTTGAATTGGTTGACATGGGAGTATGAGCGATCATTGATGTAGTTGTCCGGGTGATAGTTTTATTTTATGAAACTACTTTACTTTGAATTGATTTTGTTCTGTTGGATTATATGTATTGGTTTAATTGTGCTTGTTTTATTTTATGAATTGGGTATTGTTTGAATTGAGTTTGTTCTATTTTATGAATTGAGTTTGTTCTTGCACCATTCTTTACTAGTACTCTTATCTGCACATTTTATTTCAGGTTTGTAATGTCAAGCTCTAGTATTGGTAGCCGTGATAGTGATGACAATGAGTGTAGACAAATTAGACGGTTCAACATTATTGAGTCTCATCAAGAATTGCAAAGACAATATGCCATTGTTGCTGATCACTACTACAAGCACATATACAAGGAGCCTTGTTACACTGAGTACGATCGGGGGAGACTTCGGATGGAGGAGATCTTGAATGGTCATCACATTCGGATTGTGAACATGTTCAGAATGGATGCTGAAGTTTTCTGACGTTTATGTGACGAGTTGGAGCATAACTATGGCCTCACTTCTTCTACAGAAGTCTCAGTAATTGAAAAAGTTGGTTTGTTTTTATACACCCTTGCACAAGGGTGCTCAGTTCATGTTGTTGCTGAACACTTTCAAAGGTCAACCGAAACTGTACACCGCTCGTTCCATAGTGTACTGAACTCTATGACCGGACGTAGACATGAAGGGTGTGGACTAGCCAGTGATGTCATCCGACCCCGGAACCCAAATTTTGCTAGAATACCATCACACATCGCAACTGACCCAAGATACAAGGATTACTTTAAGGTAAACACATATATAGGTATTTTTTTGGGGTCAATTGATTTATTTTTTAGTGGAAATAACAACCCCTATTTCCAATTCAGGATTGCATTGGTTGTCTAGATGGTACTCACATTAATGCATGCATTGAAGAAGTTTCTCAAGTTCCGTTTGTTGGAAGGAAACATATTGTTACTTTCAACGTCCTCACCGTATGTGACTTCAATATGTTGTTCACATTTGTCTTGTCTGGTTGGGAAGGCTCGGCTCATGACGCCAAGGTTCTCGAAAATGCAATTTGCAACCCCGATCTGAACTTCCCACTTCCACCTCCAGATAAGTACTATCTTTGTGACAAGGGTTATGCAGATAGACCGGGGTTCCTAGTTCTGTATTCAAAGACTCGGTATCACTTAAATCAGTTTGACAATGAGCCTCCTAAAAACAAAAAGGAAGCGTTTAACAAGGAACATTCTTCTCTGAGAAGTTGCATTGAACTTTGTTTTGGAATCCTAAAGAAGAGATGGAAGTTATTATCTGTTATGCCTTGTTACCCGGACTACACCCAAGTTGACATTGTTCGCCCCTAAACGTGTGTGCAAATAAGCTTTAATTGTAAAACTAGAATCAAGCAAGCGAACCCGCAGTGTACGGATCGATATAGTTAAGAAAGAATTCCAGAGTATCGAACACAGGGATTTGGGTGGGTACAAATTCAATTGCAGATTATCAAGCGAGTAAATATGAGAGTTTTTGCAAATATTGGGAAAACAACAATCCTAAAGATTCAAGTATCCAGCTGTGGCAATCGATTCAAGATTTACTATTGATATAAAGACAGAGTTAAGATATGCAAAGGTATGCTAATGTAAGGTAATCGTACGGTGAAGTTCCAAAAACCTTATATAACTCACCTACAAGACACTCTCTATACAGGTTGTTGAGGCTTCAATATAGAAAGGTTCTAAAGGCAAGAATTAATGTCAAATACCCAAACTTGTAATCCAAGGATCAAGACTAACTTAACCGATTGAGGTTGTGACACTCACAATCGAGGTAGAGGTTGTTGAGGCTTCACTACCACCTAGAAAAGGCAAGCCAAGACTAAGTTAAAGCTAATCTTTAACTTTGGATTAAAGTAAAAGCAGGTTCGTAAACTTAAGGGAAATTACGGGTAGATCTTGAGATTCCACGGTCGTGGAACTCAAGAACAAACCGTGATTTAGAGTTCGTCGACGATTCTCTCTAACTCTCAGGGTCTAGTCCGTTTACGATCAATCTATCATCATCTTAGCCACAACTATCAACCCTTCACCTTAGAATTATTATGGGATTTTAGCCAATAACAGTCATGTTGATATCAAATTCAAGAATTAAAGGATTGAAAGATGAAAACTTCCGAAAACTCTCAATAAACTTCAAACCAATCTCAAAGTCACAATCAAGAACAAATATTGTCACTAATTCCAGAATAGAACAAATAAACACAATCTTAGGTAAGGAGGAAGAACGGGATGTCAATCCGTCTTCTAAATCAAACCTAAACAAGAAGAGAAATATTCTTGCAACAATCTTCCAAATCTTCCGTCAATCCGTGAATCTCCACAGCAATCTCCACCAAAAGTGCGAGATTAGGGCAACTCCAAGGATGAGCGCAAATTACGTCTTTTGCAAGAATCGCAAAAATCTCCAAGTCGCGGAGTAGGCGAAAATCTAAAGCGAGGTCGCAAAAGTGCGTCTAAGCGAAGGTCTAAATGCGTCCAAGAAGAGGTGACGGAATCTCCCTTCGTCCGTCTTTTTATAGGGCAAGATAAAATATCGGCCCGGCCCAATCTTCAAAAGATCGTGGCTTCAAAATGTGGCGAAAAAGATCGTCAAGATCACGGTCATGGAAGGTTCCACGACCGTAATTTAGAGCGTGGAAATCAACACGGTTTGAACCATGGATTCCACGACCGTAAAAGCTTCTGGAATGAACCACGCTTCTCTAGTAGGGTTCCACGGCCGTAGAACTGAACGTGGTTCGTAGTACGGCCGTATTTTAGAGCGTGGTTTAGGGCAAGAACGTGATTCTTCCCTAGCCTCGTGCATTCCTGAAGTTGACATCCATTTTGCTCCTAAGAATGCCCTCAATCCATGGACATACTCAATCAACTCATCTTTGCTCGATTTCGTTCGGAAATGGCTCTGAATCACCTATAATCAACATAAAACTTGTGTAGACATCCATATCGACAATATACGCAAACTAGCTCACAAACGCAACATTGTTCAATCAAAGACTATCAATATGAATCAAAGACACTTAGAAAACGTGCCTAAAGTATCACAATATTTCATGCTAACAAATAACCCCATACTTGCAACTTGCTTGTCCTTAAGCAAGGTCTTTCAAAAGCTTTTAAAACAAGAGTTAGGATGAAATATGTGTACCTTCTCAAAGCAATACTTCTTTTGGATGAATGTGCCTTCCAAAGAATAGATCATTCTCAAATCTTGCTTCAATCATTTATAAGACTTTCATACACTTAATCAAAGAGTAAAAAGCAAAGAAAACTCATGAATCAATTAAACTCCTATACAAGCATCATAACCTTCAAACATTATCAAAATCAATCATAAGAAACTTCAATTTAGACCACCAAGTCATATAACATTCTTTTGATCTTAAGGACTTTCAAAGAAAAGGTCTAGAATGTGGAAGGGAAGGAAGCTTTTAGGGAATGTGGTGCATGAATCCGGGAAAATGGACAACTACTCTTTTCTTTTCTTCTCTTGCGGTTTCCGCACACCTTCAACTTAGAGCTTTGCTCTCTTCCTTTCATTTTTCGACTTTACTTTTGGAGTTATGGATAGAGGTGCACAAAAACCGAAGCCTAGGAGATTGGTGTTTCTCAATTTTCATAAGATGCCTTAAACCCTTAGCGCACATACCATAATCCGCTAGGAATATCGCTCAATCCGACTTTGGCAAGACACAAACACCCGGCTATGTGAATGGTGCCGAGTTACTCATCGTCATGATTGACTTCCCCAAACCTATAATTTCTTTCTATTCTTTTGATTGCAAATAGTTGCTCTCATGGCCCTCCCACATCAAACATGCCTTTTTCATTCACTACTCCAAATTCCCGGATAGGTAAAGGAGGTCAATATTTCAATGAGGAGCTAAATGATCAAAGAAAGAAGAAAGAAAAATCGAATTGCCTTAATCATCTCAACAAGAAGTATAAGAACTTATAGTGTGATTTCAACTTCAATTTCTCAACATGATTTAGGTAATATTTATCACATTATGAAACTTGCAAAAAGAAGGTAAAATCCACTCATTCAAATTCTTTTCAATTCACTATTCTTTTAAGCATGCAATTGTCATCAAACTCAATTCACAAGTAGTGATTATCATGGAAATCATCTCAATTCATTAGAAGCACAAAATTTTTCAAAATTTTTCAATTTTTATGGGTTTTTCAAGTTCTTTTTCATGCAATGCAATAATGAAACGTGCAACAATATAATGAACATGCAATGATAGTCTCGATAGAAGCAAACATAGTGAGTAAGAGTTATTACAAACTTTTAGTACATTCCACCCCATACTTAGGATGAACATTGTCCCTAATGTTCAAAAGAAAGAAAGAAAAGAAAGAAAAGAAAAAGAAACTCACAAAGTGGCGGTGGAATGGCTAAAGCGAACGGTCATGCAATCAATCACTGCGGCGCTGGTGGAGGCGGGAATGGAGAGAAGCTAGGATCATAAAACCGCCCAAACTGCTGGCGGTAGACGTCTCTCATCATGTGATCGAGGTCGTCCAAGCGTCCATCTCTAGCATCGGCTCGGATCTCCAATGCTCCTACTCTCTCCGAAAGTCCGATAGCCCAATCCGGCATCTGCTCATACCATCCCGGAGCCTGGCTGTACCCTGCTGGAGCGTCGGACGGTGTTGGGGCTGGTGCTGGTGCTGCTGACTGCTCTGTGGACCAAGGAGTTGGAACTCCATACCATGTAGGAGGCGTGGTCATCCATGTAAGTCTCTCACTCATGCTAGCGCGGCGAGAAGACGAGCCTGAAGCTCTGGCTGGACGTGGAGAACGTCTAGGGACATCAAGGGCCGCATCCGGCTGATCCGGAAATGTGCCAAACTCCTGCTCGGCTCCTCCTCCGCCCTCAAACTGATCTCCCATCTCCTCCTCCTCAACAACTGGTGGTGGGACATATGGGGGAGCTGCAATCCTGTTCGCATGCATAGCAGCGAACGTCTCCTTCCGATTATGGCGTCCTGCCATAATGGAGTACTCCGGTAGCCACTCTATACCCCTACCCGTCCTGCTCTCCCAAGGCATGGCCGCATAAGACGGACCTCTATGTGTGGGGAAGATGAGGCCTCTAGTCATGAAGGCATGAAGTCCTAGAGGTACAACTGGTATGCGAGTGCACGCAGAGAAATCAACATCCAAGCTCCTAGCAAGGTGGGTAACTATCCCACCATATCCAATGTTGCCCTTCTTCTTGTTCTTGAGCTTGCTCATAGTAGCAGCCAAGAGGGTGGCACAGTCAGCTCGGCGTCCGTACAGCATAGAATACAGCAAAAAGAGCTCATCCGTCTTGATCTTTTGGGGCGTCTCCGTCCTAGGAAAGAGACACTCCGAAAGAACACGATGAGAAATCTTCAAGGCTAGGTGGTACATCAACCTAGCCTTGGTATCAGCAGGTTGCCAACGGTCCTCGTTGGCGTAAATCATCGCTACCTCCTCCCAAAAGTCCTTGGCGTAAACGCCACTAGGAAATCGACCGTTAAAGGTCTCATGAAACCCGAAGAAAGTCCCGAACTCACGGATAGAAAAGTCATAGTTTCTTTCCATAAGACGGAAAGAAACGGTCCTATCTACATGGCTATGCTGAAAGGACGTCACTACCTCCCTCGTAATCTCCTCGTAGGCGTCTTCTCGGATAGCCGAGAAGACATCAAGTCCGGCTCTATCTAAGAGCCAAGTAAGGTCATCTATAATGTTGAGAGGAGCTAGATCCTCTAACAACAAGTACCTAGGACCAATCACAGCCCTCTCCTTGATCCTCTCGAGTGCGTAGAGGTGATCCTCATGAATGGTCGGTACCCTAGGGCTAGGAGGTGAGGGTGATGAAGGTGAAGATGGAGGTGAAGGGGAAGAGGGTGGTGGTGCTCTAGAGGATGAGGAGGAAGAGGGATTGCCCTTCCTCTTCTTGTTTTGATCATTCTTCTTCTCTTTTATCCTCCCAGAAACTCTCCTCACAAAGTCCATTTCTGTTCAAAATTACGGGCTGTTCTAGAGGTTCCACGGCCGTGGTTCTCCCAGGAACCGTGGTTTGTCTCAGTTTTTCGCAAATCTCAGAAATCAGCACTCAATCTCAGCAATCAACCAGCCCTAGTCTAATTTCTTCCAATGTCAATCAGTTCTTCCTAAAATTTCTAACAAAAACGAACCAAATCGACAAAGATCAAGAAGAGTGGAAAAACCTATTTTTTGGATTTAAAAATCCGAATTGCGCGTTCCTTGGTGAATTTCCGCTCGATTCGTCGCTTGGATCTTGTTGGTGGTCGAATTTTCTTCGGTTTGGGAAGAAGAATCGTTAAAAACGATTAAGAAACGAGGATTTGAGAGAGGGTCGTGGATTTCGGCGTTTAGGTCGTGGAATGGGGATTTTGTGGAGTGTTTTGGTGAAGAACGTGGTTTATATAGTCACAGGCAAAATTTTGAAAATCACAGTCTGTCGGGGTGTTCCACGGCCGTGGAATTGTACGGAACCGTGGTTTTGGTGATTTTTCAAAGGCTTTTGGAAATTAAGGTCACTGTAGCTGTCACGACCGTTGTTTAGGCCGTGGAACTCTCTGTAAAGCTCCAAAGTCCAAATTTCGTCACTTTTCTTCAACATTATCCTTTCCTTTTCCTTTTCCATCGTTCCTACATCCAAAAACACGAACATACCGGAAGAAATCGAGGCAAAACAAAGCGAAAAACGTCTAAACTAAGCTAAACTATGAATCGAAAACAAAAACGAAAATGCAATACCTTGGGTTGCCTCCCAAGAAGCGCTTTGTTTAAGGTCCGTAGCTAGACCAATCTCGCACTTATTCGAGTGCGGTAGGCGCGAACTCTTCAGCTTGGAGATCCGGCGTATACTTCTTGAGTCGTTGGCCGTTCACCTTAAACTTCCGCCCGTTTCACCCCATACTTCAACTGCACCATGGGGAAAATACGCTTAATTAGAAAAGGTCCCGTCCAACGAGATTTAAGCTTACCTGGAAAGAGACGAAGCCTTGAATTGAAGAGGAGAACTTGATCTCCTTCCTTGAAGTCCGTTGGAATGATATGCTTATCATGCCAACGCTTTGCTCTCTCCTTATAGATCTTAGCGTTCTCATAAGCGTTCAAGCGGAGTTCGTCCAGCTCGTTAAGGTCTAGGAGACGCTTCTCTCCCGCTTCCTTCATGCTGAAGTTCAGCCACTTGATAGCCCAAAACGCCTTGTGCTCCAACTCCACCGGCAAGTGATAAGACTTCCCATACACAAGGTTGTATGGTGTGGTTCCTATGGGGGTCTTGTACGCAGTCCGGTATGCCCACAATGCATCGTCAAGCTTCAAGGACCAATCCTTCCTAGTCCTTGAAACCGTCTTCTCCAGAATTCCTTTGATCTCCCTATTTGAGATCTCAACTTGTCCACTTGTTTGTGGATGATAAGGGGTAGCGACCTTGTGAGTAACCCCATACTTAGCTAGAAGAGCTTCAAAGCGACGGGCTATGAAGTGAGAACCTCCATCACTAATGATAGTCCTTGGCGTCCCAAATTGCGGGAAGATGATCTTGTTAAAGAACTTGACCACCACCATGGCATCATTTTTGGGAGAGGCAATTGCTTCCACCCATCTAGAAACGTAATCCACCGCCAACAGTATGTATTGGTTTCCACAAGAGGATGGGAATGGTCCCATGAAATCAACTCCCCAAACGTCGAAAATCTCCACCTCTTGGATGTTATTGAGGGGCATCTCATTCCTTCTAGAGATATTGCCTGTTCTTTGACAAGCATCGCAGCAAGAAACAAAGGATTGCACATCTCTAAATAAAGTAGGCCAAAAGAATCCAGATTGCAATACCTTTGCGCTAGTCTTGTTCGAACTAGCGTGTCCTCCACAAGGTAGTGAATGACAATGACGGATGACACTTTGCATCTCATCTTCCGGCACACATCGCCGTATGATGCCATCCGGACCTCTCTTAAAGAGGAGAGGCTCGTTCCAATAGTATCCCCGGACATCCTTAAAGAACTTCTTCCTTTGTGCGTAGGATAGTCCGGGCGGTATCTCCTGGCAAACCAAATAGTTAACAAAATCAGCAAACCATGGTTCGTTACCTTTGGAGATCACATCGATGCACTCTTCAATAAGGTGTAGGTGTTCGTTCGGGAAGGAGTCATCGATGGGTAAATGGTCGTCCTCTAGATGTGTTAGGCGACTCAAATGATCCGCAACAGAATTTTCTGAACCTTTCTTGTCGCGGATCTCTAGATCGAATTCTTGTAGGAGAAGAATCCATCTAATTAGCCTTGGCTTCGCATCTTTCTTCGCAAGGAGGTACCGGATCGCAGCATGATCCGTGTAGACAATCACCTTTGCACCTACAAGATAAGAGCGAAACTTGTCAATAGCATAGACAATGGCTAAAAACTCTTTCTCGGTAGTGGCGTAGTTGAGTTGCGTTTCATCTAGCGTCTTGCTAGCATAGTATATGGCATGGGTTCGCCCTTCCTTTCGTTGTCCAAGAACAGCTCCAATAGCTACGACACTAGCATCGCACATAACCTCAAAGGGAAGAGTCCAATCCGGAGGTTGGATAATAGGTGCTGAAATTAGAGCTTGCCGAATTGTGTTAAATGCATCCAAACATTCCTGCGAAAACTCAAAAACTGCATCCTTCATCAATAGATTAGTGAGCGGTTTTGATATATTAGAAAAGTCCTTAATGAAACGTCTATAAAATCCAGCATGTCCTAGGAAACTTCTTATCCCCTTCACCGAAGTTGGGGGAGGAAGTTTCTCTATGGTCTCTATTTTAGCTTTATCTACTTCTATCCCTCTACTAGAGATTAAATGACCTAATACGATTCCTTCCTTAACCATGAATTGACACTTCTCCCAATTAAGAACTAGGTTAGTGTCTTCACACCTTTGCAAAACAAGAGAAAGGTTAGAAAGACAATCGTTGAAAGGGGAACCGTATACGGAGAAGTCGTCCATGAAGACCTCCATTATTTCCTCAATGTATTCGGAGAAGATGGCCATCATACACCTTTGAAAGGTGGCTGGGGCGTTGCAAAGCCCGAACGGCATTCTCCTATAGGCGAACGTACCCCACGGGCACGTGAATGTGGTCTTCTCTTGATCATCCGGATGTATCGGAATCTGAAAGAAGCCACTATAACCGTCAAGATAGCAAAAATGTGAATGTTGTGCTAACCTTTCAAGCATTTGATCGATGAATGGCAATGGGAAGTGATCCTTCCTCGTTGCATTGTTAAGCTTGCGGTAGTCTATGCACATCCGCCATCCTGTCACGGTTCGGGTAGGAATGAGTTCGTTGTTCTTGTTGGTGATGACCGTCATTCCTCCCTTCTTCGGAACTACTTGAACTGGACTCACCCACTTATTATCGGAGATAGGGTAGATGATACCTGCATCAAGAAGCTTAAGAATTTCCTTCTTGACAACCTCCTTCATGGTCGGATTCAACCGCCTTTGAGGTTGTCTTGAAGTTCTAAAATCTTCCTCCATTAGTATCTTATGCATGCATAGGGAGGGTTTAATTCCTACTAAGTCCTCTATAGTGTAGCCTAAAGCTTTCCTATGTTTCCTAAGGACAATCATGAGCTGATTATGTTCATCTATGCTTAGTTCGGAACTAACGATAACCGGAAAGGTAGAATTAGGTCCTAGAAAAGCGTACCTTAGATGAGTAGGAAGTGGTTTTAGTTCCATCGCTTTCGGAGCTTCCAATGACCCTTGAGGAGCATCCGATGTCTCCTTAGAAGTTTCTAAGGGTATTGAGTGTGCGGGAAAAGAATCAGAAGAAGTTGAAGAAGTGTCTCGATCACCCCTTTCCACAGCCAAAATTACGGGTTCCCCATGTCCTCCATGGCCGTGGTTTAGGGCATGGAAGGGAAATACGGTTGTCACATCTTCTCCACGACCGTATAACTCTCTGGAGTGGGACACGGTTTTGGTTGTGAAATCCACGGCCGTGGAATATAATGTGTGGCCGTGGATTCTCACGTTTTCAGCCTCATCGTGGAGTTTTTCAAACTCCACTTCATGTATCTCTTCTTGTGCTTCCAAGGCTTCAATTGCCTCATTGCACTCTTCTTCTTCCCCTACATTGGTTAGACTCATAGTGATAACTTTTTGTAAAGGATCGTTAAAGAGAATCGCACTTACCTCCTCCCTAGACAACCCTTCTTCATCTTGGATATCGAATATATCCTCATCAAAGATTGGCTCCTTCACTAGAGTGGAAAGAACGAACTCTACTTTCTCTTCTCCTATATCAAAAGCGAGTCTCCCATTCTTGCAATCGACTATGCAGCCGGAAGTTGCAAGAAACGGTCTTCCGAGTATGATCGGGACCGGACTATCTGCAGGAATGTCAAGCACGACAAAATCAATGAGGACAAAGAATTTACCTAGCTTGACTGGGACGTCTTCTACAATACCGATGGGGCGAGTGATGGATCGATCCGCCATGTATAACGTCATCTTCACCGGTTTAGGATCGCCTAAACCGATCTTCCTGCACAATGCAAGTGGTATGATGCTCACACTTGCTTCTAAGTCACATAAAGCGTCATATGTGACATCTCCCACTCCTATGGGAATGCAAAATGACCCTCGGATCCTTCAACTTTGGGGGCATTTTCTCCTTCATGGTCTTGATGAGATCCGAAGAATCCGAACTCATCTTGACCTCACCGAAATCTTCTAACTTCCTCTTGTTAGAGAGGAGCTCCTTCAAGAACTTGTCATAAGCCGGCATACCTACAATAGCATCGATAAAGGGTATATTAATATGCAGCTTGCTCATGAGTTCTATAAACTTACCAAATTGTTTATCTAGGCGCGCTCTTGCTCTAGATTGAGGAAATGGTAGGGGAGGTTTGTAAGCTGGAGGAGGAACGTAGACATCTTCCTTCTCCTTCCCCTTCTCCTTGTCTTTCTCTACGGGGACTTCAACAAATTTAGGCTGCGGATCGGTGGTAGTCACTCCGCTCCTAGTTGTGATTGCCATCACCCTTCCTTTAGGGTTGTCCTCCTTTCCTGGAAGCTTCCCTTGATTCCTAGGAACTTCCTCCGCTTGGTTGAACATTTGGTTTTCTAAAACCTTTTGAGCTTTATCAACCTTGGAAATTTGATCATCAACCTTAATGATGCGGTTCTCCAACCCTTGAAGCTTTCCCAAAATCGTTTCCAACATGGGATTGGGCTTCTCCTTTCCCGAAGTGTTTCCTCCATTTGATGTTTGCCCCTGGCTTCTCAAATGAGTAGAGGAAGAGGAAGGTGGAGTTAGTGAATTAGAATTGGGAGGATAAGAGTTACCGGAATTTTGTTGATTGGAGCGCCAATTGTTGTTATTTGAACCCCTATTGTTGTTCCAATTGTTGTTCCAGTTGTTGTTATTGTTGTTGTTGCCATTCCAATTCTTCCGGTTATTGTTGTTGTTGCGGTTTGTGTTATCACCTCCATTGTTGTTGCCCAAATAACCAACCTCTTTCCCTTGTTGCTTTGGGAAGTTAGTCTTGATAGCCTCCTTCAACTCTTTGATCTCGTTATTGAGGGAGAAAATCTGATTTTGAGCTTCATGTGTGAGCTTTGCTCCTTGCTCCACACGATTTCCCTCCACTTTCCGGTGGGAATACTTCTCTATGACTCTTGCTTGCTTCTCAATGAAGTCCCAAGCGTCATCTTCTCTCATGTCCATGAATGTTCCACATGAGAGGGATTGGAGGTTGAATTGCGTTCCCGCATCCAGCCCCTTATAGTATATCTCCAGCAAGGTAAGTTTGGATATGCCATGATGAGGGCAATCTAAGAGCAAATCCTGAAACCTTTCCCAAGATTGAAACAAACTTTCGTTAGATCTCATGGAAAAAGCATTGATCTTACCTCTAAGTTCCGCCGTTTTGGATGGCGGAAAGAATTTGGTGAGGAACTCCGCAGAAAGGTCTTCCCACGTGTCTAGTTTCCCACTAGGAAGAGCTTGGTACCAAGACAACGCTTTCCCCTTCAAGGAGAAGAAGAAGGGCTTGAGCTTATAGTTGTTGGTAGTAGCATTCTTCGGTCTCATTGTCTCCATCATACACTCAAAGTTTTGCAAGTGTTGGTGTGGAGATTCAGCGCTTGTCCCGCCAAATTGGTTTTGGCGAACAAGAGTAATAACTTGAGGGTTGAAGCTAAACCCTTGTACATCTTCAGCATCAAAATTCACGCCCAAACGGCGTGGTTGTTGTGTTGGATCCATCCGCTGGCCAAGAGTTCTTGGCTCATCATCCACACGTTCGATCCTTGCGTTCCTAGGTGGAACACGGCGATTAGCAGCTCCCCGTGGATGGAAAGGATTCACATTGATCGTGGGATCAATTTCTTCTAGCGGTGGCATGGAAGAGTCACTATCATCAGCGGATGAATGACTTCTTCTTCTAGACCTTGATGCCCTTCTTGAGGATTTCTTGCTTCCCTTATTCTTAAGGTCGCTTAGCTCTATCCTCATTTGGAACATCATATCTTTTCGATCGTTAACTTTAGATTGATGACGATCCATTTCATCCCGGCGGATGTTCTCATTCCATTGGAGTTGAGCTTCTTTCTCCGCTAACTCCGCTTGAAGATCACGTTCGTGTTCTTCAGCCATCTTCTTTTCCTTGCGCTTTTGCCTTAAAGTTTTCTCTAGCTCTTGATCAAGAGGTAAGAGATTTTCGGTGTTCCTAGACCTGCGCATGCACTCAAAAGGATATCAAATAACGAGAGCAAGCTCCCAGGCTTGACAACCGGCAACCGAATTCGGCCGAAACCAAATCCCCGGCAACGGCGCCAAAAACTTGTTCGCCCCTAAACGTGTGTGCAAATAAGCTTTAATTATAAAACTAGAATCAAGCAAGCGAACCCGCAGTGTATGGATCGATATAGTTAAGCAATAATTCCAGAGTATCGAACACAGGGATTTGGGTGGGAATAAATTCAATTGCAGATTATCAAGCGAGTAAATATGAGAGTTTTTGCAAATATTGGGAAAACAACAATCCTAAAGATCCAAGTATCCAGCTGTGGCAATCGATTCAAGATTTACTATTGATATAAAGACAGAGTTAAGATATGCAAAGGTATGCTAATGTAAGGTAATCGTACGGTGAAGTTCCAAAAACCTTATATAACTCACCTACAAGACACTCTCTATACAGGTTGTTGAGGCTTCAATATAGAAAGGTTCTAAAGGCAAGAATTAATGTCAAATACCCAAACTTGTAATCCAAGGATCAAGACTAACTTAACCGATTGAGGTTGTGACACTCACAATCGAGGTAGAGGTTGTTGAGGCTTCACTACCACCTAGAAAAGGCAAGCCAAGACTCAGTTAAAGCTAATCTTTAACTTTGGATTAAAGTAAAAGCAGGTTCGTAAACTTAAGGGAAATTACGGGTAGATCTTGAGATTCCACGGTCGTGGAACTCAAGAACAAACCGTAATTTAGAGTTCGTCGACGATTCTCTCTAACTCTCAGGGTCTAGTCCGTTTACGATCAATCTATCATCATCTTAGCCACAACTATCAACCCTTCACCTTAGAATTGTTATGGGTTTTTAGCCAATAACAGTCATGTTGATATCAAATTCAAGAATTAAAGGATTGAAAGATGAAAACTTCCGAAAACTTTCAATAAACTTCAAACCAATCTCAAAGTCACAATCAAGAACAAATATTGTCACTAATTCCAGAATAGAACAAATAAACACAATCTTAGGTAAGGAGGAAGAACGGGATGTCAATCCGTCTTCTAAATCAAACCTAAACAAGAAGAGAAATCTTCTTACAACAATCTTCCAAATCTTCCGTCAATCCGTGAATCTCCACAGCAATCTCCACCAAAAGTGCGAGATTAGGGCAACTCCAAGGATGAGCGCAAATTACGTCTTTTGCAAGAATCGCAAAAATCTCCAAGTCGCGGAGTAGGCGAAAATCTAAAGCGAGGTCGCAAAAGTGCGTCTAAGCGAAGGTCTAAATGCGTCCAAGCAGAGGTGACGGAATCTCCCTTCGTCCGTCTTTTTATAGGGCAAGATAAAATATCGGCCCGGCCCAATCTTCAAAAGATCGTGGCTTCAAAATGTGGCGAAAAAGATCGCCAAGATCACGGTCGTGGAAGGTTCCACGACCGTAATTTAGAGCGTGGAAATCAACACGGTTTGAACCATAGATTCCACGACCGTAAAAGCTTCTGGAATGAACCACGCTTCTCTAGTAAGGTTCCACGGCCGTGGAACTGAACGTGGTTCGTAGTACGACCGTATTTTAGAGCGTGGTTTAGGGCAAGAACGTGATTCTTCCCTAGCCTCGTGCATTCCTGAAGTTGACATCCATTTTGCTCCTAAGAATGCCCTCAATCCATGGACATACTCAATCAACTCATCTTTGCTCGATTCCGTTCGGAAATGGCTCTCAATCACCTATAATCAACATAGAACTTGTGTAGACATCCATATCGACAATATAGGCAAACTAGCTCACAAACGCAACAATGTTCAATCAAAGACTATCAATATGAATCAAAGACACTTAGAAAACGTGCCTAAAGTATCACAATATTTCATGCTAACAGACATCCATCTTGCTTGCTTTGCGTTACACAACTTTATTTGTCTATACTTAGGGTACGATGACTTGTTAGAAGATGACGATGAGTTGCCAACGACAAGTCAAGATGAGGTAGAAGAGGTGGAGGAGACCAATGAGAATGGAAGAGGAATGAGTCATATTCGTGATTGTATTGCAACAGCAATTTGGAATGCAAGAAGGAATATGTAATATGTTTGATATATTACCGACATTGTCCAACTTTTATCTATGTACTCTTTTATGAACAATTCTCATAACTAAGGATTTAAAACACTCTTTTATGTTGTAGGTGACACTATTTGTAAGTGTTTAATTTTATAATTTGTAAACATTTTTAGTCAAAATTTACGCCCGTGTATGATGAAATTGCATATGTGTTAGCAAAGGCAAAGTCAATACCATTTATAATCAAAGTACTACATTGTTGATACCAAAGTACTACATTGTTGGTTCATGGGTAAGATAACCCTATTAGTACATTACATAACAAGTAATTGAAATCCCACAAAGTAAACCCCTAGTAGTACATTACATAACAAGCAATTACAATCCCACAAAGTAAACCCCTACTAGTACATTACATAACAAGCAATTGCAACCCCACAAAGTAAACCCAAATAAATGATCGTACATAATTTTCCATCTGGAGTTTCTTCTTCAGCTGTTTCTCTTTTTTAAGTTCTTCTTTTAATGCCTCAATCATGACAGCACCATCCCTTTCCCACATGCGTAATACTCGAACTTCATAATTCAATCTTCTCCTCTCTTCACGTAGTCCTAGAACGAAATTCCTCAAACTTGATGAACATCCACTATCATCAAATGCGTACATAAGCATCTCATCTTCGATGATATCATCATCTGACATGCATATATCGCTCTCAAAACCGGAGTAGTCGTCCATTTCTACCTAACACACAACCATACATTGTGAAACATTTAGTCATGATTCACTCAAATGATAGCAATTGTCGCATACTTTCAGAAACTTTCATGGTATTTGTCACAAACTTTCAGATGGAAGAAGAAAAAAACAGCAAGGATGAGCAACCAATAGTGCTTGTAACAAACTGCATCAATCACCATATTGATATGGTTTCTGAAGTTTTCCTTCAAGGTGTAGCATACCCCACTGTTATATATTGTTAGAACCCCACTACAAGCAAAAATAATCTCACTCCTAGGGTTGTGTAGCAAGAATCTCACAAATGCATGATTTGTGCTAAAGAATTTGTTGCACAGGAAATTCAAGGAATCCTCCTTTTGTATTCAATTCAATATTAAAGTATACTCTGATCCTAAACAAATGCAGTAATTGGATAGAAATATCTAACTCCTAATAATAAATAAAAGACTTATTAATCTTAGACTGCGAAGTTAAGGATACTTAAGTGTTGAAGTATCATGTTACATGACAAACAGATTTGGAATAAGTAAAAGCACAAGAGATTGCTAAACTGCGAAGTTCCTTACAAGTCAAGCAAAATAAGATTGAGGAGACAAATGCATTGTTAGTTAAGGAGCGGGAGGCAGCTAAGAAGGCAAGTGCATCAATCAGACAACATACCAAAATCAGATAGCATTCAACTTCTACTGTGATATAGTTAGAACATTCAACTTTTGTAACATCAGAGAGCTCCATTGAAGATGACTATACTGCTTTTGGTGGAACATTCATGCTATATTTGGGCACTGAATTATCCTTGCTAAATTGCTAAACTGAAAGCTCTAAAGGTATTTGCATATGGTGATTGATAAGCTACCTTGTTTTCTGCCTCATTTATAAGGAGATAATGAACTACACCACTGAAAATTAAAATCAGACAGCATTGAACTTCTACTGCTAGATAGATGATTACATTCAACTTTCTACTGCTTTTGGTGGAGCAACAAACTGCATCAATCAGACAGCATACCAAAAAAAAATTGAAACCCTTATCAAAGAACCAAAAAAACCCAAAAAAAATCGATTGAAATCAGCAAACCCTAATAATTAGGGTTAACCTCAATGGAGCTCTCTGATGTTACGAAGGGGAACGACGGCCTAACCTTTTGATGTTGATGAAGGGGAACGACGCCTTGAAGATGACGACTTAACCTCGATGGAGCTCTCGCCGAATTGCCCAAAAATCGCCAAGGGTGGAGCAACAAACTGTCGGACTTGTGTTCTGCGAGTAAACACAACAAACACCCCACAATCTGGCTAGGAAACACTAGTGTTTTTGCCAAACACCGTTTAAGGGTTTCGAGACACTAAGCACTAGTGTTACTAAAAAAACAACCCCTATTTACACTAGTGTTAGCTAACACTAGTGTAAATGGTAATATGCCAAACACATCCTAAGTTTAAGGTTATGGAGAGAAGTACATATCTCGAGTCTTGGTTTCTAACATTCCTTAACCATGGGCATAAAGTCCTCATGGGTCATCCAAGCTGCCTCCATCCTAAAAGGTCTTCGTTTGGCATCAGAATAGGTAGCAGGGTTTAAGCGCAAGAGAAAGGGCGCATGATCAGAGGAGTATCTAGCGAGGTGCCTTACCAACGCCTCTTTCCATGTCATACGGGCATCCTAGTTCATAAGGATTCTATCCAGTCTCTTGCAGATCCGATGAGGGGTTGCTCGTCCGTTATCCCATGTGAAGTCCGACCCCCTGTAACCTAGGTCGACCAAACCATGCTTATCAATAAAGCTTCCAAACGTGCCAGAATCCTGGTGCAACTTCCTAGAAAGACTTCCTTCGGTGTGCACTAGGAGTGGCGTAAACCGCAACCACGTGATAGCAATCAGATCCTCTCTGTAACCTAGCATGGATGAAGGATCTATGTGGTTCCCATATCATCACCTGAGTATCCAACTCGTTCCAAAGGAACCATATACCTCCTTCAAAGCCTTGAGCATCAACTCTAACACTATTAGTGAACTTAAGTCTATCACAAATATGTTGAGCTTTAGTACCAAAATGCAAGGTTCCATGATAACAAGAACATCGACTTTCTGCACCTTACAGATGTATTTAATCGCACGTCAAAACCCATTCTTATAGCCTCCGAAAACGTTCCACGTGACTAGATTCATGGAAACCGATTGAAGGAAAGAAGGATGTAGCTTTAGATTAATCTTCATTACCCACCTCTGCATACATGCTAGTAACGTGACTTTCATGCTCAGCTCCTTGCTTATTTGTCATCATCTCATCATTTGCTTCAGACGTCTTATCTGGTAGATCAGCGTCATGGGTCCCAACTAAGGTTGAAGTAGTCTCCTAATCAGCATGAGGGGGTTCAGTTGGCGTTACTTTCATAGACTCTGCTATCTAATCTGATTTCTTAGTAGCTTTACCTGTATCATATGGTTCCGGTCGTTGTCTTTTCAGCATAATAAGTCTCTCAGGGTTTATTTTTGTGTCTTCCGGGGCTACAGTCTGTTTCCTTGCGTGGGCTGCCTTACGAGCTTGGGCTCTATTCCAGTTCTTCTTCCTTATTGATCTAGCCTCTTTCTTACTCTTGTCTCCGCTGTTTGGGGTCTATTCTTTACCCTTTCTTTTATCCGCTTCTTTTAATCTCATTAGAACCAGTGAAAAAGATCGGAACCACTGACTCAGTTAACTCGTTTTCCCCTGTGACTCGGATGACTTTTACTAGTTGTGGTGTCCTCGTGTCCTGTGATTGCTCCGTCTCCTCACTACTTCCCGACAATATTTCAAATTGGTTTCCTTTTGTGAGTTGTTTGATAACCATTCCACTTTTTAATTCATTTCCTTCCTCTATAGAATTCTTCCCTTGCTGGTCCATATACACTTTCCTACTTTGGTTGCCATGATTTTTGTGAATTATGGAAGGTCTTTCCTTTCCTTTTTGGTGGTTTCGTCCCCTCCGGTGAGATGCTAGCAGCCATGGACCATAGCCTTCAACAGTGGAGTTTTCAGTTGGGTTACTTTCCTGTGCTTCAGCGTGGCTCGCCTTCTCTGCACTCGTCTCCGTGTGGGGCGATTTACTGGAATTAGCAGCATCCAAATTACCCTGATTGCCATTCTTTATGAACCAGCAGTTTTGATGCTAAGTGGCCTACCTCCCACATTTGAAGCATATGGACTCTAGGCCTTCATATTCTATTGGACATCTGATTCCCTCTATTATCAATGCTTTTTTGAGAGGCTTACTCAAATCGATTTTAATGCCCACCCTAGCAAACTTACCTCTGTTGGTGAAGATAGTCTTCGGATCTATCACTATATATTGACTTACCTATCCCTATAGCCATATTCCACATGACGTTCTCTTCATAAACATGTACTGGGACATCTGTGAGCCTGACCCATACTGGAGCTGACGTGATATCACAAGACGTTCTAAAATCCGGAGTCCATCACTTCATCACAATGCATCGTCCAAAGATGGACCAAGGACCCCGATCATAACATACATCAGCTCAACCTCGTTGTCGAACCGCACCATGAAGAATCCATTGGACAAGTCAATGACCTGCATCCTATTTCCAAACTTCCATAGAAGCCTCAACTTCCGTTCCATAACCGGGAAAGCAATTGGGAATCCCACTGTCTTGATGACAAGCGACTTCCTCCAAACTAAAGCTAGAGCGTTAGATATATCCTTGTCAAGTGTTACAACCGGATCACCATTGTCACCATCTGAGAATGATACTCTTATCTTACCTTCTGTAAACTTTGGGTCCAACATGGTCCTCTGTTGTCCCGTGTCTCCACCACTAGTTGCTATTTCCTTCCAAGATGGCCTTGAAGGAGCTATATTTGTAGGTTTAGGGTTTTGAATACCAGTGCTTGCAAGGATGTTTGCATTTTGATTTGAATACCAAAAAATTGTAACACCCCGAATCTGCGGGACTCGGAGTGCCACATTGGGTTAGGATCTCATAATGGATCCTGACCCTAGCCTGACAACAAATTCACTGGACCTTACAACATGGCACTGACAGATATGAAAACAAATACATAAAATTGTATAAAACTATACATCCCAAATGGTACGACAACATAGCCGAGTACAAACATCACACCTCACACACGAGGTAACAAAAGACCAACCTCACACGGGAGGGAAAAGATAAACAAACCCAAAAGCCCACAACAACCTATGTACGAGACGTCCTCGGCCTGCCACCCTGCTAGATCACCCAGAAGCATGCCTATCCTGTAGGGCATCTACAACATGGTAATAACCATTAGTTATCCATACACATATATAGAGTAATGCATAAGCACAATCACACATAGGGAAAGATAAACATATCAGCATGCTTTCACTCATTTACCCATTTATTCATCTCAATATAATGGTCATTCACTCAAATCGTATAGATATAATATATATGAAACTAGGTGACACGAGGACCGATACATCCTCGCCTCTGAGCCTGCTAGCCAGCCGTACTAGTATCGGTCACACAATCCGTGTACCCTATGGGAGTGGATTGCGCCCTTCCTGTAAACCGTTCTGGCCTGACATCAAAGAACCTCTCAGACTCCACGGCGGGATGAAAGGAAAAGGTTATCACATCCATACAGTGGGGCAATCAATAAAACATAGGTCGGTAAATACGACATCACATGCTATCATAGCAAACATATAAGGCACACACCACTCATACAAACACCCCATATAAGGATGGTAGCTAAGTAAGTCCTACGGACTTACCTCAACCTCGTATAAAGCTCAACCACAACTGGATCACCTCAACACTGGAGGAACAACACAGTCTATAGACAAGGCATAAAGAGATGTCACATCTCTTATTAAGCAAAGGGTCACACCTAGACCCAAAGGGATCCATAGGGATCATATACATCCTATAACCTCAAATAACATGTTAAACCTTAAAGCCACATCAGGGCATATATCCAACTCATGATATCATCACCAACTAAAATTCCATAATTATCAGAATAATATAACGAGCATAATGGAATTTCCAATTATCCATTTTAACATACTTAAGGTCAATTTATACTAACCCGCAATACGGAAAACGAATAAATTCATAACTTATTCATTACTAACCCGATATACGATCCGGAAGAAGTTACGGACTCCTAGCGATACGGGGAGTAAGAGCACGGTATGAAACCTTACGTTTGCTGGCTTACGGTGGTCCGTCGGCGTTCTGATAGCGGTAAACGGGGGCTTCACCAAAAAGCTATCAAACGGAAAATAACCTTGTACCACGTTGAAGAGTACAAGATAAGGGACTCGTTGGTACAAACGGATTTGAATTTGGACCGAAAATGAACGATATGAGATCAAGCTTATATAGGTGAGTGCGTGTTCCCTTCTTTTCGGTTCTTCTATGATTGAAAAAGAGCGAAATGTGAAATGAAGAAGATAGTGATTGTAAATTTGCAGGTGCAAATTACAATTGAGAATTGATGAAGATTATCATCAGCCGCCACTCACCTTTATATATATATATATATATAGAGAGAGAGAGAGAGAGAGAATCATACTCCCATGTAAACAACCCCTATAGTGTACAATGAGAACAAATCTAATCCGTAAGATTAGAATAATAGATGGTCAAGATTAACCATAATAAATAGGGGAAAAAAGTAAAAATAAAACAAATTAGAATGAGAGTGGGGAATTGGTTGCACGTGAAAATCAATTTTCACCCAATTTGCTCCATTATTGTATATAAAAAGATTTGTTACCTTATATAACCCTAAAATCTCTCATTCAAATCTTCCATTATCGCTCAATAACCGATTATTTGTGAAACGACTCCAATGTTGAGCAAGGGCGATTCAACGATGATTAGGGTTGCTATCGTTCGTCCAATGAAGCCACCACCTTCGTCTCCATACCAGATTTGGCCGGCCGGTTTTCTTCACAGATCCGGACTTGAACTCGCCATGGCTCTCCCTCGAATGCCTCAGGTGCCCTTCCAACATTCCTTCAGTCTCGTGCATCGCGACTCAACCGTCTGTGAGACCAATTTCGTCTCGCTCACCATCAATTTCGCTCGAGACTATTCAAAAGCCTCGTTTTCCTTCATCCTTGCAGTCTCGTGTCGATATTACATCATTACCATCAACGATCTTGTTGTACGACTCCAAATTTGTCATCATTGCAGACCAACCGGAATCCATGGTTGTCCCCATCCTCAACAGTACAAGAGAAGCATATGCTATTTGATTTGTATTCACTGTTTATTGATTTTTTATTCGTTGATGTATGTTAATGTATTTAGCAAAATGAGAAAGGAGATTGATTTTGCTTAGATTAAGATTCAATATGTTTTTGTGGTGCTTGAAACCTTCTTTGATCTGATGAACAAAATTTGTTATTCCATTGTCATATACATGAATTATTGTACTTTAGTTTTTATTCGACACTAAATGTTGTAAATATTCGGTAGCTATATGTCTTTTATCCGGCGATTTGTGGTGGTTTGTCCGTGTATGTGCGACAAGTTATTGGAAACAATTGAATAACTAAATTTTGCAACGAATATATTATGTCATATGTACGAATATATTTAGTAACACTAAAAAATATTTAATAGTACACTAACGAATATTTGAAGTAACATGGACGAATATCTTCATATACGTATATGTTCGCGAATTGTCCGAAGATTGAAACATTGGTATCTTCAGATTATGAGCGAATATTTTTCACTATGTAAATGAATAATTTATGTACCACTTACTATTAATTTCAGTTATCAATAATCGACTAAAGTTTGTTGGACATGAACGAATAATATCGGTATCATGAATGAATTTTTAATAGTATATTGACGAATATTTTCATGAACACAGACGGATACTTTTGTACAATATTAACTAGAAGAATGGAGATGATAATTGAATTGATTTAGAAATGTTGTTGATATCAACTATGGTGAATGATGAATTGAGAAATGAAAAAAAGGCAATATGAATTCACGTTGAAAACCAGATTTGAATGTAAATGTGGAGATTAGAATAATAACAATTAGTGAGAGAATCTCTAACTACCATATTTGACTATAATTAATATGGAGAGTGTAATGCGCTCTTTTTAATTGGAGAGTGGAGTAAAATATTCTCTTAAATTTGGTTTAATTAAGACCATTAGATCAAAGCAATCCTATAGTTGATGTGCGTTTTCATTGAACACTATAAGGACTGTTTACATGTGAGTCAAACTCTCTCTCTCTCTCTCTCTATATATATATATATATATATATTGAATTTGCAGAGGGAGCACATGCAGCCGCCTTCAACTCGTCTTTAACTTAACATGCAGCGGGAGCACATGCAGCCGCCTTCAACTCGTCTTTATCTTAACAGCGGTGATATATTTCGGTCTCTAAACTTTATAAAATTGGAATATTAAATCCGTAATATCATCGGGATAATTAATTCATAACTATCTCGTAGAATGGGCATTCCTAAGCCACATTTCTTAACCACTAAGAATCGGAATAGCGACTCTTTTATCCGTTTCGTCTTTTTATATTATTTTACAACTAGGACATATCTGATGTCCTGATCATTTCTCTCAACTGCAACTTTATTTATTGGAGCTCTCAAATACTCCAAATAACACCGGTTGTTACATCATCTCCCCCTAAAAATAAGTTTCGTCCCGAAACTTGAATAAACCCAAATCCTCTCGGACCCATATGCCGAGGTATAACTCTATCTATCGGAGGTATCACATCTCCGCTCAAAAAGGTCACAACCTATAACAAATCTATAACCTCAAACATCAACATGGAGGAATCATCCACTCCAGAAAACAAGGCCATAACGCTACCCCATGCAGAGAGGAATCACATCTCTCGCTATACCACATCATAGGGCATAGAGGAAGCACATCTCTAGCCAACCATAAATATATACATCGTATGGAGGAATCACATCTCCACTGAACTATATCCATCAAAGTAGCATGGAGGAAAGAACCATCTCCAGCTAAATCCTAATCACACTCAAATAGCATGGAGGAAAGAACCATCTCCAATTATAAACATACATCATACTAGCACAACAAGATCTAACAAGATCATAAAGCATAACATAGCTAGCATGGAATAAGCACATCAAGGCATGTAAGCACATAAGCACATAATCACATACTCACCAAGATAGCACTAAGATCTACTCGTCGACCCTAGATGCATCTATCTCAGCATAAAACTCTGGATAGTTCCTCTGGATACTATCCTCAGTCTCCCATGTAGCCTCCTCAGGTCCAAGTCTCGACCATTGTATCCTCATCATAGGAATTTCCTTCGAACGCAGGCATCTCACACCTCGCTCTAGGACTGCAATAGGATGCTCAGCAAAAGTGTGGTCTGGCTCCACCACCAAATCATCATAACTCACAATGTGCCTCGGATCTAGTATGTACTCTCTCAGTTGAGACACATGGAACACAAGGTGAACACCCTCTAATCTCGGAGGCAAAGCTAATCTGTAGGCTACTCTCCCAACTCTGTCCAGAATCTCAAAAGGATCGACATATCGGGGACTCAACTTCCCCTTTATACCAAAACGTCTGACGCCACGCGTCGGGGATACTCTCAACCAAACATGAGCTCCTACTCTGAACTCTAGAGGCCGACGCCTCTTGTTTGCATATGACTTCTGGCGACTCTGTGCAGCCAGCATCCTCTCTCTAATTAGTGCTACCCGAGCCATATCATCATGAATCTGCTTTGGCGCTATCTCGTTGACACTGTTAGGCTCATCCCAACATAAAGGTGTACGGCACCTAAGTCCATACAGTGCCTCATAGGGAGCCATCCCAATAGATGCATGTCAGCTGTTGTTATATGAGAACTCAACAAGTGGAAGGTAATCAGGCCATCCCTGTCCCCAATCCAACACACAAGCTCGCAACATATCCTCCAAAGTCTGAATGGTCCTCTCTGACTGTCCGTCAGTCTGGGGGTGAAACGCAGTCGTGAAATGTAGACTCGTCCCCAAAGCAGTCTGAATCTGCTGCCAAAACCTCGAGGTGAATCATCCATCTCAATCAGAGACGATCGTCCTCGGTACACCATGAAGTCTCACTATTTGTCTAGTGTACTCCTCAGCCAATCTACTCACCGGCCACATCTCTCTGATAGGGATGAAACGCGCCGTCTTCGTCAGCCTATCAACAACAATCCAAATGGCATCAAAACTCCTACTAGGTCTCAAACCAGTCACGAAATCCATGGAGACGTCCTCCCACTTCCACTGCGGTACTGGCAGTGGATGGAGCTCACCTCCAGGTCTGCAATGCTCTATCTTGACCTGCTGACAGGTCACACACTGAGCCACAAATCTGGCTACACCGGGCTTCAGTCCTCCCCACCAATATGAACGTCTCACATCATGGTACATCTTACTCGTACCTGGATGTACAGAGTAAGGTGTACTGTGAGCCTCTTGTAAGATCCTCTATCTCAACTCAACATCAGCGGGAACACAAATGCGATCATGTCGCTTCATCACTCCATCAACTCCAATGGAAAATTGTGGTGCCTCTCCACGAGACATCCTCTCTCTAATCCTCATCAAGGTCGGGCAGGTCCCTTGTTTTTGTTGGATCTCATCCAACAGACCAGGTAAAACCTCTAAGGCATACAACTGGGCACTCTTATCAGGAAACTGGATGTCCATCTCTAGCCAAGCTAGATCTCTCTAAAGCTGAGGTTGTACAGTCAATCTCGCAATCGCCTTCTCTCGAGGCGTCTTCTTGCTCAAGGCGTCAGCAACCACGTTCGCCTTTCCAGGATGATACAAAATCTCAAGGTCAAACTCCTTGATCAACTCAAGCCATCGATGCTGGCGGTTGTTCAACTCCCACTGCGTGAAAATATACTTCAGACTCTTATGGTCTATGAAGATCTGACATGTAGCACCATACAAGTAATGTCTCCAGATCTTCAAAGCATGCACTACCGCTGCTAACTCCAAATCATGAGTCGGGTAGTTCTCCTCATACGTCTTCAACTGTCGAGATGCATATGCAATCACTCTACCTCTCTGCATCAACACACATCCCAAGTCTAGCTTGGATGCATCACTATAGACCACAAAATCATCAGATCCCTCTAGATGTGCCACGACAGGAGCAGAAGTCAAACGCCGCTTCAACTCCTCGAAGCTCTGAGCACACTGGTCGGTCCACGCAAACCGGGTAGTCTTCCTCAGAAGACTCGTCAGTGGACGGGCAATCACCGAAAAACCCTCCACAAAGCGTCTATAGTAACCGGCTAAGCCAAGAAAGCTACGCACTTCCTTGACGTTCGTCGGTGTCGTCCATGCAGCAACAGACTCGATCTTCGCCGGGTCAACCATAACCCCATCGGCAGATACGATGTGTCCAAGGAAAGCGACCTCAGACATCCAAAACTCACACTTAGAGAGCTTAGCATACAACTCTTTATCCCTCAAAACCTGCAAAACCGTCCTCAGATGACCGGCATGCTCCTCTCTACTACAAGAGTACACTAAAATATCATCAATGAAGACCACCACAAACTGATCAAGGAAGTCGATGAATATGTTGTTCATCAACTCCATAAAGACTGCTGGGGCATTCATCAGCCCGAATGGCATCACTACAAACTCGTAGTGTCCATAGCTGGTACGAAATGCTGTCTTGTGTACGTCCTGCTCTCTCACCCTCAGCTGGTGATATCCTGAGCGCAAATCAATCCGGGAGAAAACTGTAGCTCCCTGAAGCTGATCAAGTAGATCGTCAATACGAGACAATGGATACCTGTTCTTGACGGTCACCTTGTTCAACTCTCTGTAATCTATGCATACACTTAGAGATCCGTCCTTCTTCCGCACGAAGAGGACAAGTGCACCCCATGGTGAAACACTAAGGCGTATAAAGCCCTTCTCAGCCAACTCCTCGAGTTGCTTCTTCAGCTTCAACATCTCGACAGGTGCCATACGGTATGGGGCCTTCGAGATGGGTCGCGTGCCAGGCTCTAACTCTATGCTGAAGTCCACACTCTGTTGAGGCGGCAAACTCGACGGCTCAACAAACACATATGTAAACTCGCAGACTACTGGAATATCCTCCAGAGTTGGACTCTCTCCATCCTTCATGGCGTAGCACCAGAAAACATCACAACCCTGTGCAATCAACCTAGCTGCTCGGACGGCACTAATAACCGAACCTGTCTTCCCAACCCCGGAAGACCTCAATATGTCCAACCTCGGTAGAGACTGTAACAGTCCGTCTACCAACATCCAAAACTACATGGTGTCTACGCATCCAGTCCATACCTAATATGACTTCTTCATGCATCAATGACATGACTAAGAAGTCAACAAGTAAAACACGAGTCCCTAAACGAAGGGGACAACTACGTATCTCACGGGTACCTCTGACACGACTACCATCAGGTAACCCTATAGTAAAGGGTATCCCCTCTATGGTAGCTAAACTCAGACGCTCAACACAAGTATCAGAACTAAAGGAATGCGTAGCACCAGTATCAAATAAAACTCTAACAGGTAAACCATGAAGTAAAATGGTACCTGTAGCAGCCGGTACAGGTGGATCATCTGCACTCCTCAACTCAAAAGCTCGCCCTCGGGCTCCTTTGGCATCACTGGTGCCAACATCTCTACCTCTACCTCTACTCGGTCCTGGAGCAAAATCTTGAGTAGATGGACGCTCTGGGACCCTCTATTGTCCTTGTATCTGCTGCTGAGGTGTCCTCTGACCACCTCCTGCTACACTAGCAGGGGAAGAACCCTGTTGGGATGCTACTCCTCCCTGCCTACAAAAGGCAGCTCGATGTCCCTGTCGGCCACAGATAAAACAAATCACAACTGGTCTAGGACAAGCTGGCTTCAGATGGCCAGGGTCTCCACAATTGTAACACTGACGTCCCTTGTCTGCAGTCTGTGTAGATGAGGGGTAACTCTAACGCCTCTGATCTCGTCTAAATCCAGATGATCCTCCAGCTCCACTGGTCTGCCCCGTGCGCTGTCTCTTCTCAAACCGTCCCGTTTGAGAAGCTCTTCTCTGACTGGCTCGCTCTCGCTCAAAAGCTGAAGCCCGGTCCTGGTAATCAGCTAGGGACTCACAATGAAATCCCGCCATTTATGAACGGGTGCTCTCTCTCAGACGACGAGAGAACAGATACACATGCTGGTCCTCAGAAGGTGCAGCTGGACCCAACAAAGCTAACTCGGTCTGGAAATGGGGGATGGCGTCAATAATAGGCACATCCTCAAAGCCGGCCTCCACAAAATCCTACAGCTTCTCCCTCCTCAGTGAGGCAGGGCAAAACTGCTCTCTAATCATGCGTCTCATGTGATCATAACTAGTAGCTCTAGTCCGGACAGTCCTCCACCACTAGTGTGCGAGGTCACGGAATAGAGACTGAACTAGCTCTATCCGTCTGTCCTCAGGACATCTAATAGACTCCAAAGTTGAGTCTACATGCCCAATCCACACCTCAGTCTCTAACCCTATCTCTCCTGAGAAGTGTGGCACTCCCTACTGATGAAATGCCTTCAATCAGGCATCTGGTTGAGGCCCTCTGGTCTCCACTAGGGCTCGAACTGGATCCACCACACGTGCAGGTGCAGCTGGCACCCGGGTCGCTCCCTGAGATCTCTCAGAAGATTCCTCAGGTACGGGTAAATCTGGGGCTCGCCTGTCAGCCCTAATATCCTCCTCAAAACGTCGGAGGTACTCTCTGAACTCCGGTCCTCCCATGGAGACACGGTCAGCGTCATCAGACTGAGCTCGATGTGAATGATGTCTCACAGATACACTGCTCCTCGTCTCTGGGACGACGCTCTCTGCAACCTCCTCATGTATCTCCTCCACCACTGGTGGGTCAACAGCGGGAACTGATCCCTCACCTACCACACCCGGAGGACGGGGTGGTCTACCTCTACCTCTGCCCAAAGCGGCAGTAGCTCTAGTCCAAGCCATCTGCGGGGTGGTCTACCTCTACCTCTGTAAACTTTGGGTCCAACATGGTCCTCTATTGTCCCGTGCCTCCACCACTAATTGCTATTTCCTTCCAAGATGGCCTTGAAGGAGCTATGTTTGTAGGTTTAGGTTTTTGAATACCAGTGCTTGCAAGGATGTTTGCATTTTGATTTGAATACCCAAAAATTGTAACACCCCGAATCTGCGGGACTCGGAGTGCCACATTGGGTTAGGATCTCATAATGGATCCTGACCCTAACTTGACAACAAATTCACTGGACCTTACAACATGGCACTGACAGATATGAAAACAAATACATAAAACTGTATAAAATTGTACATCCCAAAAGGTAAGACCACATAGCCGAGTACAAACATCACACCTCATGCAGGAGGTAACAAAAGACCAACCTCACACAGGAGGGAAAAGATAAACAAACCCAAAAGCCCACAACAACCTATGTACGAGACGTCCTCGGCCTGCCACCCTGCTAGATCACCCAGCAGCATGCCTATCCTGTAAGGCATCTACAACATGGTAATAACCATTAGCTATCCATACACATATTTAGAGTAATGCATAAGCACAATCACACATAGGGAAAGATAAACATATCAGCATGCTTTCACTCATTTACCCATTTATTCATCTGAATATAATGGTCATTCATTCAAATCGTATAGATATAATATATATGAAAATAGGTGACACGAGGACCGATACATCCTCACCTCTGAGCCTGCTAGCCAGCCGTACTAGTATCGGTCACACAATCCGTGTACCCTATGGGAGTGGATTGCGCCCTTCCTGTAAACCGGTATGGCCTGACATCAGAGAACCTCCCAGACTCCACGGCGGGATAAAAGGAAAAGGTTATCACAGCCACGCAGTGGGGCAATCAATAAAACATAGGTCGGTAAATACGACATCACATGCTATCATAGCAAACATATAAGGCACACACCACTCGTACAAACACCCCATATAAGGATGGTAGCTAAGTAAGTCCTACGGACTTACCTCAACCTCGTATAAAGCTCAACCACAACTGGATCACCTCAACACTGGAGGAACAACACAGCCTATAGACAAGGCATAAAGAGATGTCACATCTCTTATTAAGCAAAGGGTCACACCTAGACCCAAAGGGATCCATAGGGATCATATACATCCTATAACCTCAAATAACATGTTAAACCTTAAAGCCACATCAGGGCATATATCCAACTCATGATATCATTACCAACTAAAATCCCATAATTACCAGAATAATATAACGAGTATAATGGAATTTCCAATTATCCATTTTAAGGTCAATTTATACTAACCCGCAATACGGAAAACGAATAAATTCATAACTTATTCGTTACTAACCCGATATACGATCCGGAAGAAGTTACGGACTCCTGGCAATACGGGGAGTAAGAGCACGGTATGAAACCTTACGTTTGCTGACTTACGGTGGTCCGTCGGCGTTCCGATAGCGGTAAACGGGGGCTTCACCAAAAAGCTATCAAACGGAAAATAACCTTGTACCACGTTGAAGAGTACAAGATAAGGGACTCGTTGGTACAAACGGATTTGAATTTGGACCGAAAACGAACGATATGAGATCAAGCGTATATAGGTGAGTGCGTGTTCCCTTCTTTTCGGTTCTTCTCTGATTGAAAAAGAGCGAAATGTGAAATGAAGAAGATAGTGATTGTAAATTTGCAGGGCAAATTACAATTGAGAATTGATGAAGATTATCATCAGCCGCCACTCACCTTTATTTATTTATATATATATATATATATAAATATATATATATATATATATATATATATATATATATATATATATATATATATATATATTT
>BSUD01000001.1:53805226-53870554 GCA_033239045.1 Fagopyrum esculentum
TTTTTTTTTTTTTTTCTCTTTTCTGAAACGATTTTTTTTTTTACGGAAACTAATAAAAATTTATTTGAACTACCATGTTATAATTTATGCACTATTATCCTATAAACTTTGAACTATTCCTATATAATCCATGAACTATTACTTTTTAATATAATCCATGAAATATTCTATTATAATTCATGAACTATCCCATAATAAGTTTTGAACTATTACTTTCACTCCTTTATAAATTTTTGCACTTTAAACTATTCTATTATAATTCATGAACTATTCTATTATAATTCATGAACTATCCCATAATAAGTTTTGAACTATTACTTTCACTCCTTTATAAATTTTGCACTATGAACTATTCTATTATAATTCATGAACTATCCTTTTAGAAGTTATGAACTATTACTTAATAAGTTTTGAACTATTACTTTCAATCCTTTATAAATTTTACACTATGAACTATTCTATTATAATTCATGAACTATCCTTTTATAAGTTATGAACTATTTCATAATAAGTTTTAAACTATTACTTTTACTCGTTTTAAAAAAAAAAAAATTTTTTTTTTTTCCGGGACACGTGTCGGCCGTACAGACGGCCGCACGGCCTTACCGGAATAATGGGCCTTACTTGAACACTTCCATATATATATATATATATATATATATATATATATATATATAATTACTTGAAACGCGGTGATATATTTCGGTCTCTAAACTTTGTAAAATTGGAATATTAAATCCGTAATATCATCGGATAATTAATTCATAACTATATCGTAGAATGGGCATTCCTAAGCCACATTTCTTAACCGCTAAGAATCGGAATAGCGACTCTTTTATCCGTTTCGTCTTTTTATATTATTTTACAACTAGGACATATTCGATGTCCTGATCATTTTTCTCAACTGCAACTTTATTTATTGGAGCTCTCAAATACTCCAAATAACACCGGTTGTTACAAAAATATTTTGTGGCGGTGGGGTCGTGGCCGGTGCAGGGACTACAGTCCCGGGGGGAGGGGGTTGGTGATCGCCGTCGGTAAAGAGCTGTTTGTAATTGGGGAATTCATAGAGAGCGTTTTGTAGCAGAACTCTTATTAAGTATATGTGTTTCTTTTGTTAAACGATTTAGTTGTTCAACAATATTTTAATATTTTCCCACTTTTGTTATACGAATCTTTTTGTCAATTGATTTGTAGTTTAATCAACAATTTCATGTTAAAAAAATATTTTGTTAATGTTTATTTTTTTCATATTTTGGAAGCATTTTTTTCGGACATTGAAAAACGAATAACTTCTGTAACGGTTTTTCTTTGTATATTTTGTTGGTAGACTTTTTGGTTAAATTCGTTAATTACTTTTGTAATTAGAGTTTTTTTGTTAAATACAAAAAGATTCAATAGATTTTTATATAAAACATCGATTATGCAGTTTTGATTTTGTGTTAATTACGTTTAAAAAAATGTTACGTGATTCTATTCTAACTGATTTGTTGATTAAGCTTATTGAATAAGCTTCGTATGATTTCCTTCTCAACGTTATATATACTTAATTTAAAGGGGTTTTAGTCATATAAATTTCTTTGTTTCCAACAATTCGGCCGAATTACTGGTAAGCTTATGATCTTTCAATTACTTTCGCTTTTTTATTTTTTCCGAATCGTTGATAATGTGTGTTGATTATGTATTTAGTGATCTTTTATTTTCTTTTCCGTTCCGCCAAATTTTGTATTTGTAGTTAGCACTATAATCCTTTCAATTTTGTATTTGGGGTAGCGGCAAATGACATTTTTGTTTGTGTATAGGGGGCTTGAAATTTTTTTTACCTATTTAGTAAGGCTAACGTTGCAGGTACGCAATGCAAATGATTTTTTTCGTTTACTATTACTGTATATATTTTCTTCCACTCTATATTTACGTTTTGAGTTTTCCTACAAATCTAACAATTTCATGCTTTTCCTCATATATATATTTTTTATCCATATAGAGGTGTTTATATATATAGATTCAGCCAAAGCAATAATATTAGGAGGTTCCTCAATCCATAAGAGTTAAGCAAGGACAATGTTTTGGTGACCCTTTCACCCACTAAGTTAAAGAATATATTTGTTTAATAAATGTTGGAAAAGTGGGAGACATATGTATTAATTAGTTAATTAGGAGATATTTTTATTATTTTTAGAAATTATAATTAGATAGGGGATGATGAGCTTCTAATTATATATGGGCCTAGTACAACTAATTGGATCAATAGCAACATCACTTTGAACTCCAACAATCAAAAGTCCAACAGTCCAGCAGAAAGGGTGGACTACTTTTGAATGTGACGGTCCAACAAAAATCAACGCCCTTCGTCATCCATTTGAAGTCCAAAATCTCAAAGAGTTCTCCAAACTCATTCGGATAAGCAAATCGACCTCACCTCCTCTAATTTTTGCACGTTATGAGTTGCATAGACATCGGATAAGCAAATCGACCTCACCTCCTTGTCCTTTTTGCACCTTTGTTTTGTCGATTGCATCGCACGTTGTTTCGATGAGCAATTCGCCACCGGTTAAGCAATTTGCCACCACCGGATAAGCAGTTCGCTTCGATTTTTTAGTCTTTTTTCGATCACAACCTCAATTTCTTCCCCACAAAGCTAGGTATACCTTCTCATTCGAACTTTATCAACTTTCTAAGTCCGTAATTTAGCAGGTATTGCTCTGTCTTTCATCACTTGACAATATAAATCGTTGTTGATAAGTTAGTTGATGGACTAATGACCTTTTTTTTACTAGTCTGCCAAAACATTTCTAGGTTTTGATCAGATATGACCAAGACCATCCCTCATGTAGTCAGAATTCCCTTCTAATTAAGAGTTGTTGTTGATATCGTTTATTTTGGTAATATGAATTGTTGTTGATATCGTTTATTTTGGTTGATGGACTAATGGCCTTTTTTGGGGTGATTCGTGGCGTGAAAACACCCTTGATAGTACCTATTGAGCTCTTGTCAAGTGGAGTTCTTGGAGATGAAGATGGAATTGGAGATGCCATTGTAGTTGATATGTGATGGCTGGAGTAAAAAAAAATCACAATTGACAATACCCTATTTATAGTATTTTGTATAGAGAAGTCTATAAGGAAATCCGAACAGTCTTTTGTTCTTTTTATTGTTGGCTGCAAAGCATGCCCCATAGGGAAATCTGAAGTTGTTCTTTTTCAATGGAGCATGCGGGAGCATGTATTACACTAATAAAAAAAAATTATTTTTTGGGTTTATTTTCTCCTTTCATGCATTGGTTGAAAAATTGTCCAAAAAAACAATATTTATATTTTTTTATTAATATATTCTTTTTTTTTAAAATTACTATAACTTTTAAAATTTACAAATTATGAACGAAAAATGGCCATATATAGGTATGAAAAAACAAGTTTTATATTTTTAGTTAAGTTTTTTAAATTTATAAATTACTACAAATTTTAAAAGTAACAAATTGTGAACGAAAAATGGCCATATATGGGTATGAAAAAACAAGTTTTATGAACGAAAAAAATGAGTTTTAAAATAATAATGATTTTAAAAAAAACTTAAACGGGTTTATATTTTTAGTTAATTTTTTCAATTTCTTTTAGAAAAACAAGTTTTATGAACGAAAAATGGCCATATATGTGTATGAAAAAAACAAGTTTTAAAAAAACAATGTTGATTATATGATTAGCAAGTTTTAAAAAAACAATATGGGTATGAAAAAAAAAAGAAGTTTAAAAAAACAAGTTGTAAAAAACATAAACGGGTTTGATATTGATATCTCATATCGATTCGAGTAATGTTGATTTTGTGATTAGCAACTTTGGTATTAATAACTCATATCGATTCGACTAATGTTGATTCAGTGATTAGCAATGCAACATTGGTATTGATATCTCACATCGATTCGAGTAATGTTGATTCCGTGATTAGCAAATTTAGTATTGATGTCTCATATCGATTCCACTAATGTTGATTCCGTGATTAGCAAATTTGGTATTGATATCTCATACCGATTTGACTAATGTTGATTCCGTGATTAGAAACTTTGATATTGATATCTCATCTCAATTTGACTAATGTTGATTCCGTGATTAGCAAATTTGGTATTGATATCTCATATCGACTCGAGTAATGTTGATTCCGCTATTAACAACTTTGACATTGATATCTCATATCGATTCGACTAATGTTGATTCCATGATTAGCAACTTTGGTATTGATATCTCATATCGATTCAAGTAATGTTGATTCCGTGATTAGAAACTTTGGTATTGAGTAATACATTCTTAATGTCTCACATAATATTTACACTTAGAAAACGTGCCTAAAATATCACAATATTTCATGCTAACAATTGTCGATATAGAGGTCTACATAAGCTTTGTGTTTGATTATAGGTGAATAAGAGCTAAAACCGAACCAATTGAGGGAGAAAGGAGAAGATTTGAGCACATCCAAGGATTAAGGACACATCAAAGAAGCCAAGGGAGATGCTAAGATGAGGAATGGCACGACACAAAGGAAACCACAAGCAATTTACACTTCCACGCTCTAATATACGGCCGTAGAGAAGTCCACGCCCAAAACCACGGCCGTGGATCTTGGCAACATGAACGTGGAGTATTCTAGAGAGTTACACGGTATAAAGTATGGTCATGGAAATTGTGAAGAACCGTAATCCACTTCCACGCTCTAAACCACAGCCGTGGAACTCCATGAAACCGTGATTTAGGCAATCTTTTGACGAATAAAATATTGACATATCATTTACGTATATGGGCCGGATGGTTATTTTATCCTTCCTTATAAAAGGGCTCGAGGAGGAAGAATTCGGCACCTTCGCTTACGCTCGCTTACACGTGCCTAAGGTTTCGTTGGACGTGCGGAGAATTTGCATTTTGCAAACGGAGATTTACGAAGGTTTGAAGATTTGGAAGTTGTTTGTGGCAGAAATTGCGTCTTTTGTCCGTAGGTTTGATTAGAAGACGGATTGACATCCCGTTCTTCGTTCTTATCAAGGATCGTTATTGGTTTGTGTTTATTCCAAATCTGATATACATTATCACCCTTGTTTGTGGATTTGAGATTTATTGAAGATTTTCGAAGGTTTTCATCTTTCATGCTTCTTAATCTTGAATTTGATATTATAATGACAGTTATTGGCTAAAACCTTTTAGCAATTCTAAGGTGAAGGGTTGATAGTTGTGGCTTAGATGATGATAGATCGATCGTAAACAGATTGGACCTTGAGAGTTAGAGAGATTCGCCGACGAACCAAAATTATGGCCTGTTCTTGAGATTCCACAGCCGTAGAACTCAAGATTTTCCCGTAATTTACACCAGTTTACGAACTTTACTTTTACTTTGATCCAAAGTAAAAGATTAGCTTTAATCTAGTCTAGGTTTGCCCTTTTCTAGGTAGTAGTGAAGCCTCAACAACCTCTACTTCGATTTCAAGTGTCACAACCTTAATCGGTTTAGTTAGTCTTGATCCTTGGGTTACAAGTTTGGGTATTTGAGATTAATTCTTGTCTTTAGATCCTTTCTATACTGAAGCCTCAACAACCTTTATAGAGAGTGTCTTTAGATAAGTTATATAAAGCCTTGGAACTTCACCGTGCATTGTTTTACCTTAACATACCTTTGCAACTCTTAACTCTGTCCTTAGTTCTTTAGTATATCTTGAATCGATTGCCACAATTAGACACTTGGATCTTTAGGGTTGTTGTTTTCCCAATATATTTGCAAAGCTTTACCCTTTTACTTGCTTGACAATTTTATAACTGAATTTGTTCCCCCCAAATCCCTGTGTTCGATACTCTGGAATTCTTGCTTTACTACGCCGATCCGTACACTGCGGGTTCGCTTGCTTGATTCTAGTTTTATAATTTTAAAGCTTATTTGCACGCACACTAAGTGGCGTACACTTGGCCGACATTTGCTCCAAGGCTGGTATTGTTGTTCAGAAAGAAGCTCACACAGATATAAGCAGTGCTGAAGGGGTTGAGTTGAGACCAAGAGATCTGTTGGTCTATGGATGGAACAAAGGTAGAGAGATGTGCGTTGATATGGTCGGTGCCTCCCCGTTCACCACTAGCGTCAATGACTCTTTTACTCCAAGTATAACTGTTTCCAAGGCTACTGACAAGAAAAATAAAAAGTACTTGGCGATTTGTGTGCCCAAAGGTTTTAATTTCATGCCTTTTACTTTTACCACTTTGGGAGAACTCGGGCAAGAGGCTATTGATTTTTTGAAGCGGATCAAGCTGGTTTTCAAGAGCCATGATAATGGTTTGAACTATGGTGATTTTATTTTTCATAGACATCGTGTTCATAATAATAATAATAATAATAATAATAATAATAATAATAATAATAATAATAATAATAATAATAATAATAATAATAATAAATAAAAATAAAATAATAATAATAATAATAATAATGCTAATAATATAATAATTCTAATAATTATTTTATTATTTTTTTTATTATTATTCTTTCTCTTGATATCAGCGGCGACTCTCACAACTTTATCCTACTCGTGTTGAATATACTTAAAGGTATGGGTCGACCGGAGCAAGGAGCCTCCATCGTTGTTGCCCTACTCAGATCTAGGATTGTGAAGAAGAGCAAATCTGATATATGAAAGATGAACACGAAATAGAACTATCCAGGGTCCTTGTTGAAAGTGGGAATCGCACACAAATTGCAGCGGATTTTTATGTAATCAATGTCCTTCAAATGAATTAAGTGGTAGACATAGACAGACAAATAGGATATCATATATCAATTTAATAATATACATTTAATATCCATATCTAATACCCATATCTGATACCTTTAATCATGGTATCGATAACAAACAACCCCTAGTACTTCCATTGTTCCGGACTTTGATGTGTGCGGTAGACATGAGCATTCGTCGATTGTGGCTCTATTGGGTGTGGCTTTCACCTTGCAGAAAGAGGTGTATTTGGTTTTATGAACGGTTCAAATGAATTAAGTGGTGGATAACACTTTCATAAACAAAGTACATTTTCCATGGTTTTAAAACAAAAAAAAGGAAAAGACGGGTTCATGGCCATCAAGCTGGACATGGAGAAAGCATATGAAAGTAGAATGAAAATTTTTAAAAGCAGTATTAGAAAAATTCGGCTTTGGAGAAAAATTTCGGGATTGGATTCAAGAATTTGTATCTACTGTCTCTTACTCCATTCCGATTAATGATTCACCTACCAACCTTTTTGTACCACATAGAGGATTACGTCAAGGTGATCCCCTCTCCCCCCCCCCCTTTTGTTTAACCTGTGTGCTGAAGTAATGGCTAGAAATATACAGAAATTGGCATTCGATAATCCTAGAGATGTGGGATTCCCTATCACAAAAAATGGAACAAGAATACCTTTCCTAGCGTTTGCTGACGACGTTATAATCTTCACAAAGGCTAATGTAGAAGCAAGCAACAAGATCATATCTGTCTTAAAGGAGTACTGCGACATCTCAGGACAAGTCATTAATTATCACAAATCTGCGTTCCAAACTACTGCAAACATCGACCAAAGTAACAAAAGAAGAATCCAAGGACAACTAGGGATCACCGCCACAACTAGTCTCGAACAATATCTTGGATGTCCAATTATAAACGGACGTGTCAACAAGAATATCTTTAATTCAGTCATCATCAAAACTAAACAACAACTAACTAGGTGGAAAGCGTCCTCACTGTCTCAAGAAGGGAGAACAACTCTTATAAAAGCTAACCTTAATGCTGAACCGAGTTACCTAATGCAGGCTTTCATGTTACCGACTAGTATCCACGTTGAACTGGATCAACTCAATAGGAATTTCTTTTGGAATAAGGGTCCCAACTTTCATCCAATAATTAGTTGGGACCAAATTTGTAAACCAAGATCCTTGGGAGGAACTAGTATTAGAAAAGCTGAAGATATGAATAAAGCACTACAAATGAAACTACTGTGGAAAATCATGGCAGAACTGGATAATATTTGGGTGAAAGTTATTGAAGAAAAATATCTTAAAGGCTCATGCCTTTGGAACTATCAATGTGGGTCTAATGTTTCATGGCAATGGAAAAAACTAGTAAAACTAAGAGAAGATTTCGACAAAGGCCTTAGATGGCGAGTAGGTGATGGAAGAACAATTAGATTCTGGAAGGACATATGGGTAAATGACAAACCTCTTTTAGATTCAGTGACTAATATGGACATGATTAACCAAAATGAAACCACCCATTCATATATCACAAACAAGGAGTGGAATCTTCATTTGCTTAATCAACTAGCCACAATACTACCTACGAGCATCATTGAAAAAAAACATTACAACCTCCCAAATAACGAAATTAAGGATAGATTGTACTGGGCAGCAAATGAAGATGGATGGTATTCGACTAAATCGGCTACGAAAATGATTCAGAAACGAAAAGTTGGGGTTACCATGGATAAGACGTGGATATGAAAAATTGACGCTATGCCCAAAATCAAAAATTTCTTATGGAAACTAACTCTTGATAGGTTACCTACTAAACAGAATCTGGATAGACAACGGATTCCCGTTGTTATGAATTGCGAGTTCTGTAACCACCACACGGAAAGTGCTAAGCATTTGTTCCTTCAATGCCCTTATATGACAATTTCTGTCGACAATATCAAAATCTCAAACTTTTTAAAGAATTATGACCTGGATAATAAGAGCATTGCGGAAGTTATTTTGGACCTTAAAGGAACAATCACATCTTCTGAATTAAGGTTACTTATTGTAATTTGGTGGAACATTTGGATGGTACGGAATCAGTTCATTTTTAACAAAACAATCTTTCCACAAAATTTGAAAACATTAGCTCTAAAACAGATTGCAGAATGGGAACAAGCAAACAACTATCTGAACAATCATGACACCAAAAACCAAAAATCAAAGAAGAAAAACTAAAAATATAAAATGAAAACGCCCAGAAGAAGGCACTTTTAAACTCAATTTTGACGCCTCGCAAAACTCTTCAAACAATTTTTCTTTTGGTTACATTATTAGAAACCATTGCGTTGTCCCTATTGCTTTAGGAAGCGGTCGGTGCAATGCAGAATCAGTGTTAGAAGTAGAAGCACTCGCCCTTAGAAAGGGCCTACAAAAGGCCAAAGGGGTAGGAGTGAATTTCATTGTGATTGAAGGTGACAATTTGATGCTCATCAATGCGATTAATCGAGTCTGGAAACCTCCATGAGATTTGGACATGATCATTACAAATATCTCAAATTTAATCTCGGGATTCTCTAACTACCTAGCACAACACATTTATAGGGAAATCAACACGGTTGCGGATAAGATTGTCATGCACGGACACAACATCGTTCTAGACGTCAATGCCATTCCTGAAGATGTTCAAGACCTAATCCGCAAGGATGCTTTCGGTCGATCGGTTTCTAGGAACTGATCCATCGTATTTTCTTACCTATGTATCAAGAAATAAAAATAAATAAAATAAAATAAAATAAACACAGTACATTTCGGAAATTTTGAAAAATTAGGATGACTAGGCTTATGAATTAAATTACCATAGGTAACTGAATCAGGGTCCATTGATCTTCGGATTGATGTTAGATTAGTCCACTAAGATATACTAGAGCTCGGGTTTGATTTGAATCCAGGCTTCATCGAATTTGATCAGAGCGATTTCGGGTATCCAATTTTTTGGTACGGTGCAGACCGGTCCAGTCGGGTCGGACTTTATAGGTCGGATCAAGTTTTGACTGGCATATGGGTATAGCATCCGGGTCAAACCGAAGCGCAATATTAGACGGACTTCGGATCCAAATCCTGAGAGGGTGGGACTGCGTCGTATGTTGGAGGAAAAAGAGATGGCAGGGGAAGAGTTAAAGCAGCTTGACGATTGCTCCGTCGCCAAGTGAGTTCTTTCTCCCTCCCTCCCTCTCTCGATTAATTTCATTTTTGCATCCAGATTTCGATGCTGCCCGTGTTCCCTTTATTTATGGGTTTTCTTCGCACTTGGCAAATTATTGTGTAGCTGTCACTGTTTATGATTGTCAGCTATAGGATTGGGAAAATTGTTATCTGGTACTGCTTTGCGTATGTTGTTTAGGTTGATATTTGTATCACAATGGGCGCATCAGAAATTGGCTGCTAATTGCTTACTCAGGAATCTTCGATCACTTCCACTAGATCCCACTGACTCTCCTTTTTATCGTAGTGTAATCTTTCTTGCCCTAATACCTCTCCACTCTCGAGTTTCCAGGTCGTGGCTAATAGTGTGTTTGGCAGGAACATCGAATTCTGGTGTTAATTTGGGAGACGGACTGTTTAAATTTGTGTAGATGTGTTGCATTTTAACTTGTATATCAGATACTATATCGCAGCTAGGGACAGAGGCCCTAGAGATGAGTTCAAGTGTCATATTTTGATGTGTTGGATTGCTGGTAAATGAAAAAGATAATTCGATATTTTGATGTGTGAAACAAGATTTTGTAGGAGATTTTATTCAAATGTCATATTTTGCAGCAATATAATGGTTTATGCTTTTGCAATTGGTTATTTCCTTACCATCTCCATCTCACTTTTGTTTCAAAATTGCAATGCACTTGAGGCCACCTTGAACTCCTTTGTGGTTTTACTAGGAAATGCTTGGATTGTGACAGCTTTCACTTCTGTCTTAAATAGTCTTTCGATTGCTCAATCTTCTTTCCCCTTCTTGTTGGGAGAGAAATTCAATGGTGAAGGAGAGAGTTTTAACCTAAGTTGTCAGAGACAATTTCTGGTGATAATATTTGTACAAGACAAGTTGTTTGAGACGAATCCCTAATAAGGGTGCACAGTGAGATTTTTACTGGTGCCTTTATCAAAATTTGACCATAAATCATCCTCTGCAGTGCACTGGGAACATGGGTCTTCTCTGTAGCAGGAGCTCTACTAGCTATTCCAGTTGGGATAAAGAAGAAATCATTGGCACCCCTTGTTTTCTTCGGTACAACAGGCACCATGCTCGACATCATAATGGGAATCAGCCAATGTGAAAGGGAACATGCAGAGCGCCAAATGAAGCTTTTGGAAGAGCAGAATGCTTCTTCCATTGAATCTGAATGAAAGAAAACTAATAAACTATTTAGTTTGCAATGGAGTGTTGAGATCCTAAAGCTCTTTATGTTTCTGAGAAATGGAAACTGATATTTTCCTCATTTTGTCCATATCCAGCAGTTCATACTGAAGTGAAAATTCATTACTGATGCTACACTTTGGATTTGCTTTATTTTTGAATCTGTAAGCAATGGTTTTTTGTTACACAGTGAATATCCAACCCGAAGCACTGATCCGCAGTTGGTGGAACGTATTAAGCAGATTTGCTGTCAACTTCTCGTATCAGCAGCGGCGTTTGAAGATTTGTCGAGGTTCAGCTCTGATGTTTCCAAACAAGAGTTGAACAGCTTTATTCTCTACAAGAATCGGCAGGTATTCTAAGCCATCCCAGACATGCAACTGCATCTACACAAAGCGATCATTTGTATGATGACCCAGACATGCAACTGCATCTAGAGCTGTCAAAATCTGACCCGACCCGTGAAACCCGCCCGATCAGCCCGACCCGAACCCGACCGATACCCGTTAAAAGGAAAAAAAGTACATATATGAGACCGACCCGGTGTTAACTGATTCAACACGAAACCCAAAATAGCCCAAACCCGAAAGTAACCGTAACCCGATTATACCCGAATGAACTACCCCGACGACGCCCGAAACCGAAAACACCCGACCTGAAATGATATGATTTCCGATATAACCCGATCCAAAATGCCCGAAAACCCGATAGTCGTTGACCCGACATGGTATGTAAACCCGTAATGACCTGACCCAAAATGCCCGAAAGCCTAAAAGTCGTTGACCCAACATGATTTGTGAACGTGCAATCACCCGACCCAAAATAACTCAAGCTGGATTATTCCAAAAAATAATAGTAAGTTGACTCAAAGTACAATATGTAATAATCATATTCAAACATAATACATATTTATTTTAGGGAAATTTTGGTAACTAGGCCTTTTTTAAAAACTATAGTAGTTATTAGGCTTTTTAATGTTTCAATTAAGTAAATATACCCCAACCTTTTGTATTTATTTTCAAACTCTACACACTCTTCTTTCAAGGGGTACATTTACTAAACACAAAATTAGAAAAAGCCTAGTAAACCAAATTGTTTCTTTAATAATTACTTTATTATTTTATTACATAGTTTAGTTTTATGAGTTAATGTTAATTATTGACTCTTATATGCTTTTATTTGCTAGTTAAAAAAATAGAATAATATTAATAATGTATAATATATATTATAAAATATTATTATTTATATATATAAAATAATATTTTTTATTCTTGTAGTTATAGTTATTTACATATCAAATATCAAGTTATCAATAAAAAAACCATTTTGATGCTTGTAGTTATAATATACTAATTTTGTAGTTAAATGTTTGTGTCACAAGAGATTTTTATGATAAATGTATAAACATTAAAAAAAAATTACTTTTTTGAACATATACATAAATAGTAAATCGTTGATAATATAATTTCTAATGTACATATGACATCTCATCCTTATCATTTTTATTGTTAAGTGAAATTTAATATATTAATATTGACTTTAAATTAAGTGAAGGATATTAATCTTATCTAATGTATAGTTAAAGTTTTCAATGAGAAGTTTGATAAAAATTATTTTAAAAAATGCAAAATTATGTGAATAAAATATATTATATAAATAAATAAAACACTATGAACTTTAATAACTTTTACTATTTACTAATGGTAAAATTTGATATACTAGGCTATTTTCAGTTTTTATAAAAGAAAGTGTACCCCAATATTTTTTACTGTTAATTGATATTAATGGGGTAAATTAATTTCACTTACCAAATATTCCGCTCATTCACTAACTACCAATTTCATTTCGTTTTTGTTATACCAGAGAAGAAACTGTCGTCTGACTCTTCACCTTCAAGTGTCATCTTCATCAATCTCTCTCGTAATCTCCATTTTCTTCAAGTTTGATTAATCTCTCGTCACTTTCCGGCCATCTCCTTCACTTGTTCTTTGTTTTTCGTCTTTGTTTTTATCCCAAACACTCCGGAATCGTTTCGATTTTTGTAAACCCTAAAAAACGAAAATTTCGACTCGATCAAAGGTTGCTGCTAACCAATCTTCTTGTGATGCTCCTACCTTCAACCTTCTAACTCCTACTCCTCCTTTACCTGTTGAAGATTCCACACCAAACGAAGGCGATGCTTCTGCTGTGTCTCATGATGAATCAGGCCTTCAAATTGTGTTATCTGGTGGTCATCGAACAGTTGATATACATGTGGTTAGTATTGCTTTGATACTCTTTCATGTTTTATGGTATTATAGTTTCTGGTATTTGTTCATATTAGGTTTTGTAAGTTTAATTATCGTTTCTGGTATTTGTTTGATATTGTTTGTTCTATGTTTGTTTCATCTTTATATTTACATGAGTTTTCTGGTATGTTTGTATGTTATTAGATTTTCTGGTATGTTATTGGTTTCAAGTTTTCTGGTATTTGCTTTAGTTTAAGTTTATGGTATGTGTATATTTTTAGTGTTCTGGTATTGCAGGTTTATGTATTACTTTGTGGTATGTTTTGTGGTATTTGTTCATATGAGGTTTTTTGTTTCAAGTTTTCTGGTATTTGCTTTAGTTTAAAATTTTGGTATGTGTTTCTGGTTAGGGTTTCTAGTATTGCATGTTGATGTATTACTTTATGGTATCTTTTTTGGTATTTGTTCATATGAGGTTTAATGTTTTATGGTATTAGAAGTTCTGGTATGTTATTTGTTTTATGTTGTGTCTGATCATGTTGATGTATATATTCTAGTATGTTATTTGATTCTGGTATTAGATGTTCTAGTTAGGGTTTCTGGTATTTGTTTTATTTATTAATGTTTTCTTGTATTTGTTCATATGAGGTTTTTATATTACTTTCTGGTATTTCATGTTGATGTATATATTGACATTATTTTCTGGTATGTTTACACAGGCTGTTGAGGAAAATGTTAGTTATGGACATGAAGAGTCCTTTGTAAGTTGAATGCCTGATATGAGTTTCTGGTTTGTCGTTGAATGTTTTTCTTGTATTAACAATCTTATTTCCTTTACTAGTTAATGTACAGATTTGACGACAACCCAAAATACGAGGCAACACGGATAACTGTTTTATCTCGTGTCAATATGGTCAAATTTTTACTTGTAGGGTTGGATGCCAATGGGCAAGAATTGTTCAAGAACTCTATTATTTCAGGCGTCATCTCCCTCTGTACCAATCTTAAACCTTCCAACCAATTAATACACTTCATGCTTCTGCATGATGTTCAAACTGACCGCAAACACTCAATGTGGTTTGCAATCAACAAAACCCTGCTTAGGTATTTATTAATTATACACCCAATCTTTTCAGTTCAGTTTGTTACCTCCATTTCACTTTCGATTGTTAATGTGTTTCTTTCTTTTTTTGTTGTATATTTTTGCTCATAAGGTTTGGCTTAAGCGAGCTTTCTGAAATTACCGGTCTTGAGTGTCGGTTCCATGTGTACAATGAAGAAGAAAATGTCGACATGAAGGAGTTGTTCGGCATCCCCAGGTGTAAATTGGAGCATTTGGAGGAAAAATATTCAAAGCTGAAAAAGAATGATGAAAAGAAATTCAAGATGACTCTATTGCTGTTTATTGAATTTGTTTTGCTTGGCAATGACAAGAAGAAGTTTGTCTCCAATCTTCCTCTATCTCTTCTGAAGGACATGGATGCCTTTAGTTCTTATCCATGAGGGCGTCTTGTCTTCAATAAGACACTTGACAACCTCAATGATTGCGAGTCAACAAAGTTTAGGGCATCCGGAAATTACTGACTTTCTGGTTTCCCTTTGGCATTCCAGGTATGCTTCTAGTTTTCCATTTATGTGCCTCTGGTATGGTTATATTTGTTATTTTTGTTATGGTTTACGTTTCTGGTATGCTTGTTATTCATTTATATTCTTGTGGTATGAGTAATTAGTTACCAGAAATGTTAATTTGTGATTTTATGGTATGCTTTATTGCATTAGCATTTTTGGTTTTTGTTTCTGGTTTTTGATTCTTGTATTTTTGTTTTAATGTATTAGATTCTGGTATGATTGTGTATGTTGTATACTTGAGTTCTGTGGTGTATTGGTTTGTTTCTGGTATGTTCTGAATTTTATACTATCCGGTATGATTTTACTTGCTTTCTGGTATGAGCAATTAGTTACCAGAAATATTAATTTTGTGATTTATTGTATGCTTTATTGCAATAGCATTTCTGGTATTTCTTTCTGGTTTGTGTTTCTTGTATTTTGTTTTCATGTATTTGATTCTGGTATGATTGTTTATGTTTTATAATTGAGTTATGTTATGTATTGTGTTGTTTTTTGTATGTTCTTAAGTTTATACTTTTTTGTATGAGTTTACTTGCTTTTTGGTTTTCTGATATGCATTTGTGGTTTCATTTTCTAGTATGATATTATTTTATTAATTTCTATATTATTTATTGGTTTGAGTTTCTGGTATGGTCTATTCATTTGTTTCATGTCTATATTTTGCAGGTTTTCATCCTTGACTCTATCCCTAAACTGGCATCTTTGTTTGTCACATGTGTTGATGAAGAAACAACCCCACTTTGTCTTAAGTGGGTTTCGTCAACCAAGGGAAGATGAAATGCAGCTTCCAAACAATAAAGGATACAACGTCATCGGTGGCCAAAGATGACATCAAAACTATCCCCCTCAACCTAGATGACCCAAAAACCGAGGATGACTGCAAATGGTGGGGGATAAAGTTTTGGACCCAGCTGGCTATCTTTGTCATCTTTTTTAAGTTGGGTTCCACAATGTACGTGTATCCAGGCCTAGAGGGCATGATGTCAAGGTTATCAAGGAAGCCCCAAAGAAGGAGGAATCCGACAGTGATGACTTTGCTACTCCTCCTCCTCCTCCTCGTCGTTATATTTTGAGGTTGCCAAGACCACAAAAGGTTGTCAAGAAAGAAGATGGCTCAAAGAAGAGGAAAATTGAAGAGGGAAGGAAAAGATATCTCAATACATTTCATACTCAATCTATATTTTAATTATGTGACATTAGTTTTTGTTATACTAGTCTCTTTAGTTTTATTGTATGACTGCTTTTTTGCTTTCTGGTATGTGTCTGTTAGTTTTTGGTATGCTTCTAATATAACTTCTGGTATGAGTTTCTGTGTTAGTTTTCTGGTATGAATGCTTTCTTACTTTCTGGTACGTATCTGTTTGTTTCTGGTTTTTGTTTTATCTTAATTCTGGTATAAGTTTTGTCTTACATTCTTGTATTAGTTTTAATATGTTTTCTGGTATGATCTTTTGAATCTTGCTTCTTGTGTATATTGTTATGTTTTGTTTGGTTTATGTTTCTGGTATGTTTATCATTTACTTAATAATGTTTTTTTTCCTAATGTAGGGTTCCATCTAAGAAGCCTAAGACAGAACAGATTGTTGAGGAAGTTGAATGGTAAACTGAAGTTGAATATGTATTTATATTATCATACCAAAATTCTTAATTTTTACAAAATTTGTTCTATTGTTTTAGCCCCGAAGAAGACATGCTGGCATTGGCTACACCCTCAGTTGTTGGTGTTGCACCTTCTAGCTCTGTTGGGATTGATGTTGCTCCAGAAATGGATACGATTGTCCCTACAGATGCTTTGGTTGCACCACCTCTGCCTGATCCCACCACCTCCAATGCAGAAGTTGTGGTTGCACCACCTCTCCCTGATCCCACCACCTCCAACACAGAAGCTGTGGTTGCACGACCTGTCCCTGATCCCACCACCTCCACTATTTCTACCACAAACAGGTAATTGATATTTTACATACCATAATTTATTAGTTTCAAATGCTTATTTGATATCACATTTGTAATCTTGTACTATGTTAATGTATAGGGTGCCTGATTGGGTTGAGGATTTAAAGAAACAAATACAAACCCAAAATCAACCGATTTCTGAGTTGGTCAAGAAGGTTGAGCAACAAGATGCGACTATCAACCAAGTTGTTATGAGGCAGAAGGCACAAACTATGACGCAACACAGAATAGAAAGTCAATGTTTCAGGATCCTCACCAATGTTCAAAGGATGGCCGGTTCTTCTTCTAAAGGTACCAAAGCCTCTAAAAAGCCGGCCTCCCAACCTCCAGCTGATGCTCCTAAGTTAGAAGTTCTTGGAGTTTCTTCAAGTTCTGAAGAGACGCGAGTACAGAAAAGTCAATGCCCCAACCCCTGTCCCAGCCCGAGCCCAAGGAGGAAGCTGAAGTTGATTAGCCAAAGGAAGAACCAGTGGAAGAGGTATAATACACTACTATTCTTCATGTGTTTTGTTTCCGTGCATATTTGTTAATGTTTGTGTTATGTTGTCGTTCTGGTACAAAAACCAATGGCAGATGTAGATGTGAAAGGGAAAGGGAAAGTTAAAACCAGAGGACCGAGGAGAATGAGTTTACGTGAAAAGAAACCCAACGACCTTGTTGTATCTCCCTATGTCGTCCCAGTAAAAATCCCCAAGCCACCCAAGCATAATTTCTTGAGCAAGAAGGATAGAGATGCTTTTTATGCTTGGTACCTTAACCAAAAGACTAAAAAAGAATTTATTACTGGATTTCAACATTCAGCAAATAAAGAACACTTCAAGCTCTTACTCCAAAACACTAGCTGGTTGTGGGATTATGTAAGTTAACACTAACCTTACTTTTGTTTAAGTTAATAATTTCTAGTATGATGTTTTCTGGTATGACTTTCTAATACTAGCTACTAATGTGTTTCTGGTAAGATGTTGGGTGTACATTTTATTTTTAAAATTTCTGGTATGATGTGTTGTACTGCTTTCTGGTATGAGCTAGTTGTATAAGAGTCTGCTATGACTTTATTTTTGCTTTTTTTTTTATTTTTTTCTGGTATTATGTATTTCATTAGTTTTATGGTATGTCATTCTTTCATTTTTCTATAAATTATCATTTGACTTCCTTAGATGATTTATTGCTTGAGCTTTCTGGTATTTGTTTATGTTTTGTGTTTCTAGTATGATGTGTTTTCATTTATGTGTATCTTGCCTGATGGTTTTCATGTCTTGAATTATGGTATGAAATTTTTATGTTTTTCTGGTATTATTCTCATATGAACTCTGGTATTGAATTATTAGTTTTTTTCCTATTTTACAGCAACTAGATGAAATGATTACATACCTCCGAAAAGCTGTACTTGAGTATCCAAAGGCTTATGGCCGTATTACCATTCTTCCCGTACCATTTGTCGACTACTTCAATGATGTGCGTCATAAACAATTCTTAGAGTCGAAAACTACAGGGACTTTTAATTACGGTGAAGAAATTGCAGGTTATATATTTGGACTTGATCCCCCCCCCCCCGCCGTTTTTAGCAAGAGCTTTTATGGAGTCGATACAATATACACTGCCATCAACACTTGTGGTAAACACTGGATAGCGCTACAGATATATTTAATTAAATGGTGTGTTGTTGTATATGACTCAATTGTGGATTGTATGTCTGATGGGGACTTGAAAGCTTTGCTCAACCCATTCCTTGTTATGTTTCCTCACATTCTGAAACTTCATGGACAATTTGAGAGGTTTGGGGACAATCTTGATAAGCCATTGGATTATGTTCGAAAGACAGCCAAAGAAATTCCACAGAACAACCCAAGGTGATTTCTACAATACTACTCATATGTTTCTGGTATGTTCATTAGTATGATGTTTTGGAAAAACACTTATATAATCTGTTGTCTACAATTGCAGTGGAAGTTGTGGTGTATTCACAATCAAGCACATTCAGTATTTGTCATGTGGACGAACTAATTTGTCAAACATATGTCAAGAACGGGTCCCAGCTTTCTGGGAACAATTTTGTTCTATTTTGTACCATAGGGAGTGGCGAAACCCCACGAGCCCTTTTGAAACTGAATCTGTCCTAAATGATGTAGTTGACTCTTGATAAACTGATATTTTGGTATTGACTCACTCTGTTGTAATATATTAACTCTCTTGTAATATGATCTTGTTTATGAATCAATAACAAGTATTCTGTTAATATAGTTTCTTTAGCAGAAGTGTTTAAGTTATGATTTAGGATTCTGGTATTTTATTTAAGTCCCTCTGGTATGACTATATATGGTATGTTTTTGTTATTTGTTATGCTTCTGGTATGATTGGTTTTCATATATGTGCCTCTGGTATGAGTTATTACTTACTAGAAATGTTGATTTTGTGATTTTATGGTATGACTTATTGTATTAGTATTTATGGTATGTGTTTCTGGTTTGTGTTTCTTGTAGTTTTTTTTCATCTATTTGATTCTGTTATGATTATTTGTTTACCAGAAACGTTGAATTTGTTATTTTATGGTATGCTTTATTCCCTAAGTTTTTGATATGCATATATATAGCCTGATTGTAATTCTTTTATTGGATTCTGGTATGAGTTTTTTATTTAGTTTTTGTTATTACATGTTGTTTTGCTTTTGATATGAGGACATTTATACATAAAAGAAACATATATTTATATAGTAACTGTTTTCTACATATTTGATAATGACAAATAATCAAAATTTGTATTTCTGGTATGTGTCTTCATTCTTTCTCCATTGGTTGATTTTGGCAAGTTTTTTTGTTATGGTCTACCCTGCCGCAACAGCTGCATTTCTTCTTCTTGCTTCCTTCCATTGATCCCCGTATCCTAGCTTTAGGCAATCTTCCGGTTCTCTTCCTCTTTATAGGAGGGTTGCATTCAATAGATGTAATGCAACTTGGAATATTTAAATTCTCATGATCTACGATTGAGTATATTGTCTCCTCATATGCCATCTTCCAATATTCGGTGCTGTAATAATTACTTACCAGAGATGCCGGATTCATTTTCGCCATCTTTGTTGCAGCTATTGCATGAACACACGGTATTTCCTCAATATCAAATTCCTTGCAAGTGCAACTCCTATCCACTAAACATACAACTTCCCTTTCCTGGTTCCATTGTACCTCAAACAACAGCCTTTTCGCATCAAGCACGTAGCATCCATACTTTGTTGCCTCCCCATATTTAGCTTGTATTAGGGCATCGACGTTTGGTGTTGTCATTTCTGTACATGATTCATCACTTTGCCTTCGCGTTGCAAACCATCTACCCACTGTCAGTCTGATAACATCAATGAGGGCAAGAACTGGATAACCCCTTGCATCACACAGTACACTATTTATACATTCTGCATTGTTGCTTGTCATAATGTTGTAACGTTTGGCGTTGCAAAAAACTCGGGACCAAGCAGCAAATCCAATTTCTTCCAACAGCTGCGCAACTACTACCTTCTCCTACAAACATTAGCAGGTACACATGAAGTTATATATAATACCAGAAAAAACATACCAGACACCTAACATGTTTCAATACCAAAAAAAGGTAATACCATAATCATTGCTCATCAATGATAATGTTCAATACCAGTAACATATCATGTATGATACCAGAAACGATCACAAAAAGCATACCAGAATTCATACCAGAGATTAAATTTAATACTAAAAATGATAATGTTCATACAACAAACCTAACATGCGTTCATACCAGAAACATTCATATCAGGTTCACTATTAATGAGAGATAAGGGACAATACCAGAACTGAAATAAACCACCAAAAATGAAATACTAGAAGCATAATATGATTGCATACCAGAAAAATAATATAAACCAGAATAAATATACCATATTTATATTTTCAAACAGTTCAAGACACTTATCCTTTCTGTAGCACCTAGCTGCATCCACGAACATTTGTTGAACTATATTCTTGGTTGACTTTTTCTTGATATTCCTGTTCCCCCCTAAACGTGCGTGCAAATAAGTTTTAAATTTATAAAAATAGAATAAAAGCAAGCGAACCCGCAGTGTACGGATCGTCGTAGATTAGCAAGTATTTCAGAGTATCGAACTCAGGGAATTGGTGAAACAAAACCAATTTCAAGTAATCGAGCAAGTAAAATGTAGAAGCTTTGCAAATAATTGGGGAAAACAGCAACCCTAAAGATCCATGTATCTAATTGTGGCAATCGATTCAAGATATACTATATATACAAGGACAGAGTTGAGAAATGCAAAGGTATACTAAAGTAAGGTAATGTACGGTGAAGTTCCAAAACCCTATATAACTCACCCAAAGACACTCTCTATAAAGGTTGTTGAGGCTGCAGTATAGAAAGGATCTAAGGATAAGGATTAATCTCAAATACCCATGCCCAAACCCAAGGAATAAAAAATAAGCTAAACCGGTTAAGGTTATGACACTCGAAACCGAAATAGAGGATGTTGAGTCTCACTACTACCTAGAAAAGGCAAGCCAAGGCTAGGTTAAAGCTAATCTTTAACTTTGGATCAAAGCAAAAGCAAAGTTCGTAAACCAGGGAAAATCACGGTTAAATCTTGGGAACCACGCCCGTGGAACTCAAGAACAGACCGTGATTTAGGGTGTCGACGATATTTCTCTAACTCTCAAGGTCCAATCAAATTACGATCGATCTATCATCATCTAAGCCACAACTATCAACCCTTCACCTTAGAATTGCTAAAGGATTTTAGCCAACAATCATTGCTATGATATCAATATTCAATTTAAGAAGAATAAAAGAAGAAAACCCTCGAAAACTCAAATAAAACTCAAAGTCAATCTCGAAATCCAAACACGAAGTAATATTTTTATGAATCTAGAAGAATAGGAACAGAAACCTCACAAAGATCTAGAGAAGTCACAAAGAACGGGGTGTCAATCCGTTCTCGAATGAAAATCCTAGAATATCCAAAGTACACAATCTTCCGAAAATAACATCCTTCTCAAATCTTCAATCCTCAAGAAAAATCTCCGAATGGCGGCTAAATGTCCGTATGAGAAAGTAAGCGACGGTAAGTGAATGTAAGCGAGCCTCCTTCAAACTCTCTTCTCTAGCCTTTTTATAAGGTGAGGTAGGGTTATGAGAAAGCCCAATGACGTAGCTGACGTGGCAAAATATGACACTTCACAAGATCATCGAAATCACGGCCTAGTACAACTTTCCACGACCGTGGTTTAGGGCGTGAAAACAGATTACGGTGCCATAGGATTTCCACGACCGTAATTTAGACCGTGTAACTCTCTGGAGTGCTCCAAACTCAAGTCACGTTCATGTTGCCAAATCCACGGCCGTGGTTTAGGGCGTGGAAGTCAATTTCCTTCTCCACGACCGTAATTCAGGGCGTGGACTTGCTTTTCCTCTTTCTTTGCCTTTGTTTCATGCAATCTTCCATCCATGCTCCTTCCTTAGCTTTTCTAATGCATCTCCTTGCCATCAAATGTGATTAAATACTCTATTCCTTCCTTATTTTGCTCCAATCCAAGCTTTATTCACTATAAACACAAAAAAGCTAGTGTAGATCTCTATATCGACAAAGTGGGTGAACTAGCTCACAATTGCTTCAAACACATATCTAAGAACACTATAAAGAGGGAAAACAACTAAAACAAGTGCCTAAAATATCGTCATATATCATGCTAACAAAATACCCCATACTTGCCACTTGCTTGTCCCCAAGCAAGGTTTTTAAAATCTTAGAACATAAGGTAGAATGAAATATGAATGCAAAACAAAACAAAACAATCTTTTTGGTTGGTGTGCTTCTAGTCAATAGATCATCGTCAAACCTTGCTTCATTCATCTTTGAAAACGCTTATATCCATAAACTAAAATATGCAAAACAAAGAAACTTCATAAATTGCAAATACTTCAAGACAAACATCATAACCTTCAAACAATGTCAAAATTAAGCATGTGAAACATCAATTTAGATCACCAAGTCAAATAACACTCTTATGATCTCAAGGACTTTCAAATAAGGCCAAGAATGCGAAAGAAGGTGGGAAACTTGTAAAGGAATGTGGTGTATGAATCCGGGAAGAAGGACAACACAAACTCTTTTCTTTTTACCATTTGAACTTCCACCAACTTAGAGCTTTGCTCTAGACTTTTGCACATAATTTTTCGACTTTACTTTTGGAGTTATGGACAGCGGTGCACAATAACCGAAGCCTAGGAGATTGGCGTTTCTCAATTCGAGATGCCTCAAACCCTTGATGCACATACCATAATCCGCTAGGAATATCGCTCAATCCGACTTTGGCAAGACACAAACACCCGGCTATGTGAATGGTGCCGAGTTACTCATCGTCATGATTGACTTCCCCAAACCTAGAATTTTCTTATACTTTGAAAACAATTGCTTTCATGGACCTCCCACATCAAACATGCCAAATTCAACTTTTTCCTAAATCCCGAATAGGTAAAGGAGGCAATTATTTCATTGAGGGGCTAAATGATCAAAGAAAGAAGTAAGAAATTCGAGGTGCCTTAATCATTTCATAAAGAAGTATAAGAACTTATATTGTGATTTCAACCTTTGTTTCTCAATATGATTTAGATAAAACTTTCACATTATGAAATTTGCAAGAAAGGATAAACAACATACTCAATATCTTCATAATTCACAATTCAATTTAAGCATATAATTGTCATCAAAAACTCATTCCACAAGTAGTTTTCATCATAGAAATCATCTCTAATCTTAGAAGCACAAATATTTTCAAAATTTTCAAATTTTTATGGGTTTTTCAAAGTCATTTTCATGCAATGCAGTAATGAAACGTGTGACAATGAAAGTAAATGCAAGTGTTCATAGAATCATCCAAGCAAAGTAAGTAGAGTTATTACAAACCATAGTCACACCCCACCCCATACTTGAAATATACATTGTCCTCAATGTTCAAAAGAAATAAAGAAAAGAAAGGAAAACAAAGAAATCACTAGACGGTGGTGGGGCGGCTCGAACCAATGGTCGATCAATGTCATCATTGTGGAGGAGGCGGCGGTGGAAATGGACGGAAGTCGGAGCTGAAATTCCGCCCAAACTGCTGGCGGTATATATCTCTCATCATCAAGTCATGCTCATCAGCCCGTACATCATAAGTGTCCTGGCGGATCTCCAAGTCTCCCACTCTCCTGGATAGATCGGTGGCCCACGCCGGTAGCTGTTCATACCAAGCTGGTGGCTGGCCATACCATGTTGGTGCATCTTGAGAAGCTGGTGATGCCGGTGCCTGTGCATACTATGGTGGTGGAGCTCCCATCCACTACGGCTGCGCTCCGTACCAAGCGGGAGGAGCGTCCATCCAGGTTGGCCTCTCACTCACACTAGCCCGGCGAGAGGAAGAAGAACCGGAGGGTCTAGAGGGTCGGGGAGAATGTCTAGGAGGGTCGGGAAACTATGCCGACAGATCCGGAAACGTACCAAACTCATGCTCATCACCTCCTCCCTCATAATCATCACCTCCTCTCATCTCATCATCAACACCCGCAGCTGAGACCTCATTCGGGACATAAGGAGGGGCTACTAGTCTATTCGCATGCATAGTTGCAAATGTCGCCTTCCAGTTATGACGTCCGGCCATAATGGAATACTCAGGAAGCCATGGGATACCTCTACCACCTCTATCCTCCCATGGCATGGCTGCGGTAGGTGGAGCTTGGTGGCGGGGAAAGATAAGACCTCTAGTCATGAGACTATTGAGACCTAAAGGTCTTGCCGCTATCCTAGTGCAAGCGGAATAGTCTATCCCTAGATGCATGGCTATGTGATTAACCATGCCTCCATATCCTATGTTCTCGGCCTCTTATTTTTCAGTTTACTCATGGTGGAGGCAAGGAGGGTATCACAATCGGCGGGTCTACCATAGAGCATGAAATAGAGGAGAAAGAGCTCATCGGTCTTAATCTTTTGGGGGGGTCTCGGTCCTAAGGAAGAGACACTCGGAAAGGACCCTATGAGCTACCTTCAAGGCTAAGTGGTAGATGAGCTTAGCCTTGGTGTCGGCCGGTTGCCAACGATCCTCACTAGCATAAATCATGGCAATATCCTTCCAAAAGTCCTTAGCGTATACCCGCTAGGAAATCTACCATTAAAACTCTCATGAAACCCAAAGAAGGCTCCAAACTGAACTATCGAGAACTCGTAGTCTTGCTCCATTAGCCTAAAAGATACGGTTCGGTTCATGTGGCTATGCTCAAAGGAGGTGACAAACTCCCTAGTGATCTCCTCATAAGCGTCCTCTCTAATGGCGGAGAAGACAATCAGTCCGGCTCTATCCAAGAGCCAAGTCAAATCATTCACTATGTTTAGAGGCTCAAGCTCCTCAAGGACTAAGTGACGAGGTCCTATGACCGGCCTCTTCTCCATTCTTTCTAGAGCTTCTAAGTAATCCTCATGGATGGTTGGGATTTTTGGAGAGGGTGGTGATGGTGGTTGGTTAGGAGGGGGCCGGGAAGAGGAAGAACCATATCCCTTTTGCTTCTTATTCCTACTGGACTTTCTCCTAAACATTTTATCCATGACAGAAAAAATCACGGCCTGTTCTTCCTTTTCCACGGCCGTGGAACTCCCAAAGACCGTGGTTTCTCTCTGTTTTACTCAAATCTCAACAAATCCACACCAAACTCAGCAATCATAGTCCTAGGATAATTCCAATTTCAATCCTATGCAGTTCTTCTAAATTCTTGCGAAAAATAGAGCCGAATTGACAAAGTAGAGAAAGTAGAGAACGACCTAGGTTTTGGATCTTTAAAATCCAAATTCCCTCTGCTGAGTGGATTGTTCACTTGATTCGTTGCTTGGATCTTATAGAGGATTGAAAATTCTTCACTTTAGGCCAAAAAATCACTTGAATCGGACTTCAAACGAAGAATTGCGAGTTGGGGAAGATTTTCGGCGATTAGGGCGTGGAAATTGGGTTTTGTGGTGTTTTTGTGAAGGAAGGTGGTTTATATAGTGGCCCGTAATTTTTTTGAAAATCACGGTCACTCGGGGGTTTCTACGGCCGTGGAAATGTACGGAGGCCGTGGTTTTGGTGAATTTTTGCCTATTTTGGACAATTACGGTCACCTGTTACTTCCACGGCCGTGGTTTAGGGCGTGGAAGTCTCTGTTGTGTGCCAACATCCAAGTTTCGTCAATTCCTTCCAACTTTTGCATCTCCCCCTTTGCCTAATCCTTATTCCTACATCCAAAAACATAACATACCGGAGGTATCGAGGGAAAAACAAAGCAAAAACAACTAAACTAGATTACTCTAAGAAAGAAAAACAAAAACGTAAGTGCAATACCTTGGGTTTCCCCCCAAGAAGCACTTGTTTTGGGTCCGTAGCTAGACCGTTCCTGTGCTTATTTGAGGGTAATCGGCGCGATTTCCTCAACCGGCAGCTCCGGTGAATACTTTTTAAGGCGTTGGCCATTAACCTTGAAACTTCCGCTATTTTCACCCCCCATACTTCAACTGCGCCATGGGGAAAAACACGTTTGATTAGATAAGGTACAGTCCAATGAGATTTAAGCTTACTTGGAAAGAGATGAAGTCTTGAATTGAAGAGGAGAACTTGATCTCCTTCTTTGAAATCCTTTGGAATGATATGCTTATCATGCCAACGCTTTGCTCTTTCTTTGTAGATCTTGGCGTTTTCATAGGCGTTCAAGCGGAGTTCTTCAAGTTCATTGAGGTCTAAGAGGCGTTTCTCGCCTACTTCCTTCATGCCAAAGTTCAACTACTTCACAGCCCAGTACGCCTTGTGTTATAGCTCAATCGGGAGATGACAAGGCGTACTGGGCTGTGAAGTGGTTGAACTAGCGTGTCCTCCACAAGGTATTGCAAAGTTCAACCACTTCCAGATTGCAATACCTTAGCGCTAGTTTTATTGGAACTAGCGTGTCCTTCACAAGGTAGTGAATGACAATGACGAATGACACTTTGCGTTTTGTCTTCCAGCACACATCTCCTAATGATGCCATCAGGACCTCTCTTGAAGAGTAGAGGTTCATTCCAAAAATATTGCCGGATATCCCTAAAGAACTTCTTCTTTTATGCACAGGATAATCCGGGAGGTATTTTCTGACAAACTAAATAGTTAACAAAATCAACAAACCATGGTTCATTACCTCTTGATATCTTGTCGATGCATTCCTCAATAATGTGTAAATGTTCGTCCGGGAAGGAGTCATCTATAGGTAGCTCGTCGTCTTCAGTGTGTGGTAGACGACTCAAATGATCCGCAACAGAATTTTCTGAGCCCTTCTTGTCACAGATCTCTAGATCGAGTTCTTGAAGGAGAAGAATCCATCTAATCAGCCTCGGTTTCGCATCTTTCTTGGCAAGTAAATACTGGATCGCAACATGATCCGTGTATACAATCACCTTTGCACCTACAAGATAAGAACAAAACTTTTCAAAGGCATATACAATAGCTAAAAATTCCTTTTCAGTTGTGGCGTAGTTGAGTTGCGCTTCGTCTAGCGTCTTGCTAACATAGTAGATAGCATGGGTTCGTCCTTCCTTCTTTTGCCCAAGCACAGCTCCTACAGCTACGTTACTCGCATCACACATAACCTCGAATGGAAGATTCCAGTCTGGAGGTTGGATAATCAGGGTTGAGATGAGAGCTTGCCGAATCTTATAGAATGCATCTAAACAATCATGCGAAAAGTCAAAAACTACATCCTTCATCAACAGATTAGTAAGCGGTTTTGATATCTTGGAAAAGTCTTTGATGAAACGTCTATAGAATCCAGCATGTCCTAGAAAACTTCTTATCCCCTTCACCGAAGATGGAGGAGGAAGTTTCTCTATGGTCTCTATCTTAGCTTTGCCTACCTCAATCCCTCTACTAGAGATTAAGTGTCCTAGCACAATACCTTCTTTCACCAAGAATTGACACTTCTCCCAATTAAGAACTAGGTTAGTGTCTTCAGACCTTTGTAACACAAGAGAGAGGTTAGATAGACAATTATCAAATGAAGAACCATAAATAGAAAAATCGTCCATAAAAACCTTCATTATCTCCTCAATGTATTCCGAGAAGATGGCCATCATACACCTTTGAAAGGTGGCTGGGGCGTTGCAAAGCCCAAATGGCATCCGTCTATAGGCAAACGTACCCCATGGGCACGTGAATGTGGTATTCTCTTGATCGTCCGGATGGATCGGAATCTGGAAGAAACCACTATAACCATCAAGATAACAGAAATATGAATGTTGTGCTAACCTCTCAAGCATTTGATCAATGAATGGTAGCGGGAAGTGATCCTTCCTAGTTGTATTGCTCCGCTTGCGGTAATCAATGCACATCCTCCATCCCGTGACGATTCTTGTAGGAATGAGTTCATTGTTCTTGTTTGTTATAACCGTCATCCCTCCTTTTTTTGGAACAACTTGAACGGGAATCACCCACTTGCTATTCGAGATAGGATAGATGATACTTGCATCAAGCAACTTAAGAATCTCCTTCTTGACAACCTCCTTCGTGATCGGATTTAACCGTCTTTGAGGTTGTCTCGAAGGCTTGAAATCTTCCTCCATTAGGATCTTATGCATGCATAATGATGGTTTAATTCCTACAAGATCCTCTATGGTGTATCCTAAAGCCTTTTTATGCTTCTTTAAAATAATCATTAGCTTATCATGCTCATCTTCACTTAATTCGGAACTAACAATTACGGGAAAAGTAGAATTAGTTCCAAGAAATGCATACCGAAGATGTGTGGGAAGTGGCTTCAATTCCATTGCTATTGATGCATTTGATGACTCTTGAGGAGTGTCCAATGCTTCCTTAGAAGTCTCTAAGGGTGTAGGAGTGGTGGAAGAGGGCTCAAGAGTATTTGTGGAAAGGACGTGATCATCCTCAGAAATCCCTTGAATTACGGCTCCATTGTCACTTCCACGGCCGTGGTTTAGGGCGCGGAAGTCAATTATGGCACCACTGGTGGTTCCACGGCCGTGGTTTTGGCCGTGTAACTTACTGGAGCTCTCTGAATAGCTGATTACGGTCATGTTGGGGGAAACCACGGCCGTGGAATAGCACGACTAGCCGTGATTCCTCACGTTTTCTGACCCATCATAGAGTTTTTCAAACTCTTCCTCATGCACTTCTTTTAGCTCCTCCAAGGCTTCAATCTCCTCATTGCAATCCTCTTCTTCTCCTTTATCCATGATGCTCATGGTGATAACCTTTTGCAATGGATCCTTGAATAGAATCGAGCTCACTTCTTCTCTAGATGCTTCCTCATCATAAACATTGAACATGTCCTCTCCAAGAGCTGGCTCTTTCACCAAAGTTGAGAGAACAAACTCAACATTCTCTTCACCTATGTCAAACGCCAATCTAGCATTCTTGCAATCCACTATACAACCGGATGTTGCAAGAAACGGTCTACCGAGTATGATCGGAACCGGACAATCTGCAGGAATGTCATGCACTACAAAATCAATTGGAATGTAAAACTTACCGAGCTTGACTGGGACGTCTTCAATGATATCGACGGGACGAGTTATGGATCGATCCGCCATGTATAACATCATCTTCACCGGTTTAGGTTCACCTAAACCGATCTTCCTACATAAAGCAAGTGGAATAATGCTCACACTTGCTCCCAATTCACAAAGAGCGTCACATGTGACTTCTCCTACTCTAATTGGAACGCAAAATGACCCCAGATCTCTCATCTTTGGGGGCATCTTTTAAGTCATCGTTTTGATGAGCTCCGAAGATTCCGAACTCATCTTGACTTCTCCAAAGTCCTCTAGCTTCCTCTTGTTAGAGAGGATCTCTTTCAAAAATTTCCCATAAGCGGGCAGACCTACAATTGCATCAATGAAAAGGTATATTAATATGCAGTTTTCTTATGAGTTCAATAAACTTACCGAATTACTTGTCTAGGCGCGCTCTTGCTCTAGACTGCAGGAATGGTAAGGGAGGTTTATAAGCTGGAGGAGGAACGTAGACATCTTCCTTCTCCTTCCCCTTATCTTTCTCCTTCTCAGTTGGGACTTCCACAAACTTGGGTTGCGGGTCGGTAGTTGTAAAGCCACTCCTAGTGGTGATAGCCATCACCCTTCCCTTTGGGTTATCCTCCGTCTTCCCGGGAAGCTTTCCTTGATCCCTAGGAACTCCTTCAGCCTTGCTGAACATATGGTTTTCTAAAGATTTTTGAGCTTTATCAACCTTCGTTATGTAGCACTCTAGCCCTTGAAGCTTTCGTAGAATTGTCTCCAACATAGGATCGGGCTTCTCCTTCTCCTTATTGTTCGAACCATTCGATGTTTGCCCCTGACTTTTCAAAGGGGTAGAAGAAGAGGGAGATGTTAGTGAATTTCCAGAATTTGCATAGGGATTACCGGAATTTTTTTGTTGTTGGTTGGAACGCCAATTGTTGTTGGAATTTTGGTTTTTGTTGTTATTCCAATTATTGTTGTTCCAATTGTTGTTTCGGTTATTGTTCCGGTTCCCTTGGTGGTTGTTGTTGTTACCTAAGTAGCCAACATCTTGCTCCTTTGGTTGTTGCAGGCCAGCTCTAATGATTTCCTTCAATTCCTTTATTTCGGTATTGAGGGAAAAGATTTGAGTTTGTGCAGCTTGTGTTAGCTTCACTCCCAGCTCTATCTTCCGGTGGGAATACTTCTCAATCACTTGGGCTTGCTTCTCAATGAAGTCCCAAACATCATCCTCTCTCATGTCCATGAATGTACCACAAGAGAGAGATTGGAGTTTGAATTGTGTGTCCACATCCAACCCCTAGTAGTAAATCTCTAGCAACTCAAGCTTTGAAATGTCATGGTGTGGGCAATCCAATAAGAGGTCCTGAAATCTTTCCCATGATTGAAACAAACTTTCGTTAGTTTTCATAGAAAATGCATTAATCTTACCTCTCAACTCCGCCGTCTTGGATGGCGAAAAGAGCTTGGTGAGGAACTCCGAAGATAGATCCTCCCATGTGGCCAAATTTGCAGCTGGAAGAGCTTGATACCAAGCCAATGCTTTATCCTTCAAAGAAAAGAAAAATGGCTTGATTTTATAGTTATTGTTAGTAGCCCTTTTCGGCTTCAATGTTTCCATTAAAATCTCAAAATTCTGTAAATGTTGGTGTGGAGATTCAGCACTAGTTCCACCAAATTGACTTTGGCGAACCATGGTAATAACTTGCGGGCTAAAGCTGAATTCCTGGATATCTTTAGCACCGAAATTCACACCTAGACGGCGTGGTTGCTGAATTGGATCCATCCTTTGCCCCAGAGTTCGTGGTTCATCCACTCCATTAGCAACTCTCACATCTCCAGCTGGAATGCGAGGAACAACCGGTGGTCTCGGGTTGTTACAAACGATATGAATCACCGGATCAATTTCTTCAAGTTCCGGCATGTCCGGATCTTCATCATCAGACGAATCATCTCTAATGGACTTAGTTGGTTTCTTGACCTTCTTCTTCTTCTTTGCATCATTCAGCTCCAACTTCATGTCCAACATCATCGCTTTGAGTTCATCAATTTGGAATTGATGACTCGTTTCCACGTCCACACGAGCTTTCTCACTCAACTTGAGTTGACGTTGAGCTTCATCCAACTCAGCTTGGATGTTTCTTTCATTATTTTCAGCCATCTTTTTCTCTTTCAACTTTCTTCTTAAGGTTCTCTCAAGTTCTGGATCGAACGGAACTAGATCTTTGGTAGATCTAGTCTTTCGCATATACCTAAAAGAGCCTGCAAAAAGCACTCACAAAAAGATATCAAATAACAAGAGCAAAAGCTCCCAAGCTCGACAACTGAAAACCGGAAATGGTCTTGACCAACTCCCCGACAACGGCGCCAAAACTTGTTTGCCCCTAAACGTGCGTGCAAATAAGTTTTAAGTTTATAAAACTAGAATAAAAGCAAGCGAACCCGCAGTGTACGGATCGGCGTAGATTAGTAAGTATTCCAGAGTATCAAACTCAGGGAATTGATGAAACAAAACCAGTTTCAAGTAATCGAGCAATTAAAATGTAGAAGCTTTGCAAATAATTGGGGGAAACAGCAACCCTAAAGATCCAGATATCTAATTGTGGCAATCGATTCAAGATATACTATATATACAAGGACAGAGTTGAGAAATGCAAAGGTATACTAAAGTAAGGTAATGTACGGTGAAGTTCCAAAACCCTATATAACACACCCAAAGACACTCTCTATAAAGGTTGTTGAGGCTGTAGTATAGAAAGTACCTAAGGATAAGGATTAATCTCAAATACCCATGCCCAAACCCAAGGAATCAAAGATAGGCTAAAACGGTTAAGGTTATGACACTCGAAACCGAAATAGAGGATGTTGAGTCTCACTACTACCTACAAAAGGCAAGCCAAGGCTAGGTTAAAGCTAATCTTTAACTTTGGATCAAAGCAAAAGCAAAGTTCGTAAACCAGGGAAAATCACGGCTAGATCTTGGGAACCACGGCCGTGGAACTCAAGAATAGACTGTGATTTAGGGTGTCGACGATATTTCTCTAACTCTCAGGGTCCAATCAAATTACGATCGATCTATCATCATCTAAGCCACAACTATCAACCCTTCACCTTAGAATTGCTAAAGGGGTTTTAGCCAACAATCAGTGTCATGATATCAATATTCAATTTAAGAAGAATAAAAGAAGAAAACCCTCGAAAACTCAAATAAAACTCAAAGTCAATCTCGAAATCCAAACACGAAGTAATATGTTTATGAATCTAGAAGAATAGGGACAAAAACCTCACAAAGATCTAGAGAAGTCATAAAGAACGGGGTGTCAATCCGTTCTCGAATGAAAATCCTAGAATATCCAAAGTACACAATCTTCCGAAAATAATGTCCTTCTCAAATCTTCAATCCTCAAGCAAAATCTCCGAATGGCGGCTAAATGTCCGTATGCGAAAGTAAGCGACGGTAAGCGAACGTAAGCGAGCCTCCTTCAAACTCTCTTATCTAGCCTTTTTATAAGGCGAGGTAGGGTTACGAGAAAGCGCAATGACGTGGCTGACGTGGAAAAATATGACACGTCACAGAATCATCGAAATCACGGCCTAGTACAACTTTGCACGACCATGGTTTAGGGCGTGGAAACAGATTACGGTGCCATAGGATTTCCACGACCGTAATTTAGACCGTGTAACTCTCTGAAGTGCTCCAAACTCAAGTCCACGTTCATGTTGCCAAATCCACGGCCGTGGTTTAGGGCGTGGAAGTCAATTTCCTTCTCCACGACCGTAATTCAGGGCGTGGACTTGCTTTTCCTATTTCTTTGCCTCTGTTTCGTGCAATCTTCCATCCATGCTCCTTCCTTAGCTTTTCTAATGCATCTCCTTGCCATCAAATGTGATCAAACACTCCATTCCTTCCTTGTTTTGCTCCAATCCAAGCTTTATTCACCTAAAAACACAAAGAAGCTAGTGTAGATCTCTATATCGACAAAGTGGATGAACTAGCTCACAAATGCTTCAAACACATATCTAAGAACACTATAAAGAGGGAAAAACAACTAAAAAAAAGTGCCTAAAATATCGTCATATTTCATGCTAACAGTTCCCTTTCAAGTGGTACATGCAAACTCCATGAGATGCTTTTGTGTAGTGCTTAGCAATACCATTCTTGATTGACATGTGTCTGTCCGATATACATAGTTGTTCCTTGCTGTCAGGGACAAATTTGTGTAAATGATAGAAGAAGAAATCATACGAGTCATCACATTCACGGTCAACAATCGCAAATGCTAGCGGGTATATTTGTTGGTTTGCATCTTGCGCTGTTGCAAGCAATAGCATCCCACCATATCGTCCTTTTGAAAATGTTCCATCAACTGATATAACCTTAAACAACGACAATCACCAATCAATTAGATTTCTGGTATACCAAAAAAGGATAATACTCATACCATAAACTTAATTGTTCAAATATATATCACTATACCAGAAACTGAGCTTGTAATTACATCAAAAATGATATTACCAAAAGTACATTTATCTAACAATACCAAACACTGAACCAGAAAAGAGCATACCAGAAACATAATTATACTGTTTACCAGAAACATAACTTTACTACTAGAATCTATATCATTCATGCATAATTGATAATACCAGAGGCATAAGTTTATTAATACCAAAACAAGGATTATACATTTCTCATTACTGAATATCCTTTGATTGATTGTCCCAAAGCAAAGAAGACATACTTGAATTTGATTTCATCATCCAATTGCAGTGCTACAATAGTGTTCGGATTTGCCTCTTGCAATCGATGTAAGTACACCGGCACACCCTTGTAGTTCTCTTCATTTGTTCCTCTTATATTGTCCTTGATAGCCTCTTGTGCCATCCAACATTTCCAGTAGCTAGCTTCTAAACAATGCTCGTTTCTCAAAATTCCAATAATTGTCTTAGGCTCGGGGAGTTTGTGTGTATTAGCATACCTGAATAACATAAACAATATGATTTTAATGTAGTTCATACCAGAATGGAAGAAAACAATATAGAATTGAATATTATATGTGATAATAAGCAATGGACTTACATTTTTGCAACTATTTCAGCAATGACAGGATACGAGACCTTTCTGCGGTAACTTCTCCTTGTATGGAATGAACAAGTGTGCTCTCTGGTATACTTTGTTAGTGTTAACACTTTTGATTTCTTGATTTTCGAGAACCGTACGCGCCACTTACAATCTTTATCTAGACATTGCGGAAGAATAGCAAGCTTGATAGACTTTGTTATTTTGTATTGTGTACATTCGGCAACAACATTCAAACACAATGCATTTTTCACTGCGTTTTTATCCTTGAACTTTTAACCAAGCTTAAGACCCCATTGAGTTTCTTCAGGTTGAACTTCAGTGATTGCATTGCTATTCTCTGTTTCTATTTTAGTCACACTGGGAGCAGGAACAATGGCAGTGTATGGATGATATTCATTAATTTCTTCAATTTCTGGTATAACAATTCTAGACTTTAGTCTCACACACAATGGCACACTCCAGCATGGTTGAGTTAATTGATTAACTTCAACAAAATCCTCGAAATCTTCTACCGTCTCAATATCAAATGTTTGCAATGCTTCATTTAAGGTATTCTTGTATGTAAGTTCCAATTTGTTCACTGTCTCATCTACTTGAAAACGTTTGGCAATCAACATCCTAATTTCTGGTATGCTAACTGGATCTCCCACAGTGATGGGTTTGCACACTACTTTATCCCCTATATATGTCCATTCATTGTCCACAAATTTCCATTCTCCTCCACAATAAACTACAATTTGTAAATGAGTCATGCCTAACAAGTTCTGTATATACCAAAAAAAACTATTATAGATATACCAGAAGTTAAAGTATACCAGAATTATGCACATCATCACAAATATCAAATGTTAAAGTATACTAGAATTATGCACATCATCATAAATACCAAAAGTTAAAGTATACCAGAATTATGCACAACACCACAAATACCAGAAGTTATAGTATACCAGAATTATGCACAGCACCACAAATACCAGAAGTTCAAGTATACCAGAAGTTAAAGTATACCAGAATTATGCACGACACCACAAATACCAGAAGTTCAAGTATACCAGAAGTTAAAGTATACCAGAATTATGCACAACACCACAAATATCAGAAGTTCAAGTATACCAGAAGTTAAAGTATACCAAAATTATGCACAGCACCACAAATACCAGAAGTTCTAGTATACCAGAAGTTAAAGTATACCAGAACTATGCACAACAACACAAATACCAGAAGATCAAGTATACCAGACGTTCAAGTATACCAAAATTATGAACAACACCACAAATACCAAAATTTCAAGTATACCAGAAGTCATTCAAATCATTATACTAGAGAATTAATGATACCAGAAAGACAATTATCATACCGCAAAAGAGATTATACCAGAATTCATTAATTCATACCAGAATTAAGAAAACAAACTAGCAACAATGTTCATACCAAAATCGATTATCAAATTGATACCAGAACAAAGAAAATCCAAATGTAATGGACAAAACCAAAATTGAAATCATAAGACACTCATTCATACCAAAAACATATTTTAAAACAAAACTAAATCTGACGACACCTTATACCAGGAATACAAGAATAATCTGATCAAAATTTCACAATGGTGAACAAAATACCAGAATAATATTGCTAAAAGATGGCGAGAGAGAGAGTAGAATATTGTGAGAGAGATACCTGGTTAGATCGAAGCGATTTCTGGTATTTGAAGTGTTGAACTACAATTCGATTGCGTTGTATTCGTTTTTGGTGTTTGATCGATTGATACCAGAGAAGATTGCAAGATCGATGTCCATTGTGAGAGAGAAGAGAGAAAATAGATCGATTGATACTATAGAAGCTTGCGAGAGGAGAAGATTGTGAGATCGAGATCGAGATCGAGAGGAGGAGAAGAATGGATTCAGATGGCTTTCCTTGAGCGTAACAGAAAAGAGAGAGAAGAGTTGAATTTTACCTAATTTTATGGTAAATATGAACGGTAAATTAGGATTTGGGGTATATTTTCTTATTGGAAAATATAAAAAAGCCTACTTAGTATCTTTGTTTCTTAATAAAGCCTACTTACCAAATTTACCCTTTATTAATAAATATAAACATTAAAAAGTATAAAACTAGAATATATAGAAAAACAACATGTCAAAATTAAAATCAACATAGTTCACACGTGATATTTAGATCCTTTGCTTTACCACAAACTAATATGTTGATTATGCACATATCACATATGCAATTTAATTGAATTTTAACTTAAAAATAGATATAAAAATTATAATTTTGTCACAAATATGTATATTTAATAATCTTATAATATTTTGTAATGCTAACTGTTACGCTAAGGATGTGTGCACGCAAAAGCCTTAAATTTATACTCGTTATATTCCTCCTAACTCCTAGCGAACCCGCAGTGTACGGGACGTTTCATAGTAGGGATAGTATTCCGAGGTCGAACACAAAGACTGAGGTGAGATTGATTCGATTAGTGATTAAGTTTAGTGAAGATCTAAGCTTAAGAAAAGAGAAAGAAATAAAGAAATGAAAATCTCAATGTTTTTGGTGGGTTTTTAGATGATTAATCAAAGACCACAAATCACGCAAAATAAAAAATAAACTAAGCTAGCAAATCAACACAAACAAACAAGCTAAACACGGGATATGAGATCAAAGAGAGACAAGCGGATTTTAGGGGTTGGAAATTCCGGTTATGGCATAGTACTCAAGCTATCTAATCATTCCTTGGATTAACTATAATATGTTGGGAGTGAGTGTTTCTAGATTGGGATCAATCACCGGGTAGGTCTCATGGTCCACTAGTCCGTCCCTAAGGTCTCATCACCGGGTAAGTCTCAAAGAACCTAAGGAATGGAATTCTACACAAACCGGATGGTATTCTAAGGATCTAACCTCTCTTTACCGGGTAAGTCTCGGAAAGGCAAGTCTAGAACACCTATCCTAGCACACTCAGTCCAATAGCGGCTTATGAGGCTCACTACTACCTAGAGTTTGTCATCTTCGATATCTAAGAGTAAGAATCACCGGGTAGGTCTCTTCTAACACTTAGTTGCTACACTAGGTCACCCTAGGATAGATTTAACTCAACAAACACTAGGGTTTCAACGTTCTAACATTCTAGAACTTAGACTCATCGAATCAAACAAATCAGACAAACCACGGGCTATTCTACCACTTCCACGGCCGTGGACTGGCAAGAACAAACCGTGGACTTCAATAGTGGCTTTGTTCAAGTAAATGAATCATCCAAAGGCAAATCTAAGTCCATCCTATCATAGTCCAGGCCATAACCATCCTTTCCTTACCCTAGAATCGCATCTATTTAGCCTACAACATACATCATCACAATCGAAATCATCAAACATAAAATCATGGCTTCCGTTTGCAAGATAATGAAGAGAAAGAGATGAACAAGTGAAGCAAGTAAAACCAAGCAGAAAGTAAGATTAGAAAGACTCACAACCCTTCAAAAGAAGGTTTAATAGATTCTTACAACCCTAGAAAACGATTCCGATAATCTTCACTCTAAAATCTATCAAAGGCTAACAATGGTGTCTTCTACTCTTCTTCTCCAATGGAGCTTTTCTCCTCCTCCAATGGTATCTCCCTTCCAAGCTTCCTATTGAGAGAATATTCTTGTTGAGAGTATGGGAGAGAGTGTGGATTTTTTTTATTCTGAAAATTGATGCCCTCACAGCCTTGCAGGACCACTTTTTATACACAACTTTGCAAGGGTCGGCCATGAGAATCGTGGCACAGCTGTCACAATCGTTTGGAAAAAACCACGGTCCATTTCCACGGCCGTGGAAGTGCCAGTGACCGTGGTTTTGGTGCCTCAGCTTGCTTTGGATCATTGAGTCACGATTTGGTGCATGGCTTGCACCAACAAGGTCCCATGGGTCTTCCTTAGCCTCTAGCTTGCATCCCAATGAGTCCGAAGGTGTGTCATCTTGATGAACGATCCTCAAATGTATCGATTAAGCTCCTAAATCTCCCAAAATACCTACAAAGCAATGCAAAAGTCCGTGTAGACGTCTATCTCGACAAAATACGTGAATTGAGTGCATACGTCGTGAACTAGTGCTAAACTATGCATGAATGAGTGAAAAATCTATCTAAATGATTACCTAAACCTAAGCCATAAATCGTGTTATCAAAAATACCCCATACTTAAGGTTTGCTCGTCCCCGAGCAAGTCCCAACTATAGACTAAGAGATGACATGATTTATGCGTGCAGAAAAACGACAAAATCTTTTTGGATTTGTGCTTCTAATGTTGGATCACCTTCATAGTCATGTTTTATGGCAATGGACAAGCAATTATGCATCAAAATAATGAAGGCACGGAAAGACAATTATACTTAACTCAAAAGCATGCATGAAATGTAAAAATGAAGAAGTCAAGATGATCATGAGCGTATTCAATGTAGATCACTAAGTCTTACACACATACAAATAGGTCACAAAGGCTTGTGAAATAAAAGGCCAAGAAACGTTGTGATTAGTGTAATACCCGGACATTTTTTTAAACTCTGTTAATACCGAATTCAACCGGTTTCCGAACCGCTAACTTTTATTCTTATAAATAAAAATAAAACGATAAGTGATTTCTAGCATTTTATGTGACCTCAATTCACATAAAATGATAAATATTATAAACCGTAAATATTTCCGTACATTTAAATACCGTACGAATTTTTATAATTCGTTTCACCCTTCGGTTAAGGGGTGATTAGGCCCAATTATTTTCTGGCCCAAAAGCCTTCAGCCGGCCCAATATTAACCTAGTCTCCTAATTAACCTAAACCTCCTAATTAACCTAATCTAAAATACAAACCGGCGCTTACCAATGTCACGCTGCGCTGAGAGGACGACTGGTGCTCTGTCAGCCAGAAGAACGCCGCCCATCGTGACTGCAATCGGATCGCAGGTCCGACCATCGACCAGCCAGGCGGCCTCCCTCTGCGCCGGACTTGATTTGTGTGCATCGACCAGCCAGGCGGCCTCCCTCTGCGCCGGACTTGATTCGTGTGCATCGACTAGCCGCCGCGTCGCTAGACCTTTGCCGACACTCGACCTTACACCAACTCGCCTTCGCTGTAGGGCAACCTTCTGCAACCGACGTCTTCGACGATGCTGCGCAGTTGGGATTTCTGCATCCCTAGCCATTGCGGACAGAAGAGGTAAGCCAGTCCATGTTGTTTCCTTTGACCTCTTTCTCCCTCGCGTTTTGTACGCCTCACCCCGGTCCTTGCAGCACCTCAGCCTTGCTGTCACCGCTGGAGTCGAACACCGGAACCTTGCTGCAGCCTCTAGGATTAGTGCATAAGGTGAGCAACTGTATGTCCTTCTGCTCCTCTATTTCTTGCACGTATCTAATGGGTACCAGTAAGTGCAGCCCTCCGCCACCTACAGAACGTGCCCCACTGGTCGAAGAAGAGCAACGCCGGGCCGGACCTCGTCGCCACCGATCAGAGAACGCCGTCCTTCTCCCTTGAACGAGCGGGTGAGTATTGTAGTTTAACGTCGGTTGATCGTAATTCTGTCCCCTCTACCCCTCTGCATTTGTTCATGCGTTAACCAGATGTTGGGTCTAACCTAACGCACTGTTGTATGTTGATGTAGAGTCACATGAGTATATGAATGTTGAATGTATAAGTGTATATATACGTGTAGGAGAGTATGAACATATATAAGTATATACAAGTACGAGTGTAAGATATAGTTATACATATATGAATAGATTGGAATTCTGGATATATATATATATATATATATATATATATATATATATATATATATATATATATAAGTGTATATATATAAGGATATATATAGTTATATATGTAGGTATATATATATATATATCAGTACGAGATGGGAGATATAAACATATGTAGATATATATGTATAAGTATACCGAGTAGTTACATAATTATGTGGGCAGAAGGAAAGGCTAAGGTATGTATGTAGGTACATGCATGTATAAGATTAGAGTACGGGTTTTGAACTTATAACCTCTAAGTAAGCTATCCGAGAGAAACAAATTGTGGAAATAAGTTCTAAAACTGAATGCTAGATTTTTAATGATAGATGTTGGAGAGATCCGGGATCAAGGGGCAAAATGGTCCTTTTAACCTAAGAGAAACTTTTCGTAACTTTTCTTCGTGAGTTTGTACATCTTAGAAGTTTATAACTTCTAAGAGTTTAGGGATGTGTTTTGATTCCCCTGCCTTTTTTTTGACAGCGTTTGAGTTACCACGAGTACGGACCGAATTGAGACTTATTAGAGTGTGATTTGACTCAAGTAAGTCCTTGCGACTTACTTAGTTGGTTTCTGGATATTATTTGAGTGATAATAGTGGTGTGTGTACCATGTGTGTTATAATAACAACTTGTTAGGACGACCGTTGTTATTATGTGTTAAGGCCCAAGTGTATGTATAACGGGCCGTGACATCACTGCCCAGCTTTGTCAGGAGACTGGGAGGTTCTCTATACCCAGACCATACAGGTACACGGTGAGATGCGTCGGATCCACTCCTGATGGGTACACGGGGGCGGAGGCGAGGTTTGGGAATCCCTCGTGTCACAAAATAAGTATCATTAGAGTGAATGACTTAAATGAAGATAATAAATGGATTGTTTGAAAGCATGATGAGTGTTTATTATTTTATGTGTGTGTGCTATTATTATTCTCCTAATGTTTAGATAACTAGCTAATGGTTGTCTTGTTGTGTTTTAGTTTTACCGCAGGTTAGAACAGCAGCTGAGTGATCCGGAAGTAGTGGTCAGCCGGGTCTCCGTACTCTTTAGAGTGGGGGTTTGGGTTATTGCTTTGTTGTATTTCCCTTTTGTTAAGACAGTTAGTCTTTTTCGTTGTTTAAGTACGATAGGTTGTTAGACTTTGTTGCATTCATTCTTTTACAGATACATTTTATGAATTTCGGTTTTTCTTATTTGTGTCTTGCTGCAAGATCCTAGTAATATTGTTGTCAAACTGAGGTCGGGACCCATTGTGAGGTCCTAACCAGTAATGTCCCGAGTTCTGAGAATTCGGGGTGTTACAACATGGTATCAGAGCTCTAGGTTGGCAACAATGGCACTTGAAATCTTTTGAAAGACCGAATAAGTACTTAAGCAGAACCCGAAAAGGGATCTGAGTTTTAAAAAGGACTTTTGATTTTCAAATGCACGCATAGTCTGGTTGGGAATAGAAAGTACGGCTGACCACCACTACTACCGCGGATCTCAGTATGCTTAGTATGGACTTTAGGTTGTTACTCTCTTTGGACTCATTAGCTTGATTATAATGATAGGTGATGTAGATAAGCATATGCCGAAGATTAGTAGAATTTATAGTTATAGTATGCTCTTCACGGAGATAATAATATGAGATCCTCGTTCAGACGACACACCTAAGTATAATTAAAGGGTTTCAACGTAAGGATAAGTACACTCAGCTTACGAGCATTAAGGTAGACTAACGAAGGATCACTTCTTCGAGCTTGTTGAGGAACGTGGAGACGGAAGAGTGAGGACTACAAGATAATACCCACGAAAATGGCAAGGGGAACCGAGTCAACGCAACGGGATCAAATGAAGGATATACAAGAGAGTAGTTCCGGAGAAGCAAGGGATGATCGCCAACTAGGGAATTTGAGAACGACAACTTAGAGGCTCTTCCAAGTTTTGGTAAAAGGACTTCGCAAACAAAGAGGATAATGTCGAAAATTGCCATAGACATGAAAGTCAAAAGGGAGATATAGTAGCGATCAAGAAAAGAGACATAAAATTTAAGCTCACTGACAGACTAGGAAGTGAAAGTGATGTCAAAAGCAAGGCGAAATATGATCACTCTCAACAAGCTACTTGCCACCATAATCCAGATTGACAACCGAGACAGTCAAAAGTATGGAAGTTAACACGAGATACTTTATCCATCCAAATAGGAAGAATTAAAGAGCTACAACTTGAAAGCTTACGCGTTGCCAGAAAGGGAAAGGTGGATTTCACCAACATGGAAGTGGAGTGATCTCGTAGAACACACGAGAATTTCGACATAGACCGTGATACAACATTAATCAGCTTTTGTAAAGGCAGCATTACAAGCAAAACCCAAGGAAGAAGAGTGTGTGAGAAGAGTATTGGTGAACTCGAGGGACCCCAATAACTTCTCATTCAAAAGGGATTAAGCTAACAACATTACAAGTTCACATTAGGGAACCGCAAATAGTCGATAACTCAGGTAAAAGAATCACAGAGATGTACCTACAAGCTACCCTAGAAGGATTGAAAAGTCTGTTGATGGAAGAAGAATGTTACAACTGGACTCGTAAGAGTATAACGATCTTACAAAAGTATAGATTGTAGGAGGAGCTAAAGAAGTATAAACAAAGAGACTGGAGGAGATATATTTCACCAAGTATATCAAGCCTCAAAAGTGATGGAAGAAAAGTAAGTCTATGATGTTGTAGAAGGTCAACTACATCCTACTTGGTGACAACTTAGAAGTTACATGAGCGGGTTAACTAGTGATGGTTAGTTAACCGATAAGAAGAATAACCACAAGGTTATAACGGAATTTTATCGACATCGGGTGAATTTCTTTCAGAGATTCACGACGAAAATGGTGAAGTTAAATCAATACAAGTACTAGTAGCCTGGATGGTAACGTTAAATGAATTCAATATGATACCTCTAATAAAGAAGTTAAAGAGAATTGTTGTGAGTAGTTGCTTACTACTGATTAAGGAAAGATACATATCAAAGTTAGTATGGAAGGATCTCTGTAAGAAGAACTAAAGGATTAAGAAGAAATAGATGATTGTGAACATGTCCTATGTTTAGCATTCCACACGATTAGGACTGAGGGTGCTCCTCCGAGAGAAGGTGGGATCAAACAGTCTAAATTGATAGAGAAAGCCCTTGTGATTAAAGATGTGACACAAAATAATTGGAATTACAAAGGCGGAACAAACATAGAGAGTATGATTTAAAGCCTTGATGAAATGTGTGGTTGAGTTGGGAGGTGATTGCAAATGGAATCTACATGTTGGCTAGAAAAGACATGAGAAGGAGTAAAGTTGAATGACTAAAGGCTGTTATAGGGATCCGGTATTACCCCAATAAGATGAATACCAAAAAGTGTATATATAAAAGTTTGATGAGAAATGGAAATACTCCATTGAAAATTCAAGCTGGACTGATGACCTAAGAGTTGATGAAAGTAATAAGACCAACCAACGTGATCCGTAAAGAGTGTACGAGAAAACTCAAAGGAATTTAACTAACTTACGGGGAGTAAAGATTTAAGAAGGTAAAGCGACATGAGTATAAGGAAAACATAATAAATGCGATGCGAAAAATTTGATTTGAGAGAAAATCATTTGCACCTGATGTGTCGTATACAAATGATACCATTAGATGTTTTATAAAAATCATACTATCAAACTGATGACACTATGATAGATTAAGTGTAAACCAAGCGCATAACTTAACCAGCGAGAAGGAAAATCATGTATCAAATTGCGGGTTATGATAAATTTTAAATAAAGTTTTGAGATGAGGATGTCCTTAGGAAATCTATGCAAGAGTACAAAGCAATTGAAGTTCCAACACAAAATGGGTAGTAATGATCAACAAACAGTTAGAGACCGATGCAGAGAAGAAAAATGTATAAGACGAGTCAACTAGTAGAAGAGTTCACAAGACAAGCTTGTAAAGCCAAAAGAGATAAAATGTCGACCGGATATGAGGGTCTAAGGTGCATGGAAGGGATACCTACTATGGAGCGTAGATGCAAATGTAGACTTTACAAGTGTGAAGAGGTTTTAACCTCCTCAAAAATTTAGGAATTTGAAAGAAATCGCAATGCCGGTACCAAAGAGTTGAAACCTGTAGCGGACACAACGGTGTTGCATGAAGGCTATATTGCTGGTAACACCAGCGAAGGAATGTATATATGAGAACGGCCTTGGTGGACTCGAAAGTCCAAGGTGACCCCAATTATCACGGGACCTAAGTCATCAAAACCGACGGTCCGTGTAAAGGGAACTACAAGGGGATGATAATTAAAGTCACCAGAACTACAAAGACACTTACCATCCATCGTTGAAGACTTGAAATGACTGTTTATGTCAGGATGAATTACCCAGTGGGGTGTTACAATCTCTTTGCCCGACCCTTGCTCTTGATGGAGAATATAAGTGGTCCTGCAGGCTGTTGCTAGAGGACACTTCCCACATTCTCTCTCACACACATCATTCCATTGGAGGATAGACTTGGAGAAGAAGAAAAACTCTCTCATTTTTGGGAAGAAGAAGAACAACATCAACTTAGAGTGGGAGTGGTCTTTTGAGTGAATTTTAGGGATTTTGGTTGAAGAACTTTTGGAAGCATTGTTAGGAAGATAAAACGAATTAGCGAAGCACGAAAGGATTAATCGGGCAGATGATGCTCACCAAGAATTTAACGCCAGTATAAGTATGAAAAGAGTAAGTCCGGGATACTGAGATAAGTCAATTATAGATGGACCGACGTCAGCTGAGGACGTGTAAGTGTTGGTTGGTATTGACGAGTAGATACCGTTAAGAGGAGACATTAGTGACTGTTGATTAAGAGGTAACTTTATCGATGCCTTGGAGGATTCCCCAAACAGGCAACGGCAACGACAAACTTCTGGGATGATCTAAGGATATGAAGAGAATTGGGTTAGAGGTTGCTTACTGGTTGGTTAAGAACAGACAACGGTTGAGTAAGAGAGTAAGGGTCTGTTTGAAGAAGATCTTGCTAGTATTAGAAGGGAAGTATATGCGGAGGTGAGTAAATCATGTTGACCCTCATAACAGACTACGGGTGATTAATGGGTGTCACAACAGAAGCGTGGTAGGCCCATAACCCACAGATGAAGAAAGTCAATGTTAGGTTAACTATGAATTCAAGTTAAGGAATTTGAGGACTATATGAAGATCTCCACTGGGAGTGTGATCTTGTATACAACAAATCGAAAGCCTGACAAGAAATAGGTGATGAGGTATTATTTGAGAAACAGTTTGACTGAACTATATTAGGGAGACAAGACCAAGTGAGAGGTCTTACAAAAAGCATTAACCACCTATTAAAGTGTCGGGAGATGTCTCCGATCATTGTTTTAGAAGTTATAGGCGGGATCTTCCGAAAAGTCAAGAGCAAATGGATTCAATAGAAGGAAGGAAGTTTATTGTTATTTTGATAGTCGCCAAAAGATTTAGAGGAGAGTATTAGACGTAATTATCCCGAGTTCTCTGCGGGGTTAGATGTTACTACTGTGTCGACGAGTTAGTACTTGGATGTGGTGTTGTTGGGCCATTTATATTGGATTGAGTGATTACGCTTTATGTGATGTGTGTCTGAGTATAATGTTTGAGTAGTTGCATGGTTGAAAACAAAATTTGTTTATGAAATTATAACTTACAAAGAAAGTCGAATGAGTAGTTACATTATTCTAAGTTTCGGGACGAAACTTGTTTTAAGGGGGCACTGATGTAATACCCGAAAATTTTTTTAAACTCTGTTAATACCGAATTCAACCGGTTTCCGAACCGCTAACTTTTATTCTTATAAATAAAAATAAAACGATAAGTGATTTCTAGCATTTTATGTGACCTCAATTCACATAAAATGATAAATATTATAAACCGTAAATATTTCCGTACATTTAAATTCCGTACGAATTTTTATAATTCGTTTCACCCTTCGGTTAAGGGGTGATTAGGCCCAATTATTTTCTGGCCCAAAAGCCTTCAGCCGGCCCAATATTAACCTAGTCTCCTAATTAACCTAAACCTCCTAATTAACCTAATCTAAAATACAAACCGGCGCTTACCAATGTCACGCTGCGCTGAGAGGACGACTGGTGCTCTGCCAGCCAGAAGAACGCCGCCCATCGTGACTGCAATCGGATCGCAGGTCCGACCATCGACCAGCCAGGCGGCCTCCCTCTGCGCCGGACTTGATTTGTGTGCATCGACCAGCCAGGCGGCCTCCCTCTGCGCCGGACTTGATTCGTGTGCATCGACCAGCCGCCGCGTCGCTAGACCTTTGCCGACACTCGACCTTACACCACCTCGCCTTCGCTGTAGGGCAACCTTCTGCAACCGACGTCTTCGACGATGCTGCGCAGTTGGGATTTCTGCATCCCTAGCCATTGCGGACAGAAGAGGTAAGCCAGTCCATGTTGTTTCCTTTGACCTCTTTCTCCCTCGCGTTTTGTACGCCTCACCCCGGTCCTTGCAGCACCTCAGCCTTGCTGTCACCGCTGGAGTCGAACACCGGAACCTTGCTGCAGCCTCTAGGATTAGTGCATAAGGTGAGCAACTGTATGTCCTTCTGCTCCTCTATTTCTTGCACGTATCTAATGGGTACCAGTAAGTGCAGCCCTCCGCCACCTGCAAAACGTGCCCCACTGGTCGAAGAAGAGCAACGCCGGGCCGGACCTCGTCGCCACCGATCAGAGAACGCCGTCCTTCTCCCTTGAACGAGCGGGTGAGTATTGTAGTTTAACGCCGGTTGATCGTAATTCTGTCCCCTCTACCCCTCTGCATTTGTTCATGCGTTAACCAGATGTTGAGTCTAACCTAACGCACTATTGTATGCTGATGTAGAGTCACATGAGTATATGAATGTTGAATGTATAAGTGTATATATACGTGTAGGAGAGTATGAACATATATAAGTATATACAAGTACGAGTGTAAGATATAGTTATACATATATGAATAGATTGGAATTCTGGATATATATATATATATATATATATATATAAGTGTATATATAAGGATATATATAGTTATATATGTAGGTATATATATATATATATCAGTACGAGATGGGAGATATAAACATATGTAGATATATATGTATAAGTATACCGAGTAGTTACATAATTATGTGGGCATAAGGAAAGGCTAAGGTATGTATGTAGGTACATGCATGTATAAGATTAGAGTACGGGTTTTGAACTTATAACCTCTAAGTAAGCTATCCGAGAGAAACAAATTGTGGAAATAAGTTCTAAAACTGAATGCTAGATTTTTAATGATAGATGTTGGAGAGTTCCGGGATCAAGGGGCAAAATGGTCCTTTTAACCTAAGAGAAACTTTTCGTAACTTTTCTTCGTGAGTTTGTACATCTTAGAAGTTTATAACTTCTAAGAGTTTAGGGATGTGTTTTGATTCCCCTGCCTTTTTTTTTGACAGCGTTTGAGTTACCACGAGTACGGACCGATTTGAGACTTATTAGAGTGTGATTTGACTCAAGTAAGTCCTTGCGACTTACTTAGTTGGTTTCTGGATATTATTTGAGTGATAATAGTGGTGTGTGTACCATGTGTGTTATAATAACAACTTGTTAGGACGACCGTTGTTATTATGTGTTAAGGCCCAAGTGTATGTATAACGGGCCGTGACATCACTGCCCAGCTTTGTCAGGAGACTGGGAGGTTCTCTATACCCAGACCATACAGGTACACGGTGAGATGCATCGGATCCACTCCTGATGGGTACACGGGGACGGAGGCGAGGTTTGGGAATCCCTCGTGTCACAAAATAAGTATCATTAGAGTGAATGACTTAAATGAAGATAATAAATGGATTGTTTGAAAGCATGATGAGTGTTTATTATTTTATGTGTGTGTGTGCTATTATTATTCTCCTAATGTTTAGATAACTAGCTAATGGTTGTCTTGTTGTGTTTTAGTTTTACCGCAGGTTAGAACAGCAGCTGAGTGATCCGGAAGTAGTGGTCAGCCGGGTCTCCGTACTCTTTAGAGTGGGGGTTTGGGTTATTGCTTTGTTGTATTTCCCTTTTGTTAAGACAGTTAGTCTTTTTTGTTGTTTAAGTACGATAGGCTGTTAGACTTTGTTGCATTCATTCTTTTTACAGATACATTTTATGAATTTCGGTTTTTCTTATTTGTGTCTTGTTGCAAGATCCTAGTAATATTGTTGTCAAACTGAGGTCGGGACCCATTGTGAGGTCCTAACCAGTAATGTCCCGAGTTCTGAGAATTCGGGGTGTTACAATTAGGTGGGAATTTTTCTAGGCTATGTGATGCTAATCCGGGAATGGAACTAACTCCACAATTTTGTCCTTGATCAACTTCTCACAAGTGTATATTTTCTCCATCTTTTCTTTCTTTTCTTTTTCTTTCACTTATTTTTGAGACAATGGCATTGGTGTACAAAAGCCGAAACCTTGGTGATTAGCCGTCCTCGGGTTTTTTCTATTTTTTGAGGTGCATCCACACCGGGCACACATACCAAAGCTCGTTAGGACTATTGGTTTATTTGAATTTTGCAAGGCACAAACACCCGATTATGTGAATGGTGCCGAGTTACTCGTCATTTAAACCAACGTCCCCAAACCTATATTTTTGTCTACACTTTCACAACAATTTCAGCATTTTATTCATAGCATTCTTTCATCAACATCTTCACCCCACACTTGCTTCTCACACACCCAACACACTAACATGCTCCTATTCCCGGATGGGTCAAAAGAGGTCAAATTTATATCAATTGAGGTGCTGAAACATCATGATCAAGATGAGAAGTAGAGAAAGATGAATTGCCTCATTCCTAGATGATGTGCAAGAACTAGCATGTAATTTCGATTTTCAATACTCAATCCAATCAAGGCAAGCATCATAATCACAAATCATTCATGGGGTTCAAGATAAGTACTTCAAGTCCACATATGCATTCATCAATTTAACACACAAGGCCATCCATAGTCAATTCACACAACAATTTCATCATAAGGGTCATTCCCAAGTTTAGAAGCACTAAATTTTTTTTTTCTAATTTTTAAATTTTCTGATTTTTTGGATTTTCGAAATATATATGTACAATGCAAGACATGATGAAGCATGTGACAATATTAAACTATCCTAGATGCTAGTGATGCAAAGGATCATGCAAACCCCACCCCATACTTCGAAACACATTGTCCCCAATGTGGTATTCAAGTAAAGAAGAGTGAAAGAGGGTTCTCACAATGTAAAAATGGTTTGCTTCGGTATTTGGGATTGCTCAAGTGGATTAATGGTGGATGATCCTATCAACAATGGTAGAGAGCTCTAAGTGTTCATCAAGGCGTCGAGACCCGCGCTAGGCACCGCTAGCCGTCCAAGTTCCGCGTCCGCTCCACCCATAATTGACGAGGGATTCATCATCATCATTCATATGCCATGCAAGGCTTCCATGCTACCAAGACTCTAGCACACACAAAAAGCACACCAAACACACAAAAACAGAAAAATCAAAAACAAAAACGAAAAGGGAAAAACGTTACCAATGGGTTGCCTCCCATCAAGCGCTTCTTTAAGGTCATTAGCTTGACCAAACTCGGGGACGTCTCATTCTAGGTGAAGTGGGGCAATCATGTCCACCGGAGCTCCCGGGATATACTTCTTCAACCGGTGCCCATTCACCTTGAAATCTCCACAATGCTCCCCTCCTATCTCAACCGCTCCATGGGGAAAGATCTTCTTCACCACATAGGGACCGGTCCACCTTGACTTTAGCTTTCCGGGGAAGAGCCGCAGCCTTGAGTTAAAGAGAAGGAAAAGGTCGCCTTCACTCAACTCCTTCGAGATGAGGCGCTTGTCATGCCACCGTTTGGTCCTCTCCTTGTAGATCCGGGCATTCTCATAAGCATCCAACCGGATCACCTCAAGGACGTTCATGTCAAGCAACCTCTTCTCTCCGGCCTCCTTGAGGTCAAAATTCAACCACTTAATGGCCCAATATGCTCTATGCTCCATCTCTACCGGAAGGTGGCAAGACTTGCCATAGACTAGCTTGTAAGGAGTGGTGCCAATTGGTGTCTTGAAAGCGGTTCTATATGCCCACAAGGCATCATCAAGCTTCATAGCCCAATCTTTTCTCGTTCTAGAGACCGTCTTCTCAAGAATTCCCTTTATTTCCCGGTTGGAGATCTCCACTTGGCCACTAGTTTGGGGATGGTAAGGTGTTGCCACCTTATGAGTCACCCCATACTTAGCCAAAAGTGCTCCAAAGTTCCTATTAGTGAAGTGCTTCCCTCCATCACTTATGATCACCCTTGGTGTTCCAAACCTAGGAAAGATCACTCGGTTGAAGAACCGCACCACAACCTTGGCGTCATTTGTGGGAGAGGTGATTGCCTTCACCCATCTCGAAACATAGTCTACCGCCAATAGGATGTAGATGTTGCCGCATGAAGGAGGAAATGGTCCCATGAAGTCCACACCCCACACATCAAAAATCTCCACTTCTTGTATGTTGTTCAAGGGCATCTCATTCCTCCTTGAGATGTTACCCGTCCTTTGGCAAGCATCACAAGCTACCACAAAGTTTTGCACATCCTTGAACAAACTTGGCCAAAAGAAGCCCGATTGCAACACCTTAGCACTTGTCTTGTGTGAGCTAGCATGCCCTCCACATGGCAAGGAATGACAATGGCGGATCACACTTTCCACTTCATCCTCCGGTATGCATCTTCTAAACACTCCATCCGGCCCTCTCTTGAACAAAAGCGGCTCACTCCAATAGTAATGCCTCACATCCTTGAAGAACTTCTTCCTTTGGGCATATGGCAAACCGGGAGGCACTTCCTCACATACAAGATAGTTCACAATGTCGGCATACCATGGCTCACTTCCTCTAGACACTTGGAATAAGCACTCCTCCACCATTTGCAATTGCTCATCCCGGAACGAGTCATCAATCGGGATGTCATCTCTTTCAAGTTCCAATGGAGATAGTCTACTAAGGTGGTCCGCCACAGAGTTTTCGGACCCCTTCTTGTCCCGGATTTCCAAATCAAACTCTTGAAGATGAAGGATCCACCGAATCAACCTAGGTTTGGCATCCTTCTTTATAAGGAGATAACGGATCGCAACATGATCCGTATAAACAATGACCTTCGCTCCAACAAGATATGAGCGGAACTTCTCAAATGCATACACCACCGCTAGCAACTCTTTCTCGGTGGTAGCATAATTGAGTTGGGCATCATCTAGCGTCTTGCTAGCATAATAAATGGCATGTGTGCACCCATCTTTCCTTTGCCCCAAAACAGCCCCAACGGCTACATCACTTGCATCACACATGATCTCAAACGGTAAACTCCAATCCGGAGGTTGCATGATAGGTGCGGAGATCAAAGCGTTCTTCAACCTACAAAAAGCCTCAAGGCAATCCTTGGAGAAAACAAACTCAACATCTTTCATTAGTAGGTTAGTAAGAGGCTTCGAAATTTTAGAGAAATCGTTAATAAACCTCCGGTAAAAACCGGCATGCCCTAGGAAACTCATTACCCCCTTCACCGAGGTAGGTGGTGGCAGCTTCTCTATCGTTTCAATCTTGGCCCTATCAACCTCAATGCCACGGTGGGACACCAAGTGTCCCAACACAATGCCTTCACTTACCATGAAGTGGCATTTTTCCCAATTCAAGACTAGATTAGTCTCCTCACATCTTTTCAAAACCAAAGACAAGTTAGCCAAGCAATTATCAAAGGAAGAACCATAAACAGAAAAGTCATCCATAAATACTTTCATGATATTTTCAATATACTCCGAAAATATAGCCATCATACACCTTTGAAAGGTGGCGGGTGCATTACACAACCCAAATGGCATTCTCCTATATGCAAAAGTTCCCCATAGACATGTAAACGTGGTTTTCTCTTGGTCATCGGGGTGGATAGGGATTTGGAAGAATCCACTATAGCCATCTACGTAGCAAAAGTGAGAATGTTGAGCTAACCTCTCTAGCATTTGGTCAATGAAAGGAAGGGGGAAGTGATCTTTCCTAGAGGCCATGTTAAGCTTCCTATAGTCAATACACATCCTCCATCCCGTAACCGTCCTAGTTGGGATTAGTTCATTGTTCTCATTAGTCACTACGGTCATCCCACCCTTCTTAGGAACCACATGCACGGGACTAACCCACTTACTATCCGAAATAGGGTAGATGATTCCCGCATCTAGCAACTTAATTATCTCTTTCTTGACTACCTCTTTCATTATAGGATTCAATCTTCTTTGATGTTCAATAGAGGGTTTATGGTCATCTTCCATCAATATCTTATGCATGCAAAAAGAGGGCTTAATGCCAACAAGGTCATCAATAGTATAGCCAATGGCTTTCCTATGCAATCTTAGCTCATGCAACAACCTAGCAAGTTCATCATCATTCAAGCATGCATTCACAATTACCGGATATGTAGAATTATCACCAAGAAAAGAATACTTCAAATGAGAGGGGATCGGTTTGAGTTCAAGTTTAGGAGGACCTTTATCGAGTGGAGACGATCCAAATAACGTTGGTTGAGATGAATCCAAAGCAAATGAAGGCTCCTTAAAGCTTGATCAACAACAAGGGCTGCTTCTGGGGAAACCACGGGCAACTTCACGGATCCTGGCACATCCACGGCCGTGGACCTTGCAAAGCTTGCTCTTCGGAGCATTCGAGAGAGATCCACGGCCGTGGAAGCATCTTCACGTCCGTGGTTCCTACAGGAACTCAACACACTTTCGTGGACTTCAAATTCAGCTCTTGTCTCCTTTTCTAATGCTTCCAAGGCCTTGATCTCTTCATGCAAGCCTCCTCAACACCTTCCTCCATCAAACTTAAGCTAAGAACCTTCTCCAAGGGATCCTTGATCAAGATCGAGCTCACAACTTCTCTAGACTCTTCTTGCTCGACTATGTTGAATACATCCTCATCAAGGGTTGGCCCTTTCATCATTGTGGACAGCTTGAACTTGATATTCTCCTCTCCAATGTTGAAGGAGAGAATTCCATTTTTACAATCCACCAAGCATCCGGATGTAGCCAAGAAGGGTCTCCCTAAGATGATGGGAACCGGATAGTCCGCCGGGATGTCCAAGACAACAAAATCAATCGGCACATAGAACTTCCCGAGTTGCACCGGTATATCTTCCAAGATTCCAACCGGATGAGTAATAGAGCGGTCCGCCATGTAAAGGGTCATCTTGACCGGTTTTGGCTCTCCTAGCCCAACCTTGTTGTAAAGTGCAAACGGTATGATGCTTACACTTGCCCCAAGATCACAAAGGGCTTCATACTTCACTTCCCTCACTCCGATTGGCACACAAAAAGATCCCGAATCTCTTAGCTTAGGAGGCATCTCCTCCTTCATCGTTTGGATCAATTCTGAGGACCTCTTCGTCATCCTTACTTCTCCATACTCCTCCAACTTCCTTTTGTTGGAGAGTATTTCCTTCAAGAACTTGCCATACGCCGGCATACCTAAGATAGCATCCATGAACGGAATGTTAATATGCAATTTAGATATAAGTTCAAGGAATTTACCAAAGTGTTTGTCCAAGCGAGCTCTTGCTCGTGATTGTGGAAACGGTAGCGGTGGCTTGTATGGAGGTGGTGCCACATATGTTGGCCCATCATCCTTGCTCTTGCCTCCATCTTCTTGCAATATCTCTTCCTCTACCACTACTTGCTTTCCCTTGTCATTTCCCTTAGGTAAGGGATCCTTTATACTCAACCCACTTCTCGTTGTGATGGCCAACACTTGGCCTCTTGGGTTGTCCTCGGTTCTTCCGGGAAGTTTTCCCGGATCTCTATGAGTTTCACCCACCTTTTGGAACACTTGTGCTTCCAACACCTTTTGAGCTTTAGAAATGGAAGTCACCGTGCTGTCAAGACCACTCAACTTTCCAAGCAATTGCTCAAATATCATTTCAGTTCTATCCTTTGGAGGTTGAGTAAATCCGGGTGGAGGTTCTTGTGAAGCTTTTGGTAGTGGAGCTGCGCTTGTGGAAGCGGGAGGGTTCAAGGCTCCATCCGGGTTAGAATAGGAAAACCGGGGATGGTTATGGTTTGGCCGGTAATTGTTGAATTGCCGGTTGTTATTGTTGAAGTTCCTTGGGCCTTGGTAGTTGTTGTAATTGCCCCTTCCCATGTAGTTCACATCTTCCTCCTTGGAAGACAAGTTTGCTTGCACTTGCACTTGAGGGGTTGCTTGGTTCTTCAAAGTTATAGCACACAACTCCCTCAAAGACTTTAGCTCGTTGTTGATGGCATCAAGCTTGAAGTTGCTCATGGTGACTTCACTCACCTCATATGCTCCCGCTTTCCTCCCTTCACTCTTCCTATGGGAGTACTTCTCAATCACTAAAGCTTGTTTCTCTACAAACTCCCAAGCTTCATCCACATGCTTTTCCATGAAAGTTCCACCGGAAAGAGATTGGAGCTTGAATTGGCTATCTTCATCAAGTCCTTTGAAGTAGATCTCCAATAGCTCAATTTTCGGTATACCATGGTGTGGACAATCTAGGAGAAGGTCTTTGAACCTCTCCCAAGATTTTAATAAACTCTCTCTATCCTTCTTTACAAAGGCATTGATCTTCCCTCTTAACTCGGTAGTCTTGGAAGGTAGGAAGAACTTAGTCAAAAACTCGGTTGTCATCTCCTCCCAAGTACTCACTCGCCCTTGTGGAATAGATTGATACCAAGCCAAGGCTTTATCCTTAAATGAGAATGAGAAAGCCCTAAGCTTATGGTTGTTGCTTGTAAGAGCTAGGATTTTTGAATTCTAAATCAACATGATTACGGTGGTGGATTAAACATAATCATTGATAGTAATATTGGGTCAACTTGCGAACGGGGAGAAATTGACAAGCTTAGATTCCACTATTGAGTTTATAGCCTGAGATTGACCTTGAGGGAAAAATTCTACCTTTTCATCCGGAGAATAGTTTTTACCGCCAGTATTATTTGAAGCATTTGAGAGCTTCAATTAATAAAAATGCAGTTAAGAGAAATGATCAGGACATCGGACATGTCCTAGATATGAAATAACATGGAAAGGCAAAATGGCCAAAAGAGTCGCTATTTTGTTTCTTAGCAGCTAAGAAAGACGGCTTAGGAATATGCATTTATAAGGAAATTGCATAATAACTACCCACACAATATTCCGGAATTCTTGTTCCAATTTCGAAAAGTTTGGAGAAAGGACCCAAACCATCTTCGGATCGGTAATAGGATAATTATCGATTTTGCTAAAGGATAATGCTAGAGGATAATTATCCACTTTGCTAAAGGATAATGCTAAAGGATAATTATCGATTTTGCTAAAGGATAATGCTAGAGGATAATTATCCACTTTGCTAAAGGATAATGCTAAAGGATAATTATCGATTTTGCTAAAGGATAATGTTAGAGGATAATTATCCACTTTGCTAAAGGATAATGCTAAAGGATAATCATCGATTTTGCTAAAGGATAATGCTAGAAGATAATTATCGACTTTGCTAAAGGATGATGCTAAAGGATAATTATCGATTTTGTTAAAGGATAATGCTAGAAGATAATTATCGACTTTGCTAAAGGATGATGTTAGAGGATAATTATTGACTTTGCTAAAGGATAATGCTAGAGGATAATTATCGACGTCACTATAAATAGAGGAAATTCATTCATTTCCTTTCACATTTCCTCGTAAAAGCTCTCATTTCTCTCAACCTTCAAATTCAGATCTACTCTTCGTTTGTAATCCAATTTCTAATCCGTTTGAGTTTTCGGATTTCTTTCTTCGTCCTCTTCATTTTGGTACCGAGCATCTGCGTTTCCGTTGAAGTTAAGACCAGGTCGAGCCTCCCCCTTACATGGCCGGTTCCGTCGCTCAGATTCCGGTGAATCTGATACTTTCCGAGCGTAGCCAGCGTCGCTGTGATTCCGAATCTTCTTTCGGATCGTCAATCGGGTTAGTAACGAATAAGTTATGAATTTATTCGTTTTCCGTATTGCGATTTGGCCTAAATTGACCTTAGGCTTCAAAATGGATAATTGGAAATTCCATTATACTCGTTACATTATTCTGGTGATTATGGGTTATTTGTTTGATGAGATTTAATGACTGTTGGGTTCATAAACTGCCTGCGGGCAAAACGTTATTCTGGTAAAATTTAATTAGGAGTGTAGGAAAAGCTATAAGCTAATTAAATTCAAAGGAATGAATTTAATTGATGTTTGAAGCAAGAAGTTTAATACGAGGAATATGATATTCTCGACAGGTGTTGTTGAAGACGGTAGACTAACTATAGCTTAGTTGCTCAGTGAGCGTATCCAGGTAAGTCTTCGGACTTACTTAGCTTCGATCTGCAGAAACTCGTGCCTGAGAGATTTATATCTTGTTGTGTTGAATTGTGATTGATGTTATGCATTCTGATGTGTTATGTGTGAAGCATGCTAATGTTACTGTTGTGTTTTATGATGAATATGATTATATGATGTGATGTGTAAAGCATGTTTAATGTTGTTGTTATGTGTATCATGTTAAGGTTAGGTGAAATGATTAAATTGATAAGTGTTAGCCTATTGAGGCGTGATATTATATGACATGATAGACCTGTTGAGACGTGTGATATGATGACGACCTATAAAGGTCAAGAGTATGTTAAGTGAGTATTTTGTAGTGAATACCGGAGCTTGGCCAGGCCCGGATCACTTGCGCGTGTATAAGAATGATGCCGAGTCTGATGGACTTCAGGCTCGGGTCGCACACCTAATTAAAATGGTAAATGTTTGCATTAACATGAACGGGAAAATGTTGCATGTGGTTAGAGGGTTAAGACCATAACCCGCCACGAGAAATCCTGGCCCGTAGACTTGATCAGTCTGGCTACGACCTAAGAGCAAATGTCTGAATTAACCTAATCTGGGCAATGGTGAGCTCACACCAAAGCCAGAATCATAAATAAATGGTTCCGGATTAATTGGTCCGGGATCACAAATTGTAAATTGCATACTGCATTCACGTGCATCATATAAGCATGATATCATCTCATGAGCACGATATATGGTATTTGAATATGTGTGTTGTGTTGTGATGTGTTGATATAATCTCTCGTGGATAGATTATGATCGGTAGCTAACGGTTTTAAACCGAATCTTTTTAGGTAATGTCGACCATAGGATCGCTTCAGGGATGTCAGCTGCAGGAAGTGGACAGCCGGGGCAGTGTTAACCCAAGGGTTGGTTGAACTACTTTTGAAACTAATCGCTTGCAAGAGAGTCTTTTGTTGGTTGTGTGCAACTGTGTACACATGTTGATTTTAGGCTGAAGTTTTAAGACACCTGTTCAGGTGTCATGTTTTGAAGTGTCGTTTTGGGATATACATACTAACTACATGCATGGTTGCTATGTAAATGTTTTCTAAATGACAGGTTGAATGTTTTCAATATTTCTTCGTGCTTCTTGTTGCAAGGTCCTATTTGTGAAGTTGTTGTCAGGCTAACTGATGGGACCCAATGTGTGGTCCTTAGCCTAGTGACGTCTTGGGTTACTTAAAACCCGGGTCGTTACATTGCTTTCCAATCTAGGCGGTCTAAGAGTCTCCATCAAGATCTCATAGTTTATCAAGTGTTGATGAGGAGACTCTCCTTCCATCCCTCCAAATTGATTATGCCGGATCATTGTAGAACTTGAGGGCGGAGCTCGTAATCATGGGCTGCGGGATCTCCTAAATTCACACTCGGACGGTGTGCTCTTTGTGCCGGATCCATACGTTGCCCCAACATTTGTGGCTCTTCAATAGCAATGGGCACAACCCGAATATTAACCGCCGCCGGCTGCGGTTGCGGTGGAGGTGGAGGTTGTTGACGATTAAGCTCTCTTTGCACAAGAGCTTGCCTAATCTCTTCAATCTCCCTCCTAGTTGCTTCTTGCCTCTCATTGGCAAGTCTCCTTTCATTCTCCAAAGCTTCATCCCTTATCCTAATTTGCTCTAAAGCTTCATCTAACTCAGCTTGGAGATCTCTTCCGGCCATCTCTTTTCCCCTTTTAATGCTCTTGGATCTAGATCTAAGGGTTTTCTCCGGTTCGGGATCGAATGGAGCTAAATCCTTGCCACGAGATCTTCGCATACACCTAAAGAGTGAGAGATGTCCTGAAAAGCAAAGACACAAACCAAAAAGAGATCAAAAGCAACAAGAAAGACCTACACTATAAACAATCACAAAAAGACTCAATCTAGACCTAGTTCCCCGGCAACGGCGCCAAAAACTTGTTACGCTAAGGATGTGTGCACGCAAAAGCCTTAAATTTATACTCGTTATATTCCTCCTAACTCCTAGCGAACCCACAGTGTACGGGACGTTTCGTAGTAGGGATAGTATTCCGAGGTCGAACACAAAGACTGAGGTGAGATTGATTCGATTAGTGATTAAGTTTAGTGAAGATCTAAGCTTAAGAAAAGAGAAAGAAATAAAGAAATGAAAATCTCAATGTTTTTGGTGGGTTTTTAGATGATCAATCAAAAACCACAAATCACGCAAAATAAACAATCAACTAAGCTAGCAAATCAACACAAACAAACAAGCTAAACACGGGATATGAGATCAAAGAGAGAAAAGCGGATTCTAGGGGTTGGAAATTCCGGTTATGGCATAGTACTCAAACTATCTAATCATTCCTTGGATTAACTATAATATGTTGGGAGTGAGTGTTTCTAGAATGGGATTAATCACCGGGTAGGTCTCATGGTCCACTAGTCCGTCTCTAAGGTCTCATCACCGGGTAAATCTCAAAGAACCTAAGGAATGGAATTCTACACAAACCGGATGGTATTCTAAGGATCTAACCTCTCTTTACCGGGTAAGTCTCGAAAAGGCAAGTCTAAAACACCTATCCTAGCACACTCAGTCCAATAGCGGCTTATGAGGCTCACTACTACCTAGAGTTTGTCATCTTCGATATCTAAGAGTAAGAATCACCGGGTAGGTCTCTTCTAACACTTAGTTGCTACACTAGGTCACCCTAGGATAGATTTAACTCAACAAACACTAGGGTTTCAACGTTCTAACATTCTAGAACTTAGACTCATCGAATCAAACAAATCAGACAAACCACGGGTTGTTCTACCACTTCCACGGCCGTGGACTGGCAAGAACAAACCGTGGACTTCAACAGTGGCTTTGTTCAAGTAAATGAATCATCCAAAGGCAAATCTAAGTCCATCCTATCATAGTCCAGGCCATAACCATCCTTTCCTTACCCTAGAATCGCATCTATTTAGCCTACAACATACATCATGACAATTGAAATCTATCAAACATAAAATCATGGCTTCCGTTTGCAAGATAATGAAGAGAAAGAGATGAACAAGTGAAGCAAGTAAAACCAAGCTGAAAGTAAGATTAGAAAGACCCACAACCCTTCAAAAGAAGGTTTAATCGATTCTTACAACCCTAGAAAACGATTCCGATAATCTTCACTCTAAAATCTATCAAAGGCTAACAATGGTGTCTTCTACTCTTCTTCTCAAATGGAGCTTTTCTCCTCCTCCAATGGTATCTCCCTTCCAAGCTTCCTATTGAGAAAATCTTCTTGTTGAGAGTATGGAAGAGAGTGTGGATTTTTTTTTATTCTGAAAATTGATGCCCTCACAGCCTTGCAGGACCACTTTTTATACACAACTTTGCAAGGGTCGGCCATGAGAATCGTGGCACAACTGTCACAACCGTTTGGCAAAAACCACGGTCCATTTCCACGGCCGTGGAAGTGCCAGTGACCGTGGTTTTGGTGCCTCAGCTTGCTTTGGATCATTGAGTCACGATTTGGTGCATGGCTTGCACCAACAAGGTCCCATGGGTCTTCCTTAGCCTCTAGCTTGCATCCCAATGAGTCCGAAGGTGTGTCATCTTGATGAACGATCCTCAAATGTATCGATTAAGCTCCTAAATCTCCCAAAATACCTACAAAGCAATGCAAAAGTCCGTGTAGACGTCTATCTCGACAAAATACGTGAATTGAGTGCATACGTCGTGAACTAGTGTTAAACTATGCATGAATGAGTGAAAAATCTATCTAAATGATTACCTAAACCTAAGCCATAAATCGTGTTATCACTAACATATATAAAAATTTATAGAAAAATGAATGATTTAGTGAACTCTCCGTTCACAAATAATTGTTGTATTAGTATTTTGCACACTTATTAAGAAAACTATGAAATAAATGTATAAAATAAATGTCAAAATAGCTAAATTGACAATTATTCTTTAACAAATATATAAGGGTAAAACGACAACTGTTTGTGAACGAAGCGAGTATAAAATAATTTTTAATATATTATAAATATAAATTGTGTTAGATGACAATGTAAAAAGAAAGTAAAAGATAATAGAAGAATTTGTTAAAATGTATATAGAATGTATTTAAAAATAGATAGTAGTTCACATATTTTTTCAATTAAAAATTTGTAAAAATAAGAATCATACAAAAGTGACATGTGGTGAAATGAATAAAAAAATGGCATTACTATCTTATATCTATTAAAGTAGAAGCCTCTATTGCCACGTGTCAACGCCATGTTTCTCGAAGCCTAAAAAATTATTTTAAAAAGTGAATTCTAAATGTTAAGATAAATTAAAAATTGAATTCTAAATTTTTTTTTATAATATTTAAATAATATTTTTATAAAAATAGTTTTTAAAATTTTTATGGATTTTTTTTTACCAACAAACATATTTTAACAAATCAATTTAAAAAATTTAATCAATTAGAAGAGATAAATACTTAACAGAGAATTAAAAATCATAATAATGATTATAATTTCATTCTCCGGATTTTTATTTTACAAAAATATACATATAAATTTCTAAGTATTAAATATTTATTAAAACTCAAACCGCACGAAGTGCGGGTAATACACTAGTTAAATGTTAAGAGTTTTTGCTTTAATATTAGGCATTAGCATACAAATATATAGATACAATTTAATAGTTAGTCATTTATAAGACTGTGTATCCATATTGTTATGGCTTTTGGGTTTTTTTAATTGTGGCTAAATTGAACGTAAAATTTATATTAAAATTGATACGACTTAAAGTTGTTTAAAATAATTTAATGAGTCATACATACAAGTCGAGTATAGCTTAATGTAAGTGACATAGTATAAATTCTCTTTAAACAAAAATTTGTTGTTGAGTTTAATGTAAATTAGTATTGTAATATTATATTAGTATGATGCATAAATTATTTCAAATAAATTTTAGTTAAATTGTTTATAATTTACTCAAGAAAAAGTATAAGAAAGTAATAATCATATACTTTGATTGTAATTTATAATATAACTCGTGAATTAATTAAGTTTTTATACACATACAAAATAATGATGATGATGTTGGCCAAATTTGACTTTGTATGTACATGCAAACTATAGTACTATCGTGTTATTGTTCATAAAATAAATTCTTATACTTTGAATTTAAGTTATTTCATAATATAATACAACGGTTAGCGAATGAACAAAGATGGAAAAATAGTTAGTGATCATATACGATTTTACTAACACATATCATATTATTACACAATATACATCAAACATTTATTTAAAATTATATTTTAATTTTTATTAATTACCGTTTAAACTTATTTTTTTAATTTAATAAATTAATTTTATTAATCTATATATTTATAATTACATAAATTATAAGTATACTAATTACTTATAAGTTACTACCAACAAAGTGCTTTTGTAAAATATCATTACTTTTGTGAAATGACTTTCTCGAATAACCGAATTGTGGAAGGCTAGACAATTAATTATGGAGGTCTTGTTTAAATTAATTCTTAATTTTAAAATATATTAAGTTAGAATTAGAATCATAAAATAAAATTAAAATTATTAAATACATTAAATTGTGGAGACCATTTTTTTAAAACAAAAAAAAGTCTCAAGTACATGAATTCAACTTATAATATTACTTTAAATTATAAATACATCAAAACACCATAATGATTGTATTTTTCATTAATGTTATAACTAAGAAATAGTGTATACATTATTTTAATAGCCTCAAGTACCTAAAATCAACTTGTAAATTCACTTTCAGTTATAAATACATCAAAACACCATAATAATTTTATTTTTCATTAAAGCTATAACTAAATAATAATTGATACAATATTTTTATAATTATAATAAATCATCAATTTACAAACTAAATTTACAAGTGGCACTTTTTTTTTGTTTCGAATAAAAGTCAATAGACTAAAGTAATGAAAAACAACTTGTAAAATCGAAAATGTGGCGGGTAAGACTCGAACTTTGATCTTCGAGTTGAGAAAAAACTTTTGTAAGAATCCTCAACCACTAGGATATGGAGGCTTCACATTTTTAATTCATACACAAAAATAATATAACAACAATTATTAACTAAGAAAAGGTTCTCTCTTGCGCATGCGCTCACCTCGCACATAGGGATGTAAATGGGTGAACAACCGCCCGACCCAACCGGTTAACCCAACCGATTATGCAGGTGAAAACCCGATGAACTCCTGTTGGTGAGTGAAATTGATGTGTGATGGAATGGATATGAGTGTAGGTACAACCACCTACCAACCGACCAAACCGATCTTAACCACGTGTTTATCTCCACATGCTCAGGTTCAGACAGGTGTTTTTAACTCTCTTAGTCAAATGGTATAGTTTAATCGACCCGACTACAGTATTTTTTACTTGAAATATGAATACGTTAAATTGACTTAACAAAGGAGACCGACCTATTAATATGAAGAAAAAAAATACAATAAGTTCGAGCATGTCGAAATCGACTTGTCACAAAAAATTAGTTCAACATGAAAACAATAAAATCCTAAAAATGTCGACCCAAAAACAATCGAACTTGATTATACTCAAAGTAATTCAACCCGGATTTACCCGATACATAAACTATACTGACCTAGAATAACCCGATAATTGAAGCGACCGACCCGAAGTAGACCGTGAACCCGAATTTCAAATGTACAAATCATCCCGACCCGGCCCGAGGCCGACCCGAATTAGCCCGATAACCGATTAAAACAACCCAAAATGGCCCGAGAACCCGATTATCAGTTGTGCAAGGACACCCAACTTAACCCGACCCGACCCGGATAAACCCGACATGACATTATAGACAAATTTGATCCGACTCAAAGTGACCCAAAACAAAATTTACCCGACCCGAACTCAACCGACCCGCCCGTTTGACACCTTTAAATGCATCTACACAAAGCGATCATTTGTATGATGAAGATGATTATATTTTACGGTACAAACACAATTGCGTGTGTCTATATATAGAGAGATAGGATTATGAAGGAACTAAAGATATAGTAAGAGTAAGAAGCTCTCACAAACACACCATTTTATATCATTAACAATCCATATTAAAAGTTTTTAAGGTAACAAATAACTAATTTATATGCAAACATTTACTTTTTTTATTACCAATGGACTTTAAGTCAAAGTAATGATCGTTATTTTGTTTTTGTTTTTATAAACACGTTCGTTACTTCTTCTTTTTTATGAACAAGCATTTAGTTAGACCCTCTTCTGACTTAATGTTTGTTTATGCTTAAAAACAAATCGAAAAGAGTTGTTAATAATCCATGACGTCACTAGGTTAGAGACCATACAATGAGTTTCATTAGTTAGTTTGACAGCAAATTCGCTTGTAGCATCTTACAACAAGAAGCACAACAAAATCATTAAAAAAAACATTCAACCTATTTATTAGAAAATAATTACAAAACTTCGTCATGTATGCAAGACATGACAACACAACAACAAATGTTTCACACACCAACCTTCAACTTGCAAAATCAACAAACTTACAATGCACCGATTTACCATGTGTATACATAGCTCATGTGAACGAGGCCGGCGAACTCCTTCTAAGGTGGTGCTTGTAACAGCCGTCTTTTTGCCTTCACCGCGACCCCTGCAGCCAGCCGCGGGTGCGACCGACCCTAGATCGCGGGATCTTTTTTATTTCTATTTTATTCTTTCCTTAGATAGAAGATCCGATCTTCCATCTTATGGCCGGCTATCCTATGATCTTCTAACCCTAAAAAGGACCTTCCCTTATCTTTACCAACCATTTCCTATAAATTCCCGCCTTCTCTTCCTTTTTTCGTTTCTTGCTTACATCTTCTTCAACCTTGCGCAAAGCTACAACCTTTTCCTTGTGTTCTTCTGCAGAACGTGTAAGTCTTCATCCCTTTGATCCTTTTACACATTCATGAACATGCTGCATGCTTCTTCCTTCTGTTTCTCTTACTCTTTTCGTTCTTCTACCCTTCTTCACAAGAATCAAGATCGAGCCTTGATTCTTGTTGGCCTTTCCGTTGTTGATATGTTGATGTTCACAAGCTCTCTGTGTTCAGTGTTAACGTGTGTGAAGAGTGAAAGAACCAAGCCTTGGTTCCTTGATGTAGTTCTTCTGTCAAAAGAGAAGACGCCACTTTTTGTCAAGCCGCCGCCCCCGTGCCTCGAGTGTCCCGCCACCGCAACTGCAAGCTCGTGCCACCCCTGTAGTTCTTCTGCAGTAACGGTTCGCTCGAAAAGGTGTGTATGCAAAAATGCTTTAAATTTATATCCAAGAATCAAGCCTAACGATAGCGAACCCACAGTGTACGGATCAATCGTAGTATGAGCTAATATTCCGGAGTCGATATCAGAGAACCGGTGAGAACAAACCAATAAAGGTAATCTAGCTTCAAGCAATGCAATTATAACAATAAAGAATATATAAGCAAGAATAATGGGAATGCAGATTCTAAAGATCCAAGTATCCGGTTGCAGTATTCGATTCAAGATGTCTAAGGATGTGTTCGGACAGAGTTGGGTATCAAGGTATGTATATCTTCGGTACGAATGTTGTCCGGGTTAAGATCCGACTTCCCTTTTGTCCCCCCCCCCC
>BSUD01000001.1:53870732-53909871 GCA_033239045.1 Fagopyrum esculentum
CCCCCCCCCCCCCCAAGGATTCTACTTAACGGATGTTGAGTCTTGTCAAGAAGAGGTTACGAGGATAGGATTAAACTCTCACACCAACCAAAACTCAAGGAAAAGAAATATAACGGATTGAGGGCATGACACTCATCTTCACCTAATAGAGGGGTTTGAATCCTCTATCACCTAGAGTTTGTAACACTCACAATCAGCAAAGCTAAGGCTAGAAAAGGTTAAAAAAGGTAGGATTTATGCAATCTTGAACTTTGGATAAAGGCAAAAGCGAAACGTGCAAAATAGAGGAAACCACGGCCAGATCTTGGGAAACCACGGTCATGGTTCCTTAAGAACAGCCCGTGGAAATCCTCGTTCGAGGGTTTCTTCTCACAACTCTTAGGGTCCGATCTGTAAAGGCTCAATCTATCATCATCGATACCACAACCATCAACCCTTCGACCTAGAATCGCATGGGGTTTAGCCAACAATCACCATCGTAATCAATTCAAGATTGAGAATAGAAATCAAGAAAGATATGCAACCAAGAACACAAAGAAGAATAAACTCAATCTTCAAAGAATCAATAACTCAATCAATCAAATAATATAATCCCAGAATGTGTTCTCAAAGACTAAATCAAAGACTAGAACAATCTCACAAATCTCTAAAGAAGAACCAATGACTTCTTCAATGTCCTCCAACGGTGAAACATCTTTCCGAAAATAGAATCCAAGAGGCTTCCTTCCGGCCTAAAGCGTGATCTTCGTCCAAAGCGAGATATCCGAAAATGCAGCCGTCAACCTCCTTTTATAAAATAAAACAAGGTCAAAAGGCTCGTTTCTTTCATGTTGACGTGGCAATTAACGTAATGGACTTTTCCGAAGAAAACCGCGGTTGACGTCACAAAATCACAGCCGTGGTTTCTCCCGTGGCGACTCTCGACCTTCGTTTCCACGTGCGAAATTCAATTAATTATCGAAGCCCTTGCCGTGGAACTTTTTTTTTGACTGTGGTTCTTCCTTTTCGACGCTTTTCACCCTTGCTTCACTTCATACTTCTTCCAATGATGTTCCAATGCCTCCCAATGAATTCCTTGTTGACCAACACTCAGTGAATGGCTCTTTTCCATTCCATTTCAGCTCCAATTCACCTAAAGTCACAACAAAGCTTGTGTAGATCTCGAATCTAAGATAATAGGTGTATATACTCGATAAATGCTACAAATGCATGTCCATGTACTCAAAAGGAAGGGAAAAACTACATATATGCACATCTAAACTATGTCATATTTCATGTCATAAAAATACTCCATACTTGCCTCTTGCTTGTCCCTAAACAAGGTTCAATCTAGAATACAAAGATGTATGAAATATGAATGCAAAGACAAGGAAAAACACAATATTTTTGGATTGCTTCTATTCAAAGATCGCTCTCTACACTTGTTTCATGGTTTTCCGAAAATCGTTATGTGAACAAAAGGATTCATGCCTTGAAAAGAACAATCACATCTTGCAAAAGTTTCAAAACAAGCATTATAACATGAAGCAAAACCAAAATCACTCATGGGAAAAATCCAATTTGGACCACAAAGTCAAACATCAATCTCAAAGATCTTAAGGTCTTTCACATAAGGTCAAGAAACGTGTTAGGGTGGGATATGTATAAGATATGTGGCGCAAAATCCGGGAAAGAGGACAATAGCATCACAAACTTTTCAAGCACACTTCAACTTCCACCAATAGAGCTTTGCTCTTCTTTTTCAACACAATTTTCGACTTTACTTTTGAGATCAAAGATAGAGGTGCACAATAACCGAAGCCTAGGAAATCAGCATTAACTTAATTTTTTTGACTTGCCTCAAACCGTGATACACATACAATGACTCGTTAGGAATATCGCTCAATCCGACTTTGGCAAAACACAAACACCCGGCTATGTGAATGGTGTTGAGTTACTCATCATGATGATTGACTTCCCCAAACCTATTTTTCTAACACACTTCAACCATTTTCAACTTCAAACTTCACACTTTTACACAATTCGCATCCTAATTCCCGGATAGCTAAGAAGGGGCAAAACATATACATGAGGATCTAAAAGCGTGATCAAGAAGAAGAAATGAATCAAAATGAAACGCCTCAATCATATCAATAAGAAGTGCAAGAACTTATAAAAGTTGTTTCAACCTTCAAATTTTCAACATGATTTAGATCAATTTCCAAATAATAAAACTTACAAGAAAGCTCAACAAAATATTGAAATTCTTCACAAATCAAAATTCATTTCAAACACATAAAAATCATCAAAAATCCAATTCACAAGTAGTTTTCTTCATCAAGATCATCTCCAATCCTAGAAGCACAAAAATTTTAAGATTTCAAAAAAATTTTGGTTTTTTTTTTCAAAAATATCGGATGCAATGCAACAATGAAACGTGTGACAAAGGTAATGAAAGATGCAAAGGTACGATGGTCATACAAGCAAGCAAGTATCTCAAAGTGATTACAAACCAAAGGTATTCAACCACCCCATACTTGAACCACACGTTGTCCCCAACGTGTAATAGAAGTAGAGGTAAAAGTACAAGAAACTCACAAGTTTGATGGAGAGACTAAAAAGCGAATGTCATCATCAAAGTGGAGGCGGGAATGGATTCCATGCCGGGTCATAAGGGCGGCTGAACTGGGTGTGGTTTTGGGGGTTTTTTGTTTCAGCTTTGGAGTGAAGTGTGGCCTTTTACACCTTTTGTGGAAAATTGGAAAACCACGGCCCCTACTAGCAAAACAACGGGCGTGGAAATCTATTTTATCCCGTGGAAAATTGGAAAACCACGGCCTCTCGAATAGCTTTTCCACGGTCAAAAATAGAAATCCACGGTCGTGGAAATCTATTTTATCCCGTGGAATCCTTGATTACGTCCAAAATTCCATGTTTGACGGTTTTTTGCTTTACTTCACTTCTCTTTGGAGATTTCCTAGTTCCTGTCATCCAAAGACACAAGAAAAATTGGGAACGAACCAACGAAAACAACAAAAACAAACTAACTAAACTAATCTAAGAAAAAGGGAAAAGAAAACGATACCTTGGGTTGCCTCCCAAGAAGCGCTTTGTTTAAGGTCCGTAGCTAGACCGTTCCTTTTTGCTTCTTCAAGTAAAGTGGGTGGTTGCAAGGTCCTCGATCTAAACTTCTAGTACGTACTTCTTCAGTCGTTGACCGTTGACTTTGAAAGTTCCGCATTGTTCACCCCATACTTCAACTGCACCATGGGGAAAAATACGCTTAATCACAAATGGTCCGGTCCACCGAGACTTCAACTTACCTGGAAATAAACAAAGGCGGGAGTTGAAAAGAAGGGCAAGATCGCCTTTTTTCAAATCCTTCATAGCGATGTGCTTGTTGTGCAACCTCTTCGTCCTTTCTTGGGAAGCTTGAACGTTCTTTGATGTGCTCTTTACCTTATTATGCCTTCTAGAGTTGTCTCCAGATGTTTGTAAGGGTGGAGAAAAGGTGAAACAATGTTTTATAATGTTCTTGAGAGGGGAGGAAAAAACTTTGGGAGTTTTGAATTCCACGGGTTCACTGTTACTTCCACGGTCGTGGAACGAACCGTGGTTGCTCTCGACTTGCGGTTCCACGGTGTAATTGTTAGAAACCACGCCCATGGAACTTTGGTTTTGGCCATCGTTTGAGTCTTTCCGTACTTCCTCCACAATGTTCTTTATCATGCTTCCTTTTGTTGGAATGTCGGGTGATATGAGATTGACAGTCTCCTTTAATTCCTCTTCTTGTATAGCAAATTCTACATCTTCCCCACCGATATTGAAAGATAGCTTGGCATTTTTGCAATCAAATTGACACCCTGAAGTTGCTAGGAAAGGTCTCCCAAGAATGATTGGCGTCGGATAATCTGCAGGAATGTCCAAGACCACAAAATCTATAGGAAGGTAGAAGTTACCAAGCTTTACGGGATTGTCCTCTAGTATGCCAACGAGTAAGGTGGTGGATCGGTCGGCAATATGGAGTATTATTTTCACCGGTCTAGGTTCTGCCAAACCCATTTTCTCACATAGTTCAAGCGGGATGACGCTCACGCTTGCTCCTAGATCGCAAAGTGCAATGTACACGCCTTCTCCAATCCCAAGGGGAACGCAAAATAAACCTGGATCTCTCAGCTTGGGTGGCATCCTCTCCGTCATGGTTTTGATGAGTTTGGATGACTCGGAAGTCATCTTTACTTCACCAAAATCCTCTAGCTTCCTCTTGTTGGAGAGGATTTCCTTCAAGAACTTTCCATAGGATGACATACCTAAAGTTACATCAATAAAAGGTATGTCAATATGTAGTTTGCTCATTAGGTCAATGAATTTACCAAAGTGTTTATCAAGATGTGCTCTCACTCTTTTTTGTGGAAACGGGAGAGGAGGTTTGTAGGCCGGAGGGGGAACATAAACGGGAACCTTCTCCCCTTCTTTCTCAGTCGGAACTTCAACTTCTACGGGTTGCTCGCCCTTTTTTTTCTCTTTTGGCGCAAGATCGGTGGTTTTCACGCCGCTCCTTGTAGTGATCGACATCACTTGCCCCTTCGGGTTATCTTCAATTTTTCCTGAAAGTCTCCCTTGATCTCTAGGAGCTTCTTCGGCCTTTCTAAAAACTTGATTTTCCAAGGCTTTTTGCGCCTTAGAAATTGAAGTGACATGGTTCTCTAACCCTTGCATCTTCCACATCAATATTTCTATCATGGCTTCAAACTTGTCCTTCGCCGGCTGGCTTGAACTTGATGAAGCTTATCCCTGGCTTTTCAAAGGAATAGAAGAAGAGGAAGGGGGAGTTAGTGAATTTTCAGCATGGGAATAAGGATTACCGGAATTTTGTTTATTGGATCTCCAATGGTTTTTAGAGTTCTGGTTGTTGTTGTTGTTGTTCCAATTGTTGTTCCTATTCCCTTGTTGGTTTTCTCTTCCAACATAGCCCACATCTTGCTCCTTGGGCTGCTTCACATGAGCTATCAAAAGGTCTTTCAAGGCCTTCATTTTGCTATTCAAAGTGTTCACCTCCTTAACACTAGAGACAGTAAGATTCAGCACCGCAACTCTTGAGCTTTGGCTCCCGCTTCTTCACCTCTATGTGAGCACTTCTCCATGGTGAGAGTTTGCTTCTCAACAAATTCCCACGCCTCATCTACCGGATTGTCCATAAAAGTTCCACTTGAAAGTGATTGTAGCTTGAATTATGATTCAGCATCCAACCCCTTTAAGTAGATCACAAAAAAATCAATCTTTGGAATCCCATGATGTGGGCAATCCAATACGAGGTCCTTGAACCTTTCCCATGAGGTGAAAAGACTTTCACCATTCCTCATCACAAATACGTTGATCTTAGCTCTAAACTTCTCCGTCTTTGATGGTGGGAAGAACTTGGTTAGGAACTCCATTGTCATCTCCTCCCACGTGTTTACTCTTCCGGTAGGAAGTGATTGATACAAGCTAGCGTTTTATCCTTCAAAGAGAAAAAGAAAGCATGTGGCTTATAGTTATTATTTTTGCACCTTAAAGGTCTCAATGTTTCCATCAAGATTTCATAGTTCTGAAGATGTTGGTGCGGTGACTCCCTTTCCATTCCTCCTAAGTGACTTTGCTGGATCATAGTAATTACCGGAGGTCTTAACTCAAAGTCACGATCAGTTGGGTCTACCAAATGCACGCCCTGAGGGTGGGTTCGTTGGACTGGATCCATACGTTGCCCAAGTGTTTGTGGAATGCCCACAAACGGATCAGTTGGCTCCACTCTTGGTGGAGGTGGTGGTGGCACATAAACTAGTGGTGGTAAGATGTTAACGGGTGCCGGTGGAGATGGATTTACCACAACTCTATCATCCTCGTTTCTCTCTTAGCGTCCCAGTTGTTCTTGCGCTATCATTTCGTCCATATTGGCCCGAAGTCGGTCTTCTAGAGTAGCTTGATCAACTCTCTCTTTCCTCAAGGCTTCTTCTTGTTGCCTTATCCAATCTCGAGCTGCAGCTAATTCAGCTCTAAGATCCTCCATCACTTGATCGTTGTTAGCGGTCATTTTCTTAGCCTCTCTCAACTTCTTTTTGTGGGTCTTTTCCGGTTCAGGATCGTAAGGACCGATTTCTTTACCGGCTCTCGTTCTTCGTATAAACCTATCAAAGATCTGCAAGAATACTCAGCAAGAGTAATTAGTAGCAATGGTAGAAGCCACCAAGCTAGACAACCGTGCACTGGATTGGTCTTGACCAATTCCCCGGCAACGGCGCCAAAAACTTGTTCGCTCGAAAATGTGTGTACGCGAATAAGCTTTAAATTTATATCCAAGAATCAAGCCTAACGATAGTGAACCCGCAATGTATGGATCAATCGTAATATAGGCTAATATTCCGGAGTCGATCTTAGGGAATCGGTGAGAACAAATCAATAAAGGTAATCTAACTTAGGTAGCAAGCAATGCAATTATAACAATAAAGAATATAGAATCAAGAATAATGGGAATGTAGATTCTAAAGATCCAAGTATCCGGTTGCGGTATTCGATTCAAGATGTCTAAGGATGTGTTCGGACAGAGCTGGGTATCAAGGTATGTATATCTTCGGTACGAATGTCGTCCGGGTTAAGATCCGACTTCCCTTTTGTCCCCCCCAAAGGATTCTACTTAATGGATGTTGAGTCTCGTCAAGAAGAGGTTACAAGGATAGGATTAAACTCTCACACCAACCAAAACCCAAGGAAAAGAAAGATAAAGGATTGAGGGCATGACACTCCTCTTCACCTAATAGAGGGCTTTGAATCCTCTATCACCTAGAGCTTGTAACACTCACAATCAGCAAAGCTAAGGCCAGAAAAGGTTAAAAAAGGTAGGATTTATGCAATCTTGAACTATGGATAAAGGCAAAAGCAAAACGTGCAAAATGGAAGAAACCATCGCTAGATCTTGGGAAACCACAGTCGTGGTTCCTTAAGAACAACCCGTGGAAATCCTCGTTCGAGGGTTTCGTCTCACAACTCTCAGGGTCCGATCTGTAAAGGCTCAATCTATCATCATCGATACCACAACAATCAACCCTTCACCCTAGAATCGCAGGGGGTTTAGCCAACAATCATCATCGTCATCAATTCAAGATTAAGAATAGAAATCAAAAAAGATATGCAACCAAGAACACAAAGAAGAATAAACTCACTCTTCAAAGAATCAATGACTCAATCAATCAAACAATATAATCCCAGAATGTGTTCTCAAAGACAAAATAAAATACTAGAACAATCTCACAAATCTCTAAAGAAGAACCAATGACTTCTTCAATCTCCTCCAACGGTGAAGCAATCTTTCCGACGTGCGGAAAATAGAATCCAAGAGCCTTCCTTCCAGCCTAAAGCGTGATCTTCATCCAAAGCGAGATATCCGAAATCTAGCCGTCAACCTCCTTTTATAAAATAAAACTAGGTCAAAAGGCTCCTTTCTTTCATGCCGACGTGGCAATTAATGTAAAGGACTTTTCCGAAGAAAACCACGGTTGACGTCACAAAACCACGGCCGTGGTTTCTCCCGTGGCGACTCTCGACCTTCGTTTCAACGTGTGAAATTCAATTAATTATCAAAATCTCGGCCGTGGAACTCCTTTCTTGACCATGGTTCTTCCTTTTCGACGTTTTTCACCCTTGCTTCACTTCATACTTCTTCCAATGACGTTCCAATGCCTCCCAATGGAATCCTTATTGACCAACACTCAGTAAATGGCTCTTTTCCACTCCATTTCAGCTACAATTCACCGAAAATCACAACATAGCTTGTGTAGATCTCGATTGTTAGATAATAGGTGTATATACTCAATAAATGTTACAAATGCATGTCCATGTACTCAAAAGGAAGGGAAAAACTACCTATATGCACATCTAAACTATGTCATATTTCATGATCTCAGTAACTCCCTTCTTTGGTGAGTTGCTTCCTTTCATGGATTCCTTATTCCTTTCCTAGTGTTGTGTTGATGTTGTTGGCCATTAAGAATTTGTAAGACTAGGAATCGTGTCCCTTGCTTGTGGAGATCTCTTATAGATCATGGAGACTAGAAGTTATAGACTTCTAGCACTTGTTTAGGTCTAATTCAAGTTGCCTTGTTTAATTAGGATTTCCCTTCTTCTTTCCTTCGGGAAGCTGTGCAGTAGTTGACCCTTATGTTAACTTCAAGTGAGGTAAGTCCCTTGGACTTATTTAGGTACGTTCCGTATATTGGTTTGATGTATTGGTTGTGTTTGTGTTGTTGTTTAATGTTATAACGGATAATCGGAATAGGATTGAACTTTTAAACCTTAATTGGCCCAAGTGTATTACAAGAGGGCGGTGAGCGCTTATCCAGATCAAAATGGGAAAACAAGGAGGTGATCTTGCGACCGGTCTAGCAGGTGATAGAGGGATGCGTCCGCTCTATTCCTGTTGGTGAAAGGGGACAGCGGCGAGGTCATAGTGATTCTCGTGTGACAACATAAGTTGAATTAGTAAAGGGATTAACTTAATTAAAGATAATATCCGGTTGAGTGTGAGCATGCTTTATGTTTACATTACCTTATGTGAGTTGTGCCTTTACTGTCTTTCTGATATCTAGAATATTAGTTAACAGTTTATACCGATGTTATAGATGCCTTGCAGGTTAGAGATGCTCCTGAGTGAACCGGATGGTATGGTCCCCCGAGGTTCCCGTACATTATAGGACGGGATCGGGTTCATATTTCAATTTGTTGTTCTTTTCCTTTGTTTTGAACTCTGCGAGTCTTTGACGCTTTCCTTGTTGTTCCTTAAACAGTTTTGGCTTTCATTTATTTGTGTCTTGTTGAAAGATCCGAGATTATTGTTCTTACTCTAAGGGTTGGTGATAACACGATTTATGACGTAGGTTTAGGCACATATTTAGATAGTTTTTCCGCTCATTCATGCATAGTTTAGCACTAGTTCATGACGTTTGTACTTAACTCTTGTATTTTTGTCGAGATAGACGTCTACACGGACTTTTGCATGTTTTGTACGTATTTTGGGAGCTTTAGGAGCTTAATCGATACATTCGAGGATCGTTCCTCGAGATGACACACCTTCGGACTCATTGGGAAGCAAGCTAGGAGCAAAGGAGAACACATGGGACCTTGTTAGTGCATGCCTTGCACCAAATCGTGGCTTGATGATCCATAGAAGTCCGAATCACCAAAACCACGGCCACTGGAATTTCCACGGGCGTGGAAATAGGCCGTGGTTCTCCTTGCACAGCTGCGAGAGCTGTCCCACGATCTCCATAACCGACCCTTGCCCTTGATGGTGTATAAAAGGTGGTCTTGCAGGCTGTTGAGGGCAGACCCCATCACTACCATTCTCTCCCACACTCTCAACAACACATATTCTCTCATTGGAAGATTGGATTGGAGCTACTCTTGGAGGAGAAGAAAGATTTCCATTGGAGAAGAAGAGAAGAACACACCATTCTTATTTTTTCATAGTTTTGAGTGAGCTTTGTGAAGACGTTTTGCAAAGGATTTGTAAGAAACGATTGAACCTTCTTTTGAAGGGTTGTAAGTCTTTCTTGAACTCATATTCAGCTTTGATTTCTTTGTTCCACTTGTTTCATCTTTCTTTCTTTTCATTTCCTTGTTATGGAAGTCATGAATGTATGCTTGTTGAGTTTGATTGTTGAGATGCATGTTGTTGGCTAAATAGATGCGATTCTAGGGTAAGGGAAAGATGGTTATGGCTTGGACTATGATAGGATGGACTTAGATGTACCTTTGGATGAATTATTTGCTCGAACCTAGCCTCTGTTGTAAATCATGGCCTGTTCTAGTTCATTCCACGGCCGTGGTTCTTGATGAACTACCCGTGATTTTGACTGACTTGCTTGTTTTGATGAATCTAAGTGCTAGGATGTTAGATTGTTGAAATCCTAGTGTTTGTTGAGCTAAATCTATCCTAGGTTGACCTAGTGTTAGCAACTAAGTGTTAGAAGAGACCTACCCGGTGATTCTTGCTCTTAGATACCGAAGATGACGAACTCTAGGTAGTAGTGAGCCTCACAAGCCGCTATTGGATTGAGTGTGCTAGGATAGATGTTTAGGACTTGCCTTCCCGAGACTTACCTGGTAAGGAGAGGTTAGATCCCTAGATAACCATCCGGTTTGTGTAAATATCCCTACCTTAGGCTCCTAGAGACTTACCCGGTGATAGGACCCTAGGAGCGGGATTAGTGGATCTTGAGACCTACCCGGTAATTGACCCCACTTGAGAAACATTCTTTCCCAACATACCATAGTTAATCCAAATAATGATTAGAAGCTTGAGTCCAATGCCATAATCGGAATTCTCAACCCCTAGAATCCTCTTTTCTCTCTTTGATCACATATTTCGTGTTTGTCTTGCTCGTTTGTGTTGATTTGCTAGATTGTTAGTTTGTTTTGCATTCTTATATCATTGTGATCCTTGATTAATCACCGCACAAAACCAAACCCAAAAACATTGTTATTTTCTTTTCTTTATTTCTTTCTCTTTTCTTAGACTAGATCAACACTATACTTGATCGCTTGTTGATTCAATTTCACCTCAGTCTTTGTGTTCAACCTCGGAATACTATCCTTACTACAAAACGTCTCATACACTGTGGGTTCGCTAGGAGTTAGGAAAAATATATCGAGTTATAAATTTAAGACTTTTGCGTGCATCAATTCCTAGATGTAATAAGTTTTTGGCGCCGTTGCCGGGGACTAGATCTAGATTGAGTCATTGTTTGTGATTATTTATAGTGTAGGTCTTTCTTATTGCTTTTGATCTTGTTTGGTTTGTGTCTTTGCATTTTCAGGACATCTCTCATCCTTTAGGTGTATGCGAAGATCTCGTGGCAAGGATTTAGCTCCATTCGATCCCGAATCGGAGAAAACCCTTAAGGCTAGGTCTAAGAGCATTAGAAAGGGGAAGGAGATGGCCGCAAGAGATCTTCAAACTGAGTTGGATGAGGCTTTAGAGCAAATTAGGTTAAGAGATGAGCTCTTGGAGAATGAAAGGAGACTTGCCAATGAGAGGCAAGAAGCAACTAGGAGGGAGATTGACGAGATTAGGCAAGCTCTTATGCAAAGAGAGCTTAATCGTCAACAACCTCCACCTCCACCACAACTGCATCCGGCGGTTAATATTCGGGTTATGCCCATTGCTATTGAGGAGCCACAAACGTTAGGGCAACGTATAGATCCGGCTCAAAGAGTGCACCGTCCGGGTGTGAACTTAGTGGAATTGGTACCAATGAATTCCACTAGGGCATGTGAGTACTTGGGAGGAAATGACAACCGAGTTCTTGACTAAGTTCTTCCCACCTTCCAAGACTACCGAGCTAAAAGGGAAGATCAACGCCATTGTAATGAAGGATAGAGAAAGCCTATTCAAGTCTTGGGAGAGGTTCAAGGACCTTCTCCTAGATTGTCCACACCATGGCATACCGAAAATTGAGCTATTGGAGATCTACTTCAAAGGACTTGATGAAGATAGCCAATTCAAGCTTCAATCTCTTTCCGGTGAGACTTTGATGGAAAAGAATGTAGATGAAGCTTGGGAGTTTGTAGAGAAACAAGCTTTGGTGATTGAAAACTACTCCCATAGGAAGAGTGATGGGAGGAAAGCGGGAGCATATGAGGTGAGTGAAATCACCATGAGTAATTTCAAGCTTGATGCAATCAACAATGAGCTTAAGTCTTTGAGGGAGTTGTGTGCTACAACTTTGAAGAGTCAAACAAGCCCTCAAGTGCAAGTGCAAGCAAACTTGTCTTCCAAAGAGGAAGATGTGAACTACATGGGAAGGAGCAATTACAACAACTATCAAGGCCCAAGGAACTTCAACAACAACCGGCAATTCAACAATTACCGGCCTAACCACAACCATCCCGGGTTTTCCTATTCTAACCCGGATGGAGCCTTGAACCCTCCCGCTTCTACAAGTGCAGCTCCACCACCAAAGGCTTCACAAGAACCTCCACCCGGATTTACTCAACCTCCAAAGGATAGAACCGAGATGATGATTGAGCAATTGCTTGGGAGGTTGAGTGTTCTTGAGAGCACGGTGACTTCCATTTCTAAAGCTCAAAAGGTGTTGGAAGCACAAGTGTTTCAAAAGGCGGGTGAAGCTCATAGAGATCCGGGAAAGCTTCCCGGAAGAACCGAAGATAACCCAAGAGGTCAAGTGTTGGCCATCACAACAAGGAGTGGGCTAAGCATGAAGGATCCCTTGCCTAAGGGAAATGATAAGGGGAAGCAAGTGGTGATAGAAGAAGAGACATTGCAAGAAGATGGAGGCAAGAGTAAGGATGATGAGCCAATGTATGTGGCACCACCTCCATACAAGCCACCACTACCATTCCCACAATCACGAGCAAGAGCTCGCTTGGACAAACACTTCGGTAAATTCCTTGAACTTATGTCTAAATTGCATATTAACATTCCGTTCATGGATGATATTCTAGGTATGCCGGCATATGGAAAGTTCTTGAAGGAAATACTCTCCAACAAAAGGAAGTTGGAGGAGTATGGGGAAGTGAGGATGACAAAGAGGTCCTCGGAATTGATTCAAACTATGAAGGAGGAGATGCCTCCTAAGCTAAGAGAACCGGGATCTTTTTGTGTGCCGATTGGAGTGGGAGAAGTGAAGTATGAAGCCCTATGTGATCTTGGGGCAACTGTAAGCATCATCCCGCTTGCACTTTGCAACAAGGTTGGGCTAGGAGAGCCAAAGCCGGTCAAGATGACCCTTTACATGGCGGACCGTTCAATCACTCACCCGGTTGGAATCTTGGAGGACATACCGGTGCAACTAGGAAAGTTCTATGTGCCCATAGACTTCGTTGTTTTGGACATCCCGGCGGACTATCCGGTTCCCATCATCTTAGGGAGACCTTTCCTAGCCCCTTCCGGATGTTTGGTGGATTGCAAAAATGGAATTCTCTCCTTCAACATTGGAGAAGAGGATATTAAGTTCAAATTATCCATAATGATGAAGGGGCCAGCCCTTGGTGAAGATGTGTTCAACATTGTCGAGCAAGAGGAGTCTAGAGAAGTTGTGAGCTCGATCTTGATCAAGGACCCCTTGGAGAAGGTTCTTAGCTTGAGTTTGATGGAGGAAGGAGTTGAGGAGGCTTACAATGAAGAAATCAAGGCTTTGGATGCATTGGAAAAGGAGACAAGAGCTGAATTTGAAGTACACGAAGGTGTGTTGAATTATTGTGTGAACCACGGCCTGGAGGGAAGAACCACGCCCGTGGAATGTCCCGTGGAACTCTCTGGAATGCTCAAAAAAGCTAGCTTTACAAGTTACACGGCCGTGGTTGTGCCACAACCCGTGATTTTGCCCGTGGTTTCTCCAGAAACTGCATTGGTTGTTGATCAAGCTTCAAGGATCTTTGGGGAGTCTTCCATGGCTTTGGATTCATCTCAACCAACATTGTATGGAGCGTCTCCAACCGATAAAGGTCCTCCTAAACTTGAACTTAAACCCCTCCCCTCTCATCATAAGTATGCTTTTCTTGGTGATAATTCTACATATCTGGTGATTGTTAATGCATGTTTGAATGATGATGAGTTGAGTAGATTGTTGCATGAGTTGAGATTGCATAGGAAGGCGATTGGCTATACCATTGATGATTTAGTTGGCATTAAACCTTCTTTGTGCATGCATAAGATCTTAATGGAAGATAATCATAAACCTTCAATTGAACCTCAAAGAAGACTAAACCTTATCATGAAAGAAGTAGTGAAGAAAGAGATCCTTAAATTGCTAGATACGGGAATCATTTCCCCGATTTCGGATAGTAAGTGGGTTAGTCCCGTGCATGTAGTTCCTAAGAAGGGTGGGATGACCGTAGTGACTAATGAGAATAATGAACTAATCCCAACTAGAACGGTTACGGGGTGGAGGATGTGTATAGACTATAGGAAACTAAATGTGGCTTCTAGGAAAGATCACTTCCCTCTTCCTTTCATTGACCAAATGCTAGAGAGAATAGCTCAACATTCTCACTTTTGCTACTTAGATGGTTATAGTGGATTCTTCCAAATTCCTATCCACCCCGATGACCAAGAGAAAACTACATTCACATGTCCTTGGGGTACATTTGCATATAGAGAATGCCATTTGGGTTGTGTAAAGCACCCGCCACCTTTCAAAGGTGTATGATGGCTATCTTTTCTGAGTATATTGAGAATATCATGGAAGTATTTATGGATGATTTCTCTGTTTATGGATCTTCATTTGATGATTGTTTAGCTAACTTGTCTTTAGTGCTTAAGAGATGTGAGGAGACAAACCTTGTCTTAAATTGGGAAAAAAGCCACTTCAAGGTAAGTGAAGGCATTGTGTTGGGACACTTGGTGTCCAACCGTGGCATTGAGGTTGATAGGGCTAAGATAGAGACGATAGAGAAGTTGCCACCACCTACCTCGGTGAAGGGGGTAAGGAGTTTTCTAGGGCATGCCGGTTTTTACCGGAGATTCATTAAGGATTTCTTTAAGATTTCTAAGCCTCTTACTAACCTACTAATGAAAGATGTTGAGTTTGTTTTCTCCAAGGATTGCCTTGAGGCTTTTAGTAGGTTGAAGAATGCTTTGATCTCCGCACCCATCATGCAACCGCCGGATTGGAGTCTACCGTTTGAGATCATGTGTGACGCGAGTGATGTAGCCGTTGGGGCTGTTTTGGGGAAAAGGAAGGATGGGCGTACACATGCCATTTATTATGCTAGCAAGACGCTAAATGATGCCCAACTCAATTATGCTACCACCGAGAAGGAGTTGCTAGCGGTTGTGTATGCATTTAAGAAGTTCCGCTCGTATCTTGTTGGAGCGAAGGTCATTGTGTATACGGATCATGCTGCGAAAATTCTGTGGCGGATAACCTTAGTAGACTCCCACCATTGGAGATTGAGAGAGATGGCATCCCGATTGATGACTCATTTTGGGATGAGCAATTGCAAATGGAGGAGGAGTGCTTGCTTCAAGTGTCAAGGAGTGAGCCATGGTATGCCGACATAGTGAACTATCTCGTTTGTGAGGAGGTGCCACCCGGCTTGTCTTATGCCCAAAGGAAGAAGTTCTTCAAGGATGTGAGGCATTTCTAATGGAGTGAACCGCTTTTTTTCAAGAGAGGGCCGGATGGAGTCTTTAGGAGATTCATACCGGAGGATGAGGTGGAGAGTGTGATCCGCCATTGTCATTCCTTGCCATGTGGAGGTCATGCTAGCTCACACAAGACATGTGCAAAGGTGTTGCAATCCGGGTTCTATTGGCCAAGTTTGTTCAAGGACGTGCAAATTTTGTGGTAGCATGTGATGCTTGCCAAAGGACAGGGAACATCTCAAGGAGGAATGAGATGCCCTTGAACAACATACAAGAAGTGGAGATATTTGATGTGTGGGGTGTGGACTTCATGGGACCATTCCCTTCTTCATGTGGCAACCTCTACATCCTATTGACGGTAGACTATGTTTCGAGATGGGTGGAAGCAATCGCTTCTCCCACAAATGATGCCAAGGTTGTGGTGCGGTTCTTCAACCGAGTGATTTTCCTAGGTTTAGGACACCAAGGGTGATCATAAGTGATGGAGGAAAGCACTTCACCAATAGGAACTTCGGGACACTTTTGGCTAAGTATGGGGTGACTCATAAGGTGGCAACACCTTACCATCCCCAAACTAGTGGCCAAGTGGAGATCTCCAACCGGGAGATAAAGTGAATTCTTGAGAAGACGGTCTCTAGAACGAGAAAGGATTGGGATATGAAGTTCAATGATGCTTTGTGGGCTTATAGAACCGCTTTCAAGACACCGATTAGCACCACTCTCTACAAGCTAGTTTATGGCAAGTCTTGCCACCTTTCGGTAGAGATGGAGCATAGAGCGTATTGGGCCATAAAGTGGCTAAATTTTGACCTCAAGGAGGCCGGTGAGAAAAGATTGCTAGACATGAGCTCCTGAGGAGATCCGGTTGGATGCCTATGAAAACGCCCGGATCTATAAAGAAAGGACCAGACATTGGTATGACAAGCGTCTCATCCCGAAGGAGTTGAGTGAAGGCGACCTTGTCCTTCTCTTCAACTCAAGGCTGCGGCTTTTCACCGGAAAGCTAAAGTCAAGATGGACGGGTCCTTATGTGGTGAAGAAGATCTTTCCCCATGGAGCGGTTGAGATAGGAGGGGAGCATTGTGGAGATTTTAAGGTGAATGGGCACCGGTTGAAGAAGTATATCCCGGGAGCTCCGGTGGACATAATTGCCCCACTTCACCTTGAGTGAGACGCCCCCGAGTTTGGTCAAGCTAATGACCTTAAAGAACCGCTTGGTGGGAGGCAACCCATTGGTAGACGTCTTTCCCTTTTCGTTTTCATTTTTCTGTTTTTTGTGTGTTTTTGTGTGTTTGGAGTTTGTGTATTAGAGTTTAAGTAGCATGGAAACCTTGCATGGCATGTGGATGATGATGATGAGCCCCTCATCAATTATGGGTGGAGCGGACGCGGAACTTGGACGGCTAGCGGTGCCTAGCGCGGGTCCCGACGCCATAACGAACACCTTGAGCTCTCTACCATCGTTGATAGGATCATCCGCCATCACTCCACTTGAATGATCCCAAATACCAAAGCAAACCATTTTTACATTGTGAGAACCCTCTTTCACTCTTCTTTACTTGAATTGCACATTGGGGACAATGTGTTTCTAAGTATGGGGTGGGGTTTTCATGATCACTTGCATGATTAGCATCTAGGATAGTCTAATATCGTCACATGTTTTGCATCGTACATAGATATTTCGAAAATTCTAAAAAAATCAGAAAATTTTAAAAAAAATTAGTGCTTCTAAGCTTGGGAATGACCCTTATGATAAAATTGTCTTGTGAATTGGCTATGGATGGCCTTGTGTGTTGAATATATGAATACATATGTGGACTTGAAGTACTTATCTTGAATCCCATGAATAATTTGTGATTATGATGCTTGCCTTGATTGGATTGAGGATTGAAAGTCGAAATTGCATGCTAGTTCTTGCACATCATTTAGGAATGACTAAGGCAATTCACTTTCCTCTACTTCTCATCTTGATCATGTTGCTTGAGCACCTCAATTGATGAAAATTTTGACCTCTTTTGACCCATCCGGGAATAGGAGCATGTTAGTGTGTTGATGTGTGTGAAAAGCAAGTGTGGGTGAAGTTGTTGACGAATGAATGTTGTGAATGAAGTGCTGAAATTGTTGTGAAAGTGTAGACAAAAATATAGGTTTGAGGACGTTGGTTTAAATGACGAGTAACTCGGCACCATTCACATAATCGGGTGTTTGTGCCTTGCCAAAGTCAAATAAACCGATAGTCCTAACGAGCTTTGGTATGTGTGCCCGGTGTGGAGCACCTCGAAAAATAAAAAAGCCTGAGGCCCGCTAATCACCAAGGTTTCGGCTTTTGTACACCAATGCCTTTGTCTCAAAAATAAGTGAAAGAAAAAGAAAAGAAACGAAAAGAAAGAAAAGAAGGAGAAAATATACACTTGTGGGAAATTGATCAAAAACGAAATTGTGGAGTTAGTTTCATTCCCGAATTAGCATCACATGACCTAGAAAAAATCCCCACCAAATCACAACGTTTCTTAGCCCCTTCTTTCCTAAGTCCTTGTGACCTATTTGTATGTGTGTAAGACTTAGTGATCTAGATTGGATATACTCATGATCATCTTGGTTTCTTCATCTTTACCTTTCATGCATGCTTTCTAGTTAAGTATAATTGTCTTTCCGTGCCATCATTCATTTGATGCATGATTGCTTGTCCATTTGCCATAAAACATGACTATGAAGGTAATCCAATATTAGAGGCACAATCCCAAAAATATTTCAGTTTTTCATGCATTCATAAATCATGTCATCTCTTAGCCTATAGTCGGACTTTGCTCGGGGACGAGCAAACCTTAAGTATGGGATATTTTTGATAACACGATTTATGACGTAGGTTTAGGCACTCATTTAGATAGTTTTTCCGCTCATTCATGCATAGTTTAGCACTAGTTCATGACGTTTGCACTTAACTATTGTATTTTGTCGAGATAGACGTCTACACGGACTTTTGCATGTTTTGTAGGTATTTTGGGACCTTTAGGAGCTTAATCGATACATTCGAGGATTGTTCCTCGAGATGACTGTTCGCTCCAAACGGTGTGTGCAAGCTTTAAATTTATAACCCTAGATGTAAGCTTAAAACAAGGATGCGAACCCGCAGTGTACGTGTCAATCGTAGTAAAAAGCAAGGAATTCCAAGGGTCGATCACAGGGACTTTGTGAAACAAAGTCCAATTACGGCAAGCTTTAGCAATCACTAACCACAAGCAATTAAAACAATCAAAGATGATAAAATTCAATAAAGGAAATATGCAATTCTAGGGATTAAAGCATCTAGTTGTGGTTCCAACTCAAGATCTAAAGATAAGCGGACAAAGCTGAGGTTTTTGCATAAGGAAGGTGTTACTAAAGTGGAATAGATCACCGGGTAAGTCTCTCTACTCACTAATCCCAAACCGTAACTCCTATTACCGGGTAAGTCTCAAGGAATTAAGATAAAGAACTATAATCTCAAACTAACACACCATCTAAGGGAATAGAATCAACCTTTACCGGGTAAGTCTCACGCTAACTCACAAAGATGGGATGAAAGCACACTCAAACCCCAATAAAGGATAAACCTTTATTACCTACACTTATGATCTTAGGTAAACAAACTAAGGAATTACCGGGTAAGTCTCATCCTAAGCTTGCATTGAACCAAGAAAGGTGTAATAAGAATAGGATTTGGCAAACTCTAACACTTAACTCTCAGTTTCGGATCAGATAAGTCACCTCGGTCAGAAGAATTCCACCCCGGCCGAGATGTTCATCAACTGAGCGAGATGCTTTAGGGTTAAGGTAAAGACTCGAGCTTTCAGGGTCCTACTATGATTAAGATTATTCTATCATTGTTTTTCCCACAACCTTAAGCCAATCACCCTAGAATCACACAAAGAGATTAGCCACTCATCATCATGAAAGTATTAATCAAGTATATGGGAAGAAAGAGAATATTTGAACAAGAAGAATTTAATGAAAAGACTTCAATAACTGAATCAAATATCACAACAAAGCGTTCCTTGGATAGAAATCCAACAAGACAAGACAACAAGGAAGGGAATCTAAAATGATCTTACAAAAACCCTTCAAAAGCTATAAAAGCTACAATCTTTCTTCTTCAACCTTCAAAAAGGTCCTTCAAATCTCCCAACTGGAGTATGGTTGCAGCGGTGTATAAACCCTGATCGGTGGTATAGCATGGTGATAGCGGATGTATGCAGGATGTCGGATTTGTGGGAAATCCGACCCTTTTTATAAGAAAATTACTCTCCAAAGATAAGATATCTTAGAAAGATCTCTTCCCATAAAAATAGGTAAAATATATGATATAGCATATCTTCTTCCTTCCAGGAGCCAAGCCCAAAAATATAAGATCTCTTTCCAAAGATAAAAGATCTCAGCCAAGAATAAAATATTCTCGCCGCGTCCCAAGTGTTCGCCTCGGTCGAGTCGACTTCTCTGGATCACCTCGGTCGAGGTGAATCTGTGGTCAACCGAGGTGAGTCGCAACTGGATGTGAAATCTCTCAAATCTGGTCCAAAGTGAATCTCTAATCCATGGCTATGCTTCCTGGATGGTTCCTTATGTTCCTGAATGTAGCTCCAATGACTCCATAGCTCCTTTTGCTCCTTTTTGATGCAAAACGTGCCATTTTACCTACGATTACAACAAAACTAGGTGTAGACCTCGATTCCCGCAAAGGTAGATGAAATGGTAATATAATCACATATTATACATACAATCATGCAGATTATTAAAGATAAAACGTCCAAACAAACCCCAAAATATAGACTATAATTCATGCTATCAAAATACCCCATACTTAGCCCTTGCTTGTCCCGAAGCAAGTTCCGCATATAAAAGACAAGATAGAATGGATTATAAGTCAAGAAAATCAATGAAAAGTCTTTTAAAACATTTTTATGGTGAGCAACAATCATAAATCACTCTAAGAGAATACTTCGTGGAATTTAAAATCAAAATATGATCAAAACATTTTATAAATATAAGAAAGTTGTTCATCTTTGCATAAAATCATAGAATGTGTAATAAGTCATAATTATCGAAATTGATCATGCATATTCCAATTTAAACCGCTAAGTCAATCAACAAGCTCGAGGTCTCAAGGGCTTCCCAAAAGAAAGGTCAAGAAACGTGTAGAGTAGGGATGTATGTAAGGTAATGTGGTGCTAGAATCTGGGAAAAGGATATACTTCACTTTCATTTTGACTTTCAACATCTTCCACCAATAAGCTTTGCTTATTTCACACTTTTTCTTTTTACTTTACTTTTTGGCATGCATGGACAGAGGTGCACAATAACCGAAGCCTAGGAAATCAGCAATCATCAATTTCTTGAGATGCATCAAACCCTTGATGCACATACCATGACCCGTTAGGAATATCGCTCAATCCGATTTTGGCAAGACACAAACACCCGGCTATGTGAAAGGTGCCGAGTTACTCATCATCATGATTGACTTCCCCAAACCTATTTCTTTCTTTCTAACACTTTCACTTCCAGCCAACTTCTCAACTTTTACTTCACTTGCTTTCACCACTTCGCTTGCTTCCAAATTCCCGGATAGGTAAAGGGAGGCAAAAATGTATATGAGGGGCTAAGCATGATCAAGAAGAAGAAGAGAGAAGAATGAATTGCCTTGGTCTTTCCAGGAAGAAAGTGAGAGAACTTATCTTGCGGTGTCAACCTTCAAATTCAACATAATTTGGATAAAAACAAAGTATTAAACATGCCAAAAATTTCAAACAAAGCATTTAGCAACTTAAACATATTATAAAATCTTTTAAACACATAAAGATTTCAAAACCAGTCAGTAAGCAAGATCTTCACTGAGATCATATCCAGATAAGAAGCACAAAAATCGTTTTCGAAAACTCTCAGTTAACCCACCTCGGTCGAGGTGTTCTTAGGTCAACCGAGGTGAAACACCTCGTTTGGCCAAAACTGTCCCGGTCGAGGTCAAAATTTTTTTAAAAAAACAGTTTTTTTTCAGTTTCGACGTTTTTCTCAATCAAATAACCTGTATGTATGCATGCAGTCTCAGATAAACACATAGAAGCAAACTGAAGCATAAATATAAATATCCGATCAAGTAGAGTCATACATCACATAAGTGTCAAATAATACATCAATAAACACCCCATACTTGGGACACACTGTCCTAGTGGGTCAAAATAAGTCTAAGGGAATAAAGATACTCACCGGACATAAAGCTGAACTGCATAAAAATAAGAAAGAAAATCCTGCAGCTCTCAGTAATCCTGATCCGGTGGTGGTAGTGGTGGTGGCACATATGGATACTGGGATGGGTCAAATGGATAACCCATGGTCTGCTGAAACTGGATCTCCATCATCCTGCGCTGATAATGCTGGCTCTCTAGCATCTGATGAGTCCAACTGTCGATCTGTCGGTGTTGGGCGGCAAATCTCTCATCGATGTCCACAGTAAGAGCAGCATAAGAGTCAATCATCTGCTCCGTCAGATCATCGATCCGACAGTGAGCCTCTGGATCTCTATGTCGGCGTGCCCTACGCCTAGCAGGTCTCAATGGTGATGCAGCAGGTGCAGGCTCGGTATCATCATCATCCAGATCAATAACCGGCACACTCGTCCCGGCAGTATCTGTCCCTGTATCCATCGGGACTCCACCATCCCTGTCATCAACAGTCTCCTCATCATCTACCTCCTCCTCCTCAGCTGGTGTTGCTGCTACCTCTCTATAATCCTCCATCAGTGGGGCCCAAGCGGTCTGCCAGTAATGAGGGTCATAAATTGTAAACTGTGTAGACCATCTGATCTCCTACGGTGCAGTCAACTCCCATGGCATAGCCACGTATGGTGTAGTCAGTCCTCGGGGAACCAGAATCCGCCGAGTAATCATCTCCTGCAGCCCAAGCGGCTTGGCAGCCGCCACCATAGTGCAAGCGCTGAGAACAATATCCTGATAGCTGGCGATGTGGGTGACAAGTCCTCCGCAGCAGATGTCCCCCTTCGCCTTGGCCTTGATCTTGTGCAGGTCCTCTGCCAACATCAAGCCAAAGTCGGGGAACCCTCCAATCACCATGCAGTAAAGGCTAAACAGCTCCCCCTGTCAGACCTTCTGGGGCGTCTCAGTACGCGCCAGAAGCGTCTCGTTGAAAATACGGTGGGCTAACCTAAAAGCTAGGTGAAAAATAACCTTCTCCCTAGAGTCTCCAAGGCGCCACTTGTCTGCGTGCTCAACCACGTGAGCAATCTGTCCCCAAAACTCCCTAGCTACAGATCGGGAAGGGAAATCAACAGCGGTCGGGGCAGGAAAACCGAAAATCTCTCTCCAATACTCTAATGGAACTATGAAGTTCCGGTTCATCAACCGGTACTTCACATAACGCTCTGTGGGGAGGTAGATAAAGGAGCTAATAAACTCTAAGGTGGGCTCCAGATAGGCAGGTGCGCGGGTCTCAATAAACTGATCCAATCCCACCGTCGATATCATACGTCTAAGGTCTCCATCCACATGGAGACAGTCAAAGGCTGACACGTCCAGGAAGCGAGGTGCTATCACTGGACGGGCTGCTATACGGTCGTAATCGACCCGGTGTCGCTCGTGGATCACCGGTCGATAAGGTCGGGAAGAAGAGGAAGAAGGGGAAGGGGAGGATCTATCCCTAATGTCAAGACGTCTCTCAGAACTCATTTTCAAATTCTCACTGTCAGGTCACCTCGGTCGGTCTGACAAACTGAAGAACACCTCGGCCGAGGCACAGCACGTCTGGACCGAGGCAAAAAACTGCGTACTAATTTCTTCAAAATTTCCAGTTCTTTTCCCCCAAAATCACTACAACTGGTTCCTATGGGGTACTTAATCCGTTTCTCAGCAAATGCAGGGCAATCCAAGCCCAAATCAAAGCAAAAACAGCGAGGTTAGGGTTTTGTACTCTTTTTACCTCGTTCGGCCGTTTCAGTTCGATTTCTTTGCAGATCGGCGTTGCACTGGAATCCTCTACGCTTTAATCGCAGTTTGGAAGCGAAAATCTTCGAAAATGAGCGAGAATCGAAGAGGCGAGGTGAAAGGGACGCCGCGGTCGAGGGGGTAGGTAAAGAGAATAAAAAGAAATTTTTCCCCTTTTTATACCCTTTCTGGAACTGTTGTCACCTCAGTCGAGGTGGTCTCGACTGGACCGAGGTGGTACTGACCGAGGTGGATCTTCAGAAACCCTAGTCGCCTCGGTTGCTCAAGAATCATCTCGGTCGAGGTGCTCTGACAGCAACCTAGATGTGTCTCAGTCAAACTTCGTCTTCTCGAATTCTCGAACTTCTGTCCTTCCAGTTATGCTCCTGGTTTGTACTCCTTCCTTAGATGTCACCTGTTATCTGTCTAGAACGCCAAAAACAAAATAAAGCAAAGCAAAAGCAAAACTATCTAAGCTAGACTAGAAAACGGGAAAAGAAAGCAATACCTTGGGTTGCCTCCCAAGAAGCGCTTGGTTTAAGGTCGCTAGCTGGACCATAGTGTGTCTCTCAAACGTGATGGGAGGTGCCCTCACCCCATACTTCACCTCCATCGTGGGGTGAAGTAAGTAAGTCTATCAAACGCTCCAACAAGTGTAAGTGCTCATCGGGGAATGAATCGTCTATGGGTGGGTCGTCCTTCTCGCGTGAAGATGCAGGTAGCCGACTGAGGTGATCCGCAACAGAATTCTCAGATCCCTTCTTATCGCGGATCTCTAAGTCAAACTCTTGAAGTAAGAGAATCCATCGAATAAGGTGTGGCTTGGCATCTTTCTTAGCCAACAAGTAACGGATGGTTGCGTGGTCGGTGTAGACAATGACTTTTGCCCCTACTAGGTAGGAACAAAACTTCTCGAAAGCATATACAACTGCCAATAACTCCTTCTCGGTGGTAGCGTAGTTGCGTTGTGCTACATCTAGCGTCTTGCTAGCATAGTAAATGGCGGTGGTCTGTCCATCTTTCTTCTGTCCAAGCACCGCTCCTACGGCTACATCACTAGCATCACACATGATCTCAAAGGGCAAGGTTCAATACGGAGGTTGGATAATGGGAGCGGAGATCAACGCTTCCTTAATCCTGTAAAAAGCATCAAGATACTCCTATGAAAACTCAAAAACATCTTTATTCAAGAGGTTAGTTAGAGGTTTAGAAATCTTGGAGAAGTCCTTGATGAATCTCCTGTAGAAACCTGCATGCCCGAGAAAACGCCTCACACCTTTAACAGAACAAGGAGAAGGGAGTTTCTCAATAGTCTCGATCTTAGCGTGATCGACCTCAATGCCTCGATTAGAAACGAGGTGTCCTAGCACAATGTCTTCGTTAACCATAAAATGACACTTCTCCCAATTCAAAACGAGATTAGTGTCTTCACATCTTTGTAGCACTAGAGAAAGGTTAGATAGGCAATCATCAAAAGAGGAACCATATACTGAAAAATCATCCATAAATACCTCCATGATCTCCTCTATGTACTCGGAAAAGATGGCCATCATGCATCGCTGAAAGGTAGCGGGTGCATTGCACAATCCAAATGGCATCCTCCTATAATTAAATGTCCCCCATGGACAAGTGAAAGTGGTCTTCTCCTGATCATCCGGATGGATAGGAATCTAGAAGAATCGACTATAGCCGTCTAAGTAGCAAAAGTGTGAATGTTGGGCCAACCGCTCGAGCATTTGATCAATGAAGGGAAGTGGAAAATGGTCCTTCCGTGTCGCCGTGTTCAGCTTCCTATAATCAATGCAAACCCTCCAGCCCGTAACGGTCCTGGTTGGAATCAACTCGTTGTTCTTATTCGTCACAACGGTCATCCCTCCTTTCTTCGGAACTACATGCACCAGGCTAACCCATTTGATGTCCGAGATAGGATATATGATACCTGCATCCAACAACTTAAGAATTTCCTTCTTCACAACCTCTTTCATGATCGGATTTAACCGTCTTTGAGGTTCCCGTGAAGTCTTATGATCATCCTCCATTAGAATTCTATGCATGCAGAAAGAGGGCTTAATGCCAATAAGATCATCTATAGTATAACCCAAAGCCTTTTGATACTTTCTCAGGACATGCATTAGTTTAGACAATTCAGTTTCGGAGAGGGAAGCACTAACAATAACGGGATAAGTGGAATCCGGTCCAAGAAAGACATACCTCAAGTGATTTGGGAGTTGTATAAGCTCCACAACTGGGGGTGCTTTTTGAGGGGGATTCTTGCTTCCTTCTTCCAGTGGAGTAGATGCAGAAACTAGACTTTCGGAAGTCTCAGTTGAAATCGTCTCGCCATCGACCTCGGTCAAGGCGCAAAGGCGTTGACCGAGATGTTCTTCGGTCGCCTCGATTAGTCCAGAAAGTGCCTCGGTCGAGGTACTGCAACTGGAACCGAAACTAGAGATCTTCGTCTCCCGGATTAGCTTCTCAGTTTTAGCTCCTAGATCTTCTTCCAGTGCTTTTAAGCTCCATATATCTGCATCACAAGAAGCATCTATACCTTCCTCCATTAAAATGAAACTAATAACTCTTTCGAGTGGATCGTTAATAAGGATAGAGCTCACTAATTCTCTTGATTCTTCTTCATCGTAGATGTTGAAGATATCATCACTGAGCTGCTCTCCCTTCTTGGCTGCAAGTAATGCGAACTCCACCTCATCGCCACCAATGTTGAATTTCAACTTGGCGTTCTTGCGATCCACGTTGCAACCCGAGGTTGCTATAAATGGCCTCCCGAGAATAATAGGAACAGGATAATCTGCGGGAATGTCAAGTACAACAAAATCTATTGGTAAATAGAAGTTACCTAACTTGACCGGAACATCCTCCAAAATTCCCACGGGATGGGTGATGGAGCGATCCGCCATGTATAGTCGAATCTTGACCGGCTTGGGCTCTCCAAGTCCGATCTTCACGCATAGTTTCAGCGGAATGATGCTCACGTTGGCTCCTAGATCACATAAGGCTTCACAAGTGACATCCCCAACTTGAATAGGAATGCAAAATGAGTCGGGATCTCTCAACTTAGGTGGCATCTTCTCCTTCATGATTTGAATAAGCTCCGAGGATTTAGATGTCATCCTAACTTCACCAAAATCTTCCAGTTTCCTCTTCCTTGATAGGATCTCCTTCAAGAACTTCCCATAGGCGGGCATCCCTAGAATAGCATCAAGGAAAGGAATGTTAATGTGCAGTTTATTCATCAAGTCAAGGAACTTACCAAAGTGCTTGTCTAGATGTGCTCTGGCCCTTGACTGGGGGAATGGAAGTGGTGGTTTGTATGCAGGAGGTGGAACATAAACTTCAGTTTTCCCCTCCGCTTTCTGTGGCTCCACCTCGGTTGGCATCTCGGTCGAAGTGTTCTTCGACTGCACCTGGACCGAGGTGGTCTTCGTCGGTACTGGCACCGACCGAGGCACTGGATCAGCAGTTTTCAGTCCACTCCTCGTAGTTATGGCCATGATCTGGCCCTTAGGGTTGCTTTCCGTCCTTGCTGGAAGCTTACCTGGATCTCTAGGCGCTTCATTCGCCCTACTTGCAAGTTGTTGTTCAAAGGCTTTTTGGGCCTTCGAAAATGAAGTCATAGAAGTCTTCATAGCACTAAGCTTGATCAAGATAGCCTCCAGCACTGTGTCTTTCTTTTCCGGCTGAGACGAACTTGATCCTTGCCCCTGGCTCTTTAATGGAGTAGAAGAAGAAGAAGGGGAAGAGAGGAAAGGATTAGAGGAATCGTTAGAATCGGAGTTAGAATGATTGTTACTAGAATTTTGGTTGTTCGCCCTCCAATTGTTGCTATTGGATCCTCTATTGTTGTTGTTGTAATTGTTTTTCCTGGAACCGTTGTTGTTATTCCTTTGTCCTTGATCTTCCTTCTTGGTTTGAGCAACCAAGAGTTCCTTCAATTGCTTCACGTCATTCTTCAAAGACGTGAGTTGATTGTTGTTGGGCTGAGTTTCTTGAAAGTTAACTCTTTTAACTCCACCTTCAGCTCCTTGATGGGTGTACTTCTCCATATGCAAAGCTTGCTTCTCGATGAAATCCCAAACTTCGTCAATCGCCATGTCCATAAAGGTACCGGCGGAGAGTAGTTGGAGGTTGTATTGGGTGCTTCCGTCCAGTCCCTTGAAGTATATCTCCAATAACTCTATCTTTGGAATCCCATGATGTGGGCAATCCAAAAGAATGTCCTTGAACCTCTCCCATGACTTGGACAAGCTCTCCTTGTCCTTCATAATGAAAGCATTGATCTTCCCTCTCATTTCAGCGGTCTTTGAGGGGGGAAAGAATTTGGTCAAGAATTCCGTAGTCATTTCCTCCCATGTGCTAATTTTTCCTGGAGGAAGAGATTGATACCAAGTAAGAGCTCTATCTTTTAAAGAAAAGTAAAAAGGTCTTAGCTTGTAGTTGTTATTTTCAATCCTTGAGGGTCTCAAGGTCTCCATCAAGATCTCGTAGTTTTGAAGATGTTGATGTGGTGATTCCTTCTCTAGCCCTCCGAACTGGCATTGGCGAATCATGGATAGAACTTGCGGTCGAAGTTCGTAGTCATGGTCCGCTGGATCTCCTAGGTTAACTCCTGGACGCCTCAGTTGTTGATTGGGGTCCATCCTTTGACCTAAGGTTTGTGGGATTCCTGCAAGAAGAACGCCTCGGACTGTTATCCGAGGTGGAAGCACCTCGGCCGGGACGTCAGGTACTGGAACCTGCCTCGGTCGAGGGTCGGCAACTGGGTCCTGCATCGGTCCAGCATTGGGAACTGGGTCTTCCCTCGGTCGAAGTAGATATTAATCTCTTAAGGCTGCCATATCTGCTTCGATCGCCTCAGTCCTGGTGCGAGTTTCTTCTTTCTCTTGCCTTAGCTCTTCTCTGCTGAGGCGTAGCTGCTCTAGCGCCTCTTTCAATTCGGCCTCAAGATCGCAATTGTCTTGTTTGGCCATCTTTGCTTCTCGTAAGCGTCGTTTGTATGTCTTTTCTGGTTCGGGATCGTAAGGAACGATTTCCTTCCCAGTGCGGGTTCTTCGCATAAACCTAAGAAAGAACCTGCAAAAGTCACTCAAGTAGAGTGGTTAGTAGACACGGGGGCAAGTGCCCCAAGAGCAAACCGTAACCGGCTCGGTCTAGACCAAGTCCCCGGCAACGGCGCCAAAAACTTGTTCACTCCAAACGGTGTGTGCAAGCTTTACATTTATAACCCTAGATGTAAGCTTAAAACAAGTATGCGAACCCGCAATGTACGGGTCAATCGTAGTAAAAAGCAAGGAATTCCAATGGTCGATCACAGGGACTTAGTGAAACAAAGTCCAATTACGACAAGCTTTAGCAATCACTAAACACGAGCAATTAAAACAATCAAAGATGATAAAAGTCAATAAAGGAAATATGCAATTCTAGGGATTAAAACATCTAGTTGTGGTTCCAACTCAAGATCTAAAGATAAGCGGACAAAGCTGAGGTTTTTGCATAAGGAAGGTGTTACTAAAGTGGAATAGATCACCGGGTAAGTCTCTCTACTCACTAATCCCAAACCGTAACTCCTTACCGGGTAAGTCTCAAGGAATTAAGATAAAGAACTATAATCTCAAACTAACACACCATCTAAGGGAATAGAATCAACCTTTACCGGGTAAGTCTCAGGCTAACTCACAAAGATGGGATGAAAGCACACTCAAACCCCAATAAAGGATAAACCTTTATTATCTACACTTATGATCTTAGGTAAACAAACTAAGGAATTACTGGGTAAGTCTCATCCTAAGCTTGCATTGAACCAGGAAAGGTGTAATAAGAATAGGATTTGGCAAACTCTAACACTTAACTCTCAGTTTCGGATCAGATAAGTCACCTCGGTCAGAAGAATTCCACCCCGGCCGAGATGTTCATCGACTGAGCGAGATGCTTTAGGGTTAAGGTAAAGACTCGAGCTTTCAGGGTCCTACTGTGATTAAGATTATTCTATCATTGTTTTTCCCACAACCTTCAGCCAATTACCCTAGAATCACACAAAGAGATTAGCCACTCATCATCATGAAAGTATTAATCAAGTATATGGGAAGAAAGAGAATATTTGAACAAGAAGAATTTAATGAAAAGACTTCAATAACTGAATCAAATATCACAACAAAGCGTTCCTTGGATAGAAATCCAACAAGACAAGACAACAAGAAAGGGAATCTAAGATGATCTTACAAAAACCCTTCAAAAGCTATAAAAGCTACAATCTTCCTTCTTCAACCTTCAAAAAGGTCCTTCAAATCTCCCAACTGGAGTATGGTTGCAGCGATGTATAAACCCTGATCGGTGGTATAGCATGGTGATAGCGGATGTATGCAGGATGTCGGATTTGTGGGAAATCCGACCCTTTTTATAGGAAAATTACTCTCCAAAGATAAGATATCTTAGAAAGATCTCTTCCCATAAAAATAGGTAAAATATATGATATAGCATATCTTCTTCCTTCCAAGAGCCAAGCCCAAAAATATAAGATCTCTTTTCAAAGATAAAAGATCTCATCCAAGAATAAAATATTCTCGCCGCGTCCCAAGTGTTCGCCTCGGTCGAGTCGACTTCTCTGGATCACCTCGGTCGAGGTGAATCTGTGGTCAACCGAGGTGAGTCGCAACTGGATGTGAAATCTCTCAAATCTGGTCCAAAGTGAATCTCTAATCCATGGTTATGCTTCCTGGATGGTTCCTTATGTTCCTGAATGTAGCTCCAATGACTCCATAGCTCCTTTTGCTCCTTTTTGATACAAAACGTGCCATTTTACCTACGATTACAACAAAACTAGGTGTAGACCTCGATTCCCACAAAGGTAGATGAAATGGTAATATAATCACATATTATACATACAATCATGCAGATTATTAAAGATAAAACGTCCAAACAAACCCCAAAATATAGACTATAATTCATGCTATCAATGACACACCTTCGGACTCATTGGGAAGCAAGCTAGGAGCAAAGGAGAATACATGGGACCTTGTTGGTGCATGCCTTGCACCAAATCGTGGCTTGATGATCCATAGAAGTCTGAATCACCAAAACCACGGGCATTGGGATTTCCACGGGCGTGGAAATAGGCCGTGGTTCTCCCTACACAGCTGCGACAGCTGTCCCACGATCTTCATAACCGACCCTTGCCCTTGATGGTGAATAAAAGGTGGTCCTACAGGCTGTTGAGGGCAGACCCCATCACTCCCATTCTCTCCCACACTCTCAACAACACATATTCTCTCATTAGAAGATTGGATTGGAGCTACTCTTGGAGGAGAAGAAAAGTTTCCATTGGAGAAGAAGAGAAGAACACATCATTCTTAGTTTTTCATAGTTTTGAGTGAGCTTTGTGAAGACGTTTTACAAAGGATTTGAAAGAAACGATTGAACCTTCTTTTGAAGGGTTGTAAGTCTTTCTTGAACTCATATTCAGCTTGGATTTCTTTGTTCCACTTGTTTCATCTTTCTTTCTTTTCATTTCCTTGTTATGGAAGTCATCAATGTATGCTTATTGAGTTTGATTATTGAGATGCATGTTGTTGGCTAAATAGATGCGATTCTAGGGTAAGGGAAAGATGGTTATGGCATGGACTATGATAGAATGGACTTAGATGTACCTTTGGATGAAATGTTTGCTCGAACCTAGCCTCTGTTGTAAATCACGGTCTGTTCTAGTTCATTCCACGGTCGTGGTTCTTGATGAACTACCTGTGATTTTGACTGACTTGCTTGTTTTGATGAATCTAAGTGCTAGGATGTTAGATTGTTGAAATCCTAGTGTTTGTTGAGCTAAATCTATCCTAGGGTGACCTAGTGTTAGCAACTAAGTGTTAGAAGAGACCTACCCGGTGATTCTTGCTCTTAGATACCGAAGATGACGAACTCTAGGTAGTAGTGAGCCTCACAAGCCGCTATTGGACTGAGTGTGCTAGGATAGATGTTTAGGACTTGCCTTCCCGAGACTTACCCGGTAAGGAGAGGTTAGATCCCTAGATAACCATCCGGTTTGTGTACATATCCCTACCTTAGGCTCCTAGAGACTTACCCGGTGATAAGACCCTAGGAGCGGGATTAGTGGATCTTGAGACCTACCCGGTAATTGACCCCACTTGAGAAACATTCTTTCCCAACATACCATAGTTAATCCAAAGAATGATTAGAAGCTTGAGTCCAATGCCATAATCGGAATTCCCAACCCCTAGAATCCTCTTTTCTCTCTTTGATCACATATTTCGTGTTTGTCTTGCTTGTTTGTGTTGATTTGCTAGATTGTTAGTTTGTTTTGCATTCTTATATCATTGTGATCCTTGATTGATCACCACACAAAACCAAACCCAAAAACATTGTTATTTTCTTTTCTTTACTTCTTTCTCTTTTCTTAGACTAGATCAACACTATACTTGATCGCTTGTTGATTCAATTTCACCTCAGCCTTTGTATTCGACCTCGGAATACTATCCTTACTACAAAACGTCTCATACACTGTGGGTTCGCTAGGAGTTAGGAAAAATATATTGAGTTTTAAATTTAAGACTTTTGCGTGCATCAATTCCTAGATGTAACAGTTGGGACCCATTGTAAGGTCCTAGCCCGCAACGCTCTGAATTCCCAGAACTTGGGGTCTAATAATATAGTATCAAAGCTCTAAGTTTACAACAATGGAACTCGAAATCTTCTAAAGGTTGAACAGATATCCAAACAAAACCCGCAAGGGGTCTACATTTTCAAAAGGGGGTTTTTGTTTTTAATTTGTCGGTTTGGGATTGATGTATGGGCGACCACCACTACTTTGCGGATCTCAGCAGTTAGTTTTCTTCTATGTTGGCCTTTATGTGCCTTTTTTGGATTTCTGCAGTAGTTGATAGTATGGCCTTATATATATATATATATATATATATATATATATATATGTGTGTGTGTGTGGTGCGGTTCCCATGAGAACATTCAATCTTAGACCGTCGGATGGTGAGTATTAAGGGTCGATATTTAGGGTAAATATCATAATTAATAATAACTACGAATAATCCATTCAACCAACAATAATTACGAATAATACATTAAACGATATGGCACCTTTGTAACAAAACTAATAATAACTACGAATAATCCATTAAATAATAAGGCTTGTTCTCATGATTACACGATAAGGCGTGTTCTCATATGATCTATACTATATATATATATATATATATATATATATATATAGGGTACGGTTCCCATGAGAACAGGCTTATTGTGTAATCATGAGAACAATCTTAGACCGTCGGATGGTGAGTATTAAGGGTCAAGATTTAGGGTGAATATCATAACTAATAATAATTACGAATAATAATAACTACAATAATCGATTCAACCAATAATAACTACGAATAATTCATTCAACCAACAATAACTACGAATAATACATTAAACGATATGACACATTCGTAACAAAACTAATAATAACCTACGAATAATATATAACCGTTCTCATGATTACACGATAAACCTGTTCTCATATATATATATATATATATATATATATATATATATCCCTATCGCAGATGGCGCGTACTAGAGCTACATCTGTTGTAGGGCGGGGAAGGGGTCGACCACCTCTTTCACCTGCCGTCCGTGGACGAGGACGTGCAGGAAGATCTCCACTAGCTAGAGGTCGGGGCCAAGCCCCTATTGTTGATCCGCCTATCATTGAGGCATTCGTTGGAGAAGTCGTTGAGAGTGTTGTTCCCAAGGCAGGGAACGGGACCGCTGCTAGGCACGGAGCACAAAGAGCACAGTCGATCAAGTCCGGTCGAGTGTCCATCAGATCATCTACATATCGCGACTACGTGTAGAGAGTCGAGGAGGCTATCAGGACTAGAGGACCTGTACTAGCACCGCCAATACCCGCGAGATCAGCCGAGGTTTCGCAAAGAGTGACGCGGTGGTTGTGCATCTGCTAGAGCTGCTGAGGTCACTAGAGTTTCGGATGAGGCGAGAGAGTTGAGGCCTGACTGTTGGTTGAAGTCTTTCAACCAGCTGAGGGTTCCTTCGTTCGGGGGAAAGACCGGATTGGAGGTAGAGCTTTGCTTAGGCTAGTTGGATTCTGTTATGGAGGCGATCCGTTGCCTAGAAGGTCGTCGAGTCGATATAGCAGAAACATTGCTGCAAGATCAGGCTCATCACTAGTGGAGCACCATTCGTAGTAAGGTCAAGAGTTATGAGCAAATGAAGATTGTGATCAGGGATAGCTATTGCCCTGTAGCTAGGAGGAGAGATCGACTATAGGATTTCCTCGAGGCTGGATTCAAGGATATTCTTATTTTTGAGATCATCAGCAAGTTTCAGGAGGAGTTATCTTCGCTAGGCCCGTCCTCACCACCCGAGTTTCAACATGTTTATCTTTTCTCTCGGAGATTGAGAGAGTCGATTCGCTCTTATCTTGATGGTTTCCGTTGCAAGCCTTTGATGGACTATCGGGATAGACACTAGTATAAAAACGTAGTTTCTCAAGACAATTATCTCGGGTTTTAAAAAAATTCCCGTAATAATTTAAAACTCTAGGGACTTAATATAATAGCTCCCGTAAAAAAATTATTAATTTATTTATTAAAAAAATAAAAGAATTTCTCGGAACTTTTTTTTAACCTAACTAGAGCCATTTAAACGCTCTAGGGACTTTTTAGAAAAGTCCTGAAAAAAAGTGACGTCTCTCGGGATCTAAAAGGGCCTAGAACCCTAAGCTAAAGGACGCTCACTAGAACCCTAACCTAATGCTGAGAAGAGGCAGAGGACTGGACCAGCCACTATTGGAGTTGGAGCTTCTGGATTTGTGTAACACTCCGTAGCCGCGGGACTTGGGATGCTACGGGCAGAGACCTCACAATGGGTTACGACCCTTAGCTTAACAACAATTTCACCGGATCTTTCCAACATGGCACAAATAAAGGCAAATACCAAAATTGTTTTAATCCAATGTAAACAATCTTTGAAAAGAAAGATACAACTTGGAAACTCAATCGAGTCCTCAAAACGACACAACTCCCAAAACATAAATCCAAGGTATAACATAATCCAAAAACGACATCAACACATAACCATCCCCGTTCTATAATGTACGGAGACCCCGACTGTCCACTCCTCCGCCTCCCTCTGCGGCATTCCTATCCTGCAAGGCATCTACAACAACCGGTTTAAAAATTTTAGCTATCAATCCGAATATTAGAAGAATGATAAGGTACAAACACATATATCAAAGTAAAAACACACAAAAATGTTCAAACACGCCATGTCCGGGTATTAGAAGTGTTAGATAATTATTTGGGATTTTTTTTAGTTTTGTATGAGCGTTTTAAGTTAGGTCAAAGTCAGATCCTGAGTGAATTTTTCATGGAAGTTAAGAAGTTGGAAAATCTTCCAACTTAGGTAGATCTTTCTTGTGAGTGTTAGATTATGGTTTTGGGCTTCATAGGAAGTTTTAGAAATATTCTAGGAATATTTCTAGGGTTTTGAGACTCAGGGGTAAAATAGTCTTTTTACCCTTATGAGGGTATTTTGGTAATTTCTTTATGATCGAGTGAACATCTTAGAAGTTGGAGACTTCTAAGGAAGTGAGATACATATTTGATTCACTTGCCTTGTATAATAGGCGGTTGAGTTTCTACGGTTGCAGACCGAGTGATATTACGTGAGTGGAGAGTTGATCCAAGTAAGTCCTTTGGACTTACTTAGCTAGCTTTCGGATATGAGTGTGAATAATGATAGTGGTGTTTGAATGATGTGTTTATAAGTGTATCTAATATTAATTATCCACCGACAGACATATTTAGAGTAACAGACAGTGGCATTCTGCCCAGTTAGCCCGAGGGTGATGGGGGTTTCTTTAGGGACTAGTCCAGACTTGGTTTGTGGTGACGCCACCGACGGAGGTGTGCTAGACCCGCACCAGTTGGATAAGGAACAGAGGCGAGAAATCTTAGATTTCTTGTGCCACAACTTTAAAATGGAATAAAGTGAATCACCTAAGCTATTAGATAATAACCGAATTGTGTGCCAGCATGATGAGTGTTTATGTTACCTTGGATGTGTTTGTGCTATCTTTATTCTATTTATATTTCGATTGTTAGCTAACAGTTTTTCCGTGTTGTAGATTTTTTAGAGATAGACAATTGCATAGAGATCCGAAAAAGATGGTCAGCCGAGTCCACGTACTCATTAGATGAGAACGGGGGAGTCTTCCATTCGGCATCCATGTTTTATATATATAGAGAGAGAGGTTGACTCCCATGTAAACAGCTCTTACCATGTAAAATGAGAACAACCTCTATCCATTAGATCGTTAAATAGATGGTTGAGATTAGGCGATATTAAAGGGGGGGAAATCGTGTTATTAATGGAAGAAATATTCACCGGACCTGACTCTATATATTCGGTGGTATAGTCACATATATTCGGTGTTTACATGTTCACATGGTAAGAGTTGTTTACATATGAGTCAGGATCTATATATATATATATATATATATATATATATATATATATATATATATATATATATATAAAAGAATATATTGGATTGCATATAGGAAATGACATTTTAACTACAGTAGGAACATACAATACGATGGAGTAGACACAAATACTAAAATATCTAAAAAAACATATGTCCCTCCACGAGTCCCTTGTTAGTTGCAAATAGTGAGCCACCATCATGGTACAATTTATATTAGAAGGTGAAGAAGGCTATTATAGCAAAAATAAGGATAGTATGAGAACGTTACATGCACGACGGTCAACCGACAAATAATCTCGATCAATCTCCTATATTTCAACATGTAAATCAATGATGGTGTCCCTTGTTAGAAGTTTAACATGAAGCAAAAACAATAATAAATATTTGTTTTAAGGCTTAACAACTAATTTAAAATATAAGAAGCCAAAAATAATTGAGATTGGTCAAAGAGATAGAGATTAAGAAGAGAGTACTTTACTATTAGATATTCGGTGAAGAGGCTCCTCAAAAGAGAGAGTATTTAAAGAGAGTAAGTGTGTCACATAAGTTTCGTTAAAAGTTTGTTAAGATTAAATTTGAAATAAATTAAAATAAATCAAAACCCCAATTTTGATATCAATGAGATATTTTGAGGATTGATTTTGATCTCGATGAGATTTGTTATAGATAATTAAAAATTAATAACAACAAATTAATAATTAATAATTTGAGGTTAATCAATATAAATATACTAAAGTAGAGTTCACTAGAGCTGACTTAGCGCTTCCTAGTGAGAGTATTCTGAAATCGAGCTTTCTCAATTAAGGGGGTGTATTCAATCGAGACTTTTAAAGATTTTGACGGATTCTTAATAATCATAGGATTTGCAAATTTTGTGGAAAATTTTAATTCTATATAGAGTCAATACAGATTTTGTGGAAATCTTATGTGTTGGGGAAAGATTTCTATAGATTTTAGGTAGTTATAAAAGTAATGAAGAATCCTACAAAATCAATGAAATAATAGATTCTTTTAAAATCTACTAACTTTTAAATACCATAGGAATTTTATAGAAAATTTTAAATCCTAATTGAATACCTACATATTTATATGGACTTTTAAAAATCTATATTCAATACTCATAGACTTTTAAACTCCAAAAAATTCCTATAGACTCCTAATTGAATACACCCCCTAAGTCAGAAATCTTTTTTTTTTAATATTACCAAAATAATTTTTTTATAACTATTAAATCAATCACAACCAATATTTGTTAGGAAGATCCCCATACAAAATTAAAATAATAATTTTTTAACAAACTTTTTAAAAAAGATTTTTTATTTTTTTATTTATTTTTGAAGGATTATAAGCTCAGTCTATTCATGTTAAATATTTTCAAAGATTTTGCTATCCCACATCGATTATCAAGTAAGGATGATAGTGTGATAACTTGTATAAATAGAGGGTTTGAAGATTACACAAATCAAACATTTCTTGGCCTTCTGATTAAGTTGAAGTATAACTTTTATTCATAACGAATTAATATCCGTTTTGTGGGTCGTTGGCCTACTATTTTGTGGGTTGTTGACTTAATGTTTTGTGAATTACTAAATATTTTCAATCTCACTTTTTATTCATAATGAAGTGCAACATTATGGGTCGTTGACCTAATGTTTTGTGGGTTGCTAAATATTTTCAATCTCACATCGATTATCAAGTAAGGTTGATAGTTTGATAACTTATATAAATAGAGAGTTTGAAGTTTAAACAAATCAAAATTTATCCGCCTCTTGGCTAAGTTGAAATATAATATTTTCAATCTATCAAGTAAGGCTGTTCGTTTGATAACTTGTATAAAAGAGGGTTTGTAGATTAAGCAAATCATACATTTATTGACTTTTTGGCTAAGTTGAAGTATATTTTTTTATTCATAGCGGATTAATATCTGTTTTGTTGGTCGTTGACCTACTACTTTGTGGGTAGTTAATATGTTTTGTGGGTTACTAAATATTTTCAATCCACATCGATTAACTAGTAAGGTTGATAGTTTGATAATTTGTATAAATAGAGGGTTTGAACATTACACAAATCATACGTTTATTGGCATTTTGGCTAAGTTGAAGTATAATTTTTATTCATACCGAATTAATATCTGCTTTGTGGGTCGTTGGCCTACTGTTTCGTTGTAAATATTTTCAATCCCACATCGATTATCAAGTAAGACTGATAGTTTGATAACTTGTATAAATAGAGGATTTGTAGACTAAATAAACCATACATTTATTGACCTTTTGGCTAAGTTAAAGTATAATTTTTATTCATAACGGATTAATATCTACTTTGTTGGTCGTTGGCCTACTGCTTTGTGGGTCATTGATCTAATTTTTTTGTGGGTTGCTAAATATTTTCAATCCCACATCGATTATCAAGTAAGGTTGATAGTTTGATAACTTGTTTTGTGGGTTGCTAAATATTTTCAATCTCACATCGATTATCAACTAAGGCTGATAGTTTGATAACTTGTATAAATAAAGAGTTTGAAGATTACACAAATCATACATTTATTGGCATTTTTGCTAAGTTGAAGTATAAATTGTATTCATAACGAAATAATATTTGTTTTGTAGGTCGTTGACCTATTGCTTTGTGGGTCGTTGACCTAATTTTTGTGGATTGCTAAATATTTTCAATCTCGCATCGGTTATCAAGTAAGAATAATAGTTTGATTTAGTTTGATGAACTAAATTCTGTGTCTCTTTCGAAACCAATCTGATTGTAATTTTTGCCAAAATATCCTTTCTATTTTAACTAACGGTTTCAATTGTTATCAATTGTTGAATAAATTTTCTTTCTATTTCAATTAATGGTCTTATTCATAATGTTGGCCAAAATATTAAATAACTGATCCTCAAAATATATATCCAACCATAATACGGAGTGACTACACATTTTTTAACAATATATTATACCATTTAATATATTAGATGTTTAAATAAGAGTGATTTAATAAGATTAGTTTAATAAATATATATTTATTTTAAAAACCCGATATTTGGTAGTTATTAAAATTATTTTAAATTAACATAAAAATAAATCGCATAAGGTTGTTTTAATAAAATTGAATATTGTAATTTTTTTTTATTTAATATATGAATAAAACGTATTCGGTTTCAATTGTATTTGGTAGTTACAATAAGATCGATCTATATTCTTAATGAATTGTTTTTTAATAGAAAAAATTCGTTTCTAATTGATACGGTTGTTATAAAAAAATTTGGTTGTGATTTGATAAGATCATATTCGGTTATGATTGATACGATTGTTATAAAAAAATTAATTTGATAATTTAAAAAAAATGTGTTTATGCCTCTATTGAAAGAGTTCAATTTCAAAATGCCGCTATCAGGAATCAGCTCAAGTGAATTCTACTACTCTACTACAGGACCATAACCATTAAACCAGATCATAAAAAAAAAAAAAAAAAAAAAAAAAAAAAAAAAAAAAAAAAAAAAAAAAAAAAAAAAAAAAAAAAAAAAAAAAAAA